>CM010609.1:8873775-10073775 GCA_003430845.1 Xanthoceras sorbifolium | reverse complement strand
CAACCAGGCGACAGCCGTATCAGCCTTCCGCAAGGGTCTGCTCTATGATTCCGACCTATACAAGGAACTCACCAAGTACCCTTATAAAACCATAGAAGATGTCCTAGCCAAGGCATGGGCACAGATAAAATGGGAAGAAGACGAAGTAAACTACAAACCTAGTAGAGCGAACTACAAGGAAGATAAGTTGGAGAGGATGGTCGAACCACGAATCATCAACCTACGTAGCGGGCCATACCCAACAATACCCCGAAGGGACGGCCATATGAGGTACGAGCGACGGCTCGACGACAGACCACCAAGGCCGTTCATTCGTCCAAAAAACATAACACCAGAGTACAACTTGAACATCAGACCAACGGAGGTAGTCGCCACACTCAAAGGAATGGGTAGGTCGGTTCGTTGGCCAGACAAGATGATGAGCCCGCCGGATCAAAGAGACAACTCTAAATGGTGCGAATTCCATGGAGACCACGGCCATCGAACTGAGCATTGCGTGGCGCTACGATTGGAAGTGGCCGAACTACTCAAGAAAGGCCACCTTAAAGAATTCCTGACTGACAGGGGTAAACAGACTTTTGTGAACAAAGACAGGTCGCACGACAGTGTTTCAATCCCTCCACCAGAGCCTCCCAAACATGAGAGGACCGTAAATGTCATCTCTGGCGGATCAGAAGTAAATGGAGTAACCTACTCGGAGGCGAAGCGACACTCGCGGCAGGCCGGTAGTACGGACGTCCAACGAACTCGTACGACAGATCCTACATATAACTACCCAATCAGTTTCAGCAGCGATGAGCATATGGATTTATTCAATCCCCACCACGACGCACTAGTCATCTCACTGACGGTGGCCAATTGTTTGATCAGACGGATCCTAGTGGACAATGGAAGCTCAACAAATGTACTCTTCCTCGGCACACTAAAAGAGATGCATATTGATGAGTGTAACATCGTACGTCGCTCCACAATGCTCGTAGGATTTAGTGGAGAACACAAGAACACTCTCGGGAGAGATCACCCTTCCCGTTTACGCGGAAGGTGTCAACTTGAACACTCGTTTCCTCATCTTGGACTGTCCGTCGTCCTACAACATAATCATGGGTCGCCCGTGGATTCATGAGATGAGGGCAGTCCCCTCAACGTATCATCAGGTCATCCGTTTCCCTACCAGGTGGGGAGTCCACAAGATCCGAGGGTAGCAAAAGACCTCGCGTGACTGCTACCAGAACACTCTTAAAGGCAGGCCGTCCGACTTATAGCAATTACAGAGTGAGAACACCTCGACCACCAACAAAGACGGACCAGATATGGAAGAACTCGACGAAGTGTCCATACATCCAAATTTCCCAGACCACAAAGTTAGTATCGGATCCCGCCTTCCACAAGATATCCGGGCAAAGCTACTCAGCTTCTTGACAGCACGACACGACAGCTTCGCATGGTCGCACGCAGACATGATCGGCATTAGCCCAGAAGTCATAGTGCATAGGTTGCAAGTAGACCCGAATCATCCACCTGTGAAGCAAAAAAGAAGGAAGTTCGCGCCCGAGCGCAACAAAGTTATAAATGAAGAAATCCAAAAGCTAATTGACATTGGCTCGGTGAGAGAAGTAAATTACCCAGAGTGGCTCGCAAACGTAGTAGTAGTGAAGAAAAAGAATGGGAAGTGGCGAGTTTGCATCGACTTCACAGACCTCAACAAGGCTTGTCCAAAAGATTCCTTCCCTCTCCCACACATCGACATGATGGTGGACGCTACAGCAGGCCACGAACTATTAAGCTTCATGGATGCATTCTCCGGTTACAACCAAATCCTTATGCATCCGGACGACCAAGAGAAGACTTCCTTCATCACGGAGCGCGGCATTTTTTGCTACAAAGTGATGCCGTTCGGCCTCAAGAACGCTGGGGCAACCTACCAAAGATTAGTCAACAAAATGTTCGCAACCATGCTTGGACAGACTATGAAGGTCTATATCGACGACATGCTGGTAAAATCATTAGTAGCAGACCAACACCTCGACCACCTCCGACAGTCGTTCGACATCATTGACAAGTACGGGATGAAGCTTAATCCAACCAAATGTTCCTTCGGAGTTTCATCAGGGAAGTTCCTTGGCTATTTAGTAACCAAGAGGGGCGTCGAGGCCAACCCGGATCAACTCCGATCCATCATGGATCTGAGGTCCCCCAAAAGCATCAAAGACGTACAAAAGCTAACCGGACGGCTCGCGGCCCTCAACCGATTCATTTCAAAGTCGTCTGAAAAATGTAAGCCTTTCTTCGATGCTCTAAGAAAGAGCAAGTCATTTGATTGGAATCAAACAAGCAAGGACGCCTTCCAAAATATAAAAAGGTATCTAGCAAACCTGCCTCTCCTGTCCAAACCTAAGGAAGGAGAGACCCTCCTGCTCTACCTCGCTGTATCCGAAACGGCCGTTAGCGCGGTACTAATAAGGGAGAAGGATGGCAAACAACTCCCCGTATACTACATCAGCAAGACCCTACTCGACGCAGAGACAAGGTACACCCAACTTGAAAAATTAGCCCTCGCACTAGTCACAGCCGCAAGGAAATTAAGGCCGTACTTCCAATGCCACACTATTAGTGTACTCACTGCATTCCCCTTGAAAAGTGTCCTACATAAACCCGAACTATCCGGCCGCCTAGTGAAATGGGCCGTGGAGCTGAGCGAGTACGACGTCAACTACCAACCTCGCACGGCGATCAAGTCGCAAGTACTGGCGGATTTCATTGCAGACTTCAGGCCCGGGATTCTACAACGAGCGGAGGAAGAACTTTGCACCATGTCGCACGACACACCAAGGGAGGAGTGGAGTTTAGCAGTTGACGGATCAAGTAACGCTAGAGGCAGCGGGTTAGGAATAGTACTTGCCTCCCCTGCGGGGCACATCGTCGAGAGGTCCATCCGATGTGGATTCAAAACCACCAACAACGAAGCCGAGTACGAAGCCCTCATAGCCGGGCTCACCTTGGCAAAGGACTTACGCGTCGAGCGAATAAAGGTACACAGTGACTCCCAATTAATTGTGAAACAATTGCAAGGGTCCTATCAAGCTCGGGACTTGAAAATGTCGGCCTACTTGATCTTGGCAAAAGAGCTACTAGCTTCATTCGAGTCATTCGACATCGAGCAAATACCAAGATGTGAAAACGCACATGCTGATGCACTCGCCAATCTTGGGTCCGCACTAGATACCGCGATTGAACGAACCATCCCCATGGTGTTTGTCCAATGGCCAGCTGTATGGAAGCCAACAAAGCTCGAAATCAAACTAATTTCGGACGAGCCAACTTGGGTCACCCCGATTTACGACTACTTGAGGGACGACGCCCTCCCATCTGACAAAATAGAAGCACGAAGAATTAAGATCAAGGCCGCCCGATTTTCTATAATAGAGGGTCAACTTTACAAGCGATCCTACTCCGGGCCCTACCTAAAATGTATCGACCCAGTCGAAGCTCAGCAAGTACTCAAGGACTTACACGAGGGGCAATGCGGGAACCACTCGGCCGGAAGAAGCCTAGCCAATAGAGCAATCACAGCCGGGTACTACTGGCCCACAATGCGATCCGAGTCGCACGACCTCGTCAAAAGGTGCGACCCGTGCCAACGCTTCGCCCACATTTCACATCAACACCCGGAAAGACTCCACCCCATTTCAGCACCATGGCCCTTCATGAAGTGGGGCATGGACATAGTAGGGAAGTTGCCCATCGCTACCGGGGGCAAGGTCTACATGCTAGCCGTGACCGACTACTTTACAAAGTGGGTCGAAGCCGAGTCATACGTGAGAATCAAAGACTCTGAGGTCAAAAGCTTCATTTGGAAGAATGTCATATGCCGCTACGGAGTTCCAAAGGAAATAGTCACCGACAATGGCTCACAATTCATTTCATACGATTTCCAAGACTTCTGCGACAAATGGAACATCAAACTAAGTTATTCAAGCCCAAGATACCCTCAAGCTAACGGACAAGCAGAATCCACCAACAAGACAATAATGTCCACCCTCAAGAAGCGACTCGACCAATACAAAGGGAAATGGGCCAACGAATTACAAGGTGTGCTGTGGTCTTACCGTACGACGGTCAGAACGTCAACAGGCGAAACACCATTCTCTCTATCTTATGACTCAGAGGCCGTCATAGCAACAGAGGCTGACTACCCTTCTTATAGGATACGACACGCAACAAAAGAAGCAAACAACAGAGAGTTGATGAACGAACTTGACACAATCGACGAGCGTCGCGACAAGGCCGCAATCAGATTGGCCGTATACCAACAACGAGTCGCCCGCCATTATAACAGAAACATTCGACTTAAGTCATTCCGTATTGGAGATTGGGTCCTTCGCCGCGTCTTCCAAAATACGAAAGAAAAAGGAGCAGGCAAACTTGGCCCTACATGGGAGGGACCATATCAAATCACCAGTGTATTTGGACATGGAGCCTATAAACTACGATGTACAGATGGCATGGAGATCGGCAACAGCTGGAACGCGTGCCATCTAAAACAATATCAGTTTTAGAAATATATATATATATATATATATATCTATCTATATATTTCGAATTTTGTCACTCTACAATATTTTTACGCAGGTCAGCATTGCACAGTCTATCTTAACTACATTCCTAATCAAAAGTTGTAGCGTGCAACTGAGCAGTTACACTACTCCAACTGGGGCAATTCAATACCATAAACAACAAAGTCTACGACAAGACTCGACCACGACCCGCATTCAAGGTCATGGACCGCGACCTATATTCACGGTCTCCATCTCCACACGATCACATGACCCGCATTCAAGGTCATGGACTTTCCATCTCCACACGATCACATGACCCGCATTCAAGGTCATGGACTCTCCGTCTCCACACGGTCACACGACCTGCATTCAAGGTCATGGACCACGACCTAACATTCAAAATTTCCATCTCCAAACGGATCATACCATCATAAAAAGCTTACGACATTTAGGAAAAATTTAAACATACTTCATATATTAAATTGTTGTTCAAACAAAGCATACAATAAAATAAAAACGATCGACAAAACATTTTTTACAACCCCTTATGGGGCAAGATCATCGTGCTCTCCAGTCGGCTGGGCAGCCAAGGCCACGACGGTCGAACCTTCTAAAGGAGGAGGAACAGGCTCTTCACCAGGCTTATCATCAGCTTCATCCTCATCATAGCGCGACAGCTCCTCGTGGTCGGCGATCCAGCTGTCAACCTTCCACTCGGTCGCACGACCATCCCTGTACTCCCTCATCAAATCTGCACGAGTCTTAATGACTGCATTGAGGACGTTATCCTCTGCCTTGTCGTACAGGGAGTCGTAGTCCGCCTCTTTAGCCTTCAGCTTGGCCTCCAGCAAGTCGACGCTCGACTTCAGCCTATTTAGTTCCAACGTGGCCTCCACCGCTCGACTCGAGGCCTCAAGAGCAGTTTTCTTGGCCTCAACATTCGAAGCCTTCAGCTTATCATTGTCAGCCTTTAGGCTCTGGTTGCTCACCTTCAGGTCCCTCACCTTCTTGAGGGCGACGCCCAGCTCTTCCTTCAGATGGACGTGCGACTGAAGAGCCTACAGAAAATAAAAATACAAATCAGAACAAATTATAAAATATGTAAAACAAAATATACAAATGTATAGGTCGTACGACCATACCTGGAAGAGGTGACCAAGGCCCCAGTCAGCAGCTTGGGAAAGACCCATCTCCCTGAGGCGACTCTTGTCTTCGGGCAGCAGTAGCCGCTCGACCTGTGGAAGGATCGACCCTACATTAGAGTATGCAGAGGCGTCCTATGGGAAGACCAGGTCGACCGACGCGTCGACACCCGACGTCGAATCCTCCCTTCTTCTTTTCTTCCCAGCAGAAGAAACATCTTGGGAGGTCTTGGTTCGACTAGAAGGAGGAGGTGGAGGAGTGGAGGCCGCTTGGTCACTCGACTCAGCCTTCTTCTTGCCCTTTCTTTTCTCCCTCAGCCTCTTCATTGCGTCATCAGCAGCAGGTGCAGCGATCTCTCTAGCCATAATATCAACTGCAAATCGTCGCTCGACGTATGAGATGGGAGTCAGGAATCGTGTGCCGTACAGTCGCTCGACACAATGCCTGACCCTAACAAACTCCACTAAATTTTTGAAGGCAGGGTAGGGGGTACCTGGCTCGTTTATAACGCTAAACTTCTAGAGGTGACTCGGCCGCAAGTTTTCCTCCGATAGTATACTCCTCCAACTCCTCTCCTTGACGTCGTACGACAGCACCTTTTCCGTACGCGTCACACACGTCAATCCAACAACTGATTGAGGCGCTCCTGTGTTCACTACAAAACAAACACAAAAGGAGTTAGTGAGAACAATAGCAAGGACAGTCGTACGACGCTACTAAAATAAAGACCCACCAGCCTTAGACCAGGTCGCACGAACGATGGTATCCCCGAGAGGCCAATCGACAAGCAGGCCCCTTGCAAAGAAATACCTGTCCTTCCACAGCCTGTCATTCGTCGTCAGCTCCGTGATCAGGTGTGTTCTGTTGGGTCGGAGGTTCAAGTTGTAACGACCCTTTTCTGTGTCGTGCTCCCGCACGGTGTACGAGTAGAAAAGGTCAGGGAGCTCGAAGACTATCCCTTCCCTCGTACACAACAGATCCAGCGCCAGCAGGATCCTCCAACTGTTGGGCATCAGCTGCCCTGGGGCAAGCTCGAAGTGATCGAGCACCTTCCTCAGCAGCCCAACTATGGGCAACCTGAATCCTACCCGCTGGAACGGAAACTCGTACAGGCAGGTCCATCCTGGGACGTCCCAATCTGGCCTCTCCTCCTTATACGGCGCCCTCAGTGCGACACCATCAGGTATGCCGTAGCTAAATCGAAGGCGCATGATGTCGTCCTCAGTTAGCACGCTTGCTGGGTTATTTAATAGCATACCCAGCGGCCTACTAGGTCCCATTGGACACGGGCCAGCTGCGTCGCCCGGTAGTTCGACTAACGGAATCCCCATGGGAATGTCGTCCGCCACGCGTGATGTACCCGTGAAAGAGACAGTCACAGTGTCGTACGACGCCACTGTCACCTCAGCACTCGCTGCTTCTGACTCTCCCCACGAGTCGTACGACAGATTTATGGGATCGTCGTATCCGCGCCCAGAGGTACTGGGAGGACTCTCGTCACCTCGACTCGACATCAAGACCTACAAGTCGAACGACAGTAGCCACGGTTAGTAATCATAACCTAAACCAAAGACCTCGTACGACCTAATATCAGCTCCCAAGACTGTTAAGAAGGTCGTGCGACCTATACGTCTTGGCTACCGTCGTGCGACCTAGACTCTACAAACAAGTTGTGTATAAACCTAAGTCTAATTTTTCGATCTAAAACACTTTTTTTTCAAAGTTCTTTTCAAAAACTATTCGAAGAACACGAAAAAATACCCAGAAACCAAATATGAAAATAAGAAATCAAAATAGCAAAGGAACCAGGAAAACTTACCAAAAAATCAAGGGTGACCAAATGCTTCGCCGGAATGAAAACGGAAATGGCCAAAGTGAGCAGCAAAGACGCCGGAAAAAGCTTCCACAGGCGACTGGTTTTTGAGAGAGAAAACGAGAAAGAGAAAGCAAGAAATTGAAAATGGAGAAGAAAGTGGAAGGGCGGCAATTAAAAATAAACATGTGCTTACGTGTCAATTTCTCATTGGACACACAAATCCATGATCTATCATTAGCCACACATGCACACTGCCAACTATGACCACATTTACTTCGGCACAGATATCGAAGAGTCATTTGAAGATCAATCATTCCTTCTCTAAATAACATTGTCATACGACAATGGCAAAACTTACGCATTATCATCCATTCACCAACACTGATACACTCTCTCAAGAAGGACTAAGTCGTGCGACAATATCGAACCAACCTCTAAATTCACACATACATATCCATGACTACATGTCGTACGACGCAAACCCCTTGGCTTTTATAAATCCAATGCGTTTGGGGGCAAACTGTAGTAGCCAAAATATGTCTGGCCCAAAGTATGGTCCAAAGACAAAGCCCATAGCCTAAAGTGGGACTACACTTGTGTAGTACGACGACGTATCAGTTCGAAGACCATGTCGCACGAAATGAAGCGCTCGTGTAGTACGACGACGTATCAGTTCGAAGACCATATCGCACGACATGAAGCGCTCGTCTAGTACGACGACGTATCAGTTCGAAGACCATGTCGCACGACATGAAGCGCTCGTCTAGTACGATGATGTACCAGTTCGAAGACTATGTCGTACGACATGGAGCATTCGTGTAAGTAAGACGTCGTATCAGTTCGAATACCATGTCGCACGACATGTACCCTTATGTAGTACGACCGTGCTACATCACCCAATCATGGTCCAGATTGACAAGAAACCTACATGTCGTACGACATAGCATCTCCGTCGCTCCGAGGGAGACCAAATTGTGATCTACTTTGAAACAGGTCCTACAAAGTCATAATGACATTTGATGGCAGCCCGATCAAAAGAAGCACCCAGATGCTTTCTTGGTGGAAGACAGAGAAGAGAGAATGATGAGATCCCTCAAAAAGAAGAAGCATCAGTCTCCTATAAAGAGGAAGATAATCCCTCATAAGAAGGGACGGCCGAAAAACTAAGACAAGAAGATTACTAAGAAAAAGCCACACCCTACGGCCATTGTTGAACTTCTCCGATCACCCTCCGACCTTGCACCCCCTTTGATCAGAAAAACCCCAACTGTGAAGATAGCAGGAAGTATTCCTTACTCATATCCATTTATAAACATTACACTTTTACTAGCACTCGCTAACTTGACTGTCGGAGTGACTTTGGCCGGCACCACCCCGGTGTCCCAAACGTCCTGCGGGTCACGTGTGTTCTCTCTTTGCAGGTTGTAGTGCCCCGTGTCCCCGAGCGATTTTTGAGGACTACACATAGTTAAGGATGTTGAGTTCTAGCTTTGCTCATTCAACGATCGTCGTGCCCTACGGTGGGCGCCAAATTGTAGACCTCGCAAATCGCTAGGGAAGTGCAGGGCACTACAACCTGCAAAGATAGAACACACGTGACCCGTAGGACGTCTGGGACACCGGGGTGGTACCGGCCAAAGTCACTCCGACGGTCAAGTTAGTGATCAGAAAGTGAATAAATATAGAAATAACAAATAAAATGACGAAAATATTTCCTTATGAGAGAGGGTAAATCCCATGTAGATGGTAGAACGAAACGATCAGACCGGAATCATGATCGCAAAGTGACCATAAGCAACTGGGGTTGGCCTAAAAAAGCTTTAGTAAACTGTCAGTGTTGAAAATAGTATAAACGAGTAATCTGATTCTGGGGGTCACACACGCATGGAGGGCCTCTTTTGAGTGTGACTCCTCCATTTGTGGGGGGTGATCCACCCGTTGGGGGGAATGGATCGCATCCATGAATAATAGGCCCAAATCAAGGAGGATCTGGCTACCTCCTTAACTTGGTCCATCAGACTTCAAATTTGAAGTCTGATGGGTCGGGTCGTGGATTTGGAGACCCATGGATAGGTCATGAACCAGGTCATCATAGGGTCAATGAGTAGTCTGAGGTATGTTGAGCGACATGAGGAACCTTGGTGGTTCATACTATTGATCGAGTAGCTCGACGATTGATACCAGTGTCGTACGACCGCTGACAAATGGTGTTAGTTCATGTAGCGTGGGAGCTCGTTATGAGGTTCCGTAGTGTCGAGCGACATTGCGTTCCTTGGTGTGTCGTGCGGCATGGGCTTTGTGTGGTCCATGTCTCTTGTTGGCAAATTTGGATCATGCAGAAGACTTCTCATGGTTTTGGGCTAAATCATGTAGTGTGATTGGGCCTTAGGCCTGTGTATGAGATGGTCCAACTCATGGGCTAGACTTTGCTTACCTCGATTTTGGGCCTGACAGATTTTGGCTATTACAAGCTTACATTTAATTTTACCTCAATTAAGTTGCCTACGTATCCTCTAGGAGGAATCAAAGCTCACATAGTTCTCTTACATTTTATTTATCTGAGTGAGATCAATCATCACTCGTACCTTCGGTGGTCATTGTATCGTTGTTGTTGTCGAAAATGTCGTTGTCGTCGAATGGTCCATCCATTTCCTGCTGCCTATATGAAGCTTTGGTCCAGTCATCAACACATACCTAGATTTGAACTGAGTTTGGACTCATCAACGACCGTTTCTCACCAAGAATGTTGCTGCTGGTGCTAAATTCTTGTTCCACAGTAACGGTTGAAACAGGGGTTCCAAAAAATTTATTTGGCAATGATGGCTAAAATTGGAAAGTTTGTCTGGTGATCCCTGCACCAGTGTTAAAGGTTAAAGTCATCGCTCACAAATTCGAATGCAGTGTTTAAGTAAACATCAATCTTTGAAGTAGAGGTTGATGAAGACGCACTCCACATTTTCTTTATTTGTTTAGAAAACATATTTGACCCTAACTTCCTTAATGTGGAGGGAACACTAAATTGAGAATTTCTAAATTCTGGTTGCTGGATATTAATGTTCAGCAAGGGACCGTATATAGAACGGTATTCATCATACAGTGCATAAAATAAATTCCTAACAATATTAAACAAACTAACAATTTCTATATCATTTATACCTAAGTATTGATAATAAACAGTATAGTATTCAAATAAATTATCTAATTTACACCTAGAGTCAAAACATAAAGTAATTACATAAATTATAGGAATCTCTCTATAATAATCTAACTATTTTAATTTCAGTGTTGTAATATATTCAGTTAAAGATTGCTCTTGTGCATACTCATTAAGTGCACCAATAATATTTATGGCTTCTATAAAAAATAAATGTGTGGTAAGATAATATATACCAGATAAATTATTAGTTGCATCATTAAAAACTTTTAATAATTCACAAATATTTGTACAAACATCTCAATACTGAGTATACAAATTAATACTACTAATATTTTATTGCATAAAACGAACTAATAATTTTCTATATTCATAACTTTCACGAAGCAATTTATAAGTAGAGTTGCAAGAAGTTAGAACATCACGAGAAAATTTAATTGAATGTTTTCCATGAGATTTGCAAAACCTAGTCCATTGTTTCATGGTACTAGGATGTTCCCATGAGATGTTTCCACACATCTTAAAACAGTAACAACAACTGTAACTATGCTTCTGTGGTAGATGAAATAAAATGGGAAAAAAGGAAAGTAAGGTTAACTCATTCCAATAATATATTGCACAACAGTGGGCTGAGAATATCCAAGCAGTGACATCAACTTATCGGATACCCAAGTCTTCAAACTATTTTCGCTGCACAAAAAACGTAATGAAATTTATAAAGTAAAAAGAAAATAATTTCATCCCGGTAATTAGTTAGAATCCAAAGAATGAGAAATAATCCTAGTCAATCATCTCTGACTAATTACTAAAGAATGAGAAATAATCCTAGCCATTTTCAAATACGAACCCAGAAATTTGGTTTTGAAAGAATCCAAATTTCTGGGTTTCGAACCCAAATTTCTAAGTTCGCTGAATTCTTTCAAACTCAGATTTCTAGGTTCTTTCATCGCACAAATTATGCTTTAAAGCGTAATTATGGGTTCGTTCACCATGATATTTATGCTTTAAAGCCTATATTGCACAAATTGCATGTCACCTAATTGTATATAAGATTTTTATTATTCATGTAAGACTACAGTACAAACAATACAACTTTATATGATTTTTTTTTTATATATAAAATTGTGAGAATGGAAGGATTTTCCATAATTTTTTTTTGAAGTGCTTGAGATACTAGAGGATACCAAGGTTAATTATTTTGAGGAATCCAGAAATCTGGGTTTTGGAGTGTTCGAATTTGAACAAGGGGTGAAGATTGAAGAAGAAAAATTAAAATAAACCCAGATTCAGATCAGCAACAACATTCAATGAACAATTTTAAAATAAAATTTTTAATTAAAAAACAAAAATCAAATGAACTAACAGGACAAAGAGTGAAGATTGAACAAGAAATAAAGAAATCTGATTTGTGCCATGAGTTCAGTGTCTCAGAGAAAAGTTGTGTATTTATAGCATAAAATGACTTGTGAAGAGAAAAAAAATTAGATCCCAAGAATATTTGTCTTACTTTCAACCTCGTATCACCAATCTCTTTTTCATCAAATTTTCTTCAAATAATGCATCTATTTATAGCCACCAAGAAAAAAAGTTTGAATCTATAAGATCACATAATCATAGTTGATAAACCATAACATAAATGCTTCTGAGTTTGCAACAGAGTTTGCTGTGCAAACTATCAGCTGTGCAATTGTGCTTCAACACTGGTGCTTGCTCTCATCTGCACGTGTTCCTCTCTTGGTCAAGCTGTTCTATGAAGTTCCTAGTCACTGCCAAGTCAGCAATGCTTGCCAAGTCAGCAATGCTTCAACCAATAAGATTCATTAGTTTGTAACAGATTCTGGAAATCTGTTACAACTGATTTTCTCACCTCTTGTAACAAGTTGATGCAACTTGTATCAACATGGTTCTCATGTGATCTGGCTGTATATATATTGGTTGCTGTTTCCAGTAATAAAAATAAGAAGAAAAGAGAATCAATTTTACTCATGAAAGCTTTGCATTTCTTTTCTCTGTTTTCATTACTGTTCTTCTTTGTATTTTAGGTTACTCAGTTTCATGGTATCAGAGACCTAAGACTCACTGTCATGACTTCATCAAACAGTCACATTGCAGGAGCTTCAATGGCAACACCTCATGCTTCAATGGCAGCCGTTGTCACGCCTGGTTCTCAGAAAACCCAGGTTTCACTTCTCTCATCGAATCTGAACTTTAAGCTTCCTATTAAGCTAGATCACATCAACTATAATTACTGGAGAATGCAAGTGCTACCTGCAATCCGTGCGTTTGATCTGGAGGACTTTGTCCTTACTTGTAAGAAATGTCCAGAAAAATATATTCAATCTCAGCTAGAAGGATCGAATGAGTTTGAACAAACTATTAGTGAAGATTTTCTTTTATGGAAAAAAGTAGATCAATTGATTGTGTGTTGGCTCTTCTTTACTTTGAGTGAGTCAATTTTTGGACAAGTAACACATTGTACCACAGCCTATGAAGTCTGGAGCACCTTAGAAAATCTGTATTCTCAGCAATCAAAGGCACGGGTTTGCAACTCAAGACTGAAATGAATTCAACAAAGAAGGGTGCTATGTCTATTAATGACTATATCTTGAAAATGAAGTGTCTAAGTGAATCATTGGCAGCTGCGGGACGACTTTTGGCTGCTGATGATGTTATTTCCAGCGTTTTAGGAGGTCTTGGACCTGAATATGACCCTGTTGTAGTCACCATCACTGCCAAGCAAGGTTTTATAAGTCTTCAAGAGGTCCAATATCTTCTCATGAGCTATGAAGGTCGCTTGGCTCAACACAATACTGCTGCTACCATTGATCTCACTAATGCCTCTGCTCACTACTCCTCTTCTCAACAGAATTATAATAACAGAGGAGGTAGATGTTATCCAAACAACAACAGAGGTTGATTTCGTGGTAGAGGTCGCGGACGTTATGGAGGAAGAGGTGGACCTAGACTTTTTTGTCAATTATGTGGCAAAAGTGGTCATGTTGTTGCAACTTGTTACCATCGATTTGATCAAAATTTCCGAGGAATTAATCAACAACAACAATAGCATTTTCAGCAGCAGCAAGGAGCACCTAATCAAGATGTTTTTCAAGCACATATGACTCAAGCTTATCAGCCTTTAGCTGGACAGTATCCGGTTCATTCTTACACTGATAATGGTGTGTATCCTAATGCTTTTGTTGCTGCTCCAAGCACAGTCATGGACCCAGCCTGGTATGTTGATAGTGGTGCCACCAACCACATCACTTATGATTTGGGAAATATGTCCATAAAGTCTGACTACAAAGGTTTGGACTGTCTCACAGTAGGTAATGGTGCTCAAATTCCTATTGCTCATGTCGGTGCTTCAGTTATAAACTCTCACACACACCCACAAGTGCCTCTTTTATTGAACAACATATTACATGTCCCTAGCATAACCAAAAACCTCTTGAGTATTTCTCAATTTACAAATGATAACCATGTAATTGTTGAGTTTGACTCCAATTTTTGCTGTGTTAAGGACAAGAATACGATGTAGGTTCTGTTGCGATGAGGCCTTAAAAATGGTCTATATCAACTTGATTTCACTACTGCTGATCCTAAACTTCTTCACAAGCTGTCCTCTAGTCACGGTTTACATTCTTTGTGTTGTAATAAAACTTGTGTAAGCACTGTTGGTGCTAATTCTGCTGATGCTAAGTCTGCTCACATGCTGTCTGCTATTGCTTCTCCTATGATGTCTTCTCGGTTTTCAATTTCTGCAACTCCTAATGTGCTGATTTCTCATTGTAAAGCACTTGTTAATACAATAAAATGTCTTGGTCATCTTAGTTGCTTCTTTTCGAATGTTGATAATAACTCTCTACGTGCATGGCATAATAAGCTCGGTCATCCTTCATTTAATTTTGTTAAACAAGTTCTTCGTAAAATTAGCTTGCCATGCTCTAGTGCTAAGTCGTTGGATTTTTGTGATGCATGTCAATGTGGAAAGCTCCACCAAATTCCTTTTCCTGCCTCCCAATCAATCTATACGGCTCCTCTTGAGTTGATTTTCACCGATGTTTGGGGTCCTTCCCCGGTTTGTTCTAGTCAAGGCTATCGTTACTATGTGCATTTTATTAATGCTTTTTCCCGTTTTACTTGGATTTATCCTTTATCGTCAAAGTCTCAATTAAAGATGTGTTCATTTTGTTTCAAAAATCTGTTGAGCTTCTTTTTAATTCCAAAATCAAAAGTGTTCAAAATGATTGGGGAAGAGAATTTCGACCCTTGGCTTCTTATCTCCAAGGTTTAGGAATTCATTTTAGACATCCTTGCCCATACACTCACCAACAAAATGGCTTACCCGAACAAAAACATCGCTACATTGTCGAAGTTGGTCTAACCCTTTTGTCTCAAGCTAAAATGCCTTTGTTCTATTGGTGGGAGGCTTTCCAAACTGCTGTGCATCTTATTAATCTCCTTCCTACTCCTACTCTATCAGATAGTTCTCCTTTTGAATGTCTTTTTCAAAAATCTCTTGATTACTTGTTGCTAAAACCGTTTGGTTGTGCTTGTTTTCCATTCTTGCGTCCTTACAATACTCATAAATTTCAATTTCATTCAACTAAGTGTCTTTTTCTTGGTTATAGTCCTAACCACAAAGGTTACAAATGCCTTCACCCTAGTGGTAGACTATACATTGCTAGGAATGTTAGTTTCAATGAATTCGAATTTCCTTATCCTTCTCTTTTTTCACAGTCGCAGTTCTCTCCTGTTAAGCTACCTCGCAGCCTTCCTGTGTCAATTTTAAATTCTGGTCGAATACCATCTAGATCACAAGCTATTCATTCTCTTGCAACAGTACCTGCAGCTTCTTCTTCTCCATGCACCACACATGCATTAACTCCATCAGCCCCATCAGCCCCTTTACCATGCCCTGTTGCAGCTAGCAATCATCTCATGATAACCCGAGCAAAGAGTGGCATCTACAAGCCAAAACTCTTCTCTGCAGTTCCTTCCTTACCCGAACCTTCTGAACCTAAAAATATAGCTGAAGCACTTGCTACTCCTTGCTGGAAACATGCTATGTGTGAGGAATATTCAGCTCTCATGCAAAATCGAACTTGGATTTTGGTTCCAAGGGGAGCCGATATGAATGTGGTTAGCCACAAATGGGTGTTTCGAATAAAATATAACTCCAATGGGAGTGTGCAAAGGTATAAAACTCACCTAGTTGCTAAGGGGTTTCATCAAAATGGTGGTGTTGATTATCTTGAAACTTTCAGTCCAGTTGTGAAGTCCACCACAATCCGAATTGTCATTGCTTTGGCTGTTTTCAACAAATGGAACATTAAGCAATTGGACATAAATAATGCGTTTCTAAATGGTGATTTGAAGCAAAATGTGTACATGGACCAACCAGCTGGTTTTGAAGATATATCTAAGCCTGGTTTTGTGTGTAAGTTGGTCAAGTCACTTTACGGATTGAAACAAGTTCCAAGGGCTTGGTTCGAGAAGCTCAAGTTTTCTTTGTTGAAATGGGGTTTTGTCAATTCTAGAGCTGATAGTTCATTGTTTATTTTCAAAGCACCTAATGTCATTCTCATTTTGTTAGTTTATGTAGACGATATTCTTGTTACTGGTAATAACGAGTTGTTGGTGCAGAAGTTAGTGGCAGATTTACATGCTACTTTCGCCTTAAAGGATCTTGGAGACTTGAATTTCTTCCTTGGTTTCGAAGCTTGCAGATCAGCTGCTGGACTTCTTCTCACTCATAGCAAGTATGCTCATGATTTGTTGAAGAAAACTAACATGCTGGATGCTCATGCCTGTCCCACACCTATGAGTGTTGGCACTAAATTGCACAAATCCGATGGTGATACTTATGCTAATCCTACTCTCTACCGTAGCACTGTTGGTGCCTTGCAATACTTAACTCTCACGCGGCCTGATCTCTCATTTGCTGTGAACAAACTCAGTCAATATCTTGCTTCTCCTACAGCTGCTCATTGGACTACCTATAAACGGGTACTTCGTTATATAAAAGGAACCATAGATCATGGTCTCTTCTTTGCAGCTTCTTCGCATTCTGCTCAACTGGTTCTTGAAGGTTTCTCGGATGCTGATTGGGCTAGCAATATCGATGATCGAAAATCAACCAGCGGCTGGTGTATTTTTCTTAGTGGGAGTCTAATTTCTTGGAGCTCTCGCAAGCAAAAAGTCGTAGCACGATCTAGTTGTGAAGCTGAATACCGCTCCCTTGCCCAAGCTACTGCGAAAGTTGTGTGGGTGGAAGCTCTGTTAACTGAAATGGGTATCAAACTTCATCAATCTGCTGTTCTTTGGTGTGATAACACCGGGGCTGGAGCTTTAGCTCATAATCCGGTCTTTCACTCACGAACCAAACACATTGAGCTTGACTTGCACTTTGTACGGGACAAGATTGAAGCAAAGGAGCTGGACGTGCGATACATTCCGACTGAACATCAACCCGCTGATATATTAACCAAACCTCTCACTATTGCACGATTCAATTTGCTCAAGGGCAAACTCATCTTGGATAAATCCCAGATTCGTTTGAGGGGGGATGATAAACCATAGCATAAATGCTTCTGAGTTTGCAACAGAGTTTGCTGTGCAAACTATCAGCTGTGCAATTGTACTTCAACACTGGTGCTTGCTCTCATCTGCACGTGTTCCTCTCTTGGTCAAGCTGTTCTATGAAGTTCCTAGTCACTGCCAAGTCAGCAATGCTTCAACCAATAAGATTCATTAGTTTGTAACAGATTCTGGAAATCTGTTACAACTGATTTTCCCGCCTCTTATAACAAGTTGATGCAACTTGTATCAACATGATTCTCATGTGATCTGGCTGTATATATATTGGTTGTTGTTTCCAGTAATAAAAATAAGAAGAAAAGAGAATCAATTTTACTCATGAAAGCTTTGCATTTCTTTTCTCTGTTTTCATTACTGTTCTTCTTTGTATTTTAGGTTACTCAGTTTTCAATAGTCCTACCACGATTTATTATTTTAATCACATTAAAATTCTATTTAAGTAAATCCTTATTTAATTATAACTATTATAATTAAATTTAATTAATATATTCCATTAATTTCACATGGAATTAAATGTGATATCTAGTTATTTAAATACTTTTAAATAAATATCATGTGTTTTATTCTTTCTCAAAACTCATTTTTCAATTCTTAATTTAAAAGGAATCTTTCTCCCAAGAAAACTTAGGACTCTTGTTTGCTCCCTTGAACCTAGTCATGGCCGCGGTTTCGGGACCGCCGGTTCTGATTCCCTCTGAAGGGGAACAAGAATCGGGACTGCAGGATCCCAGTCCCGGTTCCGAGAACCAGAACCATGGTCTCCAATTTTTTTTAATTTTTTTTCAAAAAAAGGAACCGAACCGAAACCGGCGAAAATGCCGATTCCTAACAAGCGGTTCAGATTTTTTTTTTTTTTTTTGGGTTAATCACGGTCCTGATTCAAAATCGGCAGTTTGGTTCGAACCGTAGCCAACACTACTTGAACCCAACTCTTGAGCCTTTAATCCCATTTAGACCATCGACACAATTTTGTGGATATGTGGCGATCGAGCGGGCTATTTTAATTTAAGTTCCAATAGACTTGACCCAATTTCGATTAACTCTTAATGAATTGAACACAATCTATTAATTTTAGTTTATTACACTAAAAAACTAAACTTGCACTCTTGAATATAAAATAAATATATAATTAAATAATTAATATATTCAAACCAAACCATTAACAATTTTATGCAACGTGTATCCTCATGAAAAATAGCAATAACTGGAGGTGCCATTAAATGATCGTTTTTCCATTTCAATTATTTTGTTACTTATGACCATCTTTACATCTAATGGATAATTTGATTTATCTAGAAACCGTGATTTCATAATTCTTATTGAATACTCAACGTTGAAGTTTATTATCCAAGCCTCCATAAGACTCATAAGGTGGTGTTTACTCTTATTTATAATAAGAGTCATGATGTCCATATTTATATATAAATATATTTTCTCTATGATAAATATATGTTCTCTATGGCAAACTGTTGAGAAATAAACTTTTCTGAAATAGGCGTACTCATTGACAGTTTAAATATTAAAACCCATAACATAAGTTCATTATTTATTTCCTGATTAAAATAGAAACCTCAATTGCTATAATGTGAATTTATTATTCTATTAACGGTAAATAGAATTATATTGTTCGCGTGATCCAGTTCAATACATCACATGTACTATCCTTTTGTTCAAAGTCTCCACATTGGTAAATTCAGACTCATCACTCCCATTTGAAACAAAAAGTAACCTAAAATTTTATCAAGATAGGCTGCCCACCCTCTATCTTAAGTTGTGAATAAATTTTAGACTAAATAAAGAATTATGCCTACCGCATATAACAACTTTATGTGAATAATTATTTATTCACTTTTAGTCATGGATCGTTAGAATGTTTACCTTTAACATAAATAATCTTTCATTATAAATACTACATTATTTAGATATAACCATCTTCTTGTTCGTCACCAAGAATTACAAGTACCGGTTCGTCCAGCACAAAAATATTATTTATTACATAAATCAAACTTCAAGTGTATTCAATATTATTATTATTCCTGCTGCATTCATTCGTTTCGTTCTTAGATGTATGCTTCAAGGTATATATTCATTGATCAAGCTGTGCCGGCAACGCAAACCCATTGACCAACAAAGAGAGCATCACAGTTAATATTAGGGTTGACGGCGTAGAATAATTCAGTTGTCATCTTGAATTGTTTTGCAAGGTCATAGCATGTGTCTCCACTTGCTACTCCAACCACTGTATTGCATTGTGGGGCAGGCTTAGCCTTCAGAAAACCATCTGCTTTTTATTTTAAATCAATACAAATTAGAGACTAATCAAGTAAAAAAAAAAAAGAATAATATTGATACAAAAAGAAGAAACCTAAACTTACCTCCGAGAGATCGGCTCTCGATAACGGAGATGATGATGAGAAGAAGAGAAATGATCAAAATGGAAGTTGCTTTGCTTCTGTTTGCACTAGCCATTACGAGACTCTTTATTTTTTTTCTTGTTTTATTCTTTTATTTCTTTGATAGTTTTTTATTTTCAATTACTCCTACTTATAGTAAACAACTTATGAATAGAACAAGAAAAAGAATCAAGTTTTTTCTTGTTTTATTTCTTAGTTCGATAGAATAAAAAATAATCATATTGTTCACAATCTCCTTGACTCTAAATATAAATGTAATATAATCATATGCACGGCTGATTAAAGCAGAGCAATTATTCAGTTATTATAATATATTCTTATTACTAAGAGTTCCCTTTTTTGTTTTCTTATTTTTCTTGTTAAATACAGAAGATTCTTTAAGACATTCTAATTGTCTTTAGGAACCCACTTGAATACTAAAAATTATTTTTTTATTTAATTTTACTGTATTATATTTCTGTGAATAAATATCAATCACAACTATTTAATATCACTCAACAATTATTAATTATTATTCAAAATTGTTAACCTCAAAAAGTGCGCGGAGCAAGTGGTTCAAGTTTGTAGTTAAGGTCAAGATCAACGGTCAAGTGTTGGGATGTCTTATAATCCCTTTTGTATATTAAGTCTTGCATAGGGGGATATACACATAGTTATAGCTATCACTTTCAGACATGGGTTACAACTTTTGAATCTCTCATTCTCAATCTCTCAAGGGTCCGTAGTGTATCCACAACTCTCTCTGTAAAATCTCACTTTTCAAATTTTATTTTAAATTATTATGAAGGGTGTATTTAAAATCTTTTGAAAATTTTTGAAGAATATGTGACGACGTAAAAGATATATTTTGAAAGTTGGCAATTAAAATTGTAAATAGATAAAAGTTGAGGGATAAAATAAAACTTTTACAGTCCTATATCTATTCATCTTCTTCCTCGCGACAGCCACCATTTTTTTTCTCTCTCTCCCCGTTTTCTTCGTTTTTCCTTCACCTTTGACTTTGATTTCCAACCACGTCTGACCTCTGTTTCGATCGTTCTTGGTACCAATAGAAAGCTCTTACAACATAGAATCTATTGGTACCAACTTTGAAGATTTTCATGGCCGTTTGAGTCTCCGATTTGGTGGAGAAAGTTAGGGATTTTTTAATTCGAAAATCCTCCGATTCGGACTATTCTAGCCATTTCCCACTCCGGCCACAGTTATAAACATTGACGAGGGAGACGAGGCGAACAAAACCTGACCATTTTTGGAGGTCGTCGGAAAGTTTTCAGAAAGTCGCCGCCGGCTGCCACGTACGGCGGGGGTAAGTTTTCTACCTCCTGAACTTAGAATTTGATTCCGAACACGTTTACGTATTCGTTTTAAGTGTAGGATATTATTTTGAGGTTAATTGTATTATATGGCCGCCGTATATAAATTAAATAATTATATTCTCGTGTAGATTTTACCGATCGGGATAATTAGGCTTGAAATCGAGGCCACTGCGAGTAATTGGTAGCTTACACGAGGTAGGGGTTTCAAACTTAAATTTTTAGAATATTTTCCCCATAAGTTTTGAATATAAATTGATTGTGAAAGTTTGAGGAAATCCTTATTTAAATTGTGGAATTGATTTGAGAAATAAATTGGAATGTATTGTGTGGAAAATATGATTTTTATGCAGGTTTTATATTTTGGAATTTTTATAAAAACAGCCAGTTATGCTGCCGAAATTTTATTAAAAATGATGAGTTTACATATGGGATGCATGGTGGGTTTATTTAAATTGTTTGGTGATTTTGAAATGGTAACCGTTCTAGTCATTATATTATATTATATGTTATTATACGACTTTATGTCGGGGACTGCGCAGGGTATTTTCTGGTACGTACACCTTGTATATGAGGTTAGTACCAAGGTCACGGTGAGCCAAATGTTTTCATTTCAAGTATGAATGTTTTATTTAAAATGATAGGCCACCGACTATGACTAGTGGACGTGTTGATATTACTTTCTGAAAGAAAGTGTTACTGTTTACTTAAAATTTTGTGAACGTATTTAACCATGCAGGATTATCCCATGACTTTATAAAAATGATGTTTTCCATATACATTATCGGGGATTATACCCTACTGAGCTTTAGCTCACCCCTTTTTATTTTCTTTCCCCCCAGGGAGCGCCCAACGCGGATTAGAAGATCGTTAGTTGATGTGGGTGAAGGCTTATGAGATATAAGGATTAGATTTCTGATATTAGTGATTAAAATTATGTTATTTGAGATTTGTATTGATTAAAGGATTTGTACTTGTTATGGACTTATAAAAATGTTGAGATAACTCAGTTTATGAGTTATGTATGTTGATCTGCAAATCTTTTAGTTGTGGATGATTAGGACTTCAGGATTTATGCATGTTTCAGTATGATTATTATCTTGGAAATTGAATCCATAAATTCTAACGGGTGATCACATATCTGTGGGGTTATTTGGTGTTGACTTTTGAAATTTGGAAATATTTTTGTTTGTAAACAGATTTCCGTTTTGTTTGATACTTCGGAGTATCCGAAGAAATTAATTGTGGTTTTTATGAAATTTTAATAAAGTCAAGATTAGAAACTATTGATTTTATTTACAACTCTGCCACGGCCTAGGGCCCCGGTCGTGACACACACACACACACACTCTCTCTCTCTCTCTCTGCGCCAACAAGCTTACTAAGTCACTGGAGAATCCACAGGACCTCAATACCTTTGCGCTTCGTTCCTTACAAAACAAGACTGTGAAGGATAATGCTACTACTTAACAACCTGAGTCTAAGATAGCAGAAACTGATATAATTTCAAGACTACCTGCTGATGATCCTGGCGATCTTATGCAGCATACTATAATCACTTCGAGCATGTTAGCAGCTGGTCAGCATTGTATCATACAACAATATGATCAGAGATTTAATGAGAGGCCCAAGAGATGCAATGTTAGCTCAGGAAGTTAGTTACATAAAGTGACAATATCAAGTTGTTAGAGTTTGTTAGATGAGCTGGAGTTAGTTAGTGATTATAGCACTACTTCCAGAAGAAGAGGCAATTTTTCTTGTTTTATGAATTAAACTCATGTACATTGTGTGATTAAAGCAATTCAATAAAGAACTGCCCTCTTCTTCATTTCATATTACTGGCTTCTCCAAGAAACTGATTGTTTCTTTCAAGCCTTTCATCGTACATACTAGTATTTCCATCAAACACTTTCCAGCTTTTGTTTGTCTTTTGATGGTATCAGAGCTACTGACTACCGTTAATGACAACCACTAACTCAGCTGATTATGGATCCATAAGAACTGGAGAAGGTTCTGGATTCACATCTTCAAGTATGGATTTCTCTTCTCTTGCAAAAATAATATATTTCAACATTCCTATCAAACTTGATCAAAGCAACTACATTCATTGGAAGACTCAAGTGTTACCTGTAATATTTGCACTGGATCTAGAAGACTTCATTGATGGATCAAAGAAACCTCTAGAAAAGTTCGTTAAGGTTCATACTACAACTGACTCAGGTTAAGCTGTTGTGGAACAAAGAGTCAACTCTTCTTACTCAGTCTGGAAGAAGTTAGATCAGGTTCTTCTGTGTTGGCTCCTGTCCACTTTGAGTCCAAAAGTTATAGGTTAGGTAACAATACGTAAAACCTCTCTTGAATTCTGGAGCAAACTTGAAAATCTTTACTCTAAGCATTCTATGGCTAGGATCCTATCTCTTATACAACAATTGCAAAATGTTAGGACAGGATCAAGCTCTATAATTGACACACGTTAGGTCATAACTCGGAAGGCTTGTTGATGAATCAAGAAATTAAAGAATTAAGAAAAGCAACAAAGGTAATTATAGTGTAAAGATTCTATTTGCATATGTACATTAACACATTCGTTTTGAAAAGAGTTTTTAACAAAGGAAAAAAATTTTAAAACATATTTCAGCTGTATTTTTATTTGATAAACATATTTTTTTTTCCCTTAAAAGTCATTCTCAAGTCCTAGGGATGTTGTGTCATATCAAACTAGGGAGAAAGAGGCTGCTTTGGTTGCTAAAGCTATTGGAAGCTCTCGGTAGTAGTCTCAATGGACTCAATCCTACGACTCATATTGATCAGGAGACCATCCTACCTGACCATATCCTCATGTAGACTCTCAAACTTGCTTTCAATCGAGTGCTGACACAGAAAGACTCGTTGCAGCGGTGTGTCCATATGGCTCTCAATCATCTGAGATCGAATTTTGAGCTGCCACAGTAACTCATCTAACCACACCGGCATCTCTATTATTGAAGGTGCAATCTCAGTACGATGAATACCATGGGACTTAGTACCCCTTGCTGTAATCATTTATTGTAATGTCGTGTCCAACTTGGACACCCTCTGTCTAAACACCCTCAGTCCAACCAAAAGAGGTTGTAGTCTTTGGCCTTTTCATGTTGGCCAGAAGATCTATACCTCTTACCTGAACCAACTCATTGTTAGTTGACATGTAACACCCCCTGACCCAATCCACTCAGACCAAATAAGGGAGCGCTACCATATACTGAAATCTCTGCTTTACTTTTATAAAACCACAACTTAAAATTTTATTAAACCTTTCGAAAATAGTCCGAATAAATTTCTAAAAATTTTGTCAGAGTTTCCTCTGTTTTTCTAACTTTCCAAAATATGTTTTCAATAAAATCATAATATATCAAAATTCTACACTTCAATTTTATTTCAATCATTTTGCGCACCCTTCTAAATTCAGTGTGACTTATTCAATCATTTCTTCAAAATATATAATCAATATCAATTCTAAAATAATAAATCCCATATTTTCAATCAATATAATCATTTAGAGAATTATGGACAAAACCAAACGTTTACAATGTTTACAAACTTTTACTGTATATGCATGCTAATTAAAATATATATACTAAACACAAAATAGCTACCCAAATATACAGGAATGATGTGACTGTGGTCTCAGCTCCTGCAGTTTTAACTCTTCTCTGTCTTTAACTTCTTTGGAACCTTCTTTACCTACGCGTGAGAAACTCAACACGCTAAGCATATTGCTTAGTGGGTGTACACAAAACTGAATTTACAAATACTATAACAATTTATCAGAAATATAAATAACAAATAAATATTCAAATATGGGGCTCAAATCAAGTCAAATACTTTTAAATAACATATCAATTTCATAATTTCATTAATAAATCTAAAATTCACTTTTCAAATTAAATCACGTTTCAATTCAAATCGCATTTCTATTTTTATATTGGGCTCCTGACATACGTAACATACAGTCGGGTTTCCCATCTCAAAATGAAATGGTACCCCTATATTCACAGTCGGTTTCCCATTTCAAAATGAAATGGTATCCGTATTTTCACAGTCAGTTTCCCATTTCAAAATGAAATGGTATCCGTATATTCACAGTCGGTTTCCCATTTCAAAATGAAATGGTATCCCTATTTACACAGTCGGGTTTCCCACTTCAAAATGAAATGGTATCCCTATATCATCAGGAATCTCAAATGCAGTACTGCTAAGTGAACCCAATTGACATGTCAATCTCCTATATTCATATCTATGTTCATATATATCAGAGCCATTACATAATATGATTTCTCAAATTCAATATCAACTCATATCTTTTCATTCAGATTCGATTTCAAAATTTCAATTTCACAATACAAATTTACAGATCATTTTTTTCCAAATCTCAACTTCCCTTTCTTCCCAAATCTTAATACTCTCTTCCATGGAGATACTTTTAAAAACACTTTTTCTCCGACTTCGTACTCTATATTCTTTCTTTTCAGATCTGCATCTGATTTATGTCGATCAGATGTAGCTTTCAGTCTTTCCCTAATAATCTTCACTTTCTTTTCAGTCTATCTAATCAAATCAGACCCTACCAACCTGTCTTCACCCAACTCTGTCCAGTACAATGATGTCCTGCATTTCCTTCCATATAGTACTTCATACGGTGCCATATCTATGCTCGTCTGATAACTGTTGTAGTAAGCAAATTCAATCAATGAGAGATGATTAACCCAACTCCTTTCAAAATTAATTATGTAACTGCGAAGTATATCCTATAGCACCTGTATTACACGCTCTAATTGCTCATCTGTCTGTTGATGGAAAGCTGTACTGAAGTTCAATCGAGTACCCAGAGCTTTCTGAAATTTCTTCCAGAATCTGGATGTAAACTTCGGATCTCTGTCTGAAATTATAGAAGCTGGCACACCATGCAATCAGACTATTTCTCTAATGTACAGCTCTGCTAATCTCTCCAGTGAATAATCTGTTCTGACAGGTAGGAAGTGTGCGGATTTACTCAGTCGATCCACTATGACCCAAATCGCATCCTGTTTACTTCGTGTAAGGGGTAATCCTGTGACAAAATTCATAGTAATCGGTCTCATTTCTATTCAGGTATGGATATCGGCTGTAGCAAACCTGATAGAACCTGGTGTTCCGCTATCACCTGCTGGCATGTCATATATCAAGTCACAAAGTTTACCACATCTTTCTTCATACCAGACCACCAGTACTGGGTTTTTAGGTCTTTGTATATCTTTTATACTACCTGGATGCATTGAATAAGAACTATTGTGTGCTTTTGTTAGAATCACCCTTTTCAATTCATCATCATCTGGAATGCAAATCATGTCTTTGAAATCCAACATACCATCATCCCTGATTGCATAGTCATGTTCCTTCCCCTTTTGAACTTGTCTACAAATGATCAGAAGCTTTTCATCTTGTTTCTGCTTTTCCTGTATCTGCTGAATCAGGTTTGGCTTGAGTTTCAATTCAGCTACTATTGCATCATCTGGAGTCAATCTCAAATGGACATTCATAGCTTTCAATGCAAACAAAGCTTTCCTGCTCAGAGCGTCAACTACTACATTTGCTTTCCCTAGATGGTAGTCAATGACACAATTATAATCTTTAATTAACTCCATTCATCTTCTCTGTCTCAAATTGAGTTCTTTCTGAGTAGGCTGGTATTTGAGACTTTTATGATCTGTATAGATATAACATTTCTCTCCATACAAGTAATGCCTTCATATCTTCAATGCAAAGACTATGGCTGTAAGCTCCAGATCATGTGTCGGATAATTCTTTTCGTGAGTTTTCAACTGTTTGGAAGCATAAGCAACCACCTTTCCTTCCTGCATCAGTACACAACCCAAGCCATTATGTGAAGCATCACTATAAATCACAAAGTATTTACTAGCTACTGGTTGTACAAGGACTGGAGCCTCAACCAACATTGCCTTAAGTCTGTCAAAAGCTGTCTGGCACTTCTCACTCCACTCAAATTTAACATTCTTATGGAGTAGTTTAGTCAACGGATTTGCTATGGATAAAAATCCCTTCACAAATCGTCTATAATAACCGTTAAGCCTAGAACACTTCTGACTTCTGCAACATTCTTGGGAGGTTTCCATTCTATGATTGCTTCAATCTTCTTGGGATCTGCCTTTAGATCTTCTGCTGATACTATGTGTCCCAGAAATGAAATTTCGTTCAGTCAGAATTCACATTTACTCAACTTGGCATACAACTTCTTTTCTCTTAATTTTTGTAATACCATTCGAAGATGTCTGTCATGCTCCTCTACTAACTGAGAATATACCAGGATATCATCAATGAATACACAAATTGATCCAGATACGGATGGAAGGTACGATTCATCAGATACATAAAGGCTGCGGGTGCATTTGTCAGCCCAAACAACATCACTACAAATTTATAATGTTTGTACCGTGTCCGAAAAACTGTTTTCGGAATATCAGAGTCTTTTACTCTCAACTGATGATTCTCTGATCTGAGATCTATCTTTGAGAAGACACTGGCTCCTCTAAACTGATCAAACAAATCATCAATCTTAGGCAACAGATATTTATTCTTAATGGTAAGATTATTCAGTTGCCTGTAATCGATACACAATCTCATCGACCTATCTTTCTTCTTCACAAACAATACTGGTGCTCCCCACAGGGAAACACTAGGTCCTATGAATCTCCTATCTAGCAATTCTTACAATTGCATTTTTAATTCTTTCAATTCTGCAGGTGCCATTCTGTAAGGAGTAATTGACACTAGAGTGGTACCTGGTATCATATCAATCACAAATTCCACCTCTCTCTCTGGGGTAAATCAGGAAGTTCCTCCGGAAACACATCTGGAAAATCACATTCGGTGGATATATTCTGAAGACTAAAATCAACCCTCCGTGAATCGACCACATGTGCTAAATCGGCTTCTCCCCCTTTCTAATCTGTTCCTAAGCAGTAGTGACTGAAATAACATTGGAGAGATAATCCCTCCTTTTCACCCACCATTATCAATTCTATAACATCCACTATTCTAAGTGTCATTCACTTTAGACTATAGTTAATCACCACTAAGTGTCTGAACAACCAATTCATGCCCAAAATCACATCAAAGTCATGGAATGGTAGTTCCATCAAATCACCTAGAAACTTATATCCCTAAAGTCTGATAGGACAATCTCTGTCAATCCTATTCACGATCACATTGTGACCTAAGGGATTACTCATTACCACTTCATACTCAGTGGATTCAGTTTTTAAGTTTCTTTTTCTCAGCATAGTACTACAAATATATAAAGGTATAAATCCTGTATTTATCAATGCAATGACAGTAGTATCAAAAATAAAAATCATACCAGTTATCACATTCGATGACCCAGCAGGAGCTGATCTCTCTGCCTGCGAAACACAATTATTCTTTCTCTTCAGACACTCTTTCCATATATGATCATGAGAATAACATGCTCAAACGCGTGGGAATAAATCTCAAGTGTAGGATGTGTCGAAGTAATAATATTTTCGTGAATACAGAGTCGAATCCACAAGGAAGTGGTGGAACTAATTCTAAAACTAGAGATTATACTAAAGCAGTAAAATAAATCATGTTGTTTTGGGTTTTTGTTTTATAAACTAAATTAAACTAAATTAACTAACTAAAACGATAAAATAAACGAGACGGATTAAATGGAAGATAATGCTAGGTGGTCACACGGTTCCAATTTTGAATAAGGAAATATATTGACTATTATGAAGCATGTTATTAACATGATAAGACTAATTCAACTAAGGCCACACCACATTGTATTGCTCCCGCAATGGTATGGTATGTGAATTTAATCAAATACACCTATTGGTCCTAAAGTGCAATTAATTGAAAACCGTCGTTAATCTAATACAAAGGTTAATTAAACAATTTCTTATCAAAACTAACCTAGTATTGATTCTTGAGTCAATTAAGTTCTATTGCAATTTCAATGATTTCTCATATAACATTACAATAAATATTAAATCAGTTCTCATCAAAGAGCATGCAATCTACTTTCGTAATCGCAAAACACCAGAATTGAACACAAAGTAATAATATAAAATACGCTCAAAATCAATATCATGTATTACAATAAATATCAAATCGGTTCTCATCAAAGAGCATGCAATCTACTTTTGCAATCGCAAAACACAATAATTGAACACAAAGTAATAATATAAAATACGCTCAAAATCAATATCATGAAATAATATACAAAATATATTCATAATCAATAAAATCCAAATTCGTTCATGGTTCCAAAAACCACCTAACAACAAAACTAGCTACTCATATAATCGAAATAACAAGAAGATAGGAAAAGGGATGTGATACAGCCCATTCGGAGACGTGTAGAGTTGAAATCGGCTTTGGTCCGGCTGAGACTTCTCTTTCGCAAATCTTCGTCTTCTCTTGATGAACAATCGATGTAATTCGTAAAACTAATAATGTGTTGGTGTTTGGTGATGATGCTTTGTGATTTGGAGGGTAAGAGCTGTTGGAATGAACCCAGCTGAACTCTCTGTCTTGGATCCCCTTCCTCCCTCTTCCTTTTGATATCCCTTTTAATTCACAAATGGGGGCTATTTATAGGAGATGGCAGGTTACTGTTCACGCGTATACGGTAATGTTCATGGTTACTGTACACCAGCACACAGTACTGTTCATAGGTACTGTGCAAACAGCGGCGCCCACATTTGACTGTTGACTGCGCGCCCGCGTTTAACTGTTCACGCCTCCATTTGCACTGTTCACGCCGCCATTTTGACTGTTGACTGCCCGCGCCCGCTTTTTTACTGTTTACGTATACAACACTGTTCACGTATACAGCACTGTTTATCGTGTACGGTACTGTTAACAGCTGATTTTGCCTCGACTAATCGTTTATTCGCATTAATTCACGGGGCTCACCTAATAGCTGCACATACTCACAAAATACATCAAACGTACCAAAAATACTCAAAAATACAATCAACAGAAACGATCCAAGGGTTGTAAATATATAACAATAAATGACCGATCGGAGATCCACATTTAAAACAAGCTCCAGTTACTCTCCAACATTCCCCGGGAAGTTTCTTTTTACAATGCTCACATGGTGCTGAGGCACAACTATCCTGTCTCCCTGAAGGCTCTGCTGCCCCTGTGTGCCTACTAGCTTCAGTCCCTATCTGACTGGGTCTCATCCTTCTAGAAACAGTGGAAACTGCCTTTTTGATAGCATAGTAGAAACAGTTTGATTCTTCGGACAATCTCTATAAAAATGGTCACAAGACCCACATTTGTTACAGCCTCCAATCATTCTCCAGCATTTTCCCGGATGCTTCTTATTACAATGTTTACACGGTGCTAGGGCTAGTCCCCTAGCTGTATTCCCAGGGATACTAGCTACTGCTATGACTAACTGTCCATATCTAACTGTGGATAGGGGTCTCTGTTGCTATCTCTGACTATTAACCTGAGGTCCTTTGAATTTCTTACTTGTTGGCTGGCCCAAAATCTCCAATCCAGCCATCTTTGAACTTCTAGATTCAACGAAAGCTTCCCCAGCTACTCTAGTGGAACTACCAGGTCTACTTCTGAATTCATCTTCAGAGGGTTCTATTTCTTTCTTCATTTATCATCTATAAAACAGAAGAGGAATCTCCATATTAGAGTCACATCCTCCTATTTTTCTTTTCTACAATGCATGCATATACAAAATATTTTTCTCAGGTCTAGGAACGCCTAAACCATTGCTTTGATACCAAAAACTGTAACACCCCCTGACCCAATCCACTCAGACCAAATCAGGGAGCGCTGCCATATACTGAAATCTTTGCTTTACTTTTATAAAACCACAACTTAAAATTTTATTAAACCTTAAATTAGTCCGAATAAATTTCTGAAAATTTTGCCAGAGTTCTCTTTGTTTTTCTAACTTTCCAAAACATGTTTTCAATAAAATCATAATATATCAAAATTCTATAATTCAATTTTATTTCAATCATTTTGCACACCCTTCCAAATTCAGTGTGACTTCTCCAATCATTTCTTCAAAATATATAATCAATATCAATTCTAAAATAATAAATCCTATATTTTCAATCAATATAATCATTTAGAGAAATATGGACAAAACCAAACGTTTACAATGTTTACAAACTTTTACTATATATGCATGCTAATTAAAAAATATATACTAAACACAAAATAGCTACCCAAATATACAGGAATGATGTGACTGTGGTCTCAGCTCCTGCAGTTTCAACTCTTCTCAGTCTTTAACTTCTTTGGAACCTTCTTTACTTACGCATGAGAAACTCAACACGCTAAGCATATTGCTTAGTGGGTGTACACAAAACTGAATTTACAAATACTATAACAATTTATCATAAATATAAATAACAAATAAATATTCAAATATGAGGCTCAAATCAAGTCAAATACTTTTAAATAACATATCAATTTCATAATTTCACTAATAAATCTAAAATTCACTTTTCAAATTAAATCACGTTTCAATTCAAATCGCATTTCTATTTTTATATCGGGCTCCTGACATACATAACATAATTTTAGGACTGGATTACGGGTTTATACAGTCGGGTTTCCCATCTCAAAATGAAATGATATCACTATATTCACAGTCGGTTTCCCATTCCAAAATGAAATGGTATCCGTATATTCACAGTCGGTTTCCCATTTCAAAATGAAATGGTATCCGTATTTACACAGTCGGGTTTCCCACTTCAAAATGAACTGGTATCCTTATATCATCAGGAATCTCAATTGCAGTACTACTAAGTGAACCCAATTGATATGTCAATCTCCTATATCAATATCTATGTTCATATATATCAGAGCCATTACATAATATGATTTCTCAAATTCAATATCAACTCATTTCTTTTCATTCAGATTCGATTTCAAAATTTCAATTTCACAATACAAATTTATAGATCATTTTTTTTTTATAAATAAATTCAACTTTCAATTAATCCAAATCGATATATATATTTACGAAATCCAAATTTCATCAATATTCATATAAATGAAATATACAAAATCATATTCAATTATATTTCTGAAGCCAATAATTGCATCAAATCAATTCAAAATCGTATTCGAATATATTTCGAACATCCATATTAAATCAAAATGCCCCAACATCATTTTTTTTCTTATACATATTTCACAAAACAATATATTCCAAATTACTTTCAATTATATTTCACATCTCAATAATGAAATCATAACATATTAAAATTAATTCGTAATATTTTCACAATCAATATTTCGGATATAAACTATATTTCAAAAATACGTAATTCAAATCAATCCAAAATCAATTTCAAACTATAAATTCTAATCAATATAATTCAAATAATTCAAAATTAATAAAATTCGTCTATTCCGAAATATTATGGAAAAATTAAAACTTGTGTACACCGAACCTGGATTTTTCCTAAAACCTTCTCTTTCCTCTTTCCTCTTCCTTTCTTCCTTCTTCCGGTCGATAAAATCTACACGATAATATAATTATTTAATTTTTATACGGTTACAATATCATAAAATTAACCTCAAAATAATATCCTACACTTTAAAACGAGTTCGTAGACGTATTCGGAGCCAAATTCTGAGTTCAGGAGGTCGGAAACTTACCTCCGCCGCAGGTGGCGGCCAGCGGCGATTTTCCGGCGACCTCCAAAAATGGTCGGGTTTTGTTCGCCTCGTCTCCCTCGTCTCCCTTGTCAAAGTTTATAACGGTGGTCGGAGTTGAAAAAGGCTAGAATCGCCAGAATCGGAGGATTTCTGAACATGGAAAATCACTCAATTCCTCCACCAAATCGGTATCAATAGATTCTATGTCGCAAGAGCTTTCTATTGGTACCAAGATCGACCGAAACGGAGGTCTGAGTTGGCCAGAATGTGAGGTCAAAATTGAGAAGAAAATGGAGGAAAATAGAGAGAGAGAAAATGAGAGATGCGGCCGGAGAAGAAAACTATATATAGGACTGTATAATTTCTATTTTGTCCCTAACTCTTAGTAAACTATAATTTTAATTGATAACTTTTAGAATATATCTTTTAAGTCATCACAAATTCTTCAAAAGTTGTAAAAACATTTCAAATACGACCTTAGTAATAAATTAAAAATAAATTTTAAAAAGTTAGATTTTTCATTCTACCAATTTAAATCGCATACTTAACTGTTGCATACTTAATAATAATTAATAATAATACTTTTCATAATTACGATAAATTAGGGGCGTTACATGACATGTTCGTATCCCTGAGGAATTTTGTTTCTTATATGTTTCTCTTACAGGTGTTAAGCCTCTTAGTTACCCGCAAGTGTATGGGGTCAGCACAAGTAATATAATGTGAATCTAAGTATTGTTCTCACGAGGATGTATTAGGCATTGATTACTAAAATTAGCTAAGTTTACTTCTATCTAAATATTTGTAGTAAGGGTGATGAATTGCTAATTAATAAACACTAAGTAACCTATGAAATTGAAAGGTAAACAGGTATAATCAAAGCAAAAGGAACTAGAGAATCCGATTTCACTAAGTAAAACCTAATGACCGAGATTACTATGTAAGGATGTCTAGATATTATCGGTTGATGATCATGCTAACTCTATTATCCAAAATCCTCTCTCGAGGCAAATCAGACCTATTCCCACATTCACTAATGTCCTATCTCTCGATACATATCCAAATGAATGTGAATGCAATACAAACAATAGCAAATTAAGGATCACATAGAATAAGTCAACATATCTTTATTTGACTCCTAAACTGTGGTGGCATTTTATCGAACACGTTGCAGGCGTCTCCTCTCGATACTTCACCCACAACAACAAGATTATGTTAAATAGTGATCAATTGATTAACAATCAATAAAACATTAAAACACCACTCAACAAACAATTCTAAAATCATCTAAACATTTATATAAAATCAATGAATGGTATTACAAAAGTCCATCATTATCCCTAGTTATTAAAATTAGTTCATAACGAAATACTCAAAATCAAACATGGTGTTCAACAATGAAGACATGAATAAAAGAGTACAACAAAGGAATGAATGAAAAAGAAAAAGAACTCTGGACGGAAAAGACTATTGTTTGATTCCGTCTCTCATGAACTCCTCCGTTGACAAGCTGGATTCCTTGGTTGACGAAAGCGGTCAAAAAATTGATCCGGCGTCTAGTCTCCTAGCACTCTTTCTCTCTTCTTCTTCCTTCTTTTCTTCTCTCTTTTCTCTTTTCTAATACTCTAGCCGAAATCCCTAACAAATCAATCACGTTTTCCTTTTACAACAGCTTGGATTAGGGCAACTTAAAGTTGCCCGCGACTTGCCTAAGTCGCAAGTGCCTCGGTCCTGAATCTGTATTTGGTTACCGCAACTTGCACAAGTCTCGGTGTAAGTCGCGACGGTCTAGGTCTCTTCTTGGAAATAAGCCCCCGCGACTTGGGCAAGTCGGGTCAAGTCACGAAACTCTCACCCTGGGCTGCTCAACTGCACTGTCGTGACTTGCCCAAGTGGAGAGCCAAGTCGCAGCTCAAGTGGTAAGTGCCTCTGTGCATTTTCGCCTGAAAACTCCCAAATTCACCAAATGGACCTGGAAACCTGTACACTCAAGAAAAATATTAAAAACACCCAATAATTACCCAAAACTGAACAAAAGCAAGGAAAGATAAGGCCCCATTTTCGATAAGAAATGGTGCCAACAACAGGTACCTTATACAAATCCACATATAGCTTGGTGATAAGGCACGAGTAGGAGAAGTAGTCGGCTTGCCTCACCATTACCTCGTGGATGTATTGACCCACGTTAATTCCTCTTCCATACTTCAAGTTGTATAAGAGGAATGCCCTTTCAATAGCTACGTTCGTCTAATGGTTTAAAGGACGAAGGCTATGGCAAACAAAGATATGCAAGAAAGTGTTAGTTCGCTGAACATTCATATTTTAGACCCTTAATTTATATGTTTATTGATATGTTTTCTTGCAACATTGATCTTGTTAATATGCTTGTTGAGTTCTTGCAGAAATTAGCTTTAAAGAAGAAACTGAGTTCAAAATGGTGGTTTCGAGTTTTCTAGAGGAAGTTATGCTCGTTTGCATATTAGTGTGCAGTCCTGCCAGACAAAACCAAGAGTACCATGAGTTCGTGTGCGAGTTGCAGTGCCGAGATACAAGTTGCACCGGCCCTAAATCAGTTGATTGGTTTCTTCTGAGCATTGAATGAGAGTCCTATCTTTGATGAAAGCCAAAAGAGATTCATGAAAATCGTGAATTTGTATACTATAGCAACCTGGTGGGGGAGATGAGTAAGTTTATTAACAAATATTGCGAAATTAAAATTATAAACCATTCAACACATAACACAGAAGATTTTTAGCATGGAAAATCTCAACAGGTCAAAAAACCACGGGACCAATTCATAAGGTACTTAGCATATCCACACAGATTTCACTAGTTGGTATATCGTTTACAACTCACGTTGATTGACAACTCAATCACACAACTCTTGCTATAACCCGATACTACCTTCCCGCAAGTCTTTTACTAGCAAACCCTATAGATACTGCTCAGAGACTCCATGCACTCTAAGTTTTAATGTTCCTTTCGCTTGGTCAAAGAAACAATAACCCCCAATTTATGAGATTAGGTCTATGTGCTCAATAAAATATGAACAGTCAAATAATATGTATGATCAAAACATATTATGAGTAGACTATGCAATTACGCCCAATGCAAGGAATAGTAGTCTATATAAAAGCTCTCTCTTCTCTTGCAATAATATAAAACAATGAAGTATCAAAACAACAAAGACATGTGAGAGGAAAATAATAAAACAATTAAGAACACAAGAGAGTATAATGAACCTATGTAAAAGAGACTTACAGCTTAACATTGAAGAACAATAGGCTCACTATTTATAACAATCGTTAGAAACCCTAAAAGCAATTGAAGTAGAACTTTGATAACTTTTAGGTTTTCTAATTCAACAAGGAATTTACAACTTTTAATCATACTCTAACCAAGCCAGCTTTTAGCCTTGCTGCCTCGTTTCCCCTGTTCAGCTTTTCCAACTGCACTTGACTCTAGTGTGAGCCAAGCAAACTCTAAACAAACAGCCTTGGATTTTTTGGTTCTTTATACCGTTGGAAAGATATGGATGTCTAGTTTCATTCCCAAAAAACTAAAAATTAATTGGATGCCTAGATAAAAGTTATGCCCGTTCAAGCATACAAAGGTCAGTTTTTTAGAAATACTAAATATATGAAATTAAATTCAAAACTAGACAAAACAAAAGCAATAAGACTCAAACACTTATAAAATATTAAGCACTCAAATGCAAATGTATGAACATATTATAATGTGTGTGTGTGAATCTTATCTGATCTCAAGAATAAAAGAGTATTGTTTCTTCAAAACTTACCTTCAAGCATGTTCTTGAGTCTTCTCAGAATCTTTCTGTATTTGTATGATTTCTTCGAATCTTCATTACGCCCAAATCATACTCTAACAAAGCTAACTAAGAATTACATAAAAATGTGTTTGCTCACGGAATCACAGCCAACAAAATAATGACCTTACAATCTCCCCCTTTCGTTAATCCGTGACAAAACGCTGTACTCACCAAACAATCAAGTGATTGTTTTTACATTCACTCATAAGATCAAAAATTACATAGAGAGACCTAATCTAACATTCTTCAATGACTTCAAAAGTCTTCACTTTGTACCTGAATCAAATAAACAAAACTATGTTCTTTCAGGAACATTGGTGAGTGAAACGATAATGATATCAATTTGAAATCACTCAATTATTAATACCAATTACCACAATAATTAATTTATCGATTTAAAGATAATATGCACAAGCATCAATTAAGCACATCGAATCAAATATGATTATAAATATCTCTCCCTCAATAAAATCTCCTTCTAAGTATGCTAACAGTCATAATAGCATAATAGCAACTTAAAAATGAGGATTAGAAGAAATAATTCGAACAAATTAATATCCAAATTACTCCCCCTTTTTATCATCAGATGGACAAAGACCAATAAACACTCAAGTATTTTAATTGTTATTACAAATTTAAAAATACTTGCACAAACAAACATGAGAGGGACCAACAAAAATGGAACAATAAAAATAGATCCATACAATCTTGAATGAGAATCAATTTACTTCTATTTGCAACAAACAAGATATAATTAATAATATGAAGACCAAAATACAAAGTTATATATTACATGCCAAATAGATAAGTGAAGGGTAGAAAGTAATTGTTTTACCAAATAAACATGCGGAATAGGTTTCAAAAATTTTCTTTTTATTGAAAACAATTTTCAATCAGGAATGAGTTCCTGTATATACGCAGAAAAAGAATTTTTAAACTACAATACATTTTTGTAGCTTTTGATTCCTTGACTCATTGATTTACCACCAGATCTTCTGAGCTATGACCCGCGATCTGACAACGTGTGTGTAGGCATGTCACAAACAGAGATGGAGGACACAGGAAAAAGAACGGAGAAGACTTCCTCTTCTTCCTTGGCTGGCCGCACCCTACAATAAAACAAGTCAGAAAAAAACTTTTTTTCCTTTTGCTCTCTCTCTCTCTTGTGTTGGCCGAATATTGCTCTTCTTTTTCACTTAGGTTAGGTCAAATTTATCTAGCAATATAACACTTATATACTAGGCTCTTAGGGTTTTAATTTTGACCAAGTCAAATAGGATTCTAAATACTTTTGTTTTTGGTCTCCCTAGAGACTTGAACCTGTGACTTGTGGGACAATTAAAATAACCAAATTATTTTAATTCTTTTGTCCCTGTCACAGTTTGATCCTATAACCTCATATTTAAGAAATAGAATAATTAATAATTAATAATTTTCTTTTAATTTATTAAATAACTAATTAAATAATCACATTATTTAATTATTCTCTTTAATTAAATTGTGTTACTTTCGTAACACTATTAATTGGACAATCCAATTAATTAACCGTGACCCTCGTTACCAACAACCATAAGGGCTAGCAAGGGGACCTAATGGACCTACAGTTTTGAGCTCCAATAATACTTAGTAATATTAATTAAACTTTTTAATTAATATTTCACGATTATTAACCTCGGATTTATTCTACTAAAAACCCGAGGCTGCATTCTCAGAACTATAGACATGTTTATACAATCTAAAGTCTCAGTGTCTATTGATATAGCTATTTGCATATAGTGGGATCCTCCACAAGTAGTTCATAGCTAGATCTGGGTCATAATGTCCGTTATACCCCTCTAGTTATATCTATTCCTTTAAGCACCGTTGATTTTATAATAAACAATTAAATCTTGTCTTCCTCACAGAAGAAAAAGAGGCTTTATAATTGTCCAAGCTCTGAATCAACCCTTAAGGGAACTATTAATCTACTTCAATCAACAAGGAGTGGATTCCACTATTGTGTTCATACCTTCCCAGCCACAAGCCAAACTGCAACTCCAAAATACGGAGGTATTGGTCGAGATTCACATCGACCTTACTCATGGTAAATTAAAAGCCACGATCCAACCAGAAGGAGTTGATAAGACACTCAGGATTAAGATCATCTATAAATAGCCATCGTTTATTGATATATACGAATCTCATATACTAACGGATCTTGGTAAGAGATTCATATAAATCGTGGCCCAGTCCTATATGATCTCATCCTATAAGGTCCATTGTCATGTGAACTATATGCATGGTTTAGGATAAGAACACTGTACATTACAGAATGGACCGTAGCAGTAGATCAATCACAAACAAAGTACTTAGCTTTATTTTCTCTCTACGGACTCTTTAGATTGTATGTCTCAAAATGAATCCTTCTTGTATATGACCTTCATATACTCATTCTGAGATTATATCTTGCAATCTAGGATGTTCTTGCGCAATATGAATGTATTACTGAATATAAAACACTTTTAAACTAGAATGATAAACTGAATAATTTTTATTTAGTCTTTAACAGTTTACAAATACAAGCTTTAGGGCATAAATTCCAATAATCTCCCACTTGCACTAAAGATGATGATACATATCTCGTAATTCTAGACCCTCTAGGTGACCTTCAAACACTTTAGCTATCAAGGTCTTTGTAAATGGATTAGCCAGGTTATCTTGTGACGTAATCTTCATCACGACCACGTCTCCCCGCTGTACTATCTCTCTGATGAGATGATATTTCCTCTCTATATACTTCACTCTCTATGACTTCTTGGTTCTTTGGAATTAGCCACAACTCCACTATTATTACAATAAAGTGTCATGGGCCTATTCACATCTGGAACGACTACCAGATCACTCAAGAATTTTCGGAGCCATACAGCCTCCTTAGCTGCTTCACAAGCTGCTACATACTCGGCTTCCATGGTGGAATCGGCAATGAAAGATTGTTTGATACTCCTCCATACTATGGCTCCACCACTAAGGGTGAATACTAACCCAGACATGGATTTCCTAGAATCCTTGTCTGACTGAAAGTCAGAATCTGTATATCTCAACAGAATCAAATTCGGATAGGAATATACGAGTATATAGTTTCTCGTTCTCCAAAGATACTTGAGAATATGCTTAAAAACAATCCAATGATCTAATCCTGGGTTGGACTGATATCTACTGGCTACTCCTACTATGAAGCAGATGTCGAGTCTCGTGTATAGCATATCATACATAAGACTACCTACTGCGGACCCATAGGAAATCTGTCTCATATCCTCAATTTCTTGAGGTGTCTTAGGACATTGTTCCTTAGACATGTGAACTCCATGCCTCAAAGGTAGACTACCTTTTTTGGAGCTCTGCATTGAGAATCGCACTAGTATCTTGTCGATAGACGATACCTGAGATAGTGCTAATAGTTTGTTCTTATGATCCCTTAATAATTGGATCCCTAGAATATAACTTATCTCTCCCAAATCTTTCATTTAGAATTGGTTACAAGCCAACCCTTTACTTCTAATAATGTTCATACATCATTCCCAATGAGTAGGATATCATCCACGTAAAGGACCAGGAAAACTACTTTCTTGTCAATGATATGCTTGCATACACAAGGCTCATCAATGTTTTGCTCAAATCCATAGGTCTTAATCGCAGTATCAAACCTAATGTTTCAAGATCTAGATGCTTGCTCAAGTCCATAAATGGACTTTTGTAGTTTGCAAACCTTTTGCTTTTGATCTTGGGATACAAATCCTTCTGGTTGCATCATGTAGATGCTCTCGTCTAGGTTGCCATTCAAGAATGCAGTCTTGACATCCATTTGCCAGATTTTGTAATCGAAATAGGCAATATGGATAAGAGTATCCTAATAGACTTAAACATAGCTACTGGCGAGAAGGTTTCATCATAATTAATGCCTTCCTTCTGGGTGTAACCTTTAGCCACTAGCCTTACCTTGAAGGTCTCTACCTTCCCGTCTACTCATCTCTTACACTTTTATATCCACTTACAACCTATGGGTTTTATCCCATCTAGTAAGTCTATAAGTTCTTAGACTGAGTTGAAGTACATGGACTCCATTTGAGATTTATGGCTTTAAGCCATACCTTTTTGTCGAAATCTTTCATTGCATGTTTGATTGTCAATGGATCATCCACACAATCATCAGAAAAGACACCATGTGCCTTTCCAATACCTAAATAGCAATCAGGCTGTCGAACAACCCTCTCACTACGCCTAGGCGGTAGTGTATCCTGACTAGGAATCACCTGACTGTCAAATGTTTGTGGAATAATCACATTGTCAACAACCCTTGTTGATTGGGCATTGGTCGTACTAGGTTTTAGCTCCTTTAACACAATCTTACTACAAAGTTTATGATTACTCATATAATCCTCCTCAAGAAACGTTGCATTTATCGATACAAACACTTTATTTTCTTGTGGGTTATAAAAGAATCCTCCTCGAGTTTCCTTTGAATACCCTACAAATAGACATACTTGTGAACAAGATTCCAGCTTTCTACTTCTATTCTTCAGTACATGTACTAGATATCCCCATATGCAAAAATATCATAAACTAGACTTGGATGGAACTATGTTTAGTATATAAGCTACTGTTTGTAGTGCATATCCCCAAAAGGAATTTGGTAATGATGAGAAACTAATCATAGATCTCACCATTTCCATCAGGGTCCTGTTTCTCTTATCCGCAACACCATTCTGCTATGGTGTACCTGGAGCCGTGAGTTGGGATACTATCCCATGCTCAACCATGTAGTCTTCAAACTTTTGGTCGAGATACTCACCCTCACGATCCGATCGTAGAGATTTGATTGTTTTCCCTAATTGATTTTTAACTTCAGCTCGAAACTCTTTGATCTTTCAAAGGTTTCTGACTTACGTTGCATTAGGTAAATATATCCGTATCTTGAGTAGTCATCAATAAATGTAACATAATACTCATAACCACCTCTAGTTCTAACACTCATAGGTCCACAAATGTCTGAGTGTATGAGTTCTAGTGGTTGTGTGGCTCTAACCCCTTTTCCTGTAAAAGGTCTCTTGGTCATTTTACCCTCTAGACAAGATTCACAAACAGGTAAAGTGCCGATCTCTAACTAACTCAAAGATCCGCTTTTACTAATCTGTTTATCATATCAAGGTTTATATGTCCAAGTCTTAGAAACCACAGATACGTGTTATCGTATGGAGAAGTCTTTTGTCGTTTTGTTTTAGGTTTTTCAACTTTAAACAATTCAGTGTTAAGCAGTGATGTATGAATTAATGGTCTTAAAACATACAAATTATTTTCTATCGTGCCAGAACAAATATTCATTCCATTTCTTGAATTGATAACTAATTTATCATTAAAAGAAACCTTATGAAACTCCTTCAAGTAATCTGGATACAGAAATCAAATTCATTGTAAATCGAGAAATGAAACAGACATTGTTCAATAAAAGAAAATGATTATTTATTTGTAGTCTAACTACTCCCACTGCTCGTGTTGAAACGATATCCCCTGTTCCAACGCGCATAGTGAAGGATCCCTCCTCCAGCTTTTGCCAATAATTATTCCAATGTAAAGAAGAACAAAACTAGTTAGTAACCTCTGAATCTACAATTCAAGATGAAGAATCATCTTCTACTAAACAAGACTTAATGACAAGTAAATCTAATTTACTTTTCACTTTCTTTTTATTAGAGAGCTGCTTGAGGTACTGTAGACAGTTCCTCTTCCAATGACTAAACTCTTTTCAATGGAAATATTTCCCTTTTGCTTAGTCAGTCATGGTGCTATTTATCTTGGGCTTAGCCTTTACTTTACCAACCTTCCTCTTCTTGAAATCATAAGAGGATGGCTCAACAACATTTGCTTCGCTAGTCTTACCTTTCGTAACTCGTCTTGCGTTGGGTACAGGCTCTGGAGAACATTCCTCTATAAGCACAAATTTAAGGTCTTTGCAGACCATGATTGCATTTACGTTTGTGTTTCCATTTAGTATAGTTATCCCCGGTTAATTTTTCATTTGCGAGGAAATAATAATGCATAAGACAATGCTGATATTTAAAGACATAAATCTAAATTAATATCATTCATACATACATTCATTGCATGCTATATGTTTGGCATATAATTAAAATGATGCATGAACATAATTTTAATGAACTAAATAATCCCTAAAAGTAGTTGCTATGCCGCGATAATCCAACATCCCACAAGTAAGTGCCTAGGTAGGTTAGGTCAAATACTTGCATCTTAGATCGAGACATTCTCAATCGGATAATATACTAGAATAACTCTTAATTCTTATATTATCCAACCATCACTTTGGTTTAGTCTTGATAATAAATTAACAACTTAATTAAGTCCTTTATGAGTGTGACCTATTGTTTCAGAATTCATGAACTTAACTTGAGAGTTCCTAGGTAGGCTAGGTCAGTACCAAAATACATTATGAAAGCCTATCCGGTAGGAAGTTAACCTTGGTATTGACCCTTATCGACACCCTCCGTAGGGAGGACGAAAGCAAAGCCATCATGAGGCGCCACTCTAGTCTCATGGTGTTGAACTAACAATGGAGACTGCGGGATATAATGTTATATATCCCTCTCCCACTCACTATTTGTAGTTTAGGGTTTTCTATAAACTAAGAGTTTCTAAAACTCTATCTTTTTAGTCTTTACTTAGATTCTATGGCTAATATAAAATCTAAGTTTACTAGTTTTAATAAATTATTCAATTTTAACACTTAAAATATAATTTATTATGCAATTTCTAATTTACATAAACTATTTAAATAAACTAGAAATTATATGTGAAATTACCAAGTTTTAACTATTAAAACTAAATCACATTATTTTGTCCAATTATGTCTTTGATGTTTAATCAAATTAAACCTAACATTTAAATGGACCTAACTAATCTAATTATACACTTTAATATATAGATTAGTTATTAATGAGATTTAATAAGTTTTTACTCCTAAAAACTAATCTCTAAAAACTCCTACACAACCTGTCAGTCAAAGAACGTATGATCTTTTCAACAATATCAGAGTCAGAATATTGCTTACCATGTACAAAGCTTAAATTCGTGATATCCATGAGCTTTGTTTGGAAATCGAGAAAGCTTTCATCTTCCTCCATATGCAAGGCTTCAAATCTCGACGTCAACATTTGAATCTTCAATTTCTTGACCGTCCACACCTCCTTGCTAGTTTCGCAATTCTGGATATGCATATATTGATGTAATCAACACCACTGAAAATAAAGTTCGAACCTTTGGAGTTTCACATCGTATCAGAATGCTCCATTGTATTCTATTGTACTATTGGCTTCATAGATACGACTCCTTCAGCATTAGTAACAGTTGGAGGGAGTAACTGTCCTCAACATACATCCAGAGGTGCTCATTGTTAGCCTTCAAATAGGCCCTCATGTGCACCTTCCAAAAAACATAGTTTGATCCATTCAAAAGTGGAGGTCGAGTGCTTGATGCTCATTCTCTGATCATTCATGCCATAGAATATCAAACAAAAACAAACAAAACAAATCCAACAAAATATTAAGCTCGGATCCTAGCTTATGTATATCTAGACTCCTGCTCTAATACTAACTGAAAATTGTGGATTTGTATATTATGTCAACCTAGAAGGGGGGAGAGGGGGGGGGGGGGAAGAGGAATTGAATAGGTTTATCAATAAATATTACGAAATTAAAAATCATAAACCATTCAATACATAACACGAGAGATTTTAAGCATGGAAAACCTTAACAGGTCATTAAAAAAAGGACCGTTCAGCACATAACACGAGAGATTTTTAGCGTGGAAAACCTCAACAGGTCAAAAAACACAGGACCAACTCGAAAGCCATTTAACACATCCATATAGATTTTACTATTTGGTATATTGTTTACAACTCACGTTGATTGACCACTCAATCACACAACTCTTACTATAACCCAATACTACCTGCCCGCAAGCCTTTTCTAGCAAATCCTGTAGATGCTGCTCTGAGACTCCACGCACTCCAAGTCTTAATGTTCCTTTCGTATGGTTAAAGAAACAATAACCCCCAATTTATGAGATCATATCTATGTGCTTAATAAAATATGAATAATCAAATCATATGCATGATCAAAATATATTATGAATAGACTATACAATTACGCTCAATGCAAAGAATAATAGTCTATATAAAAACTCTCTCTTCTCTTACCGTAACATGAAACAATGGAGCATCAAAACAACAAATACATGTGAGAGGAAAATCATAAAACAATTAAGAACATAAGAGAGTATAATGAACCTATGCAAAAGAGACTTGCATAGCTTAACATTGAAGAACAATAGGCTCACTAATTATAACAATCATTAGAAACCCTAAACCCAATTGAAGTAGAACTTTGAAAGCTTTTGGGTTTTCTAATTCAACAAGGAATGTAATTAATACTTTCCTATTAAAAAGAGATTATCAATCCTAGAAATAAAAGATTTATTTATTAGGTGATTCTCTTACTTTTAAATACTATAAAAACATCATTGATGGACAAGGAAACATTAAACACATGTTTGAAATACTTTAGAGGACTCAAAAAACACAAGACACAACCCTAACCCATTTAGAGTTTGGCCAAGACAGCATGTGCACACCTTAGGTGTGAACACACACCTCAAGCATGGAGCTGCTGCCTAGCAGGCATGCCAAAGGCATGTGGCTGCGCCTCAGCTGCCTCGTTTCCCCTGTTTAGCTTTTCCAACTACACTTGACTCTACTTTGAGCCAAACGAACTCTAACCAAACGGCCTTGGATGTTTTCGTTCTTTATATTATTGGAAAGATACGGATGTCTAGTTTCATTCCAAAAAAAAACAAAGACCAATTGGATGCCTAGATAGAAAGCTATGCCCGTTCAAGCATCCAAATGTCAGTTTTTTAAAAATACAAAATGTATAAAATTAAATCCAAAACTAGACAAAACAAAAACTATAAGACTCAAACACTTATAAAATATTAAAACAACATGTTAGAACTCAAATGCAAATGCATGAACATGTTATAAGTGTGTGTGTGAATCTTATATGATCTCAAGAATTAAAGAGTATTGTTTCTTCGAAACTTACCTTCAAGCACGTTCTTGAGTCTTCTCAGAAGCTTTTCGTCTTTACATGATTTCTTCGAATTTCATTACGCCTAAATCATACTCTAACAAAGCTAACTAAGGATTACATAAAAATGTGTTTACTCACAGAATCACAGCCAACAAAATAATGACCTTATAATTCAAAACTTTCCTAAAACAATTATAAGTCAATTATTGTTATTTTCAGGAAATAAGAAGTCAAGTTTGGAAAGGGATTCCTTCTCCAAGGTCACATGAATTCCTATTTGATTGGATTTCTAATTTGACCAAGTTTGAAAACAACAAGGAGACAAATCACCTATAAATAAGAGATCTTTTCTACAAGATGGGAGATTGAAGATCGAAGACCTTGAGCAACATTCTTCTTCTACCTTTATTTAGTTTAGATCTTTTCTGCAACATGATTTCAATTATATAGACATGTATTAATGAAGTTTTATTTTTCTCTTACATGATGATTTTAATTTTTCCATAAGAATTATTTATTCTATTATCTTGTTCTTTTGATTGACCATCTTAAAATCATGTTTTAGGATTCTGTATGGTAGAATAGAGTTCGCACACTAAACAAATATGTTCTTATTTGCAACAATTAATTAAATACGACCTAATTAAAGGAAATTAATTCATGAATACCTTGAATAGACACCATGTTCTAGGGTTTATGAGGTATTCATATTCTCTTGGTTCTTAATGAGTTCTAGTTATTAAATCTAAGTAGACACCATGCTAGGTCCTAATTTGGAATACAAGTTTTAACGTAGACACCCTGCGCACTGCATACAACCTAAGAGAGAATAAATGTAAGCTAACTGAGACACCATTGCCTTGTTGTGAATATCTTCATCATGTTTGTTGGAATTTAATCTTTATTATTCTTAGTGGATTGAAGGATTGTTTAGTGGTGGATAGGAGGTCTTAACTATTATTCCCTTATTGATTTTTCCCAAGTTTTACTTTGTGGTGTTATTGTAGGAAAAACAGGAGTATGGCGCAACGAAAGATGCAAAATAGAATTTTGCATTGGTACTTTTAAAATTTTCCAAAAGGAGTAGATCTTAACCCATAGTTAACTAAATATATAAGTAACATACCTTTTGTAATACGTGAACTTTGATGTTGCGTCAACTATGAACTGCAAGATCTTCCAATCATTCATGAATGTGGATCACCTTAGAGTGTGGGCTCTCTTTCTTTGAATTGCGTACCTGAGGATGAGAAACAAAAAACTTTTCTTTTTCGTTAGTCACTCAAAATCCTCCAGAGAAAACTTAGAACACATTGAACTCAATTATTCTTTCTCTTTTTCCCTTGGGCGGAATCACACTTTTGCTTTGAGTAGGGGACGGTTTTTCTTGGCTATCAAAAGCTCACAAAACTTGCACATAAGCATTCAGGTAAGGCAGAACTCCCCTAGCCCTCTATATATGGTGGCCGAATTCTTCTTAGTGTGGGAGGATTTGTGTTTTACCATAAAACCTATCAAGCTAGAGTTCAACTCAATCTCAACTCTAAAAAGTATTATCTAATTAAATAAAGGATAATTATAATTTGAATGACTTATCAAAACTTCCTAAAAGTGACTAATAGTCAACTTTAGAGTTTTGATAAATATCAAAAATCTTCCTAATTTGATTTGATAAATAACTCCTTTTATTTATCTCCTTATCAAATAAGGTTTTTGATACTTATCATAATATCACCAATAATATGAAACTAGAAATCCAATTCCTAGTAGAAAAGTGTTTTGACTTTTAATTAATAAATTAATAATTAATTAATTTCCATTTAATTAAATAATAAAATAAAACAAAGTAATTAGCTAATTATATTAGCTAATGCCACCCAACCCTAAACACATGGGCTAAACTTTATTTTTCCATTTTATTTAATCGCATTGGACCTCCACAAAAAGTCCACATATGAACTAGACCCATTCTTACAAAAAGAAATAAGTCCACATGCCTTTAATAAATATATTAAATATAATTCAACAGCCCATTTATATTAAATGTGCTAATTATATTCTTTAATATATTTATGAGATGTTAAAAACATCCCTTAGGGTTGCCCAAGGGGTTACACGCCCTTGGCCGCCCATCCCAGGTATTTTGACGAGTTACTGCATGTCTTGATCGAACATAATAACGCACCTTTCAAAACTTTTGGAATAAATTCCAAAATCAAAATTTTAAGATAGATCAAATAAATGATCCGGTAGTATATAACTAGTTATCCATTCAAGTTCGTGTGGATTAAGGATCTTGGCGTGCTACCTAATTTTAAGCTCCAATGGACACAATCTAATCACAATCAACAAATGATTCACTTAGATTCCACTAAAGAACTAAAATTGAACTCTTAAATAAAGATAGAATGAGTGAGCGTACTAATTCGTACCCTAGACAACCTAAATGGAGAAAGTGTATCCTCGTGAAAAATACCAGTAATCGCCAAGAGCTCATAGACCGTCTATCGCTTTCTAAGTTACTATATTTACTCATATGACCATATTTATGAACTTGGATATTTTGACTTGTCCAGAAGCCAGTCACTATTGAAAACTCAACGTTAAGATTTAATATCCAATACCTCAAAACATCCATATAATGGTATTCTATTGACATTTGCTGGATGCAGTCACGATATTCATTTCTATAAATGATGTCCTCTATCGATATACACGTAAATATCACCAAACCATCGAGGATAGACTATGCAATATAATCATACTCATTGACAGCTCAAATGATAACGCATGCAACCATAAGTCCATCATTTATCTTAGGATTGAGATAGACTCTCTAATTGTCTCAGTAGAGCACTTTTATCCACCGACAGTTGCAGATAAAGTTTTCTACAGTGATCCTATTCAATGCACCCAGTGCACTAGATTCTTTTGTCCAAAGACACTTCGATGATTTTAGACTCATCATATCACATTTGATCCCGCTCAAATGCTAACAAAAGAATCTACAACTTTAACAAGATAAAGGTGCCCAATCTTGTATCTTAAGTTATGAATGTTATTCGAGACTAACTAAAAATTGTGTCTACCTCATACATATCCAGATGTACGAACAATTATTTTGTTTCTCATACTCTCTTGACCTTATAATTGTTTACTTTTGATAATTGATATAATTGCTATAAGATTTGTTAAAACAGAAATCACTTTTATTTATATGAGATCGATTGTCAAATACACTATTACACTCCTGCTATTGAGCATAATCCTAACAGTTATTAATTGGTTAGTTAATTTTCAGCTTCCAAATCAATATCCAAAACCCCCAAAGTATTGGTGTGCGTGTGGAATTCTTTTGGATTCAATTGAGTCTTTCTTTTCAAGTTTAGTTAGGATTAGAGTGTCTAGGTTTAGAAGTCTATTTTTTTTAAAATTCAAGACTTTAGTAAATAATTAATTCTCTATAGGATCGACCAGGTTTGAAGACAAAAAGGAGACCAAATCACCTATAAATAAGAGAGCTTTTCCACATAAGATAAATGGGAGATTAGAGATCCACAACCAAGAGCAACATTCTTTTCTTCTACTTTTCTTATTTTAGATGTTTTTGTTTTTAGTTATTGTTTAGTTAGCTACTTTTCTTGTTAGTTTGGGCTCTCTTGAAGTCTTGAAGATGATTTCAACTCCATAAACAAGTGTTAAGAATTGTTATTTTTCTCCTATATGATGATTTAATTTCTCCACAAGAATTGTTTGTTCTATTATCTTGTTTCTTTTGATTGGCCATCTTAGAAGCATGTTTTAGGATTTTATGTTTTGGTATCAATTTGTCCATACCAAGTATAATATGTAAATGCGTTAATTAAAACTCATCGAATCAAATATGATTATGAAAATATATCCCCCTCAATAAGGTCTCCCGTTAAGTATTCTTATCAACATAAAATAACAGAGATTAGAAGAAATAACTTGAATAAATTAATACCCAAATTACTCTCCAATTTTATCATGGGATAGACAAAGACCAAGAACAAAACAGTTAAATCATCAGCACAAATTTAAAGATATTCATTTACACAAACTTGAGAGGGGTAAGAAATCAAATAAAAAACAAACAACAGAAAGATCTAATATAACCTCAAATAAGAATCAAATTATTGCCCTTTTTAGACAAACGAGAGATAATTATCAATGTAAGAAATCCATAAACACTTCTAAATAAACATAACATGTTAAAAGAAGTAAACAAAATACGAAGTTACATATTAAACGCCTGAATAAAATAATTTCACGAAATTTAAGCAAAGTTCATGAAACCAAATAAAAGACAAAAGCATGTAAAAGAATTCTTCAACATTAAGAATCCGGATAAATCTTCATCTCCACCAACGTTATCACCATCAAAGTTGTCATTACATTCATCGTAGGAGGAAAACTCACCACAAACACATGAAAACGTGAGGCTAGTTCCTTCATATACTCCCTTATGCCATGAAACTCTTCTTTGTGTGCATCAAGTCTCTTCAAGATGGCCTCATACCCATTAGGTGTTTTGTCCACAGAGGTATCTCACTCTCAATTAGGGTGGATTCAATACGTTATGGAGTGTCCCTATTCTTCCCTTCCTTAAAGAGATAAGGATAGATGAGCCTAGTAAGCTAGCAATAACCTAAATAGAGCGCGGCGGGGGTGGGGGAGGGCAGAGGGGTGAATAAGTTATGCCCAGTTTTTCACATTCCTTTAAAATGTTGCCGAATATATTAATTAACTAAACCTCAATCATATATAAAAAAGTAAGAGTAAGGTAAAAGATATGGAAACACGAGAATTTATCGTGGAAAACCTAACAAAATAAAAAACCAGGGGACTAAATATTTGTCCACTTAAGTCACAATAGTTGAAAGATAGTTACAGCCTCAAGCGATTTACAAGTCTACCACTCTTGACTCCGTCAGGTTGGTACACAAACCATACCACTCTTGGTATCTCAGACTAGACTTACTAACCACATCACTTTTGGTATCTGAGGCTAAACTTCCTATCCCACCATGTTGAGATGTACCCTACAAATTCTACCCCGTGGGCTTTTTACTAGTAGTCATTCACTTCAACTTGTTTGCTCAAATCGACACACTCGAAATAGCAAGGCTTTAACTTAACCCTCAGTTAGTAACTAACAAGATGTAGATATAAAAGCCCATACAAAGAAATCAAATATTTATAGGCCTAAGAGAAACTATAATGAAAAGCTACTCAAAGCAAATAAGCAAACCTTACGATGAAGGAAATTAGAGAGCAAATGAGAGTTCGATTCTGCTAGGAGATGACCGGAAATCATTTGGACACTCTATTGGGTTGGAAATAAACTCTTTCTATATTAGGGTTTTTCTCTCTCTTAAATTTTTTATGAAATATTGCAATTTTTAGAGTTAGAGAGAAGTGAGAAAGTGTGAAATTTATAGATAAATCATTTAAGGAGACTCATCAGTCAAATCGCGATCACGATCTGCTGGTAAAGGCTCGCGAGTTGGGTCACATAAAACCCAAAACCAAACCCGCGACTTAAAGTCGCTAGTGTGGGATCGTGAGTCCAAGTCGAGAATTGTTCCAAGAGGAAATTCGATAGAAAATCCTGCGACCTCTAGGTCGCATGACAAGGTCGGGAGTTTCACCTAGTGACACTGTACAGAAACCTCTATGGTCAAACCGTTGGCTCAGGGCAACGTCACAAAGGTTGTGCGTTTTAACTAGAGAGGAAGGAAGAAACTACAAGGCCGAACCTACAAGCATTAACATGTAAAATAAGGTACAACGAGGTCAAACCTACAAGCATCAACATGCAAAATAAGGTCGCGAGTTGTAACCAGAGAACTGGAAAACAACCTGAGAGCAAAACCTACGACCATAAGGTCGCGCTACAAAAATTACGACACAAGACTGCAAGAACAAGCACGCAAAATAGATCGCGAGTCTTAGTTAGAAGATCTGCATTGGACAACAACAAGACATTGCATGCACAAAAGATGGCCGTAAACTTTCACAACAAAAATCTCATAATTTCCCACACATGGCTAAGCACAACGTGCTTCTAAGAAGAGTTATACAACTCAAGCACAGACGTTCCCGAGACACGACTGAAAATGATTGCACACTAAATGATATGAACTCTAAAGTACAGTAAATTCTAGAATGCATGTAGGTAAAGTGCACAACGATGCAGTGATACAAATGCGATGTGTATGTGTGTGCATTACATATTGCACTACGATACAGGGACACAAATATGCAAATTGTTTGTGTGTGCACCAAATATTTTGAGAGTTAAAGATAAGTTATTACTTACCATTTATGCATAGAGCTTTTGAAAATTACAGCACCTGAATCAAGCTTGAAGCGAGAAGTATCTTAAGACATTACAACTAAGTGAATTCTATGCTAATGGGATTTTGATACGAAATAAAGCCAACACTAAGACATTTAGCGTCACAATCTCCTACTTTAACTATTTCGTGACAAAACCAAACTCTCCACCATACAGACACTAAACATTCAAACTCACTTTACATAGAGAACCTTAAACTAACAAGAGAACATCTTTAATCTTCAAGGACCTAAAATTGCAAGAGAAAAACTTTCCAAGAACAAGTGTAAAAGGTGAGATGGCACATAGAGAAAATTTCAGCAGAACACAGAATTGGCATCGAATTTCTAAAATTTATATTCAAATCAAGATATATAATCAAATCTTCACGAGTGCATGTGTTATTTCAAGATTACACTAAATTCACTAAACCTTTGCCAAAGTGTGTGCTTGTGTCACATTGCTTAAGTGATATATATATATATATATATATATATATATATATATATATCCAATGTTTGCTTCTCAATCATGAACAGCACTATAATGTAATTTTGCCAAAAGTTTCATACTAGAATTCAAACTGACCATCATCCTTGATGTCATTTATATATAATAATAGACTCATACAAGCAATGGTGTGTGCAAGTGTACTCCTTAAAAGTAGATTTTTTTATTTTCAGTCTCCAGAACTTCTCCATGTATTTTTAGCATGATGCACTTGCATGTTTTCTGTTTTTCATGCTCTTTTTCATTATATAACTCTCATGATGGCTTTCACTCAATATTACAAGCATATCTTTTCCTACGTTGGGTGGCTGCATAACTTGTAACCGTAGTTCTTTCCAATAGAGATACTTAAGAGATCTATGGGTGTAGAAATAACATAGATACTGACCATTGGTCATTCTTAGTATACTAGCTTCAGACAATTTCACACATTCATATCATTCAAGAATCGATCCAATCATTTGATATATATATACATACATATATATATATATATATATATATATCCTAAAGGCAATAAAACACACAGTAGTTTTAGCAAATCATTTGTGACTTACATGCAATCAAAACACAACATAATTATTCATTACTCATCAAATAGTACATCTCAATAAACATGATAAATATTATTAGCACATTGATTCGAGTTCTCATTGTTGAAAGGAAATTATTTAAAATTAGTCTCACCTATGGACTTCTTCAATTACTTGGTTTCGTGCATATGTGGAACAAACATGGCATCATTATCATGGGAATAATCTTTTTGAGCACTATCGACCAAATCAAAATTCGTAGGAATACTCATCTTGGTGTTAGGCCTTATTTGTTACCCGTAAGTGTATGAGGTCAACACAAGCAATAAAGTGTGAGTAAAGTATCGTTCCCACGAGGATATTTTAGGTGTTAAGTACCGAAATTAATCTAGCCTACGTCTATTTAGAAAACCGATTTTTGTATTAAGAGAATTAAAAGGAAATTAACAAAAACTTAAATATATACACATGAGGGATACTAAGGACCGAAATGAGAGATAACTAGGGTGTCCGATTTCACCTAATCCGTCTTAGTGAATTCATGAAAGCAAACTATTGAGAATCAATTGTCATTGTTGATGATCATGTTTATCTAAATTAACCAACATATCCTCTCGAATTATGCCGGAGTTATTATCACACATTAATATTTTATCTCTCGATGATTATTACATGCATAATAATTTATTAAGCACCATAAACACACTATAAGAATCACACAAGTAAATTAGTATATCTATATCCAATTATACTTATGGCAGACATTACATCGAGCACGTTGTGGGCGTTACCTCTCAGTCCATAACACACAACCATAATATTAACTAAATGCAGGCCCTTACACTTAGAAGCATGAAGAACAATAATATCCACTCAACAACCAACAATCAATCTCAATAACCACACAATCAATCCATTCAATAATCTATAAAATGATCCATCAAAACCATAGCATTCCAAGTTAGTTCATGTTCAAGAAATTAAACATATACACAATAATCACAACCCTAAACATGGCAAAATACATGAAATGCAAGAGATTAAGTGTGAAGAAGAAATTCTTAGGAAGATTGACTTGGTCTCCTTCCTCTTGATGAACCTCCCTCTAGATTTCTCTACTTGTAATTCAAGCTTGGTATGGAGATGGTGATGTGAGGATTGAAGAGAGATCACTTTTGTCTCCAAAATGGTGATTTTCTCTTCTCCCCTCACCGTTCTTTCCCTCTTGTTTCTCCCTTGGTCAAGCTCCCTCTTCTCTAGTCCAAATTCCTCATTTTCTCCTCATTTTTCATTTTATAATGGCCAAAAAATTAGGGAAACAGGGCTTGGTGTGAGTTGTGGCATGAGTTGTGCAACTCACGACGCTCTTTATTTTCCAAAGTCTGACTGCGCACTGACACGAAAATGAGCATAACTTCCTCTAAAAAACTCGGAATCATAAACCGTAACATTTTTCATAAACTAGACTTCTATATCTTTCCATAAATATAAGGCTCACAATCCAGTGCTTCTTATGGAATTTATGGCAGCCTCCGAAATATGACAGGTCTGCACAAAAAATCTTCAATTCTCTAATTTTAGCCACCAAAGTTCTTCAATTAAGCTCAAAACCTTATTACCTGTAGACTAGATAAAAATAGTCAAACTACATAATCACGAATGAAACAAAAATAAGTAGAAAGGGGGTTCAAATTCATATCAAGAGTTGGCATTATCACTTGGCCCTTTTCAGTTTCCTTCCATCAGCATTATATAACCTTGTATTGGTTGTCTTCTTAACCTTTTGAGCAAGTAGTTGCTTAGCTTTCTCAGCTTCTGCTCTATGGAATTTTAAGAAATATAGATCTGAAGCAGTAAAAAAATTAACATGCACATCAAGATCAAGATAAAAATAATTATTTGATGCGTTAGACCCTTGAACAAGGAATTAATAATTTATAGACATGAAGTTAGGCTATGTGTGTTTGCACTCCTAAATAGCTTATGTTTCCCTACCCTTGTGTTCGCCATAAACCTATTTGAATCCAAATACTTAAGTCTTTTCTTTCTTCACCCATATTATCCTAACCCACTAGACCTATAAATTGACAAGGTGATTTAAAGAACGATACCCACAGTGCATTCCACCATTAACTTGTGCTAGACTCGTTCGGGAAAAAAAAGGGAAAATGAAAAAAGAAAAAAGAAAAAGAAAAATTTATGAGTAAAAGCCTTGGTTCAAAAGTTTAAAAACACTCTAAGTTGAGTAAGAAGGTGAAACACAAATTAAAGATGTTTAGATGCCAATAATTTAATTTAAGAGGTTGGTCATGGTATTGAAATATCCCAAGTAATTGCCTTGACATGGTGTTAAGTTCATTGTCAGCCTATCTTATTGTTCTTAGCCATTCACCTAAGCCTTACGTTACAACCAATGTAAAGACTTGATTGATCTTTTGGGAAGTCTAGCTTAGAAAGGGAGGTATGTGATATGTTCTACCTACGTTCTTAGTATTTAATCCCATTCATGAGATTTATTGACGATATTGATCTTTTATTTTGTAAATTCCATATGCGATTTATCTTGATTTTCTTGTGCATAATTTATATTCGCATATGTTTGGTAAGAGTGTTACTTAGGTTATGAGTAGAATTAGAGCGATATAATGTGAGGCCTAGAGTTGAGACAAATTCTATTTACGGCATTTAGGTGTGGTTGTTTTCAAGTTAAGATATTTTGAGTGGAGGCTTACACTTAACACATAGTGCATTACTTGAATGACATAACCTAGTTTTGGATTAGTGATTTTTAAAGTGGTTTTTAACGCATTGGCATTTCATAGATACATTTGTGGGTATCGTAGCTGGTAAACTCTCACGATACTATAACTCATCCACTAGGGACATCTAGGGGTTTAAATGCTTATGGCATATGCTAAGTGTCATCATGTTTTCCTATGAAAATGACCTAGATTAGTTTTCTTTTTGTTTTTAATTTTATTTGTTTCGATTTTGCTCGAGAACTAACAAAAGATAGGTTTGAGAGTATTTTATCACACCATTTCTATACTAGTTTTAGTCCTCTATTTCTTATGATTTGTGCTTTATTTCATGTGAAATTGGTTGTTTTAATGTGTTTTGTAAGTATTGTATAGGTTATCATCCGTAAATATGGTATTGAGTTTGGAGGCTAAAATTGGAGAATTGAAGATGTCTTGTGCATACTTGTCATGTTTCGGAGGCAGCCTAAACTTCTACACGATGAGCTGGGTTGCAAGACCTAAAAGTCTAGCTTCTGGTAAATTTTACGGTTCATGATTATGAGTTTTTAAGAGGAAGTTATGCTCTTTTGCAATCACCGTGAGCAGTACCATGACCTTACTAGCAGCAACTGCCTTGACGAGAAAATGTAATCCCAATTGGAAAAAGCAATATATAGGGATTCTTTTCAGCATCAAAGATTAAAATGGAGGCTCCCAAGCCACCAATGGGACCATTCCCTCATCAAATTACCTTCCCTACCATACCAATACTTCCAAATACCATTGAAGCTCATCTTCCACCCATTGTAGAGAAACCTTAAAGGCGAAGAAGAACAAGAAAATTCCTACTTGTTGAGAGGAATTTAGCCAAGTAAATAGAAGATTGAGAGCTTTTAGATGATCACTATAAGTTCTATCTTATTTCTCTTTTTATAGTTTCTTTCTCCATGATATGTAACTAAATCCATAGTTATGGAACCAATGTAACAAACATCAGTTGCTCATGTAATTATTAACTATTTTTATTGTTCAATTTAAGTTTAGTTTTATTCATTGATTTAATATTTTAATTATTGTTTATGTTAATGAAGGTCCAATTCTTGGCATAGATTTAATATTAGGATTATTTAAGAAGTTAAGATTTAGTGAATTGTACCCGCCACGGCTAAATCTTAACTATATAACTCTTGTGAATAAAAGGTATTTAATTTATGCATATCCATGATAAATTGATATTGATTCTTAGTTTTTAGTGCTTAATTGATTTGTAATTGTTAATTACCCAATCCATGTCTAAATGGTAATAGCAATAATAGTTAGAAATACTTGGTTAAACCCTTGTTCAAAAGGTATCATCATAATAAAGAAAAGAATGAATCCAACGCTTGAATATAAATATGTTTATGAGTTAGTCGATTACATTGAGTAATTGTGTTTGGATGCATTGGTTACCTAGTCTCTTTCCCATATATTTTCCATCAAAGAACTTTGTTATTACTTAATTTAGTTGTTAATCTTTGTTTTTTTTTAATCAATCACTTCTTATAAATTTTACACTTTTTTATAGTAATTAGATTAAAATTAGTTTAGTTAATTAATTTATAGATCTATGTGAGATCAACTCTTGAACTTGCCAAAACTATACTATCATATAGATTCGTGCACTTGCAAGATATAATTTTGTTCATCACTCTCTTCGGTTGGAAATAAACTCTTTCTCTCTTAGCGCTTTTGACAGGTCCCTAACCTACTATCTCTCATTAAGTAACCTACCGGCACTCCACGGTAGCTTTTCAGTCGAGGCTTGCCCCGCTGAAAGACTTCCGTGAAGCTAAACTGTTTCTTTTCACTGGAAATCTGAGTAGAAATTTTTTTTTTTTTTTTTGTAAAACGAAACTACTTTATTAAAATTTTGGCAGAGTCTCCTCTGTTTTTCTGAGATTACCAAATCTTGAAGACCTGCATAAAAACTTAAACACTTCTATAAAATTCCAAATCTCAACTACCGTTAGGACCTCAGGTCCATCACCAAAAATCACAACTCAACCACAAAAATCGAATTAACTGAAATAAACAAATCTAATTTTTAAATAAAATACTCATGCACTAAAAACAATATCAAAATATAAACTTTACATAATTATTACAACTTAAACATTAAACGTAATTCGGAACTGTCACAGCAATATTCTGACTTGTCCTACCGATCCTGGGTGTCCTGCACTATCTGCACCTGTACCTAGGAGGTTGATTTAAAAACATAAAAATATAATAAGCTAAACGAGCTCAGTGAGTATTATCTTTTTCTAATAAATCTAATATTTCTAATTTATCCTCCCTCAAATTTTACTGAGAAGAATAATAATCTGTTTTCTGAAATCTGAACTGATAAACTATTTCTAAAATCTATTTTCTGAAAACTATTCTGAAATCCATACTAAAAACCTTTCAAACTTTCTGTTATTACTGAAAACTGATAAACTGAAATGCTCCATACTTTTTGAAAACTAAAAAACTGAAATAATATATATACTTTACTTTTCTAAAAACTGAAAGCTGAGAAAATATACTTTTACTTTTCTGGAAACTGAAAGGCTACTTTTCTGAAAACTAAAAAACTGATATATATACTTTTCTGAAAACTGAAAAGCTAAGAAAATATACCTTTTCTGATAAAACTATTCTGATAACACTTTTCTGATAAAATACTTTTCTGATAATACTTTTTTTGATAAAACTTTTATGATAAAACCTTTCTAATAATGCTTTTCTGATAAAGCCAATGAAAAACCCATATCTGATAATTGATAATCCATAGGGCGACTCAGCTAGCGCCGCACCATATGGAGGGTGTCACCAGGCGACTAATCTAGCGCCGCACTGGTGACTCTGATAATCTGATAAAAGACATCTCACTGTCTATGTGCCGAATGCTGTGTCGCTACATATAGCGAGACAACACCCCAATGTGTGGGCGACTGACAAACTCGACAGACTCAACCCCCCTAGAGTTAGCGAACTGTCCCCCCTTAACTTGCCACACACAAATAGAGTGTACCAACCGGGTCTATTGCTGATAATCTAATAACTGATAGCTGCTGATAATCTGATAATAAATGGGTATTCATGGTTTGAACACTATTTTCTTTACTTTGAAAACTAACTTTTAATTAAAAGCATGGGATATACATAAAACATATTTCTTTAAATGAATATAAATTCTAAATTTCTGAAATATAAAAATACTTTAATTGAAATACACTTGAGCATAAATTATATTTAAATTATAAAACATATATACAAGTAAATGAACGTATATATAAAGTTATAAACAATTAAAATAAACTGGAAAACATTCTAAAGTATATTTTAACTAAAGGTATAATTTTTCACCAACTTGAATAAAAATATTAACTTGTTAAACTTTAGATAAAACATATTACTAAAATAAAATATACTTTACTTTAAAATAATTTTACACTCACTGATTTCTGGTTTTCTCTAGGCTTTGTGCTCTGGTTCCTTCGTCTCATTACATTTCTTGCCTTTCCGCACAATTTTATTTCCTCTCATACTATGGAGATTTTTCCCTAAAGTAATATATTTCCCAATTAAATCATTAATATAAATACAACAACTAATACAAACACTCAATTAACACATTTAACACTTTATTTTTCAATTTCTTCTATTCTAATAAAATCAATTACATTTAATTTGCTAAAAATCATGCCTCTACAATTATATATTCCTTAAATCAATCAATTTCTCTTAAATCGAATCTCATACATCACAATTCAATACATTTACTTTATTTTCTAAGCATCAATTTATATTAAAACCATGCATATACAATTTCTAGTACTTAATTACACATAAATTGAAATCTCTACACAATTTCTCATTCTAATCTTTATCAATTTAACATAAGTGAATTTCCTTCACTTAACAATATCAATTCAATCTCATTAAACTTGATTAGACTAATTATAACTTTAATTTCAAATTAAATTTCAAAAATTCGCAAAACTAATGATTCAATTTCACTCCAAACACAACATCACAAAAACTCCAAAATACAACTTCACTAATTTGAGAACCATTTTGATTTCTTACTTAATGATTCCAATTTCATACTATCAATTAACTAAAAAACACTCAATTGACTCAAATAATATCTCAATTAACCAATTTAAACTTAAAATTATAAAATCTCCAAATCTTTACCTTACTAGTTTTCTTGATTTTCATTTTAATCAATTCAATTCCAACTAATTTCAAACAAAACACCATAAAAACTCAATCAAATACTAAAATCAATACAACCCATCATTTTCTTTACTTCCATCAATCAATTTTCACCTTATATTCAACAATCAAAATTTCAACACAATTCAATACTCAATCAATTAAACATAAAAATTATAATATCATCAAAACTCCAAAACAATTCAACTTCATAAATCACTCACCCAAATTCCTCTTGGTTTTTCTCTTCTTACTCTTCCTCCCCTTCTTCTTGCTGGACTGGTTTCTTCTTCTTCTCTTCCTTTTCCTTTCTTCTTTTCTTTCCTTTTCCTTCTTTTCTCGGCTACTTCTCTCTCTAATTTTCTGCACAAATTCTGCTTTGTTTCTGTTTTCATTTTTTTTTTTGCACAGTTTCTGCTCTCCCTTGGCTTATATGGCTGCTCTCTTCTTCTTCTTCTTCTTCTTCTTCTTCTTCTTCTTCTTCTCTTGCTCTTCAGCCGGAGCTTCTTCTCCTCTCTCTCTTCTTCTTCGGCCGGAGCTTCTTCTCTTTTCTTTCTTCTTTTCTTTCTCTCCTCTCTCTCGAATTTTCTGGTGGTCTTCTCTTTTGCTTTGGCCAGTCAACACTTTTAATTTAAGTTGCATTTGCATTTCAATTTCATTTGTATTTCATTTCATCTTCATTTTACTTTCATTTGCATTTCATTTGATTTCACTTCATTTGTATTTGTTTTGGTTTTCTGATTGTATCTCCTAATATATATATATATATATATATATATATATAAATTTTAATAATTTCAACTTACCCCTTGATCACTCAATTTCATATTGTGACCACAATTTGAAAACTAATAACATAATCTTGGTCAACAATCTTTTGATTTACAATTTAATCCATAACAATCTATTAACTCTTTTCCACAAAAAATCCATTTCAATTTATTTTTCCATCAATTAATTAAATTACAATTCATACCATAAAAATATATTTTAATTTTCAATAAATATTCTTAATATTTCAATTTATGGAAATCCTTACTATGTTCTCCAAATCTTATAATTGGATTTCGTATATACTTTACGAAATCTTACTAATCGTCTAATAGATTCCATTATAGTACCGTACAATCAGTTCTGGAAAATATATTACAATATATGTACGTGTACAGTACAAACTATCGAGAGGGTGTATTACAGCTTTTCTCTCTCTTTTGTTCTTTAGAAATTTGCAAGAGTTACTTGAGAAAATGAGAAAGATGGCTATTTAGAGTTAGTGAGTCCCGTCACAAAATTGCTACGATGATCTACAGACTCTAGACCACGAGCTATATCACATGAAAGCCAAAGGCCAACCTGCGACCACGAATCGCGACCGTGAGGTAACTCACGATCTTAACATCTAACACAAAACAATGAGTTTTGGTTACAACCTTAATACTAAGAACACTGGTTTAAACATGCGAGCACCATTAGTGAGCAAATGATCGCATGATGTGGTCGCAAAGTAGTACCCAAAGAACCTGCTACCTAACACCGCTATCACAAAGTCACAGGACAAGTCACGTGACACACCCAGTGACAATCTACAAGCCAATATCGCGACCATAAGGTCACAAGTATGGTCGCAAGTCTTAGTAGAGACTTAAGGTAACAATCCACAATGAGCACATAATCGCTCTGTTGACTAACGATAGAGGAATTTCTAAAGATTCACTGATAACTAAAAATTGAACATGCCTAAACAATGAGTTAACAAATTCAAGCACGGACGCTCCGGAGTCAAAAAAGAAAACAACAATGAACAGCTACATACAAACCAATTGTTATGAACTCTGAATGATACTAAATCTTAGAATGCATGCATGTAATAAGCATAACGATGCATAGAAACAAATGTATAAAAATGTGTGTGTGTGTGCATCTTATACTTCTGAAAGCTTAAGATAAGCTAAAGCTTATCATCTACGCGAAAAACTCTCTGAAAATTTTGCAATGCTCGAACTCACTTGAAGCTTGAAGCATAAAGTATCCTAAGACACTACACCCATATGAATTACAAACAAATGGAATTTGGTACGGAATAAAGCCAACACTAAGACATATGACCTCACTCTTTGTTTTATTCTTTTATTCTATGTGAAAGTTTTAGAGAGTTCTAGCCTAGATTATTTTTGATGTTGCAATTCATTATTCTACCCTATACATAGTATGTTTTGATCTTCCATATTATTTGTTTGTTCATGCATCACCATCTAAATCAGATCTCAATAGATTTAGGGGGGTTTTGGTTCTTCGACCTAAAGAAAGAATCGTGAAGTCTTGCAACGCAGGGAGTTTGTAAGCAGCATTAGCAATGTTCGCTAGTAAAAGGCCTGCGGGTAGGTAGTATTGAATTATAGCGAGAGTCGTGTGATTGAGTGGTCAATCAACTTGAGTTGTAAATAATATACTAACTAGTGAAATCGGTAGTCGATATGTTAAGTGGTGTACGATTTGGTCTTATGGTTTTTTAACTGTTCAGGTTTTCAGTAAAAATTCGTGTATTGATTTTTTATTAGGTTTACTTATTTTTAATTCCACAATATTTTTGTTAAACCTATTAATCCCCCTCTAGGTTCGCCATAGTTACAAATCCATATTTTTCATGTTTCACTCACTCTTTCAAAGAGAAAAATGGGGTTGCAGACTTTATGGCTAATATTAGTCTTCAACGTGCACATTTTACTTGGTGGAATAATCATCCGGCTGATCATGGTGGTTTCTTAATCATGATGCTAATGATTTTTCCAATTATAGGTTTAGTTGATGGTGCCTTTTGTATTGTATTTTTTTCATGCAATTTTCTTTTCTTTTAAGTTTTATAATAGTTTCATGCTTTTTTAAAAAGGTATACCATTACCACTAAATGGTATTACAATTGTTTTTTAATTACAAATTTTTTAAATATTAGTAAATATTTATTTTACGATAATGTATTATGTAGTTTTATTTTGGACCCTTTAGAACCAAAATCTTAACTTCGGCCATTGCCAAGAAGGACAAGTACTAGTTCGTCAAACACAAAATATTATTTATTCAAATCTATCCCATATCTTTACTCCTTTTCTCCTTCAGTCTTCCTCGTCTTTATTTCCGTTTCCACCTATTTTCTTCTTCAACCCAAAAGCACCCTTTTGCGTCTGTTCCATTTTCTCTTTCTTTTTCGTCTCTTTCCTCACCAGCATCCTTGTTGTAGGAAAAAATATTTTCAAAAATCAATTTACGCTGCGGAAAGTAAAATAAAAATGGTTTAAAAGTTTTCTAAGGAAGTATCGAATCATAGAACAAACATGAAACAAATCTAAATAGATTGGTACCTTTGTGTGTATCAACCGCTTTATCTAAATATATTTAAAATCATTTAAAATATATTTAAAATATTTAAAATATATTTAAATATTTTTTTACCAAAAGTATAATCCTAAATATAACATATTTCCAGTTTTATTTAATTTTATATCAATAATTTTATTTCCCTATTTCTTTTCACAAACGTGTTTATAAAAAAAATCTAATCACTTCTCATCCTTAAAGTTTATTGGAATTGAAAGATTCATGAATTATCTCCGAGTAAAATTATAGTTAAAATAATTTATTTATTTTCTTTATCGAACTACTTGTACTATATATAATTTTATTGTTTGTAATAAAAAATTATAACTTTATTTGTGATGTATACATTAATTCTAGTATTATAGTACTAGCAAGCTAGATACATATATGTTATTGTTTATAATTGTGATTGAATAAAATAATTATTCTACAATTTGGTGCTTTATATATATCTCGGTCTCGGCTCCTAAGATAAAAATTATTTTTTAATATAATTATTTTTTATATTTTCATCCTGAATAAAATCTTATTAATATATATATAAATGTTTTTGGATTTATTAAATTATTTAGTTTTAGTTATTTGTATCATAACAAATAAAAATATATAACAATTAATAGTAATAAGGGTATAAATGTCAAATTATTTATTTTTAGACATTTTTATTTTTAAAAAACTAACAAGTTAACACTATATTCAGTGGTTTGAAAAAACAAATATCGTTCAATATTGCTATGACAAAAATAACCCTACATAAAGTAAAGAAAGACAAAATTAAGTCATCAGATTCATGAGTCATATAAAATAACCCTAAACCTTTTTTCACTTTCTAAATTCTGTCCACTTTCCAGTTCTCCTATTCTTGTTTCTATGGCCGCTGCCGCTGGCCTGCCCAAGCAGTACCTCTTCCAAATAAAAAAAGCTTCATGCCTCCATGCTTCATAGCTTTTTACTTCTAGTGCTACAGTTTTTAAGGTAATTTATATTTTATTTAAACATTATTTATGAGTTTTCTATAAATAATTTGTATTGATTATTTCATTTAATAATTAGTTTTGTTTGGACCACATCCACATAACATATAAATTATTTTTTTATTAGGGTTTATTAAGAAATTAGAGGAAAAAATTAATAATTTTATAATTTCTAGTTTGTATTGTACCATATGTGTGTCTACCAATAATTTTTTAGATTTGTATTGATTCCTTCATTTAATAATTAGATTTGTTGGGACCACATAACATAGAAATTAATTTTTTATTAGGGCTTATTAAGAAATCGGAGGAAAAAATTAATAATTTTATGATTTCTAATTTGTATCATATGTGTGTCTACTAATAATTTTTTATTAGGACTTATTAAGAAATTGGAGGAAAAAATTAATAATTTTGTGATTTATTGTTTGCACCATTTTGTAATTTTTAGTTTGTACCATATGTGTGGATTGTCTACATGTAGATATGTAGTTGAAAATTTAAATAAACTTCCTAAATATTTTATACTACAGGTTTATGACTGTGCAATATTGAAAAATCACAGTTAGATTTATGATTAAGTCATCTAGGACAATTGATTCTTTTTGTAAAAGAAAAGCTGTATATGAAGATGACGCACCTCCTTGTCCTCCTCCATCTAACCTGGAACCTTCCACGGACGAGCAACGTCTTTCTAAATCTCCTAGAGTTGAATCAAAAGACGTTGAAAATAATAAAAACTCTTTATGACAGACCCCTAACCTACTATCTCCCATTAGGTAGCCTGCCGGCACTCCACGGTAGCTTCCCAGTTGAGGTTTGCTCAGCTGAAAGACTTCCATGAAGTTAAGCCGTTTCTTAGCTTGGAAATTTGAGTAGGAAAAATTTTTTTTTATATACAAACTATTTTATAAAAATTTTGGCAGAGTCTCCTCTGTGTTTCTGAAATTACCAAATCTTGGAGACCTGCATAAAAACTTTAACACTTCTATAAAATTCCAAATCTCAACTACTATGGACCTCCGGTCCATCTCCACAAACCACAACTCAAACAGTTTAATATCAAAATTAACAATTATCAAAAATAAATAGTTATAAAAAATACATAAATCAAATCTTTAAATAAAATACTTATACACTTAAAACAATATCAAAATACAAATTTAACAACTAAAACATTATATATGCTTGTAAAACAGTCACAGCATCGTCTGACTGGTCCCGCTGGTCTTCGGCTTCCCTGCAATGTCTGCACCGGTACTTGTACCTGTACCTGTACCTGGGGAGGTTGGTTTATAAAACATAAAAACTATAATGAGCTAAACGAGCTCAGTGAGTGTTATCTTTTTCTCATAAATCTAATATTTCTAATTTAACCTCCCCAAATTTTACTGAAAAGAATAATAATCTGTTTTCTAAAATCTAAACTAATAAACTATTTCTGAAATCTATTTTCTGAAAACTATTCTGAAATCCATACTTAAAACCTTTCAAACTTTCTGTTATTGCTGAAAACTGATAAACTGAAATACTGCATACTTTTTAAAAACTAAAAAGCTGAAATAATATATATATATATATATACACACACACTTTACTTTTCTAAAAACTGAAAGCTGAGAAAATATACTTTTACTTTTCTAGAATCTGAAAGGCTACTTTTCTGAAAACTGAAAAACTAATATATATATTTTTTTTAAAACTGAAAAGTTAAGAAAATACACTTTTTCTGATAATACTTTTCTGATAACACTTTTCTGTTAAAATACTTTTCTGAAAACTAATAAACTAATATAATATACTTTGCTGAAAACTGATAAACTGAAATAATATATTTTTCTGATAACTGATAAACTGAAATAATATATTTTTCTAAAAACTGAAATACTAAACTAATATACATTTTTGATAATGTTTTTCTGATAAAACCTTTATGATAAAATTTTTCTGATAAGACCTTTCTGATAAACCTTTTCTGATAAAACTTTATGATAAAACTTTTCTGAAAATGCCAATGGAAAACTCATATCTGATAACTGATAATCCATAGGGTGACTCAGCTAGCGCCGCATCATATGGAGGGTGTCACCAGACGACTAATCTGGCACCGCACTGGTAACTCTGATAATCTGATAAAAGGCATCTCACTGTCTATGTACGGAATACTGCGTCAAATACATAGAGTGAGACAACACCCCAATGTGTGGGCGACCGACAGACTCGACAGACTCAACCCCCCTGGAGTTAGCGGACTGTCCCCCCCTTAACTTGCCACACACAAATGGGGTGTACCGGCCGGGTCTACTGCTGATAATCTAATAATTGATAGTTGCTGATAATCTGATAATAAATGGGTATCCATGGTTTGAAAACTATTTTCTGTACTTTGAAAACTAACTTTTAATTTAAAAACTTGAAATATAACTAAAATATATTGTTTTAACTAAATTTTATGCATAAATATTTTCATATATTGAACATAAACTCAAAAATTCTGAGATGTAAAAATATATTAATTAAAATATATCTGAAGTAATCAATCTATTATAATTATAAAACACGTATAAATAAATAAACGTGTATATGAAATCATAAATACTTAAATTAAACTTGGAAACATACTAAAATATATTTCAATTAAAAAATATAATTTTGCACTCACTTGTTTCTAGAATTCCCTAAGCTTTGATGCTTTGGTTCCTTTCTCTCACTACATTCCTTGACTTTCCATAACGTTTTTTTTTCTCTCATACTACCGAAATTTCTTCCTAAAATAAAATAATATATTTCCAAATAAATCATTAATATAAATATAACAACTAATACAAAACTCAATTAGCACATTTAACACTTTATTTTTCAATTTCTTCTATTCTAATAAAATCGATTACATTTAATTTAATATAAATCATGTCAATCATACGATTCCTCTACTTGACCGAATTTCAAACATTCAAATTCGACATGATTTCTGGAATCATTCAATTTCTCTTAATCGAATCTCATACCTCACAACTCAACATATTTACTTTACTTTCTAAGCACCAATTTGCATCACAATCATACAAATACAATTTCTAATACTTAATTACCCATAAATCGAATTCTCTACAATACCAACTTCAATTTCAATTTTAATTTCAAAAAATCTCAAAACTAATAATTCAATTTCATTTTAAACACAACATCATAAAAATTTCATACTACAAATTCACTAATTTGAGAATCATTTTGATTTCTTACTTAACGATTCTAAATTCACATCATCAATTAACTCAAAAACACTCAAATTACTCAATTAATATCTCAATTAACTAGTTTAAACTCAAAATCATCAAATCCCCAAAATTTACCTTACTAATTTTCTTGATTTTTCATTTTTATCAACTCCAATTAAACTAAATTCAAATAAAAACATCATCAACTCAATAAATTTCTAAAATCAACAAAACCCATCATCAAAATCATCACCCAACTCCAAAACAATTTAATTTCATCAAATTTCAACTACTAATTCAACAATCAATTTCAAACACAATTAAAACTCAATCAAATACTAAAATTATAATATCATCAATAATCCAACACAATTCAATTTCATAAATCACTCATCCAAATTCCTCTTGATTTTCCTCTTCTTACTCTTCCTCCCATTCTTCTTGTTGAACCGAAACTCTTCTTCCTTTTCTTTCTCTTTTCTTTTCTTTTTCTTCTTTTTCTTTTCTTCTTATTCTGCTTTGTTTTCTTCTTCTTCTTTTTTCTGCACAGTTTCTGCTCTTCTTTTTCTTCCCGCTGCTGCCTCTTCTTCTTCTTTCTCACTTCTTTCTTCCTTCAGCTACTGCCTCTTCTTCCTTTTCTCTCTTTCCTTCTTCTTTTTCTCTCTTCTTCCTCTCTTCTCTCAGCTGGACAGCAGCTCTCTTCTTCGATTACTGCTCTGTTTTCTGCACCTATTTTCTTCCTCTTCCTCCCACCTCCAGTCACTGCTTATCTTCTTCTTCTTCCTTCTCCGGCTGAAGTCCTTTCTTCTTCATCTTCTCTCTTCTCTTCTTCTTCTCGTCGTCCGCTACTCTCTCTTCTCTCCTCTCTTTCTTTTCTTTCTTTTCCTTTCTTTCTTCTCTCCTCCACCGCCTCTCTTGTTCTGTTTTTCTGGTTTTTGTGTGTGTTTTCTGATTACATATATATATTATATTATTTTATATTACTTACCTCTAATTGAAATTTGCCCCTTTTCATTTTAAAAATCATAATATGACCACAAATTGAAAACTAATCACATAATCTTGGTCAACAATCCTTTGATTTACAATTTAATCCATAACAATTCACTAACTCTTTTCCACAAAAATCCATTTCAATTTACTTTTTCATCAATTAATTAAATCACAATCTCATATCGTAAAAATATATTTTGACTTCCAATAATTATTCTTCATACTCTAATTTATGGAAATCTTTACTATGTTATTCAAAACTTATAATTGAATTCTCTAATATACTCTATGGAACCTTAATAAGCATCTGGAACCATTCTAGATATTTTTCAAGTCTCTGATACCCTTAATACTTTAAACATTCGGATCTATCCAATAAATTCCATTACAGTACCGTACAATCAATTTTGGAAAAATATATTTCAATATCTGTACGTTTACAGTACAATCTATCGGGAGGGTGTATTATACTTTAGTACATGATCCGGGCTTGTGTCGGCAAATTTGGGAGTATCCAATTAATGAACAAGATGAAATTCGACGAGCTTACATCAAATTGGATCGTATCCATTTTCAAAGTCGAAGCATCCTCGTAGATTTCAATTTTGGTGGTTTGAAAATTTTCATTAGTTAGAATACTCTCCTTCAAAGGATGCGGCATTTTGCTTGCCATGTTTTCTCTTTACAAAACCTGGAGGACATGGTCCATATGGATCAAATGCATTTACACTTGATGGGTTTCAAAATTGGAAAAAAGTTAATGATGGCACAAGGTGTTCTTTTAAAAAGCATGTGACTAAAGAGCCTTGCTCAGCACACAACGTTGCCGTGCAATCTTGCAAAGATCTAATGAATCAAGATTGCCACTTTGACAAGGCAATTAATCGCCAAATTTCAGAACAAATCATGAATAATCGCTTACGGCTCAAGAGCTCTATTGATTCTATTAGATGGCTTACATTTTAAAGATGTGCTTTTAGAGGCCACGATGAGTCTTCCGAAATCAAAAAATTAGGGTAATTTCATTGAGTTGCTTAAAATTTTAGCAAACTACAATGTTGATGTTGCAAAAATTGTACTAGAAAATACTCCGAAAACTGCCAAATACACCTTACAGAAAATTCAAAAAGAAATATACAAATCCTCTCCAGTAAGGTGAGGATGCACATTCGTGAGGAAATTGGAGATGCTAAGTTTTGTGTTCTTATTGATGAGGCTAGAGATGTAGCTAAGAAGGAGCAAATAACTCTTATTTTGAGATTCGTGGATAAAGAAGGTTTTATAAGAGAACATTTTCTTGACATTGTGTGCATGTCAAAGATACCACGACAATTACTCTTAAAAAAGAGTTATGTACCATTTGTTCTCGTCATGCTCTCAATGTTTAGAATATTAAAGGTCCAGGATATGATGGTGCTAGCAACATGCGTGGTGAATGAATAGGTTACAAGCTTTATTTCTTGGTGAGTGTCCATATGCTTATTATATACATCATATGGCTCATCGACTACAATTAGCATTAGTTGGCTCATCTAGAGAGGTAATTCCAGTGTATCAATTCTTTATAAGCTCACTTCTGTTGTGAATATCATTGGTGCCTCTTGCAATCGCAACAGTGAACTACAATCTGCTCAAGAAGATGCAATTGCACACATGATAACTATTGATGAGCTTGAAACCGGTAACTGGGAAAATTAACTTAAAAATTTGCAAAGAGCAGGGGATACTCGGCGGGGTTCTCATTTTCGTTCTATTTGTAATTTGCTAAGACTTTTTAGTCCTACTTGTGTAGTGCTTCAAAATATCATAAATGATAGATCTAATTATACTCAGCGTGGAGATGCAGATGCCGCTTATGATGCTATTACTTCATTTGAGTTCGTATTTATTTTGCATTTGATGAAGAAAATAATGGGATTCATCGATATTATTTGTCAAGCCTTGCAACAAAAGTCTCAAGATATTTCTAATGCAATGAATCTCGTTTCTACAACAAAAGTACTTATCCAGAATATGAGAGAAGATGGTTGGGAATCTTTACTTAAAAATGTGAATTCATTTTGTTCGAGGTATGAAATTGATATGCTTAATATGAGTGATCGTTATTTAATGGGCCGAGGTCGTTCTTCTCATAAAAAGGAGCATATCACAATTGAGCATCATTATCGGGTTGAAATATTCACAGCTACAATAGACTCTCAATTGCAAGAATTAAATAATAGATTTAGTGAGCAAGCGATGGAACTACTTACTCTCAGCTCAGCTTTAGATCCAAGGGACTGCTTTAAGTCATTAACATTGATAACATTTACAAGTTAGCAGATACATTTTATCCTATAGATTTTACAGAGCATGAGAGAGATCTTTTGAGTTTTGAGCTGAAACATTATAAATTATATGTGTTTCAACAGCAGCTTTTTCAAAAAATGTCTTACAATTTCTGAATTGTGTCAAGCATTGGCAGAAACAAGGAGTTCACATCAATTTCCTTTGATTGATAGATTAATTCGTCTTATATTGACACTTCCAGTTTCTACAGCAACTACAGAGAGAGCATTTTCAGCTATGAAACTAGTTAAAACTGATTTTCGCAATAAGATAGATGATAAGTTTTTAGTAAATTACTTAGTGGTTTACATCGAAAAGGAAATTGCAGAAAAATTTAGTAGTGAGTCGATAATAGATGACTTTATGTCATTAAGAGAATATCCTGGACAACTTTGAGAGCTGTTGACATCTTTCTTTTGGGTATTCTTCTTTTTATAAATATCTTAGTCACACTTGATTAGATATTTAGAGGTAATTAGAGATCTATCTTTTTGTAAAGAAAATAGTATGGTTTGACATATAATAGAAAATTTCTCACTTTGAAGTATTTTATCTTAGATTTCTTTGGTTAAAATTTACATTTGCACATATTTATGTTTATTAAAGTCTTACTTATTAATTGTTATAATCTATTATTTATGTTCTTATTTTCAGTTTGATTATGGTTTTTGAATTCGTTGCCTCTATTTTTTTTTTAATATCTTATGCTATAAATAAAAATTTTCAGACCTTCTGTAGATATCTTATGTTTTTTTTAATTGAAACCCCCCCCCCCCCCCCCCCCCCCCCCCCCCCCACCTTTAGTCTTCTTGTTCTACCCCTACGTTAAATGACTGTTTTTTCATTCCATTTATTTTGTTCCTTAGGACCGTCCTTATGTTTAATAGATAATTTGATTTATCTAGAAACCATGATTCAATAACTCTTACTGAATACTCAACGTTTGAGGTTTATTATCCAAGCCTCCATAAGACCCATAAGGTGGTATTTACTCATATTTATAATAAGAGTCATGATGTTCATATTTATAAATATATATTCTCTATAATACATAAATTAATAATAGAAAACTGTCGAGAAAAAACTTTTATTAAATAGTCGTACTTATTGACAGCTCAAATATTAAAATTCATAATCATAAGTTCATTATTTATTTTCGGATTAAAATAGACATCCCAATGTGAATGTATTATTCTTTTAACTGGTAAATAGAATTATATTGTTCGCGTGATCCAGTTCAATACATCACATGTACTATCCTTTTGTTCAAAGTCTTCACATTGGTAAATTCAGACTCATCACTCCCATTTGAAACAAAAAGTAACCTAAAATTTTATCAAGATAGGCTGCCCACCCTCTATCTTAAGTTGTGAATAAATTTTAGACTAAATAAAGAATTATGCCTACCGCATATAACAACTTTATGTGAATAATTATTTATTCACTTTTAGTCATGGAGCGTTAGAATGTTTACCTTTAACATAAATAATCTTTCATTATAAATACTACATTATTTAGATATAACCATCTTCTTGTTCGTCACCAAGAATTACAAGTACCGGTTCGTCCAGCACAAAAATATTATTTATTACATAAATCAAACTTCAAGTGTATTCAATATTATTATTATTCCTGCTGCATTCATTCGTTTCGTTCTTAGATGTATGCTTCAAGGTATATATTCATTGATCAAGCTGTGCCGGCAACGCAAACCCATTGACCAACAAAGAGAGCATCACAGTTAATATTAGGGTTGACGGCGTAGAATAATTCAGTTGTCATCTTGAATTGTTTTGCAAGGTCATAGCAAGTGTCTCCACTTGCTACTCCAACCACTGTATTGCATTGTGGGGCAGGCTTAGCCTTCAGAAAACCATCTGCTTTTTATTTTAAATCAATACAAATTAGAGACTAATCAAGTAAAAAAAAAAAAGAATAATATTGATACAAAAAGAAGAAACCTAAACTTACCTCCGAGAGATCGGCTCTCGACAACGGAGATGATGATGAGAAGAAGAGAAATGATCAAAATGGAAGTTGCTTTGCTTCTGTTTGCACTAGCCATTACGAGACTCTTTATTTTTTTTCTTGTTTTATTCTTTTATTTCTTTGATAGTTTTTTATTTTCAATTACTCCTACTTATAGTAAACAACTTATGAATAGAACAAGAAAAAGAATCAAGTTTTTTCTTGTTTTATTTCTTAGTTCGATAGAATAAAAAATAATCATATTGTTCACAATCTCCTTGACTCTAAATATAAATGTAATATAATCATATGCACGGCTGATTAAAACAGAGCAATTATTCAGTTATTATAATATATTCTTATTACTAAGAGTTCCCTTTTTTGTTTTCTTATTTTTCTTGTTAAATACAGAAGATTCTTTAAGACATTCTAATTGTCTTTAGGAACCCACTTGAATACTAAAAATTATTTTTTTATTTAATTTTACTGTATTATATTTCTGTGAATAAATATCAATCACAACTGTTTACTATCACTTAACAATTATTAATTATTATTCAAAATTGTTAACCTCAAAAAGTGCGTGGAGCAAGTGGTTCAAGTTTGTGGTTAACGTCAAGGTCAACGATCAAGGGTTGGGATGTCTTATAATCCCTTTTGTATATTGAGTCTTGCATAGGGGGATATACACATAGTTATAGCTATCACTTTCAGACATGGGTTACAACTTTTGAATCTCTCATTCTCAATCTCTCGAGGGTCCGTAGTGTATCCACAACTCTCTCTGTAAAATCTCACTTTTCAAATTTTATTTAAAATTATTATGAAGGGTGTATTTGAAATCTTTTAAAATTTTTTGAAGAATATGTGACGACGTAAAAGATATATTTTGAAAGTTGGCAATTAAAATTGTAAATAGATCAAAGTTGAGGGATAAAATAAAACTTTTACAGTCCTATATCTATTCATCTTCTTCCTCGCGACAGCCACCATTTTTTTTCTCTCTCTCCTCATTTTCTTCGTTTTTCCTTCACCTTTGACTATGATTTCCGACCACGTCTAACCTCCGTTTCGATCGTTCTTGGTACCAATAGAAAGCTCTTACAACTTTCGAATCTCTCATTCTCAGTCTCTCAAGGGTCTGTAGTGTATCCACAACTCTCTCTCTCTTTGCGCCAACAAGCTTATTAAGGGTAAGGCTAATGTTTAACACCAAATCTTACACCAAATGGTGTTAAAAATACATATTTATAGAATATACTTATACCATTTTTTTTTTCACTCCAGTATTATTGATACCAAATTAGTGTATAGAATATTTTTAAAGAATATTATATTCTTTATATAATATTATTAATTTTTATAACTTATACAAATTTAATTAATTTTTTTATACACATAAATAAAGAATTATTCACATAAAGCATTATTCACATAATGAGGCAAAGGCAGGTATGCAAACAAGATTAGTCAAAGAATTTATTGTCAATTGTGTGTTAAACTTAGCCATAGAGCCCTTAAGTGTTACAGGATGTTTGATTAAGAATTTCAAGGATCACTTCCACAAAATCAGGCTCATTTTGCTCAACAACAACGATAAGAAAACTTTGGAATGAAAGATATGCTAGGAAAATACAATGCTCGAAATCAAGCACAAGGCAATCTTTACCAGAACTCATCAGCTTACTTTGTCTCACCAGAGTCAATGATGCTACATGGTATGTGGACAATGGTGCCATATTGCACCATATTGCATCTGTTCAGGATTTTTTTTTTTTTTTAATTATGCAAATAAGATTTGTAACAATAGTTTCAAAGCTGAAAATGTTCACAATTTGAACTTGTTATCTGATGTACCTTGTAATGCAACAAAACATATGTATAATGTTGCTTATGCTACTATAGCAAATTCAAGTATGTGACATGCCAAACTTGGACATCCTGCTCCTCTAATTTTGAAGAAAGTTTTGAATTCTCTACATTTTAATTGCAATATTTCTGCTATGAGTTTTTGTGATTCTTGCAAACTTGGCAAGATACACAAACTACCTTTTGAAAGGTCTGGAATCAAGGTCCATGCTCCATTAGAGTTGCTTTATAGTGGCATATGGGGACCATAACCTTTGATATCTACAAAAGGCCATAGTTATTACATTATTTTTGTGGATACTGATCCGTAGAAGGGGACGCATTATAGTAATTTGTTCCAACCCGAGACATAAACAAAGACAAGGATAATCTTTCGAAAAGGGACTCTCTAAAGGAACCAATGAACAAATCAAAACAAAAGATCTGTTTTGACATGAAATGGATATATCCATATATCTCTGACTTCTATTTCTGAAATGATAAAATATGGCAAAATCTATACCAAGAAGCGGTTCACGTAGGACTCGACGTATGGGTTCACGTAAAAGTGCACGTCGAATACCAAAGGGCGTTATTTATGTTCAAGCACTCAGTTCACTTAGATATATCCCTTGAAGCTAAAAACAGAAGCTTTACAAGTGTTCAAAACATATCAAAAACTAGTGAAACTGCAATTTGATAGAAAAATCAAATGCTTAGAAAACCAAATTACATGTTTCTTAAAACTTTTGGTTGTGAATATTTTCCATATCTAAGATATTACTCTTCACACAAACTTGACTTCCATTCCAAGAAGTATGTGTTCATAGGATACAACTGTTGTCACAAAGGGTACAAATGCTTAGACCCATCTGGTTAGGTGTTTATTTCAACACATGTGGTATTCAATGAACAATACTTTCCATACCAAACAATTTTTTGTATCAATAAGACTGCAGTCCCTATCACTTGAGCTCCAAGTTTGTCTTTTTCAAAACTTTTTCAAGGAATTTATCATGGCATCTCTCATGAGCCATAGTCTGCTGGCACATCTTCAAACATTGTTGTTAATTTAGGACCAGTATCTCACGAAGCAAATGCCTATTGTCATGCTACTATAGAGGCGCCCTCTCAAGTTCTGATCTCCAATTCACTTCCAGAAATTGTCATCCCATGGTAATAACGACCAAAAGTAGTAAGCATATCCAATTACATCAACTTATCTTACAGACATCACAAATTCCTCTAAGCCTAAGTCAGTCAAGGCTGCTATGAGTGATCCCAAATGGCTCAAAGCTATGGATGAAAAATACATGCCCTGCCAAACAACCACACCTAGACCTTGGTCCCTTAGTGCGTAGACATGAATCTAGTAAGTTGCAAATGGATCTTTCGAATCAAGTATAGGCCTGATGGCTCAATCTTGAAGTACAATGCAAGGTTAGTTGCAAAGGGATTCAGCCATACAGTTGTGTTGGATTATTTCGGTTTTTTTAAGTCCAGTAGTAAAGGATGCCACCATAAGAGTCATCTTATCCATCATAAGACTTGTAACTCTAGTTATTGTTGTGATATCTAATTACCTAAATACTTTTGGATAAATATCATGTCTTCTACTATTTTTTAAAACCCATTTTTTAATTCTTAATTTAACAAGAATCTTTTTCTTTCAAGGAAACTTAAGAATCTTGCTTGCTCTGTTGAACCCAACTCTGGGCCTTTGATCCAATTTAGACAATCGACACAGTTTTGAGAATATGAGGGGATCCAATTTAATTCAAGTTTCCATAGACTTTACCCATTTCGGATTAACTCTTAATCAATTGAACCCAATCTGTTAATTTTAATTTATTCTACTAAAGAAGTAAAATTGCACTCTTAAATATAAAATAAATACATAATTAATATATTCAAACCCTTACAATTCTATGGAGCTACCAATAATTGGAGGTGCCATTAAATGACGATTTTGTCATTCCAATTATTTTGCTCCTTATGACCGTCCTTATGTCTAATGGATAATTATTTGACTTAAGGGGAATTATGCAAACCTTCCCTGACATTTGGTGAAATTATACGAATAGACAAGGTTTGCCTATATTAACATAAACCTCACCTGACGTTTGAAAAATATTGCACGAACATTCTTGCCATCAACTTGAGACCGTTAGACACTAACGATTAATCGTCAAAGGTGCAAAAAGTCTAAAATGCCCTTATTTTTATTCTTTAAAATTAAATAATTAATTTTTATTATATTAAAAAAGAGACATTAATGGATCAGATCTGATTTAGATGAAGATGCAGCCAAAAGCTCCATCTCAAGAAATCTTGAGATGGTTGGCTCCATCTCCCATGGATACTACTGGAGTGCGCCAACACTCCGGCGGTGCATGAGATGGAGTGCCAGGCTCCATCTACGGAGATGGAGCTCGTCTACTCCATCATGGACCAGATGAGCTCCGTCGAAGCGATCTGCTCCATCATGGAGCAGATCCCTTCATCCAATCATCACTTTTTTTTTTCTGGAGATTGACGGAGTAAATGCTCCATTTCCAGATGCATCTATTCTATCATAGAGCAGACGCTTCATTTTTAGATGGAGCTCGTATGTTCCATCATGGAGCAGACGAGCTCCGTCAAAGCGATCTGCTCCATCTAGGGGTGGGCATTTTCGGATTGGGTTGGGTTGAAGGTCAACCCAACCCAATCCAATAAAAATCGGTTTGAGAAAATTCAACCCAATCCAACCCAATATAAATTTCAACCCTACCCAACCCAACCCAATATTGGTTGGTTTGGCTTGATCGGGTTGGTAGGGTTGATCGGATTGACTTTAAAATATTTAAATAAAGTTATACAACTTATGTTAAAATATAAATATTACATCAAATCTCAAATGCTACATCAAATATGAATTGTAGTTTTACATAATCTCATAATTTAAACTCTCATAACATAATATAGTGGTTGAAAACTTGAAATACGAATATTATATCAAATATTAGTCCTAGCATTACATATTACATAATCAAATATAACTTGATGTCCCATATTCATAAGCATGAAAACATAACACAAATAAGTACATATAACTTGAAGTCCCATGTTCATAAGATAAATAAATAAACGAAAGCTACATAGTAAATAAATTTGATAATTTCTCATTCGCCGTTGTCCAAGCATCCTTTCCTATTGACAACGAAAGAAGAAAAATAAAAAAAATGAATCATGTGGAGTTTACTAAAATAAGATTGAAATAAATATATAATATAAAGTTTTGAAGAAAAGTAATTACCTTTGCGAATGTGAAGTCATTTATCAAATACGATATTAATCAACAACCTTATCCGGAGATAAATTGTTCATTTCAATATCTATATTAATTATTAAATAGAACAACATATTAGTAAAGAAAATAATATTGAAACATGTAACATATTAAATGAAAACAATTAAATAATTTACCTGTTTCAAGTGCTTCATAAAACTCCATCTCATTTGTGGAAAGTGCGATGTCTAAAGAGATATTACGAGCTCGCAACCAATTTTGCAAACAAATTAGTATTTCCACCATCTTTGGAGTCAAGGAACTCCTAAATGGGTCAAGAATACACCCTCTGGTGCTAAATGCAGACTCAGAAGCCATGGTAGACACCGGGATGGCAAAGACATCCCTTGCAATTTGAGATAGAATCTTATACTTTAAATAATTAACTTTCCACCAATCAAGAACATCAAAGTTCTCATCTTCCAAATATTCATCGGACTCTATGAAATACCTCTCTACCTCATTTTTTAAATCCACAAAATCTTTCGCCTCTTTCAATTGTTTAAACTTTTTAAGTTTTTCCGATCGAAAATTTGCATTTTCATTTGTTTTTTCCACATCAACATTTGTTAAAGAAATGGAGGAAGAAGTGTGATCACTACTTGAAATATTATCAACTCCCTTGTAACAATCATAAAGTTGAATAAGAAGCTCCCTAATATTAGAAGTCATCTCCTTAGTTTTTTTATCATCAAACATATCACCAAAACAAAATTTAACATAATCCAACTTGTATCTTGGATCAAGAGCAAGTGCAATGATCAACAATTTATTGACATCCTCAATTTTGCCCCAATATTTATCAAAATTCGACTTCATAGAACTAATCATTTCAGACAACACACTATCACCACTCCTAGCCAAAGATGTCAACTCAGTTTCAATTGAGCACAACTCATGAAAGAACAAATTAGAAGTAACGGATAAAGAAGAACTAAACTTCACAGTGATATCATAGAAAACATGCAAAAGTGAATAAGGATGAAGATAAAATTTAATTTTATAATTTTTAATTAAAAAGTGAGAATTGTACAAACACCCCTGACGTTTGGTGAATTACACGAATAGACAAGATTTGGCTATATCAACACAAACCTCACTTGACATTTAAAAAATATTACACGGATACCCCTGCCATCAACTTTAGACTTTTAATATTTAATGGTCAATAATCAAAGCTAGAAAATACCTAAAATATCCCGTTATTATTTTTAAAAAATTAAAAAAATTAAATTTTATTAATTCTTTATATGTTTGAATCAACAAAAAATTAATTAAAATATTATTTTTTTTATTTAAAAAAAAATGCAAAGAACGAGAAGATCTAGTCCTTCACTTACAAATGGAGCTTTCGCTCCATCTCATATGGGAGATAGAGCCAAAGCTCCACCTCCTAAGGCGACCATCGACGTACATTCGCCAGAGCTTGCACCGGTGCTTATTAATGAAAAAGAAGTAAAGGACCAGATCTGCTCCATCAAAACTGTCATCGTATGTAGACATAAACAAGGGCCATTCCATCGTGTTCGTCATGAGCTTCAAGCCCGTCTCATGATCAACAACGACTTGACCATTGACGTCGAGGCTGGAAAAAACCAGCATCATCAACTCGAAAGTGAAAAAAATTGAGAGTTGAGCAAGCCATAGATTATTGGACACAACACAAATAGCCAAGTAGAGGGAAGACAGTTCTTCAAGTTGTGAGTGTGTGTGTTGATGAAAATGTGTTTGTGTTGAGTTTTGTGGGGTGGTGGTGGATGAAGTTCGAGTCCATTAGTAGCACAACAATCACCTGATGAGCTTGTGGAGGAAAGAAAGTAGAGATCACTACAAGAAAATATAATATCTATCATTGAGTATCCACTATGGGCATCAGAGGCCCCTTTTTATTTCATGTATCCACTACGGGTTTTTAAAGGCTCGTAGTGGATAGTAATTTAACCATAACAGGCAGGTTGGGCCCGTAAAAAATGACGAAATCCACTACTGCCACAAGATTGGCCCGTACTGGATATGAAATTATCCACTACGGGCAACTTGTACCCGTAGTGGATGAATTTATTTTTCCCCAAACTTCCCATCAAGTTCATTTTGGAACCCTAAAACCACTTTTTGTTTACTTCTGCCACACCACCAGACTCCCCTCTCTTCCCTCACACGCAAAGTCCACTGCCCCTTGCACCCACCGCCCATCGCCGCTCGCGCTCACCTCCTATCGCCCCTCACGCAGACCGCCCAACTGCTCGCGTGCACTGTAACACCCCTAACCCGACCCGCCTGGATCGAACCACGGAGCCCTACCCGGTTTCAAACTTTTCTAAACTTAATTTACAATTTGAAAACCTTTGTAAAAATATTTTGTATTTTAAAATCTTTTACAATGAGCCCACCAAAACTGTTTGAAAAATTTTGACAAAGTTTCCTCTGTTTTTCTGGCTTGCTAAAAACCTATTTACAAAATCACAATTTTCCAAAAATACACAATACAAATTCTCAACAATAGTATGCGCACCCTTCCATTTAGTGTGACTTTCCAAACATTTTCAACAAAACAATAAATAAATGATATTTTAGAAATAATAAAATCTCATAATTTGAAAACCACATAAACTATTAAACGAATATTTACAAAACTTATACATTACAAACTTTCACATTCTTTTATATATATGCATGCATCAATAAATGAGCATACATTAGGATGTAAATAGCTACCCAGGAGTGATGTGACTCTGGACTCTGTCTGCAACTACCAACTCTTAAATCTTTTTTACCGCAGTTTTCTCTATTACCTATGCATGATAAACATCAATGCGCTAAGCGTATAGCCTAGTGGCTGTACACTAAAATATTTTCAATATGATATAAAACAACGGAAATAAATTTTAGAAATGCGTATTATCATACGTAAGTAAATAAAACATAATATTACAAATATGGAATAAACTGAAGCTATATTAATTAAAACATTTTCGGATGTTTCTGGACTTTCAATCCCAAATAAAATTCTTTTGCATTCATTTCATAATTTTCAGTAACTCCATTATTCATTTCTTAACTGGGCCTCTGATACACATAACAGGGTGGATTACGGGTTGTTCGGCATTGGAACTAACGGGAACTACCCGCCGAACTATATACAGTCGGGTTTTCCATTTCAGCATCGGAACCAACGGAAACTGCCTGCTGAAATGGTATCCCTATACAAATATTATTTCCGACATCGGAACCAACTGGAACTACCCGTCGGAAACAGCTTCACTCAAGGATTGGCCACTACGGTGACTGCTGATAATCCATAGAGTGATATAAATACAGAAATATCGGTGCAGTACTGCTAAATATACCCAATTGACATGTTAATATCCTATATCCAACATATACATATATCAGGGCCATTATTCAGGTATTCCATATTTCACAAATCATCAAAAATTCTCAATTTTCAATTTTAAAATTTCTATAACACAATCAAATAAATTTCATAAAACAGAAATCCTCTCAATTATTCCAAAATCAATATCAAGCAATATTTATAAACCAATATTCAAAACACACACACACACACACACACACACACAGATATATATATATATATATATATATATATAAAAATCGAAAGTTAATTATAACAATATATTCTGAAAATTAAAATTATCAAAATCAACAAAATCCATAACTATGAAATTCCAAAATCATTTTCAAATTTTATTCACAAATCAATTCAATTAGAAACTTACGAATTATAAAAAAATTTAACTAATCAATTTGAATCTAAAAACTAACACTTAAAATAAAAGTGTACACCAACCTGGATACCCTTTTCTTCTGAAACTTTTCTTTTCTGGGATTCCGTTTTCTCCTCCTTTTTTTTCTTCTTTCCTCCTTCTTTTCTGCTTCTTCTTCTTCTTCTTTTCTTCTCCTTCTCTTCTTTTTCTCTTCTTTCTCTCTCTTCTTCTTCTCTTTTCTTTCTTTCTTTTCTTATTTCTCTCTCTTCTTCTTCTCTTTTCTTTCTCTCCCCGATCTCTCTTTCTTTTCTTGCTTCTTCATGAAGCTTCTACCACCTCTTTATTTTTTTATAAAAAATTTGGCTACTGCGACCGCGCAATTGCAACCTGTGGTCCCCCCGCTAGGTCGCGGTGCTATCTGGTGAAGTTTTACCTCCTTCACTGCGATCAGCCATTGCGAGCTCTGGTCGCGGTTCTGGTCGTGGTGCTCTTTGGCCAAAATCTGCATTTTCACCGCGAGCTGTACACCGCTATCCCGGGTCGCGATCTTGAGTCGCGATACCTACTGCCAAAATTTTCCCTTTCCTTTCATGCGCTATTTCTAGACCGCTCCACTTGGTCCACTTATATACCTAAAAATTAATCCAATCAAATATATTTTTCAATATTTACATCAAATACATCATTTTCGTATAATGAACAATAATTAAGGGTGCTTTTCGTAATTACAGAAAAGTAAGGGCGTTACAATTCTTCCCCTCTTAAGAAATTTCGTCCTCAAAATTTACCTCAGTCGAACAGTTGTGGATATTGCTGGCTCATTGTTTCTTCACTTTCCTAGGTAGCCTCTTCCACATTATGATTCCTCCAGAAGACGTTTACTAGTAGAACTCTTTTATTTCGTAGTTCTTTAATTTCTCTATCTAGAATTTTCACTGGTTCCTCTTCGTATGTCAGGTCTGGTTGTATTTCAATAATTTTAGTCTGGACTCTGTGAGAAAGGTCTGATCTATATCTCCTCAGCATCAACAAATGAAATACATTATGTATCTTTTATAATTCAGGAGGTAAAGCTAGTCTATAGGCTACTGGTTCCACACGCTCGATGATTTCGTATGGGCCAATAAGCCTAAGACTCAACTTCCCTTTCTTCCCAAATCTTAGTACTTTTTTCCATGAAGATACTTTAAGGAAAACTTTTTCTCCTACTTCACACCCTATATCCTTTCTTTTCAGATCTGTATATGATTTCTGTCGATCAGATGCGGCTTTCAGTCTTTCCTTGATAATCTTCACACTCTCTTCAGTTTGTCAAATTAAATCAGGTCCTACCAACCTGTCTTCTCCCAATTTTGTCCAGCACAATGGTGTCCTGCATTTCCTTCTGTACAGTGCTTCATACGATGCCATATTTATACTCTCTTGGTAACTGTTGTTGTACGTAAATTCAATCAATGGGAATATTATTCTCAAGGATGACATCCTTATCAATCTGAGGTAGATCATTAGGAAGTTTGCTGCCTTTGATAAGGACCCTATTTACTATTCCTAAATCAAGAAGATCTTGGAGAGTAACAGTATTCTCCATGACTGACATAGCTTGAAACTCAGGATAGACTATATCAGCACGAGGAAAACAGAAGGGAAACATTTCTTCTTGCCTTACCATGTGAACTAACACCCCAAGTATATTCCGAAGATGCTCAGCAAGAAAGTCTAGAATAAATAGACTTCTTCTGAAATGGCATTCAAAACTCATAAGGCGAATTTGAGCTTTGATTTCTTCTGGTAAATTCAGAAGACTTGATGACTGGACTTCATCTCCTTTCTGTGCTTGCTCAAGGAGAGCAGTATGATACTGAAGTCGCTCAATCTGAAACTCCAGTTCTTGAATTTCTGATTGATGTTTCTGCTTAAGCTCTGCAGTCTGAACTATCAAAGCTTAAGACCTGGCTTCCAATGTATAATTGTGACCAGCTTGATTTCTCACATCAATGGATACTTGATATGAGTGAAGAGCTGCCTTAGCTTCTTCTTCAAAATAGAAACCTTGCCATAAAGGTTTCTCAACACCATAGATGCTGCTTGCAACGTCTGTCCAATTGGAGAAGACGTCTGTCTGTCTACCGTTAAAGACAGCGTAAAAGTCAAAGTTAGAACGGGCTTTGACTCCTACCTTGTTATTGGGCCTGAAAGATACAGACTGTTCAATTCTTTGTAGAGGCTTATTTCTGGCCATATTCCAGAAATACTTGTTGAGGCAGAGAAGCACTCGAATAAACTTGGGCTTCCTGACTTTATCGTACGGAGAGTGCCTCCAAAGATGATCCATCAAGGTTTGCTGTTCTTGATTAAGGACAGTACCAGAGATGGCCTTGTAACTAGGCTCAAGTAAGTTAAGATTGAATCTGTCATTACTTGGGTCGTATCTAACTTGTGGTTTATAGTCCACAGAGCTAGACTGGCTAGATCCTGCTATTGAGAAATCTGCAAAGAGACAATCGTTAGCAAAATCATAAAAAGAACAAAATTCTTTTCGTTTAAACATTTTAAAGGAAAACAATTGGATTTGTAATCTTTTCTACCGTGAGGTAGGATTTGCACACAGATCTATTTATGTATATATACTGCAGAACAGTGTTAAGACTGTAACACAGTATTGGACAAAGTCCATTTGCTAAGGAACCGCAGAGGGGTCCTAACTTGCTTGCCTTAAGAGTAGATGACTCAGCAAGGTGGATATGTTTAGAAGGAACATCCCCGAATCCAAGTGATTCTATTCTAGAAAGAAAAAAGTTGAAGTGTCAACTTTCAATCTCATAAAAAGGAAACAATAAAGGATATCAAATAAATATATGATTCCTGTAGTTTATAGAGGCCAAAGAATTGCTTCTATAAATATATGATTAAGATTAGTCCCAAGTATGAAACTAAACTCTTCATTCTGTTGACAAATTCCAGCTTTGAAAGACAACCTGTTGTACTAATACAAAAGACTGCAAAGACTGGTTAGTAATAAATGCACAATAACAGAAATGGAATAATAATCTTTATAAACTTAACCAATAAAGACCAAGCTTATAATTGTCAAGTAGACAAGAATAATCAAAACCTGACAAAATTAGAGAAAAGATAAAATCTTTATCTCTGAGAAGAAGTAAAAACTTAATCTCTTTTGTTAACAACTTCAGAAAATAAGGATAGAATAATCCTTTGAAGATGTTATAGCAAAAGTACAAAGTACTAAAGCATTTATACAAGGTTAAAAGAGTGAAGTAACTCAGAAAACGAAGCATTGTTTTACATAACAGAAACTATCCCAGATAGGGCTGAAGCTATCAAAAATATTATTAATATCTAACAGATTAAAGACTGTCCCAGACAGAACTGAAATCATTAAAATATTAATAATATCATTTTCTAAGACTATAATAATAGTCTTGGATATAAACAAATATTGTTCATTGATCCTTTGAAAGATTCAAAAAGAATCTTTCAATTCGAACGGCATTCCAATCGAATCTAACTATGGTATTACAAAATGTAATTCCATGTTTACTTTGCCAAAAGTTGATTTAGCAAAATTACCAAAGTGATTACTCTAGTAATTCTTGAAAGAGATAAAATAATCTCAAAGGGCTACATCACAACACTTCATAAGAAAGGGCTGTAATGCCCATCTCTTAATGAAAGAATACTCATTTCAAGATAGGTTGACACAAGAGTATAAATAAGCAAACAAAGACAAATACTTTTCTTGCTATTTAACTCAAAGTATTATAGAGAAATGTATAGAAGAATACTATACCAAATCTCACAGAAATTAATACTGAGAACTGTGCAAGTTTCTCAGATATAAATACTGAATTCAGTAATTGACTAATGTGAATATTTCTCTATAACAACATATTGTTAAAGAGAGTACTCTAAAAGACTTTAAATCTTTTAATCCTAAAATAAGGATTAAATCAAGGAAAATTCCAATGGAAGTATTTCCTAGACTTATAGACCTTAAAGAGGTCTGCTAAGAGGTTAAATTAAACTCTTAGTTTGCTATGACACTAAAAGTGTTCACCTTTGATCTAATTAGCAAAGCTAATAAAGACCAGAGAATTCTATGAGTCTGAGGTGAAACCTGAAACTCAATGTTGGCTATAAAACCAACTGACTTAACTCTAGACATATATATTTCCAGAATTATTTTAGACAACATAATTGCCTAAAACTTGAAGAGGAGGCTAACACACTCAGAGGTGGTTAACCAGGTGGCTATCCCTCTCCCCCTTGAAAGAAGGTATACCGCCTTTAATAAATCTAAGCCTAGCAAGGGAGGAAGAATATCCTTAAAGGTAAGCTATAAAATAGATTCCTTGCAGGCTTGCTGGAAAGAGAAACCAGCATGGGCTAGATAGATGCAAATAATCTATCATGGTTCTAACAGAGTGACTCAGAATACTAAGTCTTAGAACCTGTTGATGGTTGTCTGACACAATGTATTCAGAACGAATGTTGTCAATCAGAAAACTATGATCAACATTTCTTTCTAACTCTAAGCGAAGAGTTTCTAAGATATAACAAACATTTGGAAGAAATACAAACTTTGTTCTTAGATTTGAAGCTAATCCAATTGAAACAATTGTGATTAACTGGATAAGCAGAAGCTTCCGATTAAGCTTATCCTTCTTGGGTAGGAAAAGGATTAACAAAGATATCCATAACAACCCAAGCTTTAATACCTTTAAACAATATCCAGAGAATACTGGGTTTAAAGATATATTCTGAAAGATAGAGGTAGGTTGAAGAGAAGAAGAATATTCTCCTTCAAGCTTGACTCTATTTAACAGATTTGAATTAGAAGGCTTATCTCTATGAAGAGAATCAGTCTTCATAACCAGTGAAACGACTGGTCTGTTAAGAACAACAGTTCTTCTAGGTTCAATAGATGATTGAGACCTAGTTTTTCTAGTAGATTCCTTAAACTTCCACAATGAATCTACTACAGATTTCTTAATCGAACAAAACCAAGAAGGATTTTGGTTTGGTTAAGGTAAGAGACTGTTTTTAGATAAGAGAGTTTTAACAAACTTCTCCATCTTAATAAGGTTATAAACCTTATTGAGTTTATTAATAACCTTAAAATAATCAGTTATACTGATTTTAGGTTTAACAGACTTTTGAGCTAAGACAAGAGGTATTGTCTTTGAAGATTTTAACCATTGGTTAAGATAAACCAAAAATCTATTCCTCATTTGAAGTTCATTCTTATTATAAAGAATGACAGTAGATTTCTCAGCAGAGAATTCTGCTGACTGAAGGACTGGGAGTATTTAGCAGAAAATATTGCTGACCTAAGAATCAAGAGTCCTAAAGGTTGAGATATTAGGTTCAGAATTTTAAAACCTAATACAAACTGAGAAGACTGATCCTTATCTTTATTAAGAGGAGAATCAGAATCTTCGTTTAATTTCAAGAGCTGAGAAGAATTAATTAACTCTTCTTTAGACAATTCAGCCTTATTGATACTGGATGGATCTAAAGGTTGATATTAATGATCAACTAGATCTTCACCAGGTGTATTTCCAGAGTTATTATGCTGATGGAATCAACCATTGGCTGAGGAGATTCAACCATTTGATCAACACAAGATTGAGGAATCAATTCTTGTGTGGTGTTAGACTGGGAAGATTTAGTCTTATCAGTGATAGGTTGGGAAGATACAACCTAAGCACTAAACTGAGAAGATTCAGTTTTAGTACTATTTTCTAATTGGGATCCTTTTCCCAATTTGTCTGTATTAGTGACAGATGAAACTTTTGTTTCACTACCAGATTTGATATCAGTAGATTGTAGATCCATGATATTTTTACTAGAGGAGCTAAGTTCAGTATTAACTTTAGCTAAGCTCTTGTAGATCTCAGCGAGCAACAAATTATTGCTAGAGTCTACATTTGAAACTGAAGTATCTGGCAAAGGCTTAGGATAAACCGTTTGCACAGAATAAGAAGCTTGAGGTATTAAGCTACTTTATCTCTTTGGAAGGATATTACCTTTCCTAAGAGGTTGTTTAGCAGGTAAATTCTGCTGAGAGCATTTCTCAAACTGAACTGCTCTATTTACCTCTGGAAGTTTAGGAGGTTGAACTGTTAATGTATTAACAGTACCTTCTAACTTAATAGAGGATATATGCTGGTTTAATTCAGCATATGTTCTAATATTTTCTGCAAAATATCTTATGAGAAATTCAAAGAAATCCATATATGAATGGAATTTTTGCAGATAGAATTCATATTCTTTATAAAGAAAAGACCTCTGTTTTTCAGAAAAGCGAGTTAGGAATTTATCCTTAACCTTAGCATTTTCTGGAGTACTAAGAGCTACATTAATGGATATGCTACTGGATCGCGCTATTTGATCCACAACCTATTCCATTCTCCTACTTTAAGGGCTAAGAGGCAGACTGTTACTATAACAGCGAGCTTGTAATAGACATAGAAGATTATGTCTATTTGAATCTAAATTCTGTATACAAGGATGTTCACAGAATTTTTGAAGCATGATAAATAAAGCAGAGCTAAACTTATCATGTTGATCTTCACTTGCTAGTCTATTTTCTGAATTCAGAAATTGATCTGTCTTCCTAATTCTTCACGGAAGATTTAAATGTCACTGAAGTCAAGTTGAGACAACTTGTCAATAGCACTATTGACAAGATCCCTACTCATCTTCTTTTAGAAAGAAAATTCTTCCTAAAATTTTTGATAGAATTAAGATGATTAATCCTGTCTTCATAATAGACTACTTGTCTAGATAACAGGTAATCTTGGTTGACACAACCATTTTCGCACTTCATGCTAATTTCCATAGCATGTCGATACTTAGGAGAGTTATGTCTCTTCCTCAAGCTATCTTGAGCATGTTCAAGAGCTTGTTTGTAAATAGCCAAATTGGCTGCGATGTTCTCATCGCTGAGATAAGTACTATTATGAACTTGTGGAGAGTAAAATCCACTATATGGGTGATTATGATCTATACCTTCGTAATCTACTAGCATATTACTAAAGCTATCACTATAACTCATACTTAAAATATAAAATGAGTAGACAGAGAGTAGAAGATGAATTTAATACAACTTAGTTAGGGGGAGTACGACCTAATAAATCAAGAGATCTGCATGGCCTGTAAGGAAATGATTAAAGAATTTTACTTATTAAAACATGCAGATAATAATATCAAGAAACTTGAGTTTATATATCTTTAAATGAAAAACTTGTTATAACCTTGCTGATGACTTCTTTGCTTAGACTCTGAAGAAAGACTGAAGAGCACGCAATCGAGAAAGTAGCAGTCAATAAATGAAGAGCACGCAATCGAGAAAGATAAAATCCAACTAAACCTCATATTGTGTTTGTGTTTTAGAAATTGTGCCAAACTTTCAAGCGGCAACAACGCCTCGCCGCCTTCCCTCGGCTAAATGGCTAACGGCCTGTTGATTTTTGCAACACATAATCCAAACATCTTATCCAACACTTAGTCTAGAAAGAAACATCATAAAGACATCTCTTTTCTCTTTCTCCTTAATCTCCATAAAATGACATATCTGCCCTCTTTCACCTCAATCTCCAAACTCAAATCAAAAACTAGACTCAGAAGCTTTCAGCAATAACACAACAAAGCTTAAACATTTTTAAATATATAAAATTCGTATTTCTTATGTTATTATAATCATGCTTTATTAAAGAAAATTAAATTATCATTTCATATAAAGGCGGTCAAGACTCTTAGATCTTACCCCTAACTAAAGGACGACTACTCACTCATCATGTTAAGTGACAACAAAATATGCATAGATAAGCAGCATAATTGAACTACTACCACTATATCACCCTTTTAAAAAGAAAGATATGGCTCTGATACCATTCATGGATGCTTTCTGATAAGCTAGATTAGACTATGCTGTAAGCTTAGAGCATACTAACACTAAGTATGAAATTCAGAGTAAGAAAGCTTAAAAATAAAATAAGAAATGCGGAAAATAAAATCAAGATAAGAAAATAGAAGAAGAAAACTGTCTCTTACATTAAGAGAGGAAAGTTTACAAGAGAGGAAAGATTATACAGGCAATAGAGATTGGTTTGGATATTTTCAAGATAATTTTTTCGATACTTAACCAAAGAGGTGTCATCCCCTTATATAAGGAGAGCATGCTCTTGAGATAAGATCAAAGAAATGACCTGGCAATTTCTATGATTGCTAAAAACAAAACCTAGAGAAAGCTAGGAAGCATAAGACAAAAGACTTTTACAAAAGTAGAATAAAAACAAACTACTTTAAACAAAGAAAAGTGATAATGAGAAAAAGAGATTCCCACCAAGGTCACGTGTCCTTTTCACCTTGACATAAAGGTGGTAGAGTCGATCAGAACCTTATCCTAAAGGAATCAAACTTTATTGAGACCTGAACTGTGCTCATTATCATACACAAAATCCAAAGGATCCTAGCTGTATTTAGCTTCGTTACAAAAGCTGGATTCAGCCTTATCACTATAGTGGAGGGGACCACTATGCCATAATTGATTCCACTAGCTTTTCTCAGTGGAGTGTTACTGAGTAGTGATTGAAAGGGAATCAAACGAGGCTGGACTCCTGGCATGGGTCAGTTCATCACATGCTTCATAGTGATCTGCAATGGATGACACCATACTGGAGCATAAAATATTTGGTCCACGGGGTACCCATGGTATCATGTTATCAATAATGGTGGAGATATCACCATAAACACGAAAACCATCTTCTTCTGCAAGTAGGGGAGAATTCCTAAACTTGCCATATTGTTCGAAAAGAACAAATGGTTTGTATCTCTCAAGATCAGTATGAGAGAATAAATATCTTCTTCCAAAAGCCTCTGAGAATTTATCAGTTATGATAGAGGAGAGGAAGAAAGGATCAGCTTCCTTAGGTTGATGAAGGAGGAACTGATGAACACCTTTCAGATTGATCTTTGAATAGTATCCATCTTCATCGCGAGTCCACTCAGGTGGAGTAGAGACACAAGAAAGTCTGATATTGACTTCATCAAGAGAAATATTATTCTCAAGGATGACATCCTTAACAATCTGAGGTAGATCATTAGGAAGTTTGCTGCCTTTGTTAAGGACCCTGTTTACTATTCCTAAATCAAGAAGATCTTGGAGAGTAACAATATTCTCCATGACTGACATAGCTTGAAACTCAGGATAGACTATATCAGCACGAGGAAAACAGAAGGGAAACATTCCTTCTTGCCTTACCAAGTGAACTAACACCCCGGGTATATTCCAAAGATGCTCAGCAAGAAAGTCTAGAATAAATAGACTTCTTCTGAAATGGCTTTCAAAACTCATAAGGCGAATTTGAGCTTTGATTTCTTCTGGTAAATTCAGAAGACTTGATGACTGGACTTCATCTCCTTTCTGTGCATGCCCAAAGAGAGCGGTATGATACTGAAGTCGCTCAATCTGAAACTCTAATTCTTGAATTTCTGATTGATGTTTCTTCTTAAGCTCTACAGTCTGAACTATCAAAGCTTGAGACCTGGCTTCCAATGTATAATTGTGACCAGCTTGATTTCTCACATTAATGGATACTTGAATGGTATCAGAGCCTTATGGTTCTTTTTAAAAGGGTGATATAGTGGTAGTAATTCAATTATACTGCTTATCTATGCATATTTTGTTGTCACTTAACATGATGAGTGAGTAGTCGTCCTTTAGTTAGGGGCAAGATCTAAGAGTCTTGACTGCCTTTATATGAAATGATAATTTAATTTTCTTTGATAAAGCATGATTATAATAACATAAGAAATACGAATTTTATATATTTAAAAATGTTTAAGCTTTGTTGTGTTCTTGCTGAAAGCTTCTGGGTCTAGTTTTTTATTTGAGTTTGGAGATTAAGGTGAAAGAGGGCAGATATGTCATTTTATGGAGATTGAGGTGAAAGAGAAAAGAGATGTCTTTATGATGTTTCTTTCTAGACTAAGTGTTGGATAAGGTGTTTGGATTATGTGTTGCAAAAATCTACAGGCCGTTAGCCGTTTAGCCAAGGGAAGGCGTCGAGGCGTTGTTGTCGCTTGAAAGTTTGGCACGATTTCTAAAACACAAACACAATATTAGGTTTAGTTGGATTTTATCTTTCTCGATTGCGTGCTCTTCATTTATTGACCGCTACTTTCTCGATTGCGTGCTCTTCAGTCTTTCTTCAGAGTCTAAGCAAAGAAGTCATCAGCAAGGTTATAACAAGTTTTTCATTTAAAGATATATAAACTCAAGTTTCTTGATATTATTGTCTGCATGCTTTAATAAGTAAAATTCTTTAATCATTTCCTTACAGGTCATGCAAATCTCTTGATTTATTAGGTCTTACTCCCCCTAACTAAGTCATATTAAATTCATCTTCTACTCTCTGTCTACTCATTTTATGTTTTAAGTATGAGTTATAGTGATAGCTTTAGTAATATGCTAGTAGATTACGAAGGTATAGATCGTAATCACCCATCATAAGTGCATAATTGTACTTATCTCAGCGATGAGAACATCGCAGCCAATTTGGCTATTTACAAACAAGCTCTTTAATATGCTCAAGATAGCTTGAGGAAGAGATATGACTCTCCTAAGTATCGACATGCTAACGAAATTGGCATGAAGTACGAAATGGTTGTATCAACCAAGATTACCTGTTATCCAGACAAGTAGTCTATTATGAAGATAGGATTAATCATCTTAATTCTATCAAAAATTTTAAGAAGAATTTTCTTTCTAAAAGAAGATGAGTAGGGATCTTGTCAATAGTGCTATTGACAAGTTATCTCAACTTGACTTCAATGACATTCAAATCTTCCCTGAAGAATTAGGAAGACAGATCGATTTTCTGAATTCAGAAAATAAACTAGCAAGTGAAGATCAACATGAAAAGTTTAGCTCTGCTTTATTTATCATGCTTCAAAAATTCTGTGAACATCCTTGTATACAGAATTTAGATTCAAATAGACATAATCTTCTATGTCTATTACAAGCTCGCTGTTATAGTAACAGTCTGCCTCCTAGCCCTTAAAGCAGGAGAATGGAATAGGTTGTGGATTAAATAGCTCGATCCAGTAGCATATCCATTAATGTAGCTCTTAGTACTCCAAAAAATGCTAAGATTAAGGATAAATTCCTAACTCGCTTTTCTGAAAAACAGAGGTCTTTTCTTTATAAAGAATATGAGTTCTATCTGCAAAAATTCCATTCATATATGGATTTCTTTGAATTTCTCAGAAGATATTTTGCAGAAAATATTAGAACATATGCTTAATTAAACCAGCATATATCCTCTATTAAGTTAGAAGGTACTGTTAATACATCAACAGTTCAACCTCCTAAACTTCCAGAGGTAAATAGAGCAGTTCAGTTTGAGAAATGCTCTCAGCAGAATTTTCCTGCTAAACAACCTCTTAGGAAAGGTAATATCCTTCCAAAGAGATAGAGTAGCTTAATACTTCAAGCTTCTTATTCTGTGCAAACGGTTTATCCTAAGCCTTTGCCAGATACTTTGGTTTCAAATGTAGACTCTAGCAATAATTTATTGCTCGCTGAGATCTACAAGAGGTTAGCTAAAGTTAATACTGAACTTAGCTCCTCTAGTAAAAATATCAGGAATCTACAATCTATGGATATCAAATCTGGTAATGACACAAAAGTTTCATCTGTCACTAATACAAATAAATTGAGAAAAGGATCCCAATTAGAAAATAGTACTAAAACTGAATCTTCTCAGTTTAGTGCTTAGGTTGTATCTTCCCAACCTATCACTGTTAAGACTAAATCTTCCCAGTCTAACACCACACAAGAATTGATTCTTCAATCTTGTGTTGATCAAGTGGTTGAATCTCCTCAGCCAATGGTTGATTCCTATCAGCATAATAACTCTGGAAATACACCTGGTGAAGATCTAGTTGATCATTAATATCAACCTTTAGATCTATCCAGTATCAATAAGGCTGAATTGTCTAAAGAAGAGTAAATTAATTCTTCTCAGCCCTTGAAATTAAACGAAGATTCTGATTCTCCTCTTAACAAAGATAAGGATCAGTCTTCTCAGTTTGTATTAGGTTTTACAATTCTGAACATAATATCTCAACCTTTAGGACTCTTGATTCTTAGGTCAGCAGTATTTTCTGCTAAATACTCCCCCATCCTTCAGTCAGCAGAATTCTCTGCTAAAAAATCTACTGTCATTCTTTATAATAAGAATCAACTTTAAATGAGGAATAAATTTTTGGTTTATCTTAACCAATGGTTAAAATCCTCAAAGACAATACCTCTTGTCTTAGCTCAAAAGTCTGTTAAACCTAAAATCAGTATAACTGATTATTTTGAGATTATTAATAGACTCAATAAGGTTTATAACCTTATTAAGATGGAGAAGTTTGTTAAAACTCTCTTCTCTAAAAACAGTCTCTTACGTCAACCAAACCAAGATCCTTCTTGGTTTTGTTCAGTTAAAAAATCTGTAGTAGATTCATTGTGAAAGTTTAAGGAATCTATTAGAAAAACTAGGTCTCAATCATCTATTGAACCTAGAAGAACTGTTGTTCTTAACAGACCAGTCGTTTCACTGGTTATGAAGACTGATTCTCTTCATAGAGATAAGCCTTCTAATTCAAATATGTTAAATAGAGTCAAGCTTGACGAAGAATATTCTTCTTCTCTTCAACCTACCTCTATCTTTCAGAATATATCTTTAAACCCCAGTATTCTCTGGATATTGTTTAAAGGTTTTAAAGCTTGGGTTGCTATGGATATCTTTGTTAATCCTTTTCCTACCCAAGAAGCTAAGCTTAATCGGAAGCTTCCACTATCCAGTTAATCACAATTGTTTCAATTGGATTAGCTTCAAATCTAAGAACAAAGTTTGTATTTCTTCCAAAAGTTTGTATTTAATCACAAAGTTTGGATTAGCTTCAAATCTTAGAAACTCTTCACTTAGAGTTAGAAAGGAATGATGATAATAGTTTTCTGATTGACAACATTCGTTCTGAATACATTGTGTCAGACAACCATCAACAGGTTCTAAGACTTAGTATTCTGAGTCACTCTGTTAGAACCATGATAGATTATTTGCATCTATCTAGCCCATGCTGGTTTCTCTTTCTAACAAGCCTGCAAGGAATCTATTTTATAGATTACCTTCGAGGATACTCTTCTCCCATGCTAGGCTTAGATTTATTAAAGGCGGTATACCTTCTTTCAAAGGGGAGAAGGATAGCCACCTGGTTAACCACCTCTGAGTGTGTTAGCCTCCTCTTCAAGTTTTAGGCAATTATGTTGTCTAAAATAATTCTGGATAATATATGTGTCTGGAGTTAAGTCAGTTGGTTTTATAGCCAACATTGAGTTTCAGGTTTCACCTTAGACTCATAGAATTCTCTGGTCTTTATTAGCTTTGCTAATTAGATCAAAGGTGAACACTTTTAGTGTCACAACAAACTAAGAGTTTAATTTAACCTCTTAGCAGACCTCTTTAAGGTCTATAAGTCTAGGAAATACTTCCATTAGAATTTTCCTTGATTTAATCCTTATTTTAGGATTAAAAGATTTAAAGTCTTTTAGAGTACTCTCTTTAACAATATGCTGTTACAGAGAAATATTTACATTAGTCAAATACTGAATTCAGTATTTACATCTGAGAAACTTGCACAGTTCTCAGTATTAATTTCTGTGAGATTTGGTATAGTATTCTTCTATACATTTCTCTATGATACTTTGAGTTAAATAGCAAGAAAAGTATTTGTCTTTGTTTGCTTATTTATACTCTTGTGTCAACCTATCTTGAAATGAGTATTCTTTCATTAAGAGATAGACATTACAGCCCTTTCTTATGAAGTGTGGTGATGTAGCCCTTTGAGATTATTTTATCTCTTTCAAGAATTACTAGAGTAATCACTTTGGTAATTTTGCTAAATCAACTTTTGACAAAGTAAACATGGAATTACATTTTGTAATACCATAGTTAGATTCGATTGGAATGCCTTTCGAATTGAAAGATTCTTTTTGAATCTTTCAAATGATCAATGAATAATATTTGTTTATATCTAAGACTATTATTATAGTCTTAGAAAATGATATTATTAATATTTTAATGATTTCAGTTCTGTCTGGGACAGTCTTTAATCTGTTAGATATTAATAATATTTTTGATAGCTTCAGCCCTATCTGGGATAGTTTCTGTTCTGTCAAAACAATGCTTGGTTTTCTGAGTTACTTCACTCTTTTAACCTTGTATAAATGCTTTAGTACTTTGTACTTTTGCTATAACATCTTCAAAGGATTATTCTATCCTTATTTTCTGAAGTTGTTAAGAAAAGAGATTAAGTTTTTACTTCTCAGAGATAAAGATTTTATCTTTTCTCTAATTTTGTCAGGTTTTGATAATTCTTGTCTACTTGACAATTATAAGCTTGGTCTTTATTGGTTAAGTTTATAAAGATTATCATTCCATTTCTGTTATTGTGCATTTATTACTAACCAGTCTTTGCAGTCTTTTGTATTAGTACAACAGGTTGTCTTTCAAAGCTGGAATTTGTCAACAGAATGAAGAGTTTAGTTCCATACTTGGGACTAATCTTAATCATATATTTATAGAAGCAATTCTTTGGCCTCTATAAACTACAGGAATCAGATATTTATTTGATATCCTTTATTGTTTCCTTTTTATGAGATTGAAAGTTGACACTTCAACTTCTTTCTTTCTAGAATAGAATCACTTGGATTCGGGGATGTTCCTTTTGAACATATCCACCTTGCTGAGTCATCTACCCTTAAAGCAAGCAAGTCAGGACCCCTCTGCGGTTCCTTAGCAAATGGACTTTGTCCAATACTGTGTTACAGTCTTAACACCGTTCTACAGTATATATACATAAATAGATCTGTGTGCAAATCCTACCTCTCGGTAGAAAGGATTACAAATCCAACTATTTTCCTTTAAAATGTTTAAAAGAAAAGAATTTTGTTCTTTTTATGATTTTGCTAACGATTGTCTCTTTGCAGATTTCTCAATGGCAGGATCTAGCTAGTCTAGCTCTGTGGACTATAAACCACAAGTTAGATACGACCTAAGTAATGACATATTCAATCTTGACTTACTTGAGCCTAGTTACAAGGCCATCTCTAGGTACTGTCCTTAATCAAGAACAGCAAACCTTGATGGATCATCTTTGGAGGCTCTCTCCGTACGATAAAGTCAGGAAGCCCAAGTTCATTCTAGTGCTTCTCTGCCTCAACAAGTATTTCTGGAATATGGCCAGAAATAAGCCTCTACAAAGAATTGAACAGTCTGTATCTTTCAGGCCCAAAACAAGGTAGGAGTCAAAGCCCGTTCTAACATTGACTTTTACGCTGTCTTCAACGGTAGACAGACAGGTGTCTTCTCCAATTGGACAGATGTTGCAAGCAGCATCTATGGTGTTGAAAAACCTTTATGGCAAGGTTTCTATTCTGAAGAAGAAGTTAAGGTAGCTCTTCACTCATATCAAGTATCCATTGATGTGAGAAATCAAGCTGGTCACAATTATACATTGGAAGCCAGGTCTTCAAGTTGTGAGTGTGTGTGTTGATGAAAATGTGTTTGTGTTGAGTTTTGTGGGGTGGTGGTGGATTAAGTTCGGGTCCATTAGTAGCACAACAATCACATGATGAGCCTGTGGAGGAAAGAAAGTAGAGATCACTACAAGAAAATATAATATCTACCATTGACTATCTAGTACAGGCATCAGGGGCCCGTTTTTATTTCATGTATCCACTACGGGTTTTTAAATGCTCGTAGTGGATAGTAATTTAACCATAACAGGCAGGTTAGGCTCGTAAAAAATGACGAAATCCACTACAGCCACAAGATTGGCTCGTACTGGATATGAAATTGTCCACTATAGGCAACTTGTACCTGTAGTGGATAAATTTATTTTTCCCCAAACTTCCCATCAAGTTCATTTTGGAACCCTAAAACCACTTTTTGTTTCCTTCTGCCGCACCACCAGACTCCCCTCTTTTCCCTCACACGCAAAGTCCACTGCCCCTTGCACCCACCTCCCATCGCCGCTCGCGCTCATCGCCTATTGCCCCTCACGCGGACTGCCCAACTGCTCGCATGCACTGTAACACCTACTGACCTGACCCGCCTGGATCGAACCACGAAGCACTACCCGGTTTCAAACTTTTCTAAACTTAATTTATAATTTGAAAATCTTTGTAAAAATATATTGTATTTTAAAATCTTTTACAGTGAGCCTACCAAAACTGTTAGAAAAATTTTGACAGAGTTTCCTCTGTTTTTCTACCTTGCTAAAAACCTGTTTACAAAATCACAACTTTCCAAAAATACACACTTCAAATTCTCAACAACAGTATGCGCACTCTTCCATTTAGTGCGACTTTCCAAACATTTTCAACAAAACAATAAATAAATGATATTTTAGAAATAATAAAATCTCATAATTTGAAAACCACATAAACTATTAAACGAATATTTACAAAACTTATACATTACAAACTTTCACATTCTTTTATATACATGCATGAATCAATAAATGAGTATACATTAGGATGTAAATAGCTACCCAGGAGTGATGTGACTCTGGACTCTGTCTGCAGCTACCAACTCTTCAATCGTTTTTACCGCAGTTTTCTGTATTACCTATGCATGATAACATCAATGCGCTAAGCATATAGCTTAGTGGGTGTATACTAAAATATTTTCAATATGATATAAAACAACGGAAATAAATTTCAGAAATGCGTATTATCATACGTAAAGTAAATAAAACATAATATTACAAATATGGAATAAACTGAAGCTATATTAATTAAAACATTTTCGGATGTTTCTGGATTTAAATCCCAAATAAAATTCTTTTGCATTCATTTCATAATTTTCAGTAACTCCATTATTCATTTCTTAACTGGGCCACTGATATACATAACAGGGTTTTACAAGACTGGATTATGGGTTGTTCGGTATCGGAACCAACGAGAACTACCTGCCGAATTATATACAGTCGGGTTTTCCATTTCAGCATTGGAACCAACGGGAACTGCCCGCTGAAATAGTATCCCTATACAAATATTATTTCCGACATCGGAACCAACTGGAACTACCCGTCGGAAACAGCCTCACTCAAGGATTGACCACCACGGTGACTGCCGATAATCCATAGAGTGATATAAATATAGAAATATCGGTGCAGTACTGCTAAATATACCCAATTGATATGTCAATCTCCTATATCCATATTCTCATATACATATATCAGGGCCATTATTCAGGTATTCCATATTTCACAAATCATCAAAAATTCTCAATTTTCAATTTTAAAATTTCTACAACACAATCAAATAAATTTCATAAAACAGAAATCCTCTCAATTATTCCAAAATCAATATCAAGCAATATTTATAAACCAATATTCAAAATACACACACACACACACACACACAGATATATATATATATATATATATATATATATATATATAAACCGAAAGTTAATTATGACAATATATTCTGGAAATTAAAATTATCAAAATCAACAAAATCCATATCTATGAAATTCCAAAATCATTTTCAAATTTTATTCACAAATCAATTCAATTAGAAACTCACGAATTATAAAAAAATTTAACTAATCAATTTGAATCTGAAAACTAACACTTAAAATAAAAGTGTACACCAACCTGGATACCCTTTTCTTCTGAAACTTTTCTTTTCTGGGATTCCTTTTTCTCCTCCTCTTTTTTTCTTCTTTCCTCCTTCTTTTCTGCTTCTTCCTCTTCTTCTTTTCTTCTCATTCTCTTCTTCTTCTCTTCTTCTTTCTTTCTTTTCTTCTTTCTCTCTCTTCTTCTTCTCTTTCTTTCTTTCTTTTCTTCTTTCTCTCTCTTCTTCTTCTCTTTTCTTTCTCTCCCCGGTCTCTCTTTCTTTTCTTGCTTTTTCATGAAGCTTCCACCGCCTCTTTATTTTTTTTATAAAAATTTGGCTACCGTGACCGCACAATCACGACCTGTGGTCGCCCCGCTGGGTCAAGGTGCTCTCTGGTGAAGTTTCACCTCCTTCACCGCGATCAGCCATCGCTAGCTTTGGTCGCGGTGCTCTCTAGCCAAAATCTTTATTTTCACCGCGAACTGTACATCGCGATCCCTGGTTGCGGTCTTGAGTTGCGATATCCACTGCCAAAATTTTTCCTTTCCTTTCATGCGCTGTTTCTGGACCGCTCCACTTGGTCCACTTGTGTACCTAAAAATTAATCCAATCAAATACATTTTCTAATATTTACATCAAATACATCATTTTTGTATAATTAACAATAATTGAAGATGCTTTTCGTAATTACAAAAAATTAAAGGCGTTACATGCACCGCCCCTCCCCCTCGTGTGGACCACCCCACCACCCCTCAAATTTATAATCAAGCTGTTAATCAAATTTTTTCTACTGATTTCAGGTGAGAACCTTGGAGTGTGCAATCATTGGTATTCACATGGACCCGTTGAATGTATGGTCTGTTGTAATTGATTTTTTATTAATATAATTTACTCACCGGTGAAGTTGGGTTCTTGAACCTGGACAGGAGAAGTGTCCTGTTACAACTTCTCATAGTTAAAAAAAGGGAAAATGATAAAGGCATATTTTAATCAAAGTATATGTTATTGTTGTATTGTTAACATGTTATTTTTTTCAAGGAATTCCTTTAATGTAAGTTTAAATAGGTTAAAGACATTGACACTTTACGGTATTAGAAACTCTTTTGACAATCGTATAATATATGAATCCTGGAAAAAAAAAATAGCAGTACATTTATGTTGTATAGTTTCTGTAATGGATTTGCATAACTGGTTAACTCTGATTTGTGCTTTTATTATTATTATTATTATTATTATTATTATTTTGCTATTTCTCTATAAGAATATAGCTAGGTTGGTGTTTGTGTGATACCTCACCACACCAGACCACAGACAACTTTTATAGCTTTTCAGTGTGGCTTTTGGTTTCATTGGATCACTGTTGTCTACAGTTAAGTAACATGCCCCCTCCATGATAAATGTATTAGTTTGAGCTTGTGGGGGCCTCCCTCGTGGGGGACCAATCATGTTTCGACGAGACATGGTATTTAATTTTCTTAAGTTCTCCTCTCTATTTTCTTCTTTTCACATAATTAAATTAAACAATTGTACAATTTTGGATGTGTTGAACATTATATTGTGAAACTGAATTTGTTTTTTCTCATTTTGTGGATTGATGGTATTCATATATTGATTTAAAAAAAAATGGATATATCATTAATCACAACTGTTCGCCTAGCACTTCGCTCGTTGCTTGTCCGCAGCCCCTCACCGTCACTCTTCCTTGCCTAGTACGGTAAGTTTCTTTTTTCGGTTGGTTTGTTTTAGGGAAAGAGCATCGAGGTCGAGTTAGAGGACTTGGTGGTGGCATAACACCAACAAGAGTAATGCATCTGTGGTTGGCAAACAAACTTCAACACAACTTTGAGAAGAGATGAAAAAATAAAATAAAAGACGTGAAGATGAGATGAACACTCTTAAGCAACAACTTCAAAACTTGCAAAGTTTTGTATTCAATATGCAGGTAACGTGTTATAAAATATCTATAATATTAGATTAATTTATAATGATATTTCAATTGATTTTAAATACTTTTTAGTTTCAGACCAATGATAGAGGACATAGTGCAGGAAGAGTTCCCTCTAATAGTATGCATAAGGTACATAACATAAAAACCCAAAAATATATAGCATTTTTGCTTTCTTTAAAACTTTATAAGTTTATAAAGTTTCAATGTCTATTAAGATTTAATATTTTGTTTTTGAAACTACAGTATTCAAGTGCCTCAAATTTATCGGGAGATAATAAATGCATGAATATCGCTAGAACTTCTGCAAAGGTAAATTTGAGTAAAGAGTCTTAATTAATATGTTAAACCTTGAGATTTAATGACCTTTAATCACTTTTAATCTTATATGCAAATGTTAGTCATTTACTAAGACTTCTACAAGTCATATGGATGGTTCAAGTGGAAAGGGAAAAAAGTGCAAGTTATTACATTGGATGGGCAATGGAGAGGTAGTAGCCGAAGCTGAAGTTGATTGCACGGATCCACAGGCTATAGTCCATCACATGAGTCTTGGTCCAGATTGTTGGAGAGTTTGTGTGAAGAAAATTTTGGTGAGCAAGATTTCTTTATATCGTGCTACTACTGAGTTCATGATACTTGAAAACGCAAAAGACTCATTTATTGCTTGCCCAGCAAAATATGTCATATAGTATGCTTATTGGTACATTAGGACTTTAATTTTTTGTAATCAAGATGATATCATTATGTGATTTTATTCTTCAAATTAAGCATATTATTTTTTATTAATTATGATATAATCTATAATTTTTTGAATTCTATGATGCAATATTGCAAAATGTTATCCAGGAAATTGAAACCAATTTGAGTTGTATAATAAATAAAATGAATTAAAAAAAAATATATGCCATATTATCTACTACGGGCATAGCCCGTAGAACATTAAGTATTTAAAATGGGCAAAGCCCATAGTAGAAAATGTTTTTGACTACGGGCTTTACCCGTTTTAGACAAAAAATCTACTACGGGTAAAGCCCATAGTAGAAAACCTATTTACTACAACAACGATTACGGGCACTGTCCGTAGTCAATATCCAGATTTTCCACTACGGGTCGATTCATAGCAGGCTTAGCGCCCGTAGTGGTTGCTCATCCACTACGGGCGGGCTGTTTTCTTGTAGTGAGAGGTTGATTGTATTACAGCCTTACAACTATGCTTCATCAGTGCTCCACTAATGCGTGCCTCACGTTTTTTTTCCCTGACCATAAATGTTGAGGCTGGAAGAAACCAGCATCATCAACCAAAAAGTGAAAAACTTGAGAGTTGAGAAAGCCATAGATTATTGGACACAACACAAATAGCCAAGTAGACGGAAGACAGTTCTTCAAGTTATGTGTGTGTTGATGAAAATGTGTTTGTGTTGAGTTTCGTGCGTTGGTGGTGGATGGAGTTCGGGTCCATTGGTAGTAAAACAATCACATGATGAGCCTATAGAGGAAAGAAAGTAGAGAGGTTGATTGTATTACAGCATTACAGCTTACAGCTATGCTTCATCAATGCTCCACTAATGAGTTCAGCATCTGTTCATGTTTGCTTTTCTCCTGGTGATGAAGTGTGGTGTTGAAATTCTTTTCAATTGTGAACGACTGCATATGAAGATGGTGTTGTTTGATGAGAACATGATGATTTTTATGTATCTTTTTTGGAGATATTTGAAGAAAATGGTGATGTTTGATGAAAAGATTTTTTTTATTCATATTTAATCGACATAAAGGTGGTTTTTTTGTGGATTGATATTTTTAAAAATAATTGGATTTTGTGGAGTGGTGAAGATGGTTAGGTAAATGAATATTTGAAGATTGTTGGGTGATGTTTGATATGAAAATGGTTATGAAAGTCGATTGAGGAAGATAAATGATTTTTTAATTAAATTTATTACTAATTAATATTTTAGTTAATTATATAATATATTAAAATTTAATTTTGAATATTTAAAAGTAAAACGGGGATATTTTAGGCATTTTTCAGCTTTCAATCTTGACCGTAGACGCTAACGGTCTCAAATTGACGGTAAGGGATGTCCGTGCAATATTTTATAAACATCATGTGAGGTTTGTATTGATACAGGTAAACCTTATCTATTCATGAAATTTTACCAAACATCATATTTATGTAATTTTGCCAATTAAAAATTAATTTAATATTATTTATTATGTTAAAATATTTATTTAATTAATTAAAGTATTATTAAATTTAATAAAAAATTTATTGAATGTGATTAACTCTGAGTATGGTATAAATCTACCATTTTACCCTTGTGTTACCCTTGTTAAACTAACATTAACTATCTTAAGTTGATGGTAGGGGATGTCGGTGCAATATTTTTCAAACAGCAGATGAGGTTTGTGTTGATATAGACAAATCTTGTCTATTCAAGTAATTTCACCAAACATAAGGATGTTTGTGTAATTTCTCCTTTGATTCATCTAGAAACCATGATTTGATAGCTTTTATTGAATACTCAACGTTGAGGTTTATTATCTAAGCCCCATACGAACTATAAGCTGGTATTCATAAATATTTACAAATATTATGATGTCCATATTTATAAATGAGTTCATTACACTCAACCTACCTGAGGTTTGACTAATTACACTCGGAATTAAAGTTTGTATTAATTAACACTAACCTCCCCTCACGTTAACTTTGACCGTTAGAATAAACGTTGACCTTTGCCAAATTTATTAAATGACCAAAATACCCCTGTTAATTAATAATATCAATTTTTTTTTACTCTTTATTAAAAAAAATTTGATGGTGGAATCCAGATTGGATCTCCACCAAGAACAAAAAAAATTAAAAAAATTTGAAGGTTGAATGTCTGGGTTCGTTCGAACCAAGACTTCGAACCCTTTATGGGTTCGATTCGAACCCACAAGGGTTAGAAGATGTCTTCGAACCCTTGTGGGTTTAATTTCAAACCTAGAAGGGTTCGTCTTCGAACCCAGAAGGGTTCGTCTTTCGTTCTTTGAACCCTTCTGGTTTCGAAGACGAACCCAGAAGGGTTCGATGAAGACGAACCCATAAGGGTTCGAAGATAGAACCCTTCTTGGTTTTCTGGGTTTGATCTTCGTCTGGGTTCGAGATCGAACCCTTCTGAGTTCGTGGAACCCAGATCTGGGTTCCACGAAGCCAGAGGGTTCGATTTGAACCCTTATGGGTTCGAAATCGAACCCACAAGGGTTCGAAGACATCTTTGAACCCTTGTGGGTTCAAAGTCTGTGTTCGAACGAACCTAGACATTCAAGCTTCAAAATTTTTTTTTTTTTGGTTCTTGGTGAATATCCAATCTGGATTCCACCATCAATTGTTTTTTTAATAAAGAGTATAAAAAAATTGATAATATTAAGTAACAGGGGTATTTTGATCATTTAATAAATTTGGCAAAAGTCAACGTTTATTCTAACGGTCAAAGTTAACATGAGGGGATGTTAGTGTCAATTAATGCAAACTTTGATTTCGAGTGTAATTAGCCAAACCTCAGGTAGGTTGAGTGTAATTAACTCATTTATAAATATATGTTCTTTATGATACATAAATTAATAATACCAAACTATAGAAAAATAAACATTTATGAAATAAAATTGACTTAAAACTTAAGTAGAATATATCAAAGTTACATAAGACCATTAAAGTGTGTATATATGTATATTCAATTCATATTTAAAATAACAAAAAGTAAAAAATAGAGTTACAAACAATAAGGCAATCATTAATGTATAAATTACACACGTATTCTTTATATAGAACTATACTCCATGCAAAAATAAATTTAACCATAAAATTCAGTTTGGTTCAAATACATTGCAAACCCAACCAATTGAAAATAAGAGAATTCAAGTATAAAATAATATAAACAAAAAGTGCCTAATCAAAACAATACATGCATTCAAGCATTGAATAAAATAAACAAACCACATGTAAATCATATCCATCAAAACTATGTTCATGATACTTCACAAAAAATCTAATTCACTTTATTACTTCCACAACAGACTTCAATAGAATCTTTATACCATTGAATATATAAAAAAATAGAACCTAGTCTAGAATTATGAATATCATAAGAACATAGTAAGAATTTGTCAAGAAAAGTAGGATACTTACAATAATCAAAGTTGATATCACAATTTGAATATCAAGCTTAAAACTCAAATATTATGGTCTGATAATAAAACTTATTGTAATATTTCAATGAGACATTTATTCGAATATTTTGCATGCACCATAATTTTATCATTCGAATCACACAAATTGAAGCAATAAATATGTATAACAAAGTTTTTTGTCAGACCATAAAGACAAAAAAACTAATAATGATCAATAAAAAATAAATAGAAAATTAAAATTAAGTTAATGGATGTGAATCAACTTCTTCCTGTTCCATGTTGCTTTTATTTTATTTTATTTTATTTAGTTGGTATATTGACTTTTTATGTGCTCTCCATATTACACGGTAAGATCTTTGTATATTGTACAACAAGAGTATCCACTAGGCACAGTACATAAACAAATCATATTGTTATAACAACTTCGGAAGCAAAGGTTCTCCGACGTTTATATATATACATGTAAGGTGTAACTCTCTCTCTCTCTCTCTCTCTCTCTCTCTCTCTCTCTCTCTCTCTCTCTCTCTCTCTCTCTCTCTCTCTCTCTCTCTCTCTCTCATATTGTTATAACAACTTCGGAAGCAAAGGTTCTCCGACGTTTATATATATACATGTAAGGTGTAACTCTCTCTCTCTCTCTCTCTCTCTCTCTCTCTCTCTCTCTCTCTCTCTCTCTCTCTCTCTCTCTCTCTCTCTCTCTCTCTCTCTCTCTCTCTATATATATATATATATATATATATATATACACACACACACATGGGCAAACTCAGAAATTTTTACTAGGGTGGGTGAAAATAAAACAATTTTTTTTTTTTTAACTAACAACATCAAATATATAAATAAATTTAATTGATTGAAAAGTAGAGATAAAATTAGATGTTGGACCTAATGAACTTTACATCTCAAAATGCATATATTAAATAAAGTACATTAACTTTCAATAAAATAACAATAAAAAATAAAAAGAAACATGTAATACAAATATAAATAAGCCTTATTTAAACTTTGTCTTGCAAGATTTTACACAATCAAACTCGTCTATTATATATTCTAAGTCAATGGTATCAGCAGTCGCCCTTTCAATATATATGACCATACACCCTAATTTTTTAATTTGAATGAGTAAATTAATAATTAAAAAACTTACTTGAATACAAGAAGAGATGATGTTGATTCTTTTAATTCTTTAACACTTGAGAGAAATAGAGCATGTGGGGCCAAGAGCTTGGTGAGAAAGAGGAAAAAGAGTGGAGGGAGAGAGCTGTGAGACTGTTGTGTTCGTGAAATTGTGTTGTTTGACAGGGGAAGAATTTTTTTTTTTAATTTAATTGATAATAGTTTTTTTTTAATATTATTAAACTGAAGGGTAAATAAGTAATTATATAAAAAGTTTTTTAAAAAAACGTTGGCCGGGCTACTCATACAGTCTGCCTCTGCACACACACATGTCACCCAAAAAAAATATATATAACTAACTATCGGAAGAGGATGGTGATGAAAATATATACATATCAAGTGTAATTATAACAAAACTGACTGTAATATTTCAATAATACATTTATTCTAACATCTTGCGTTCATCACAATTTTATCACTCAGAATACATAAATTGAAGCAATAAATATGTATAACAAGTTTTTTATCAGACTATAGATATATTAAAAAACAATTATCATTAATTAAAAAGAAACAAAAAAATTAAAATTAAGTTAAAAGGATAGAGATGAGGAAACTATAAGAAAATAAACAAAGCAATTGAAGTAAGAAATTTACAATTTAAAGTAAGAAAAATCGTTGCCTTATTTACGAAACGGCGAAGAGAGAAGAGATTAAGAAACGAGTGACACAAGTTAAACGATAAGAATAAGCGATTGAAAAATAAAAATAAGCAACTAGAAGAACAACAATTTTAGAGTAAAATTATATTGACAATAAACTGTAAATGAAAGAGATTGAATTTTAGTGAAATAAAGGAATTACCTCTTTTAAATTAAAACTTTATACTACTTCTAATAGGTTTTGAAACATTAAAAAAAAAAAAAAGGGGTATTAAACTATCATAAAAAGAAATTAAGAGGATCAATTATTTTTGGAAGTGTCATTCTTTTTTGTTACAAATTAAAATGTATTCTTTTTTGTAAGTTAATTTTAATACTAGTGATATTAATTGTCATAAATTACCAATTTTTTTTTTATTTTTTGTCACAAATTACTTATAAAATTCTGAATTGACTCAAAATTTTTGATGGAAAATTTCGGAAGTAGATTATTATCAGAGCCAAGGTTTTGAAAATTAGGGTTGCCTATTTTAAATGTGATTTTATGACGTGTTTTTACATTGTTTATGGTTAGGGCAACCCAAAAAATTTTCAGTTGTTTTCCATGCATACAATTTAAGAAATTTTACAAGTGTTACATAATTTTAATTTTTATGAAAGTCACAGCATAATTTATGGACGAGGTCACAAGGGTAGTCCCAAGGGAGCCGATCCAGAGGTTTCCGTACATGATGCACTGGGGATGGATTAGTTATCCAGTCATCAAGTTGCGGTAGACTGTTATAAGAAGAAACAGAGTTGGTCTGATAGTTCACAAGGAGGGCCACTTTATGAAAGATTGCCTGTAGGCCAAGCCAGCCAGTACCAGTAAGCCAGAGACCAGATCCACAGCTACAGGGCATACCAATGGGGGCCAAGGCCAACAAAGAGGTGGTTTCCAGTTTAGAGGGCCTAGCAGTTCAGGTTAGCCCAGCGGATGAACTGGTAGGAGTGGACCACCCAGGAGACAGCCAGAGAGGTCCTGTACTCAAGTCAAAGTATTTGCAGTTACCCAGCAGGAGGCAGAGGCTACTCCAGAGGTTGTTACAGGTACAATTACAATCTTTGACAGAGATGCCTATGTGTTAATAGATTTAGGGGCTACCCACTCTTTTGTTTCCATGGGTTTTGCTGCAAATGTTAGTATAGAGTCCCAGCCATTAGATTACAGTATGGTAGTGTCTCTTCCTACAGGGGATTCATTGTTAGCCGAAAAAGTGTATTTGGGTAGCAGGGTAATCATAGAAGGTAGAGAGTTTCTGGCAGATTTAATTGTGTTAGACATTTATGATTTTGATATGATTTTAGGCATGGACTGGTTATCTAGACATCATGCTACGGTAGATTGCTTTTGGAAAAAAGGTTAGATTTGGCAAATCAGGGGAAGCAGAGGTAAGCTTTCGTGGGTTACGAAAAATACTTCCCGCCAGTATGATGTCGACTATCACAGCTAGTAAAATGCTTTGAAAATCGTGTCAGAGGTATCTAGTTTATGCCATTGAGATGAGGGGTAGTGAAGTGAGGCTGGAGGATATTTCGGTTGTTAGAGAGTTTTCGGATGTATTTCCAGAGGACCTTACAGGATTACCTCCAGACAGGAAAATTGAGTTCGAGATAGACTTAGCTCCCGGGACGAAACCAATTTCTAAGGCACCCTACAGAATGGCTCCTTTAGAGTTGAAATAGTTGAAAGTTTAGATGGAGGAGTTAATAAATAAGGGTTTTGTCAGGCCTAGTACATCTCTGTGGGGAGCACCAGTCTTATTTGTGGAAAAGAAAGATGGAAGCATGAGATTATGTATTGATTACAGGGAGCTGAATAAAATGATAGTACGTAATCAATATCTGCTTTCGAGAATTGATGATCTGTTTGATCAGCTGCAGGGGGCCACAGTATTTTCTAAGATTGATCTGAGGTAAGGCTATCACCAGTTGAAAATCCGTGAGGAGGATGTTTCCAAGACTGCCTTCAGGACACGGTATGGGCATTATGAGTTCCTAGCCATGCCTTTTGGACTGACTAATGCCCCAGCTGCTTTTTTGGACCTTATGAACAGAATCTTCTGGTCTTATTTAGATCAGTTTGTAATAGTATTTATCGATGATATACTGGTCTACTCAGGCAGTGAGGAATAACATGTAGAACATCTGAAGATTGTTTTGCAGACTTTACGGGAGCATCAGCTTTTTGCCAAACTCAGTAAATGTCAGTTCTGGTTAAACAGGGTTGCATTTCTGGGACATGTAGTTTTCGCAGAAGGAGTCTCCGTAGATCCCCAAAAAATAGAAGCAATAATAAATTGGAAGCAACCCACAAATGTGACAGAAGTTAGAAGCTTCTTGGGTTTGACAAGATATTATAGGAAATTTATAGAGGGGTTTTCAAATATAGCTGCTCCATTGACCAAACTGACACGAAAAGAAGAAACGTTTATGTGGTCTGAGGCATGCTAGCAGAGTTTTGATGAGTTGAAGAGGAGATTGACTTCAGCTCCAGTGCTTACACTTCCATTAGGAAAGGATGGATTCGCAGTGTATTGTGATGCCTCCAGATAGGGTCTAGGTTGCGTGTTGATACATCATGAGAAAGTGATAGCATATGCTTCTAGACAGCTAAAGAAGCATGAACAGAATTATCCTACACATGACCTAGAGTTGGTAGTAGTAATTTTTGCCTTGAGGATATGGAGACATTATCTGTATGGGGTTCCTTGTAGAATTTTCATCGACCATAAGAGCTTGCAGTACTTGTTTACTCAAAAGGAATTGAATATAAGGCAAAGGAGATGGATTGAACTGATTAAAGACTATGACTGTATCATTGAGTACCACCCTGGGAAGGCAAATGTGGTGGTCGATGCTCTTAGCAGAAAACCTATGAGTTCCATAGCCCACCTGAAGACCGTGTACCTTCAATTGTTAGTTGAATTGAGGTTTTTCGAGGTGAGATTAAAGATGTCAGATTCAGGGGCATTGATAGCTGCATTCCATGTTCGTTCTATTTTGGTGGATTAGATTAGAGAGTTACAGACTCAAGATCCTTAATTAGTGAAGCTAAAAGAGGAAGTAGAGTCTGGACAGAGGACAAATTACTCAGTTAGGGAGATGGTACAGTGACCTTGGGTCAGAGATTGTGTGTACCGGATGTTGGAGAATTAAAAAGGGAAATTATGGAAGAAGCTCACTCTTCTGCTTATGCTATGCATCCGGGGAGCACTAAAATGTAACGTACCCTGAAGGACCACTATTGGTGGAAGGGTATGAAGAAAGATATAGTAGAGTTTGTCTTCAGATGCTTGACTTTTCAACAAGTGAAAGTCGAACACCAAAAACCTGCAGGACTCTTACAGCCCCTCCCTATGCCTGAATGTAAGTAGGAAATGATCACCATGGATTTTGTAGTAGGATTTCCGCGTAGCCAGAGTGGCCATGACGCGATATGGGTGATCGTGGATAGATTGATGAAATCAGCCTATTTCCTACCTATTAGAACTAATTACTCCATGGATAAGTTGGCCCAGTTGTATGTAGATGAAATAGTATCATTGTACGCCGATGTCCATAATATCTTATAGAGATCCGAGATTCACTTCCCGGTTTTGGCCCAGCTTACAGAAAGCTTTAGGCACTAAATTAAATTTTAGTATAGCTTTCCATCCCCAGACAGATGGCTAGTTTGAGCGAACGATTAAGACTTTAGAAGACATGTTCAGATCTTATGTTATGGAATTTAAGGGAAGCTGGGATACTCACCTACCCCTGATGGAGTTCGCGTATAATAACATTTATCAGTCCAGCATTGGAATGGCCCCATATGAAGCTCTATATGGAAGAAAATGTCGGACTCCAGTATGCTGAGACGAGGTAGGTGAAAGGAAGTTAATTGGTCCAGAGATTGTCCAGATCACCTCAAAGAAAATCAGAATTATCAGAGATAGATTGAAAATAGCAAGTGATAGACAGAAAAGCTATGCGGACAATCGACGAAGGGACTTAGAATTCCAGGTTGGTGATAAAGTCTTGAGGATATCACCATGGAAAGGTGTGTTAAGATTCGGAAAGCGAGGAAAGTTAAGTTCCAGATACATTGGACCCTATGAAATAGTGGAAAGAATTGGGGAAATGGCGTACCGGTTGCAGTTGCCATCAGAATTGGCCAGGATCCATGATGTGTTTCACTTTTCCATGCTTCGCAAGTACATTGCTGATCCTTCACACGTCTTGAGGGAACAACCAGTAGAATTGAAGGATAACTTGATCTATGAAGAATAACCAATCCAGATTTTAGACCGAAAAGAACAAGTTCTCCGAAATAAAGTCATTCCCTTAGTAAAAGTGTTATGGAGGAATCATGGAGTGGAAGAAGCTACTTAGGAACGTGAGGATCAGATACTCACCCAATACCCACACTTATTCGAATCAGGATATATATTTAAATTTCGAGGATGAAATTTATTTTAAGGAGGGGTGAAATTGTAAAACCCGATTCGTATTTTCGATAGAAAAGTATATATTCGGTATATAGTGTAAAAACGAATCGTAATTTTAATCGATTTAACCCCTATTAGAAATATTATTTTCATGGTGTATTTGAATGATAATAGGTCCAATTGAATATTAGTAAAGTCAATTTGGTAATTAGATAAGTGTGAAATATTTTTGGAATTTAAATTTCATGGGAATGGTGTGCGTTAGTATATGGAAAAGTTTTCCTAAAGAAGCACAATCCATGTGAAATAAAATGAACTAATCATGAAATGCCAAGTCAAGAATTAGTGGGTGCTGTAATTAATAAGATGAAATGTGATTGGTGGACTAGTTTGACAATTAATAGATTTTTGGCTAATTACATGTGTCACTTTAAATTTGTGTCACTTTCTGATTTTAAAAAGGTCAAGGGGCAAATAGCAATTGATAAGGACTATATAAGCATGACTTAATTGTGAGATTTCACTCACAAACAACGCAACAGCCGTGAGAAGCGAGAAAAGAGAGCAAAAACCGTACAGTAGAGGAAGAAAGAAAAAAAGAAAAAAAAAGAAAGAAAAAAAGGAAGAAGAAGAAGAGGTTTTGGTTAAGCAAGAGGGAAGAGAAAGAAGAGCTCATCAAGGCCATTACAAGCCCTAGCTAAGTGAGCTAAGTGGAGAAGAGATCAAGCAAGAAGAACAAGAAGGGAGAAAGTGGTAAGTTGACTTGAATTCATGAAACTATGTTGGATTTTGGTTTTCTTTTTTAATTGACTTGGGGTTTTGACTTGAATTCAAGTAGATTTGTCTTTAAATATGAGTTAAATTTCAAGGGAGCATCTGGAAGTGAAAATCCAAGAAAATTAAGAAAATATGGTAATTATGGGTGCTTGATTTTCGGCCAAGAAGAGAAATGTATGATTGATATGTGTTTAAATTAAAATGACATGATTTTATAGTAAATTAAATGTAATTGGTTGTGTTATATAAGAAGAAATTGAAAAGGAAAGTGTAGAATGTGTTTTTGTGAGTTTGACTTGCGAAGTGTAATACACCCTTCCGATAGTATGTACTGTATGTATAGGTGTTGTAATATATTCTCCCAGAATTTATTGTACAGTACAAATGTAAATAGATAAGCTCTTGTTATGAGTAAATTGGATGTTAGATGTATTAATGGAAAAGGTGTTCAAAGACCCGGAAAGTTACGAAAGGTGTCCGAACAGGTATCAGAGACTTGAAAAATGTTCGAAACGATTTTAGATGGTTAGTAACGTCCCATAAAGTGTATGCGAAATTTAATAATAAGTTTTGGAGGAGCTAGGAAGGATTTTCATAAATTTGGAGTATTAAGGACATTTTTGAAAATTAGATAATAATTTTTTATGAATATATGATGGTGTAATTTTATTAGCATTTATATATGTGATGGAAAAGTAAATTAGGTGTTGTAATTTAATTGGTGTTTTAAATGTGGTGGAAAAGTAATGTTGGTGGATTAATTCTGAGGTGTACAAGTGGACTAATCAAAGTTAGCTATATGGACAAATAAAAGTCAATTTACATGTGATTAATTGTAAATTTGTTACTTAATAGATGATTGGTAAATTACATGTGATTAATTGTAAATTTGTTGCCATTTTATGAATTGTAAATGTTAAGGGAACAAGTAGCAATTATTAGTATATAATAATTGCTACTTGAGAAAACACTTATACATGAGATTTATTTTAAGAAATATGTTTTCTGGATATTTTATGCTTTTTGATAAAAAGGGGATATTACAAATAGACTTAATGATTTTATGAATTTTTTAGACAGAAAGAAAATATTTTCAGGCCAACAGGATACTCATTTATTATCAGATTATTAACAGCTTACCAAAATTATCAGATCAGCTATCAGTTATCAGATTATTAGCGATAGACCCGGGCGGTACACCCCATTTGTGTAGGACAAGTTAAGGGGGGGACAGTCCGCTAACTCAAGAGGAGTTGAGTCTATCGAGTCTGTTAGTCGCCTACACACTGGGGTGTTGTCTCGCTATATGTAGGCGACGTAGAATTCTACCACATAGACAGTGAGATGTATTTTATCAGATTATCAGAGTCATCAGTGCGGCACCATATTAGTTGCCTGGTGACACCCTCCATATGGTGCGGCTCTAGTTGAGTCGCCCTATGGATTATCAGTTATCAGATATGGGTTTTCTAATTAGCATTATCAGAAAAGTTTTATCAGAAAAAGTATAGTATTTCAGCTTTTCAATTTTCAGATGAGTATATTATCTCTACTTTTCAGTTTTCAGAAAAAGTGTGTTCTCTCAACTTTTCAGTTTTTAGCGGAAGAAACATATATATATATATATATATATATATATATATATATATTATCAGTCTTTAGTAAAGTGAAGTATATATATAAATTTTTCAACTTATATTTAGAAATTACGTTGTGTCAGTTTATCAGTTTTCGGTAATAATAGAAAGTTTGGAAACATTTTCAATACAGCTTTCAGTGTAGATTTCAGTATATATATTTCAGTATAATTTTTGTGAAAGAGAATTCAATATAGTTTTCATGAGGTTTATTTCAGTTCAATTTTCAAAGAAATAGACAAAGTGTTATTATAATGCTAATTGTTTTAGTACAGTTTTCGGAAAGTAGTAAAATATTTATTATTTTGGAATTTCAGTACGTCACTTCCAGTAAATAGAATTTTGTACAGTTTTTAGTAAACATAAAGGTTTTATTAGTTTTTAGGACCAATCAAGCAGTGCTCTGACAGTTTAGAATTATGTACAATGTTTTAATTGTAATAATCATGTAAAGTTTATATTTTGATATTATTCTTAGAGCATAAGAATTTTATTTAAAAATTGGATAACTTTCAATTTTGATATACCAAACGGCTTGAGTTGTGAATTGTTGAGATGGACCGGAGGTCCACAGTAGTTGAGATTTGGAATTATATAGAAGTGTTCAAGTTTTTATGCAGATCTCCAAGATTTGGTAATCTCAAAAAAACAGAGGAGACTCTGCCAAAATTTATAAAAAAAAAAAAAATTTACTTGGATTTTCAGAACAAAGAAACGGTTTAGCTTCATGGAAGCCTTTCAGCGAGGCAAGCCTCGACTGGGAAGCTACCGTGGAGTGCCAGCAGGCTACCTAATGGGAGATAGTAAGTTAGGGGCCTGTTAGGTTGGTATCAGAGCAAAGGTTTTAAAATGTAAGATTGTCTGTTTTAAATGTGATTTCTATGAAGTGTTTTTGCATTGTTATAATTAGGGCAACCCAAAAAATTTTCAATTGTTTTCCATGCATATGATTTAAGACATTTTACCAGTGTTATATAAATTAGTTTTTGTCAAAGTCACAGCACAATGTCCTGATGAGGTTCCAGGGTAGTCCCAAGGAAGCCAATTCAGAAGCTTCCACATATGATGCACTGGGGATGGATTGATTTTCCAGTTATTGAGTTGTAATAGACATCCATAAGAAGAAAATCATATTTGATTTAGTTAAGGAATTTCCGAATGTAATTTCGAGTAATATTTCAGCCTTCCCCCAGATAGAGAAGTAGAAGTTGTAATAGATTTGATTTCGAGAACTAAGCCAATCTTTATTTTCTCTATGAGATGGCTCCGATTGAGTTGAATAGATTAAGATACAATTAGAAAATTGTTGAATAAGAACTTTATTAGACTCCTCTATCTCTAGTTTATTAGTTAAAAATGACAGGAGATTTATTGTCAGCTGATAGAGTAATTAGGAGCAAGATAATAGCAATTGATGGTAAAGAGCTTTGAGTGAATAGCTGTGTTAGTAATTCAGAATTTTGATATTATTTTGGGAGATTTATTTTAGTGAAGGCTAATGCTATTGCTCTCCCTATTTATGAGATCCAATCCATTAAATTGCCTAGAGAAGTTTGTAACAAGTTTGAGACAATTAATAGGGAGTTTTTATGGGAACTTACTAGTAAGAGGAAGTATGTTTATTTGATTAATTATAAGATTATTAGTTTATCAAAACAGAGAGATAGTTTGAGTATCAGGCATAAGAAGACTTTGAACCAGTCCTTGCTTGACAAATCCAACTAGAGATTGATATAAAATGATGGTAGTTTTTGATAAAATATGCTTAGTTGTAAGTTAAATGAGAATTAGTTGAATATTAAAAAGAGTTTTTTTTCTAAGTGGAGAAGAATGAAAATTCAAGAAACTTTGTGAGGTTCTTCCTCTAGTTATGTTGCAGTGTATTATCAGTTTACAAGTTAAAAAGTGAGTACTAGTGATAGTAAATTTGTTTAAGGTCTCCCTAATATTTGAGAATTTTCAGTTAAGATAATTTATGTTAATGTTAATGAGAATAGTAAAGTTGAATAATGAAAGTAGAGGTTATTAGGAACTGGAAATCGCAGACTAATGTAGCAGAAATCAAAAATTTTCCAGTTGTTTGATGATTTTGTTGAATGTAAATGTTATCAGGCTATGTTGGAGAATTCAATTCTAGTCGAATAATATATATATATATATATATATATATATATATATATATATAGAAAATACAGAGAGAGCAGGTGAAATCCATCTAGAATAATAGTCATAGTGACTAAGTTGATGAGAAAGGATAGTGGCATGATTCTCATATAGTAAAGTTGAGAAAAGAAACTAAGAATGAAAAAGAGTACAAATTTTCAGATTTAGAAAGATAGACATAATAGTGAAAAGTCAGTGCATGTAAGTCCTCTCCGACTGAGGACTATTACTTTGAATGTACGCTGTGGAATTCAGGGAAAGATTCCTACCATTAATAGAGTTTGTTTATAATACTAACTATCATACTAGTATAGATATGGTTTCATATAAAGTATTAAGTTGAATTATCACCAGAATAGAACAAGTTCTACACAATAAAGTTATTCCTTTAGTTAAAGTTAAAGTCCTGTGACAGAACCATGACGTGGAGGAAGCCACCTAGAAATTAGAAGATCAGATGTGACATCAGCATCCTTATCTTTGTTAAATAGATTATATAAATTTCGAGGACGAAATTTTATAAGGGGGGGAGAAATTGTAATACACCCTTCCGATAGTATGTATTGTATGTATAGGTGTTGTAATATATTCTCCCAGAATTTATTGTACAGTACAAATGTAAATAGATAAGCTCTTCTTATGAGTAAATTGGATGTTAGATATATTAATGGAAAAGGTGTTCGGAGACCCAGAAAGTTACGAAAGGTGTCCGAACGGGTATCAGAGACTCGAAAAATATTCGGAACGGTTTCAGATGGTTAGTAAGGTTTCATAAAGTGTATACGAAATTTAATTATATGTTTTGGAGGACCTAGGAAGGATTTTCATAAATTTGGAGCATTAAAGATATTTTTGGAAATTAGATAATAATTTTTTATGAATATATGATGGTGTAATTTTATTAGCATTTATATATGTGATGGAAAAGTAAATTAGGTGTTGTAATTTAATTAGTGTTTTAAATATGGTGGAAAAGTAATGTTGGTGGATTAATTCTGAGGTGTACATAGTTAGCCATATGGACAAATAAAAGTCAAGAATTAGTGGATTAGTTTGATAATTAATAGATGATTGGTAAATCACATATGATTAATTGTAAATTTGTTGTCATTTTATGAATTGTAAATGTTAAGGGAGCAAGTAGCAATTATTAGTATATAATATATATGATAGTGGAGACTCCACTCACTAAAATAAAACAAAACACAAGTAAAAAAAAAACAGAAACAGAGGAGAGAACCAGAAAATTCGAGAAAGAAAGAAAGAAAAGAAGAGAAGAAGAAAAAGAAAGAAGAAGAGAAAGAAGATAGCGGCGGCCGAAGAAGGAAGGAAGGAGGAAAGAAAGCAGTTAGGCCGAGAGGAAGAAGAAAGAAAGAAGAAGAAGAAAAGAGGGAGCAGAACCAGCCAAGGGAACCAGAAAACATAGCAGAGCCGGCCGAAGAAGAGAAGGAAAGGAAGAAAGAAAAAAAAGAGGAAAGAGAAGGAGAGAGCAGCGACAGAAAAAGAAGAAGGAAAGAAGGAGAAGGGAGAGAGTAGCAGCCGAGAGGAAGAATGAGAGAAAGAAGAAAGAGAAAGGAGAAAGGACTGTTCAGCCAAGAGAAGAAAAGAAAGAATAAAGAAGATGAGTCTCGGCCAAGCATGAGGGAGAAGAGGACAAGGAAGAAAAAAATAGTTGATCCTCAATTTGTGTATTCAAAATCAGGTTAGTATGATAATATTCATTGTGTTGTAGAATTATTAAATGGTATTTGAAGAAATCTTAGAGTTGAAATAGTTTAGGACATCATATGATTTATGGGTAATTAATTGATTTAGAGTTTGATATTGATTAAAGTGTAGAGATTTCAATTCATGTAAGAAAAGTATTAGAAAATGGTATTTGTGTGGTTTTGATGCAAATTGATACTTAGAAATGAAGAAAATATGTTGATTTGTGATATATTAAATTCAATCAAAAGAGAAATTGAATGATTCAAGGAATATATAATTATAGAGACATGATTTTTAGCAAATTAAATGTAATTGATTTTGTTAGAATAGAAGAAATTGAAGAATAAAGTGTAAAATGTACTAAATGAGTTTTTGAATAAGTTGTAGTATTTATATTAATGATTTATTTGGAAATATATTATTTTAGGGAGAAATCTCCTTAGTGTGGGAGAAGTAAGGAATTATATGGAAAGGCAACGAATGTAGTGAGACTAAGGAACCAGAGCATCAAAGCTTAGGGAATTCCAAAAATAAATGAGTGTTTAATTTACAGTGTTTTTTTATATAAGTGTGTTTTACAAAGTCTTGAGTTTATTTGAATAAGTGTTGAATTAGTTTTAAGCAAAGCAAGTTTTATTTTATTAGCATTATGTACGTGAGTATTCAAATTAGTTTCCGAAAAGTGAGTTTCACTTAGCAATATGTTTTATGTGAAGTTTAGTAAGTTCTTGTAACATCCTTAATTTCGAATAAATATGAAAAGTATGATTGAATTAATCTTGAATATGTGAATATGATATTTATGATTTGAGGGGTGGAAAATATAATTAAGTGTACCAATTTGACCAGTCGAAAACAATGCACGAAAAAAAGGGTGAAAACTTGGACAGTGTGCATCGCGACCAGCATCGCGACTAGGGATCGCGGTAACTGCTCGTGGTGAAAATGGAGAAATTGGACCAGTGAGCACCGCGACCATGATCTCGACCAGCGCTCGCGGTAACTGCCGGCTATGAAAGTGACAAATTTCCACCAATGAGCAACGCGACCACCGCTCGCCGTACGCGGTCGCGATGGCTCAAAAATTTGAAAAAAAATAAGCATCGAATGATTGGAGCGATGCCAATACAAATAGAAACTAGTAAAGAATAGTGAGCAAAAGCTCACAAATATCACAGAAACTAGAGAAAGAAGAGAGAAGAGGAGAGAGAAAGAAAAAGAAGAATGAGAGAAGAAGAAGAAGAAGAAGAAGAAGAAGAAGAAGAAGAAGAAGAAAAGAGGATGAGAAGAAGGAAAAGAGAAGGAGGAAGAATTTAGGTTTGGTGTACACATATTTTTCGAATTTTCAGTTTTCCAAAAATTTTCGGAATTGTCGAATTTTAGAGTTTTTGAAGTAGTTGAATTTATGGATTATAGGTTATAGTTTAGGTTCGGTGTACACGTGTTTTCGAATTTTTCCGTTTTCCAGAATATTTCGGATTGATTTCATTTGATTTATTTTGAGTTATTTGGATTATATTGATTACAATTGATAGTTTGAAATTGATTCTGGAATGATTTGAATCGTAAATTATCGAAATATAGATTATATCTGAAATTTTGATTATAAATATTATTCGGAATTGATTTTAATACGTTTTGATGTTAGTATTATTATGGAAATATATTGATGAAAATGATTTTGGGGCATTTTGATTCGAAACGGAATTATGAAATACGTTTGAATATATTTTCGGATTGATTTGATGTAATTATTGATTTCGAAATATATTTGTATATTTCCGTTATATGATATTTTGATGAAATTTGAATTTCGAATATATATATATATATATATATATATATATATATATATATATATATATATATCGATGTGAATTGAAATTGAATACGTTGAAGGTTGATTTGGATGATTCTGAAAGAAATGAAATATGTTGACATTGGATTTGAGAAAACATTTTGGCTCTGATGTGTATAAACATAGATATGGATATAGAAGGTTGACATGTCAATTAGGTTTCTGTCTGAACAGTACTGTGCCGATTATACTACCCTTTGGATAGTACAGGCCCAAAGTGCCGATCCTAAGATTCTGAATTCTGTCATGGGACATTTACAGCGGGTGATTCCGTTGGTGTTCCATTCTGATCTGATGTTCGGCAGGTGGCCTTATTTGCGTCCAATGCCGAACAACCTGTAATCCAGTCCGATAACTTATGTTTTGTATGTCAGGAGCCCAATCTGAAAACTGATTTGTTATATGAAACGTTTGAGAAATTATGAAGAATTTGTCTGTTGATTGATTTTGGATATTTAATTTGATATGAGCCCCATATATTGTTTATATATTTGTTATTTACAGTTTCAATAAACATATTAAATTATTTGATATAGTATATTTGTATATAAAATTTTGTATACATCCACTAAGCATTATGCTTAGCGTGTTGAGTTTTCTCGCACGCAGGTAATAAAGATAAAGAAGAGTAGAGACTGCAGAACCAGAGTCCGGAATCACATCTTTCCTGCATATATTTTGGTAGTTCGTTTGTATAAGTTTATATATTTTGATACCACATGCATATATAGAAACTGTTTGTATATATTTAAGGAGCTTCCGCTATGTAAATATTTTATTATCTGTTTATGTTATCTGAATATATATATATATTATCTTGTGATAAATTGGTTGGTAAGTCGCACTATAATTGGAAGTGTACGCAAAATTGATTTAAGAATTTAGAAGTTAAGTTTTATGAATTTGAACTGTAAACAGATTTTGGAAAGTCAGAAAGACAGAGGAAACTCTGGCAAGATTTTCGGAACTTTATTTGGACCATTTTCAAATGTTTTTAAAATACATGGTTATATAATAGTAAAAGTTAGATTTTAGTATATAGTAACGCTCCCTGATTCGGTCCGAGTGGATTTGGGTCAGAGGGTGTTATAGTTCTTATATTTTTTCATGTGAATTTCATAGTAAGCTTTGATTTGGTTTAAGAAAGTTATATTTTAGTAATATGTTTTTTGTTAAGTTTAGCAAGTTAATATTTTTATTTAAGTTGGTACAAAACCAAATTTTTAGCTCAATTGTATTTAGTATATTTCCTGTCACTTTGATTTGGCATTTTAAGATTTTGCATATATTTGTTAATTTTATGAGTTTATAATTTAAGCAAAATTGATGCCTTGATTTTTATATCTCAGAAGTTTTAAGTTTATTTTCGCTTGAGAAAACACTTACACATGAGATTTAATTTAAGAAATATGTTTTCTAGATATTTTATGTTTTTTTATAAAAAGGGAATATTACAAATAGACTTTATGATTTTATGAATGTTTTAGACAAAAAGAAAATATTTTCAAGCCAATAGGATAACCATTTATTATTAGATTATCAGCAGCTTATTAGAATTATCAGATCAGTTATCAGTTATCAAATTATTAGCAGTAGACCCGGCCGGTACACCCCATTTGTGTAAGGCAAGTTAAGGGGGGGGACAGTTCGCTAACTCCAGGGGGGTTGAGTCTGTCAGTTGCCCACACACTAGGGTGTTGTGTCGCTATATGTAAGCGATGCAGAATTCCGCCATATAGACAGTGAGATGTCTTTTATCAGATTATCAGAGTCACTAGTTCAGCACCAGATTAATCGTCTGGTGACACCCTCCATATAGTGCGGCGCCAGCTGTTACGACTTTTGTGTGCCTGCAAGTATACGGGGTCGGTATAAGTAATATAGAATTTGTGAGTTCAGAATATCATTCCCACGAGGACGTTTAGAGGTTGAATACTGAAATTAACTAAGTCTAACACTATCTAGAAAACTAATTCAATGTTTGTGATTTGTAACTTATAAACTAAATGGTCTATAAACTTGAAATTAAAAGGTCTTTTTATCAATGGTGATGGGAAATAGGGAATCCGATTTCACTAACTAATCCTAATGATATGAGACAATTATGCATGAATGTTCAAGCTAATGATTGATGATTATGTTATCTAGTTATCCGGAATCCTCTCTCAAGGTAAATTGAACCCATTCAACACATACTAACACCCTATCTCTTAATGAATGTCAAATATACGAGAATGCAATAAACATGGAAACATATTAGATCACACAACCTACACCAATATATCTCTATTTGGTTCCTAGGTTATTGTGTCAATTTATCGAACGCGTGGTGGGCGTCTCCTTTCGGTACTTAATCCACAACAACAAGATATTGAATATTGGTGATCAATCAATATAAAATCAATAAAGCATTAAATCAACACTTAATCATATAACTCAAATCATCCAAGCATTTATGTATCTCAATCAAAATTCATAGTAAGTTCCATCATCATCCCTAGTGTAGGAAATTAGTTCATCACTAAGAAATAAGAATACATAATATTATTAATCAAGAATAACATGAATAACATAAGATTAAAGGAAAGAGTATGATAGAAAAACTCCAAATGGCTTGACTCTCGTAGAAACCAATTCGGTAGAGCTTTTCCGTGCACAAATCCGAATCCTAAGAGCGATTGAAGTCGTCCGGAGAATCGATCCGATGGCTAGTCTCCTAGTCCTTCTTCTCTCTTCTTCTTCCCCCTTCTCTCTCTCTCTTTCTTGTGTTCTCTGAAAATTCCAGATCCCCTTTCTCTCTCTCCCTCTTTCTATTTATAGCAACACACTAGGGCTGCTGAAATCGTGATGGGTTAGTTGCCATGCTCTCTGGATTACTCGCCTTCTCATCATCGCGATGGGGCACAGCGATCAGCGATCACGATAACTGCTCGCAGTGCTCACTGCCCATTTTCTCAACATCCAGCGCAACAGCCTTAGCGCGACCAGCCCTAACGATGGCTGGTCGCCATACTCTCTACCAAAATTCTTCTTTTCCAGCGCGACCACCTCAGAGCAACCAGAGCTCGCGATGGCTGGTTACGCTGCTCTCTGCCAGATTTCTCTTCTATCACCGCGATCAGTGTAGCGCGACCAGTGGTCGCGAGGACTGGTCGCGAGGACTGGTCGCGCTGCTCTCTGCCAGAAAACACGGTTTTGGACCGAAAATTCCAATCTTCGCATAGCTCTAAGAGAAACACCTAAAACCTGCACACGCTTAACAAACACATCAAAAGCACCAAAATACTCAAGAATACAATCAAAAGAGACAATCCAAGGGTCGTAAATATATGATAATAAATGACAGATTAAATACCCCCAAACCTATCTTTTGCTTGTCCTCAAGCAAATCGAAACACACAATGACTAAAAGCAAAGACAAAAATAACTAAAATTAACAACAAAAATGAACTAAGCTATATCCACTTTTGTAGGATGCAACGATGGCACTTAGCACGTGCTACAAGCCTTTAAACCCTTAGGTGGCCCTAGTGGACGAGTTATAGTCTCGTGAGGGTTTACCAGCTACAATACCCACAAACATCCTAAGCTAACCACATACATATCTCCACATCAAATCAAGTAAAAACGCAAATGCAAAGCCAGAAGAATAGCACAATAATCAGAAATCTAAAATGCTGCCGATAAGTCTAAACACCCTATATCATATAGGACACTGACATACAATACATTGATAAACGTGACACCTCTATACCAATAAACCACTAATGTAATTCGCCTCGACTCTAGTCTCATCAGGTTTCACTCAATGACACTCAAAACCTAGGCAATCACACTTTCTACTGCATATGACTGGAAAGCAAAGGATTTCAAAATGTGTCGAATGCATTAGTAATTAGAAAGAACGCACAGATTTACAAAGGATCTCATGAACGAAATCAAATGCTAAGAACAGAAAAATCAATGTACATACATGTCAAATATTGCAGTTAAGCTTCCTAAGGAGATCAACAGGTCTTTTTCAGGTTGTAATGGGGCTTTGGGGTGATTGGCTCCAAAAGAACGAAAATCGGGTTCAATTCACTTGGAAACCTTTTGAGAGACTTCATAAAATTTTCACTTTGTGCATTTTCTCTCACGACTACCAAATTCATTCAACTTTTCTTCCAAATCTTTTTGTTGCCTTTCTCCTTCAACCTCTTTTCAACCCTTTTTTAAATTTTTACTTTGTGCATTTCACTCATTTTTCTCATTTAGCCAACACTTTTATTTTATTTTATTATTTTTTTTTATGTTGGCTATTCTCTTTTTCTGCACATTTCCTATATCTTTTTAACTCCACTCCTCTTTCTCACTCAACAATTACATATTTTCCTTTAATTGCCTCTAGTTTCCAAGCGTCAAAGGTAAGGCCTATGCAATTTCGACTAGGATTTTTAGAATTATAGATCATACAATAAAAGCAAATGTGTGAGTGTTTGGCCGCGAATGGGATATGGAGCATACAATTTAAGGACAGTAAATAAAGCTATTAAAGAGTTCACACACAATGCCTGGTTTATATCTCCAAAATCTACTCAATTGAGCATTCAACACATGCATACAAGATTTTTATAAAGAGTTCATTAACATCTAATGCAAACCTATAGAGATCAATCTAATGACAATGAAGCACAAGAAAGTGTTTACGAGTAGAAACAAAAATTCTCCCAGAATGAATACGCAATAAGTTCAAAATCTCACTAAGGATAGTCTCCACTACTAATCAGGGCTATTAATTAAAAGTTTTCACATACTACAATGCAAAGATGTCAGACTTATATGTCTAGATGCAAAGACACTACCGGCATTATTCTAGCTAACAACTTTGTACACTCAACTTACCTAAGCATTTACATATTATTACCCAATTATCTGTACAGCATGCATATGATTTACTAATCTAAAATTAAAAAGAGAAAACACGAAAAATACCATCAAAGACTCAAAAACTGGTGTACGTGGCGTTGTTATGCCTAAATCTTCCAAACGCAGTGCATATGAGTAAAGTCTAGGTTTCCAGCCTATATACACCAACAAAACAACATAACACACAAAAGACAAAAAATACCCCCAAACCTAACTCAAACATTGTCCCCAATGTTTAAAAGCAAAGTAAAAGGAGACCAAAGTAACAAAGAAATAAGCATAATATAAATATAGCAGTACAAATACATAATCGAAGATAATAAAAGTTCAACACAACAAAAGAGACAGAAAAATAAAACACAACAGACAAAAATAACACAGAGAAATCATGCGGGTGGTGGCGGCGGAGAAGACTGACTCGAAGCTCTCTCTATCAGATATATGACTGCACAGTAAGGCCCCTCCTCTGCAATTCTGAAGTGACAATCTGGAGCCCCTGACCTAAATCATCGATGGCGGCATCCTGTCTATCCATCTGCTGATCAAAATGCTGCTTGCATCTCCGCCATCCGGTGGTTAAAATACTGCTGCATCTCTGCCATCCGACTTTGGATATCCTCCAAAGCACCCAAAACCTGACCCCACTGAGAGCCCTTAGCCGCTCCCTCAGACCGTGCCCGTGAACTACCTACTGTAGTTCCTCTAGTAGCCTTGGTAGGTACTCTGTGGGCAGCCTGATCGGCGTCGTCACTCTCATGAAAGTCGTCAATCGCAGACAATATGTCCTCCATATCCTCATCCCCTGCTACAGGCTGACGCTCCGGCTCTCCAAGCCGTGGCATCCCACGCCGCTTGGCCAAATCATTATATGTCACTTTGTTCAAATTCTGTAAAGGCGAGCAGAGGTGCTGCTACTCATTTGCAGCATACACATCAATGCCATAAGAAGCACAAATGTGCGTGATCAAACACGGAAATGGCAGCACACCCTACAAGCGGCGGCTCGCATGGCATATCTCATCTCTGATCAGAACCCCAACATCTAAAGCTATACCACTCCAAATACAATGCATCAACCGGGCGGTTTCCATGATAAGGGTCGTGCGATGCTGGACTAGTCGCATGGAAAAATCTGATAAGATCTGCCAGAAAACGGCATCGATGTGAAGCTCATGGTGCTTGATAGGAGCAGTGCCGTCATACCAAACTCTTTCTCCTGACATTCGCAAACTCCCGGCTAATTCCGGGTTATGGTCTGAAAACAAAGGGAGCTTAGGATAACCGAGGCGGAGAGCTGGCTGGGGAATGGTGCTGAAGTGGGCATTGATCACTTCTGGAGTGAGCCTGATTTGAACTCCTCTCACTTGAACCACGCCATGATTATGGAAATGAGGTGGGTACATTGCTGCATAAAATTCACGGACCACACTCTCATTTGCCCTATTGGGCATCCATATAAAGTTCCCCCAAAGCTGTTGGTCAATATGGGTGGGGAGAACGGTTGTGGCCAACTTCTCCACATTAATCCCTCGCTCCAGGAGAAGCAACCTCCCCTGCTGAGCCTTCAATCGGGCAAGGAACTCAGGGTTCGGATCACCCACATGCCTCGGCTTTTCCTTTTTAGGAATTTTGGCCTTTTTTGAACCCTTCTGCTTCTGCTTGCCCTTACCCTTGGAAGAACACGAAGCAAAACGATCAGGAAACTCTTCGTTGAATCGCTTTAGTCTCGGCATCACCACCCCACTTCACACAATATACCAACACCAAAAGAATGCAGAAAATAACACAAACAAACACTTCAACTCCTCAACTACACCAACACCACTAACACTTCAACCAACAACTCCCACGATCTTCAACTCCTCAACTCATCAAAAACCAAATCAAAAACACCAATAGACAAACCACAATCCTCAAACAACCTTAGGCACTATATCATATTCAAAGCAACTCAACAAAGATCCCAATTGTTTCTAAAACCTAATTGACATGAGAAGAAATCAAATTCCTTGTAAACTTTGATCAAATGCACCTTGATTGTGGAGGAGAGTTGAGAGGATTTGGGGAAAAAAATTCATCGCGAGTGAGTGTGAGGGAGAGACCTGTTCATCGCGAGCACGGGTCGCGCTACGCAGTCGCGATGCCTCTTTTTCTTTGGTCTGCTTGCGATGACTGCTGGTCTTCTTTTTTTATTTGTCTAGCAGTGAGCACCGCGACCGCTCACAGCAACCATAGGTCGCGACGACTGGTCGCGTTGCTCACTGTGATGATTTACAATTTTTTTTCTTTTCTGAGGCAGTGAGCACCCAACCGCTCACCGTGACCATAGGTCGTGACAACTGGTCGCGTTGCTCACTGTGATGAGCCTGAAACCTCCCTCCTAGCATCTGTCAAGGAAATTTGTACAAAAATAAAAATCAACTAAAAAATAAACAAACTAAAATATTAAAAACTAAAAACATCCCAAATCAAGCACAAATGAAAAGAACAAAAGAAAAGCTAATAAACTAAGAATCACACAACGAAAACAATCGAATCAAAATAACTTAAACCAAATTCAAAACAGTTAAAATTTTGAGAATTTGGGTTGTCTACCAAGAAGCGCTTGTTTATAGTCATAGCTCGATTGTATGTCCTGTCACGTGGAATTGAGCTACGCCACCGAGGTTTTGGGTGGAATAGTAGCTCCCTCGATGTATAGTTTCAGTCGTTGTCCATTAACCTTGAATGTTTCTCCACTCGGGTTCTTGATATCCACAGCCCCATGTGGATACACTTTCACAATCTCGAATGGTCCGGACCATCGTGACTTTAACTTTCCTAGAAAGAGTCGCAGGCGAGAGTTGAATAGAAGAACTTTCTGCCCCACCTCAAACTCTCTCCGCACAATATGCTTGTCATGCCATCTTTTGGTGCACTCTTTGTAGATTCGTGCGTTCTCACACGCATCCAACCAGAACTCTTCTAACTCGTTCAGCTGCAAAAGACGCTTCTCACATGCTAATTGCATGTCAAAATTAAGCGCCTTTGTCGCCTAATAAGCCTTATGCTGGAGTTCTATTGGTAGATGACACGATTTTCCATAAACCAACTTATAGGGAGACATACCAATAAGGGTTTTGAAAGCTGTCTGATAAGCCCATAATGCATCGTCTAGCCTGACTGACCAATCTTTTCTGGAGCTATTCACCATTTTCTCCAGGATTTGCTTGATCTCCCTATTCGATATTTCCACCTGTCCACTCGTTTGAGGGTGGTACGGTGTGGTGATACGGTGAATAACTCCATATCTTTTGAGTAGTGCTTCAAACTGCCAATTGTAGAAGTGCGAACCTCCATCACTGATGACTGCCCGTGGTGTTCCAAACCTGCAAAAAATATTTTTCTTGAAAAAGTTTAACACTACCTTCGCATCATTGGTTGGAATGGCTATGGCTTCCACCCATTTTGAAACATAATGGACCGCCACCAGAATGTACTGGTTGTTGAAAGACATGGGAAATGGTCCTATGAAATCAACCCCCCATAAGTCAAACAGCTCGACCTCTAGGATGGGATTTAGAGGCATTTGGTTCCGGCGGCTGATATTGCCCGTTCTCTGACACCTGTCACATGAGTCACTGAAGCGGCGGGTGTCCTGAAATATTGATGGCCAATAGAAGCCAGACTGGATAACTTTTGCGGCCATCTTTGAATCGCTGAAGTGCCCTCCACATTCCAAACTGTGGCAATGCAGGAGGATATCTCTGATTTTAGTTTCTGGTACACAACGCCTGATTATACCATCCGAACAATACTTGAAAAAGTACAATTCCTCCCACATATAGTATTTCACGTCGGCGAAGAACTTCCTCCGCTAATGGTAGGTCAAGTCTAGAGGAACGATCTCGCTCACCAAGTAGTTCACAAAATCAGCATACCATGGGGTCACAAGAGCCTGAAAAACAAAGAGTTGTTCATCAGGAAACGAATCATCAATAGGAGTGCTTACCTTCTCTTCATTGCAGCTGCGTTCTAGGCGAGATAGATGGTCTGCCACTAGGTTTTCTGTTCCTTTCTTGTCCTTGATCTCCAGGTCAAATTCTTGAAGTAGAAAGACCCATCGGATAAGTCTCGGCTTGGCATCTTTCTTTGACATGAGATATTTGATCGTAAAATGATCAGTATAAACAATCACTTTGGCCTCCACCAAATATGACCTGAATTTCTCGAAGGCAAACAATTGCCAACAGCTCCTTTTCTGTGGTTACGTAGTTGATTTGAGTATCTGTCAAAATACGACTCGCATAATAGAAAACATGAAGGCGTTTGTCTATTCTCTGACCCAAGATTGCTCCCACAGCAAAATCACTCGCCATCACACATCAATTCGAATGGTAAATCCCAATTAGGGGCTGTGATGATTGGTGCGGAAATGAACTCCTTTTTCAGCTTCTGAAATGCAATATGACATTATACTGTGAACTCAAATGCTACTTCTTTAAACAAAAGGTTGCAGAGGGACTTGATAATCTTAGAGAAATCTTTAATGAACCAGCGATAGAAACCGGCGTGGCCAAGAAAACTGCGGACTCCTCTTACGGAGGTGGGCGGTGGTAATTTGTCAATGACTTCTATTTTTACCCTATCCACCTCAATCCCCATTGATGAAATTCTATGACCCAAGACAATGCCTTCCTTCACCATAAAGTGACATTCGTCTCTTCACATTTTCTAAGCACTGAGGCCAAATTGGCCAAACAAACATCAAAAGACGAACCAAATACAGAAAAATCATCCATGAATATTTCAATGAAACGCTCGACCATATCAGAAAACATAGCTATCATACATCGCTGAAAGGTCACTGATGCATTACAAAAGCCAAACGACATTCTTCTGTAGCCAAAAGTACTATAAGGGCAGGTGAATGTTGTTTTCTCCTGAACTTCAGGTGCAATAGGTATTTGATTGTAACCTGAGTAGCCATCCAGGAAACAATAGTACGCGTGCCCTGCTAGTCTCTCTAACATTTGATCAATAAACGGAAGCAGAAAGTGATCTTTTCTTGTCGCAGTGTTCAGCTTCCTGTAATCGATGCACACTCTCTAACATGTGACTGTTCTGGTGGGAATCAATTCATTATTTTCATTCTTCACTACCGTGATTCCCTCTTTCTTTAGGCACTACTTGCACCGAACTTACCCATACGTATATGATTCCTGCTTCTAGCAATTTAAGGATCTCTGCTTGGACTACCTGTTTCATAATCGGATTCAGTCTGCGTTGATGTTCTATTGAAGTCTTGAAATTATCCTCCATCAGGATTTTGTGCATGCACATGGTAGGGCTAATTCCCTTTATATCGGAGATTGTCCACCCCAATGCTGTCTTGTGCTGTCGCAATACTCTCAATAGTTTCTCCTCCTCTACCTCATTTAAGGTAGCTGAAATTATGACTGGGAGGGAGTCAGATTCCCCCAAATAAGCATACCTCAAATGCTCAGGTAACTGCTTCAATTCGAGTTGAGGAGACTTCTCGATTAAAGGTGGTATTTTAGGCTTCCCGTGACCTAAATCTTCAAAATATCTCTTGCCCCCGTATGGCATAGGGGCTGCTGAATCAAGACGGAAAGCATATTCAGCTATGCTATCATTTTCCTCTTCTTTTGTTGATCCGTGAGTCAAACAAGCTTCTAGTGGCTCTTTGGGATTGCTGAAAAACCTCTTCAACTAAAGAGTCGACTGAATCAACTCTAAGGCAAGTGTTTGCGGTTGTTACAAATTTGGTGGCCTTGAACACATTGAAAACCGCTTCTTCACTACCCACTCGCAACGTCAATTTCCCTTGCTGCACATCTATTAATGCTCCTCCGGTTGCTAAGAATGGTCTCCCCAATATGAGAGGAATATCAACATCTTCCTCTATTTCAAGCACGATGAAATTCACAGGGAAATAGAACTTGTCAACCTTTACCAGTACGTCTTCAATCACTCCATAGGGATATTTGACAGAACGGTCTGCCAATTGAAGTGTTACACTCGTAGGCTTCACCTCTCCCAAACCTAATTTCCTCAAAACATAAAAAGGCATCAAGTTAATGCTAGCACCTAAATCATATAATGCTTTAACAAATTCAGAATTTCCTATAGTACAAGGAATAGTAAAACTCATTGGATCTTTTAGTTTTTGAGGTAATTTATTCTGAATAATGGCGCTGCACTCTTCAGTCAAGGCGACGGTTTCATGATCTTCAAGTCTCCTTTTCTTTGACAGAATTTCCTTCAAGAACTTCATATAAGATGGCATCTAAGCTAAGGCCTCTGCAAAAGGAATATTAATGTGAAGTTTCTTAAATATTTCAAGGAACTTAGTAAAATTTTTATCATCTTTATGCTTTTACAGCCTCTGAGGGAAAGGTACAGGTGACACATAAGCCTTGACTTCTTGGACCGGCAGAGGTGGTTCATCACTCTTTTCATTATGACGAACTGGCAGAGTGGAAGATGATTCAATTCTTGCTTCATTCAATTCAACCTCTTGCTGTGAGTAATCTCTTCCTGTTGTGTTGTCTACTTGCTTCCCACTCCTCAAACTGATTGCCTTACACTGCTCTTTGGGATTGACTTGAGTATTGCTGGATAGTATGCCCAGAACTCTATTCTGTGTCTCTCTGGCTATCTGGCCAATCTATACTTCAAGCTTCTGAATGGCGGCTTGATTTTGTTGTGCTACATGGTCAATCTTCACATCCATCTTCTTTATTGCTGTGTCTTGACCGTCCATCCTGGAATAAATCATATCCATCTCTCTCTCTCTCTTAGTCATGGATGCATCGATAAATAAAATCACAAGACTCATAACATAAAATATTACAATATTTATAGATTTTGATTCCAATAATAATCAATTTAATATGTTAAAAACTAGTGATATTTTGAGCTCATCCTACGGTTATGGTTATGATTGGACATGTGCTTTAACAAAATTGAGGCTTGGAGGCTGCCTCAACCGATCTCTCTTTTTCGTTCCTAATTTGATTCATTACTCTTTTTCACTCTGCTGCCTTGCGTGAGTGCATGGTGGTGCTTGCCGATCCAATTGATTTACTACAATTTCTCATCGCGTTTTAAAATGAATTGGGAGACAGCATGGTTTTTTTGCTTTTTTTTCTTTTATTTTTTCGTGATGTTTTTTACGGTGGGATCCAGATTAAATTTACTTTTCTTGATAGACGGAATCTCCACTATTAAGAACATAATTTCTTTTTTCTTTTTTATTTTCTTTATTTTAATTTTAATTTTTTTTAACTTCTTAATAAACGGAATCTCCATCAACACAATTTCTTTTTTTTTTATTTTCTTTATTTTAATTTTAATTTTTTTAACTTTTTGACAGACAAAATCTCCACCACAAAGAACACAATTTCTTTTTCTTTTTTATTTTCTTTATTTTAATTTTAAATTTTTTTAAAAAAATTTATCAATATAATATAATTTTTACCGTCCATTAAAATAATGGACAGTAAAAATTTATTTAATCTATTGTACAACTTTTAACAATTTTTTAAATTTTTTTAAAAAAAATTATATTAAAAATAACTATATTCCAGTTAGTCAAGAATATTAATGTATAATTAAAACTAAACTCACAATTTCATTACAATATACAATTCCATTACAATATGATCTAATGATCTAACATTAGGTGATTCATTATAATTCACCCTCTTCTTAACCTGTATATACATTCATACAAAATTAGTACAATGCTTCCATAACTATACTCCTGTATGTTTCTTTAATATGGTGCATAAATCAGATGATGTTTTGTAGAATCTTAAAATTTTTTTTTTTTTTTTTTTTTTTTGGTGAAGAGGGCTGAATCAGCCCAGAACCTCCTTCCAGTGCCCAGCAATACTGCCTGTTCTATAGCAGATATGAACAACATAGGCACTAACAAGTCTCAAAAATCTGTCTTAAGTCTGCTGTCCTCTAATTTCTCTTTTCCTTCTTCCTTGTTTCTATCTCCTGGCACTGGCACTGGCACCGGCACCATTCCTTTCTCATTGAATCCGCCCAGATGATTTGGTGGCTGTTCTTTGTTTCTATTTCTGCTGCCAACCTCAGATGGAATAACAGACCTGAACCCGGAAACTACTACAGCATCAACACCCCAACACACAAAATTCTCCACATCTCTGCAACAGTGTCCATTTTCTATACAAGTAGCGTTTAAGATGCACGGCCCGCTCCCTTTGGCATTTTTTTGGTTGCCGCTGCCACAAATAAAACAACTTAGCTACTCAAAACATCAGACAAAGTGTTATCATAAATCATTAAGACATTGGGTTGCTCCAAGCAATTATCGGCCTTATCACTATAACAGAAATTCCTACAGGATACTTTCCAACTAAATAGATATAGAAAACCTGTAAGTATTTAAGGTGAGTATAAAAATTTTATATACATCCACTTTCCTAAGTTATTAGATTGAAAGTTGTAGCATATGCAAACAGTAAAGAAGTAAAGCAGGTCTAACTTTCTATGCTAAGAAACTCATTTGAAATTACTGAAAAGATTGACTGATCTTAATTAAAAAAAGGTTTTACATATTATCCAATCTTAGTAAAAACCTTTTAACCACCAATGTAGAAGAGGATTTCCAAATTAATCCCAAAGGATCTAAATATACAAAAAATAAATCACCAAAAACCTTAGTGATGGCTTTTCTATTACCCTAGCCGTCCAACCTGTCTGATATGTAAGGCGTAGTGATTTACTTACTTATCTCTGTTCACATTGTGGAGATATCAGTTTCAGGTTATTTTATCAGAAGCCCATTAATTAGAACTGTTGAAGCTCAAAAAATTGCATTCAAGTTTTACTTCAGACAGAATGCACCAATATTCACAGTTAAACACACATAGAGAAGCAGAAAGGGAGAGAGGAGGGAGACAGAGACATACGATCTTCAACATCCTTCAGCTGGTAATAGTGGGGTGCTATTTCAACCAACCACTCCGGTTTTAGTTCCGTTACCTGCAATTAAACTTTCAGTTTTAGCTATGATTGCAAAACATATACAAGGCAAAGCCCGGCCTTGAAGAACAGTCAGTCATTATTAGTTATGGCAGAAACTGACCTGCCTCATGTACTCTTTTGTTGTCAGAACTAATTCATGGTAAACAACCCATCGTGGAAGTACCTGAAATAGAAACAAACAAAAACTTAAGCACGGTAAAAAATCACAATTACAGTAGGTTCCTCGAACTTTTAAAAATCTATTTTTCTTTTTCCCTCAACAAGGATTCCTTTAACTAATAAAAGAAAATTGTTCTGAATAAAAGGGCATTGTTTTAGTGCCTTCTACAGACTACAAAAATTTAAAAGCAAATTTATAACAATTTTAGGGTCAACATAAGTAAATATGTTTAGGAACTAACCCCCTACTCGGTCAAACATTTGATCATCAAAAATACTCAAAACACTGGTTACCTGGGCCAACCCTGAGCTCGGGTGTATATGAACTCTCTGTGGATGTTTTACTGTCCAATAAGATCCATTTTTCTGCAACTTTGCAGAATGAGGGAAAAAACCTGGAAATTAAGATAGTAATAATTAACTTCCACAATGCTCACTAGAAGAATTCTTTAGTCATCAAAAATAGAGAGCAACCACATTCTTACCAGATGTAATGGTCTTTTTTATCACATCTAATTCATTCAAATTGGATGTTATTTCAATTTCAACCCTCTCCAGGAGTCCCTCCAACTGGTCCCGTATATCTCTGGCCCGTTTCATACTCCTGACCTGAAAATATTCACAAAGAACAACATATTAAAATTTAAAGAGTAACAAAGGATCACTTACAAATCCAGGAAATCAATAAATAACACACAATTCACAAACTTCCTGCATTTAGAACAACAAAAATATATATTCTGCACATCAACATATCTCGCAATTTTTTTATTAAAATAAATAAAAACCAAACTCCTCCTCACCTAAGTGTGAACAGGAATTGAATCCAAGATTTCTTGTACCTTACCAACTAAACTACCCACTACAACCCACACAAGAGATAAACTTACTAATACAAAAAACCACCTACATCTAGTAAGAGATGGAAAATAGAAATCGCCCAAACAGTAGGATAAAGAAAGAACAGAAGAAGGAGAATCTATAGAGAGAATTACATGAAATACAAGAAAGTTGCCCAAAATGAATTACATTAACTCTTTTCAATTATGAACCTAAACTGAGAATCTCCTATATCAATTCACCCAGGGCCATGACGATAAAAATTAAGTTCTAACTTTAAGAAAAAAAGCTTGTGTATTGCCAAAAATGAGGAAACAGTTGCATAATATACCTGAATATAATTCTCATAGCACCATTGAGTGGAGTAATTACATTCCCGCCAAGAATTGTAAACCTGAAAAACAACAACAATAAGGTTCAATAAAAATACTAAGAGACATGCACTAAGTAACACAATTGGTTCATTACTTAATTCATAAAATTACAAACGGAATTACAAACGGAGCTACAGCCCTGAGGATGGCAATTACAAAAGCTTACTTTGTTAATATACTGAACATTTGCACCATCTTTCAAACCCTTATATTTAGTTGTCTCATCTTTAACATTTCACACAAGAATATTGAAAAAGAGAGGAAGGGACAGCAATTAAATCGATAATCTTGATCTTCTAACATATTGATAAACATGCAAGACAGAGAATGGATGGTAAGAGACAATGCATACAGAATAAGAAAAATAAAAAATAAATGAAATGAGAAGAAACCAACCCTGAGCAAAGCAATATGATCCCCAACATTCCCTAAGTGGAAGTTCATTCTTGCATTATCCGCATGAACTTGTTTGTCCTTTGGACGATAAAAGATGGAATTTCCAACAGAAAGCATAGAAGCAATAGTAATGATCTCATCTGAACACTTGTACTTATCAGAAGCAACTATCATTTTAGATAGCATGGGATCAAGAGGAAACTCTGCCATCCGCCTGCCAACCTTAGTCAACTCACCAAATTTATTCAGTGCACTAAGGGCAAAGAGTAGTTCCAGCGCTTTAATTAATGATTCAGCTGGTGGAGGATCTATAAAATCAAAATTTACCAAGTCATCAATCCCAAGACTTTTAAGAATAAGGACAACATTTGCAAGGTTTGTGCGTTGTATTTCCGGAACCGTATTATCATCCATATCCTTGTGATAGTTGTAAAGAGTATAAAGCCGGAAACATTTTCCTGGACCTGTTCTTCCAGACCGACCAGCACGTTGCATGGCTGAAGCTTTAGAAATAGGGTTAATCAGCAAAGACTCCATTCCAGTCCTTGGATTATACGATTTCACCTTCGAAAACCCCGGATCAATGACATACTTTATTCCATCTATCGTCAATGAAGTTTCTGCAATGTTTGTTGCAAGAACTACTTTCCGAGCCCCCTCAGGAGTGGGTTCAAATATTTTAGCTTGAAGTTCAGTGGGTAGGTTTGCATATATGGGACAGATTATTAATTCAGCTATTTTCGTCCCAAGGCCTCTCATCCTATGTTTCAATATTTCGTCCGCTGTTTCAATTTCCTCCTGACCTGTTAGAAAAACCAAAATATCTCCAGGAGGCTGAGTTACATGTATTTGTAATACAGTAACAATTGCTGCATCTATATAATCAGCTTCCGGTGCTTTTGTATAATGTATTTCAACAGGGTACCTCCTCCCAGGTATTTTGAAAATTGGAGCAGAACCAAAATAATCACTGAACTTCTCTGCATCAAGTGTTGCACTTGAGATAAGCAGCTTGAGATCCGCTCGAAATTTGATTAAATCCTATTACACAAGCAAGAACAGTTAGATAATCAATGAAGTTGATGCACTTTCAATCATAAGCCTTTTTAATGCTTTGAATCCCCTCAACCCCCATTCCCAACAGACGTAAATTGTTAAGCTCAATGTACGTTTTTCCCAAAAGAAATTATGTAGCAATAATATGCTCTGTTTTTCATTGTTAAAATTTTTCTCTTCCTTCTCTCTCTCCCCTCTGATAAACCATGCACTCCTTCAAGAAACGAAAAAGCTTCAATCTCATAATTCAGTTTACCTCCTTTCTTATTGAAAAATAAAATATACTAATATGCAGACGTATGATCTTAGATATGAAATCAAATAAAGATGACGCCATCAATATCTATTTTTGTTTTTTTAACAAGTACTATAACAGCAGAAAATGTGAAAATTTCCGGTTATCACATGTCCCTTTCTCTTCATTATTTTGCACTACATTAACACAAAAACAGGGGCAACGTGACATACGTGTCAACCTTCTATAATAGAGAAAATCATAAGGAAGATTCATTTCTCTTCTTTTGAATTTCTCTCACTTTCACAGTTATATTTAGAAAATTAAATTACCCCAAAAAATTAAAATAATTGGATAATTTAGTCAAGTTATGAAGAGGTGGTGATAACTATATTCAGTTTGGTGTAAACTAATTAATAATTTAATACATATACAAAGTTGAAAGAAATTTCACTTGCCTTCAGTAATCCAAATAAAATGTCAGTTGACAAAGTTCTTTCATGTGCCTCGTCCACCATTAACACGCTGAATAATTTGAAGAACATTATCAGTAAAACAGTGCAATTGATTAGAGAAAAAAAAAGTGTACTTATCACAAAGAGCGGACCTGTAGCTTGCTAGATTTGGTTCACTGAGAATCTCACGTAACAGCATCCCGTCTGTCATATATTTAAGAATAGTCTTCTCCGATGTACAATCTTCAAAACGAATGGAGTAACCAACCTACGAATAAAGTTTGAAACACTAATTGTCCCCAATTTTCAGAGAAGTAACTATTCAGTACATCAATGTCCAGCAAAATCACATTCATTGAATAATATTAACCCTTAAGGTTTTCCTTTTAATAAAAGATTAGTATGCTAACACAAATAGAGAATCAGGATGACTGCAAAATTGCATACCCAAAGTATGATAATAGTTCAATCAATGAAATGCAATTAAAATTTCTAAAGATGTGAACAACAGCACCAAGCAAAAATCAATAAGTGGGGTCTCTACATAGGATTTAACTCGTCCAACCATCTCGTATTTAATAGAGTATTTTCTTAGGAGTGAAGTTCTTCATTCAAAGGGCGTATGATTGACAAAGTATGCAAAGTTAAGAACTTCAAACTTTTGGATGAACCCAAACCCTACTAACCTAAGGGTTAATAGTTAACCTAGAATGAGAAATCTATTCATGTTTGCAAACCCACTATTTAATTAACCAGTAAAACTAGCCCTAGACATGTCCCTTCTACTCAGCCGTAACAATTAGCAGTCAAAATTAGAATGAACATAAGTGTCATTCTTAGCATTCTTCATTTCTTGTTTCATATAAACTAACAACAATGATAATAATAAAGATAATGATAATAGTTATAACGATAACCATAATAATAATAATATTAACAACAATAATAACAATAATAAGAATAAAATAATAATGACATACATAGCAAGACGGCAGATGAAAAGAAGAAATATAGACCACTGATTAATAAAAATATTAATTATTTTTTACCACTTGTAAGTTTGAATTGGTTATATAAATTATAACACACGGCACAGCAAATATGCAAATGAAATCAAAACTGTGTCATATAAAAGAGACATACCTCGTGTCCAAGTTTGACACCCATTTCTTGAGAAACTCGAGCAGCAACACTCATAGCAGCAACTCGTCGTGGTTGTGTACAGCCAACCTAGGTAAACATGAAAAATTAGATAATTCTTCTATAATTTATGTATTGATCACAACTCCCAAACAAGGCTGTGCTGCATGTATCTTTTTGGCCTCTTACTTTAGGTCATGCATAGTGATTTTCCTTACATGGGCACATAATGCACCAAATTGGAATCAACAGTCAACAAAAATTATGATTTTTGAACATGCAGCAGCGAAACAGAAAGCTACCAAACATCAAGCAAAAAGCCAAAACAATAAAGTAACTGGCGACAAATATTTTAAAGTTAACTAGATCAGAACAAGCAATCTGTTTCAAGTACTTACAAAATAACACAAGCGTAGGAAATTGTTGAGGACCTAGTTTCTAAGTCCAACAACAAACCTAACTTCTCTAACAATCAATAACCCAATTCAACCCTAACTTCAATTTAGCCTCACATTACAAACACCTATAAACCCTAATTTCCCTAATTAACACAATAACACACCCAATCTTCGATTAATCCCGAAATCAACACAAATCCACAACCCTAACTTCACTAATAACCAAATAAACAACACCCAACACAAATTAAAACAATGTAGATAGATTTTGAGCTTAGTTACCTTATTAGGGAATCCCTTGCTCTCTAGTTCTTAGGTTATTAGCCCTAGCTCAAGCCCTAGCCCAAGTTGATCTCACAAGCGAAATTGCAAGAATAACCAATTTGTTCTTGGTGATGATCCAAGACAAATGAGAGAAAATGCTCTCAAATTGTATGTTGATTGATGATAATAGTGAATAATGCTACAAGCTAGTAATATGGTTCTATTTATACTAGAACTATAATTAAGCATAAAATGACCCAACTATCCCTAGGTTTTACAAAATAGAAATGTGTAGGAAACTAAACAAATCATGAATGGACCGAACTGCCCCTAGGTTTAGAAATCAGAAAATGCAGAAAAAGGAAAACTGTTTGGGTCGCACAGTGGAGGTCGCGGCCTTGGTCGCGTTGCCCACTGTCCCCATTTCTCTCCTCTTCGCGCGAGCTTCATCAGTTTCTTCCAGTGAGCATCGCGACCTGGGTCTCGCGAGCGCCGGTCGCGACCCAGGTCGCGCGACACTCTGTCTCTCCTTGGAACGATTCTGCACCTCCTCGCCCATCCACACCAGTGAGCGCTGCGACCGACTGCCGCGACCGCGCCTGGCGACAGCGGTCGCGAGGCTCACTGCCAGGTTTTGTTGCAGTCTCCTCTTCTCTCTCCCTAACCCTAGAACTTCTTCTATTTAGGGTTCCATCAGAAATCAAAATCAAGAATTGAGTTTAAAAATTAGGTACAGAACATAAAAAATAAAAAGAAGTTATCATAATAGAATTCGGTCTTTGTGGAGCCGAAAAGAATGACAAACCTGCCGAGGATAGCTTTGACTATCCCAGCCACTATAATAGGTAACAAAAAATAAGAGTAAAGAGAAGGATAAAAGAGCAGCAAAATAATGCAAAAAGTTGTAAGTCGTAATGTAATGCAGCGGAGAAGGAGAAACTAGAGGGAACTGGGGAAATAAGGAAGAGGGTGGAGAGAAAAGTGGAAGAGGGAGGAGCAACAACAGCCACCGTTCTGGATAGTGTCCTTTCTTATTAGTCCCTGGAAGTTTATAATATACATGGTATAATAATAATAATAATAATAATAATAATAATAAGAACCTCAATTCATTTTTAGAGAACAATGGTATTGTAGCCATTTATTTCAGCGCTTAGTTGTTAACATCACAAGCAATCAAAGAGCTATGTCACTCAAGTGATCATGTTAACTAGCATCTGCCGCTTAAATGAAAATCAACATCCCCACATACAAATATAATACAAACTAACTCAAAACAAAATATCATACAGTGAAACAGAATCCACAAAGTCGCCAAAGAGAATAAAATTATTAAATCATCTTATAAGTTGATGGACCGAAAAGGATTTTGTTCCTTTTCCGGAAAAGTATTAAAAAGGAGAAAGAAAAATAAGGAGGGAGTGAACAAGCACTGTACCAAAAGAACCCTATAAAAAAACTAAGGGCAGCCAGCCTCAAAGGGGATATAAGGAGGGAATGAACAACCACTATACAAAACGAACCCTATAAAAGAAAACCAAGGGTAGCCAGCCTCAGGAATTGACAACTACAGGACCTAAACTGTACAATGAATAAATATCGTTAAACGTAACAGAAAGTTATAAAGCTTTAATTAGACCTTGACATGGTTGAAGAAAACCAAACAGATATTGTTGGTTGACTGAGCTTCAGGAGGAGACATAATTTAATCAACTGTAACAAGGAAATTACACTTAGGCTTTGCTGTTTTCCATTAGGTTCACTTTAAGTAAAACACATTCATGCATACACCTATAAAAGTCTACACCACTCGTGAATTTTTCATAGGATTAATTTTCACCACTGTAAGGATATATGTATATGCATTTAACTACGTTCCCAATATCATGTTATTTAGATGTCCAATGGTAATCCAAAATTACATTTTAGTACACAATAAAGCTTGTCCGTGAGTACACAAACATTTATTGCAACTAAAGATGAGCGCATCAGAAACACCAACATTTTTAACATACAACTCACCAAAAGTTAAACACAAATATAGCAATTAACTCAGTCAAGGAACTTCCATCATCTTCCATCTACAAAAAAAAATATCCAACAATAGAGTTTATACCTTCCCTTGCTTGGTGTAACCAGCTTCATGAAGATATTGGGGTATCTGTGTAGTCTTCCCAGAACCAGTTTCTCCGACGATAACAAGGACCTAAAGATAAACAAGTTATAATCATAAGAACTTACACCTTGTATAAATAAATCAAATGTATGCATCAAGTTACATGAACTCTAAGCACACTGGACAGGTACGTGGACAGACTTCTTAAGCCTAAACTAACAAAAATGCCAAGTATCAAAACATCCACAAACAGAGAGCATACCAACAAAATTAAACTAATAAAATTATCAGGATATGCAAAAATCCTAGAAGTAGTTAAATGTTACCAAAATAGGAACAAGCTTAGAAAATAAATAAAAAAATTAAAAACCTGAAATGGACACAAGTAAAAACAGAATCACTCAGGAGTCAAGTCTCAACAGATTGCACTACTGAACCAGAAGAAGGCTCATGTGTCATTGGTTCCATAACCCAAGCAATTATCATTACCACAATGAAAATGTCCATCAGTGGGACATTTTCCAAACTTATTTGTAATATCTCATTATCTTTGTTTAGTTAATTGGACAACAATGACCAAAGGGCATCTCCGCGAGGCATATCACAAAACTTTATACAGGATCCATTTTGTCAATGTAGGTACTAGAGTATTTTGACTAGTCCAAGTAACAGAATATACAAAAAGCATGAAATTGAAGTACAAGTCCATGATAAGTCGGTCAAACACAGATAAACTGATTATTGTAAAAGGAAGATATTAATACTAAGAAAGTGAAAACCTGATATTCCTGAACAGCTTGGAGTAGCTCATCACGATATCGATAGATGGGCAAAGTTTTCCTGTCCTCCTGAATGAGCAAAAAGGTAAATCGTAAATAAACTGTAAAGAAGGCTTATAAAATCCAATATTGTTTAATCTTTTTTATTACAAAATAAATAAACAAATGTGCAACTACACATCTAATTCCCATTCTTGCACCAGCATTCATCAATTTACAAATAAGCAATGGACTCTCTAACATAGGAAAAAAAAACCTAAGAATTTAGGTAATTTTTGTATAGATTATCAAGAGGAGGAAATGAATTAATTCCTCATACAAGGAACATCTAGAAGACATAAAATTTGTTTGATAGATGATTTAAATACTAAAGCTTAGTTTGAAATGTCAAGGAAATTATCAAAGAAACCTGCACCAAAATTATATCAATCCTGAAAGCAATGATATTTATAGAGTAAATTTTCACAGTCATACATTGTTTTCCTAAATTTGATCAAGTGTTCTCCAAATGACTAGGGTTAGATCAGCAAACTATGGGCTAGTTTGGTAAAGATGTGCTATGGGAAAAAGCAGTTGTAACTCTAGCTTTTTTAAAAACAGTTGTAACTATGCTTTGAATAAAAGCTACTGAGTATTTGATAACTGTATTTTTTGAAGTGATGTAAATTGAAAAAGTTGTATTAAGGTATTTGGTAAACTATATGGCTGAAACGCTGTGAAAATATAAAAGACCAAAATGAACATTAATGTAAAATTTATTTATTTATTTAGTTAATGGATATTCTGCTTATATACAATTAAGCATATTTAAATTTTTTATTTTAATTATGATATGAAAATAAATTCATATATATTTATTAATTATCTTCTAACATTAATTATAAAAACTAATTAATTATTTTTTTTCAAATATTGAAGATAAAAAAAAAATAGGATATTTAAGAACACTATTTTCAATGTCTAAGTTCTTATCAAGTGGATATATAATATTTAAGGTTAGGTTTTTTTGTAATTTTAATATAAGAGGGAGGGTAATTGGGTCCAAAAAAAGATTTCATTAAAAGTTATGGTCAACTTCTCATTTAAGCTAGAAGCTTAAGTCAGATTGGACAAACTTCAACTTTGTAGCTTTGGGCTAGATTCTCCAATAAACCACTTTCAGAAGGTTTACCAAACAGATTTTGGACCACAGCGCTTATTTAAATGCTCTACCAAACTGGCCCTATATTTGCTTGCAGTCACAACTCACATCAGAAGAGATTTTATCATAAACTAATTTAGAGTGATATTTACAAATAAAAATAAACTTTTAAATGCTAATTTTATATTTATTGTTATTCGTTCAACTATGATTTTAAGTACCCACATAAAACATAGGTTGCATACATTAGTCCAACATTCACGTCGAGCCGGGAAAATAAAAAAAATATATATATATATATGAAGATTGTAGGAAAATAATTGTGTGTTTCTTTTTTTCAATAGATACTATTTATACAGCACTAATAGAGACATTATACTCTCTAAAATCCCAAAATAACAGCTAAGAGATATTTACATAATAAACTAACACTCTCCTAGGATTGCTCCTAAGAATCCTCATAAATCTCTGATTCCTAGAATCAAGAGATTTATTTTCCAACAATATATATCATGACTTTATCCTTCACTCATCATCAATCTAATAGACGTATCTATAATATCTAACAGCTTCTATAAGTTTCCCAAGTTGGCTTGCCTTTAATTCATTAATATCATATGTTTTAACTTTTTCCCCTCCATAATGGATGTTGTCCATGCATGCTGATGCAAGATGATTTAACCAGTCACTCGAATATAAGCAAATTAATAAGTAAAATCAAGGAGAAATTATACACTAAGAATGAACTGGAATGCACACCTGAAGCATCTCCAAGGCTGATTTTTCCTTAGACTTTTCCAGTATCTCACCAGGCAGCTCGTCAAACTGCAAATAAGAAGCAGAAAATTGTTCAAGAATTTTACAATGTAAAATTAGACATATGGATATCACCCTATAAGGAATGAAATTCATCAACAGACCTTGTCACCATCTATCACAGATGCCTTAATAAACTCAATCTGATCCTCAAACACGAATCTGGAAGAAAAGGATCGTGATAATAATTATAAAACCAAAGAAAACAATGAATACTATTTATTTTATTCAATTTCAAAGACAAGAAAAAAAAACAAAGAAAACAATACGGCTAATCATATTAATATACTGCAAGAGAGCGGCTTAAAAATTACAAACAGGAACGTTAAACAAATTTTATGAGCAAGAAATGCTGTATAAAATTAGTATGTCATCGGACATTTAAGCTTACTGATAGTCATCAGACATTTGCTTTTTATTTTTAGAACCATATTTCAATGCTGCTTTTCCTGCGAAAAATAAAAATAAAAAGATTTAAGGCTTAATATATTGATGACCAACTACTATACTACTCCATTTCCATCCCCCAACCCAAAACAAAAGAAAAATAGCAAGAAACGGCTGCATAGGAACTGAGCAAACAGAACACTAAAAATGAAACAAGGCTTTACCCATTTGATGCTCCTCCCAAGCTTCTTGCTCGGCAAACGGGTTCATTTTTTCCCCAGCAGTTTCTTGACTGAGAAACATAATCGTAATTGGTTTAGAAGTGGAGAAAGTTTTACTTTTCAAGAATATAAAAATGCATATTTGTTGTGCTTAATGATACTTTCAAAGAAAATCTGGTTTAAGAGTTATGTGCACAATAATTTCAGTGATTGATAGATTTTTTTCCCCGCCTAACCGACCTGTAACGCTGCAAACTAACAGCAAATCTCTTTTCCTGATCAACACGTCCTTCATGATCATATGCTTCTGGCATCCTGTACTGAAAGACAATAAACCAGTATCTCATATACTTGGATAAGAAACACTGAAACATGAGAAACATATTAAATAACGATTAAGCTCACATGATGTAAACTAAAACTTGTCTGTTTGATGTCAATAAAAACCCATAAGACCTTTTTTTCATACGAAACAGATATTGAAAGATCAAGAAAATAAGTACAAAAGTGAACCTCTTGTTACTTACCTCACTCATTGTATCAACCTCCTCTGTCCGCTTCTGAACAAGATCATATATCTCCTTTTTGTACCTGCCAAAATATGAAAACCATAATTTACGATTAGCAAATTACTTCTGCAGCACTTCACGGGGAAAAAAGTATTTCATCAGTCATCACCATGACACAGAACTAAAACTAGGGATATTTACTAATTGTATAAAAAACCATGGACTTGTATAGTTCTCATATTGAATATGTCAGCTAAAAATCAAACTTGTACTCAAAGCAAATAAGGGGATGTCTAGGAAGCTAAAGTCATTCTGGATGAATCTTGTGAAATTATATTACTAACTCGTTTGCAGACGAATATACTGTAGTGTTAAAATCAGTGTTATTGAAGGTGCACCTAGGCACAAGGCACGCTCAGGCACCAAGGCTGCACCTCAGGCACGCACCTGGCACCTCTTCGATATTTCACAGCTTTATATTTCTTCTCTGTTATAGATCTTTGATTTTTTTTTTATATTTCATTGTCATTTTGTCAGTGACAAAACAGTCCACAATAAAATAACAAGTTAAAAAACCTAAATTAAAAACAGGTTTAAAACCCTAAACGAAATAGTATATACATACTAAAACCTTTAGGATACAACTGTCAATCCACTATAACAGCTTGATCCCCGTGTTGCGTCTGCATAACGCAACATTACTGACTCAGACGACACAATCCAACACCACATATGAAACTCTAACTGAGACTACAGGTTTGCAAACCAATTGAAATACAGTTAGAACATATTCAAATAAGTTTGATATGATTAGGAGAGCCAGAAACTAATTTGAACATATTTGAGTTTCTTTTAATGTGTTTGCTACTTTGCTATAATATGATAATTGAATGTTAGTTGCTTTATGAATTATGATGCGTTATTTATAGTTTCTTTCGAGTCATTTTGCTTAATTACTTCAAAGAGAAATCCATATAAAAGCTATCATGCACCTTTTTAAAAAAGGTGCGCCTTGCCTTGCGCCTTGCACCTAAGCTCCAACAAGACCTTGGCGCCTCGGTGAGCCTTATGCCTTTAAAAACTAGGGTTAAAATTATAAAGGACATGTAAAAAACAATTTCTTAAAACTAATCATGATAGAAACTTTAGGTAAAATGAATTATTAGGTTTCATGCAGTAAGCTGTTTTTGATGTTCTCTTATTTCAATTTCCTATGAAAAAATTTCCATTGGCACGAAAAGGAAGAGAAAATAAAAGACAGTAGTACTTTAATACTGACTTCATTCTCCTTTGTATTTCCGTTTATGCAAACTAATATCACATCTGCTCACAGGAGTTCCATACCCAGTTGAAATACACTCTAAAGGAATTTACCTTAATTAAGAATTAAGAGAGAAACTACAATGACCACTTTCATAAACTATTTTGCTGGAAGTGAAAAGGAATAGTTTTTATTAATGTTATATCTATAGGCAATAACAACAACAATTACCTTAAATCTCGATATTCTTTATCCGTAAGCGCCACGCCTTCAAATAGATATTGCTCATCTACTATATCATCTCTGGAATACAAGTTAAGCAATTGCAAAATCAAAGAATCAAAGGAACAAAAATAAAAATAAAATAATAAGCTAGACAAAATGCCTAATAATTGCTACATAATATTTAAGATGAAAATCATACAGAAACTGAACAGTGATATAAATTCAATAACACCAACATTTAATTCAATAATACCTGATTTCCTCCAGTTTCTTTTGCTCCCTCTTCTTTAAATATTCTTGTCTAGAAATTTTTCTGCAGCAGAGTCAATAAACAAAAAGTAGGTTAGAGAACTGGTATATCATAGTATACTAAGAATACCTCAATGCAAAAAATAAAAATTCTCAAATAGATTCTGGAATAACATGATAACATCCCTATAGCTAACATGGCAAGACTATACAACAAAAATCAGCACATGACCGATCCTTTTTCCTTTTCTTACCCCATAAAAGTACATTTTAAAATTCCATACAGACATCAGAAATCTGATTTCAGTGTTTGTTGAGATCAGATACAGGTAAGGTCCTAAATCGTGATTGTCATCTTGGAAAATTCATTAATAACTGAGACATGGGATCAGCTGTTGGAATGTTGACATCCTATATTAATCCCATAATTGGTATGATTTAGAGGGTTTTGACTTCATAGACTTGAACCAGGCTTTTGCACAAAAATGGTTTCAGTTCTTCCTTGGCTTTTTTAAAGAATCTTCAAGCATTGTATAACTTATAACATCTAGTGCTTTTCATTCAGTACTTTCATTTTACAATAAAGTTAAACACCCTCCTCTAACAATGATGTAGCCACCATTCAAAACACCACCCTGATATCACCCAAAAGATTTCGGTTCTTCTCTGTCATAAGAAAAGAAGTCATTGCTCATCACTCTATGTTCATTAGGTATTTCCATTTGATAAGAAAAGATAGAAACATGTAAGTTATGCTAACCAGTATAGTGGAGGCTTGCCATTGATCAACAGGCCACCGTCTCAAATTCTCATACCTCCATCAAAAATATGCAAAATTTTGCTCATTGCTCTTAACAATGAAACAATTTCAAACCACATTTACCATTCACTCTGAGATTCTTTCCTTATACATTGATTACCCTCGTTAAGTTGGTATTCTTTCCATTTTTCTTCTATACCTATTTGTTTGGCAAATCTGCCACTTAAATTGAGATCTGAGCTCCCTAAGATTTCCCCATTCTCATTTTTGTTCCTTTATAATTCTCTTTATCATTCTGTCACAAGATACACCTTCTACTTATATTTTGAAACATTAAACAACATTCACATGAAAGGTTGTTGAGTAATAAATTGATTTTTCTATGTACTCTAAAAGCAAGAAGCGTGTCTACCTCCAAGCCAGCAATGATAAACAAGAAGCTGATGGGCTTAGACAGGAAAAAAAGCGAATAAGATCTACACAAAACAAATAAATAAAAAGAAAAGGATGGAACAAAATAGCTCCAAGTATTAGACAACTGTCCAAGATATATGCTTCTCATAGCTTCTTTCCCAAATTATTATGGAGATTGTAACTTCTTAGATTTGGAATAAAGCATAAGAACACTATTTATCACAGTTCATATACCATATCTTAAATGACCCAAAAAAAGGGAAAGAAAATCAATCCTCAAAAGTTTTCACTACAATGTCAGGGTGCTTAACATTACAGGCTTATTTAATTTTGGACACATTTAATCCTCAATAAAGGGTCAAAATCTATCAATGTTGTTAGAGTACTTAAATACTATTCTATTGTTGGGCCATTTCCTATAAGCTTAAACTTTTAGATCAATTGATTACTAACATGATATCAAAGACCGGTAAAACAAGGGAGTCCTGGGTTCAAATCTCCCATGTGATTATATTTGAATTTGTTATTTGTTATGCATTTGTGTTTGGGTTCAAGCCACGAGGCAAGCTCATTGGTCTTGCACGTGAAGGGATGTGTTAGAATACTTGGATACTATTATTGGGTCATTTCCTATTCGGTTAAGATTTGGGTCAGTTGGTTCCTAACAAACGTTCAACATGTTCTCAAAATGAAGGCAACTATTATAAATAAACTATTTAACTTTTACCCAGATCAAGGATAATACAAACATCTATGCTTTCCAAAACCTTAAACAAATGGTATTCAAGCATGACCCTTTTGCTCCTTTAATTGAGATGGTGTCTAACTGAATCTTGCAAATTTGATCTAGCTGCCTAAAAAAAGGTGTCACGTCCTGAAAAACTCCACGGACACAACAAATACACATGTCCATGCACAAGATGAGAAGAGAGCGAGAGAGGGTAAACTAAGCAAACAGACAAACCTTAAATATTCAATTTCATCCTTCTCCTTAGCATTTGATCTTCGTATTGCCTCTTCTGTAGCAAAATAAAATGAATCAACATAATACAACATCAAATAGTATAAATAAATTCATTTTTTATACGTGCTTAGTTAGATTTGAATATGTATATTCGTGATATAATACCTTCGTCCTTTCGGCTTAATTTTGGCTCCATTAACTGCAAAAAAAAAAAACAGACATTAATACACACACACACACATATATATATTAAACTCCAAAGAGGGAGGGCAAATAGTGATCATTATACTATATGTCCAACACCTACACTACCACTCGGGTGCAACAAAAGTGGTGAGTTTGGTAGTTGACCGCCAGGCAACTAAAACCTCTCAAGTTTTTATTTTTATTTTTTATTTGGTAGAAAACAAAATAAGTTCATTAACAAAATCAGTGAACCAGTATCACAGATAACTGAAACCTCCAGTTAAGTTTGTCTGAAATATATTATAGTATCATAGATAAATATCACCATTAGACAACAATTTTGTGTACTTTTGATCAGTGTTCCAAAAATCGCGTGAGGGAACCAATTTAAGCTATTTAGGATAATTTAGGGATTCTGCCAACTAAAATAGAAAAGATAAATAAAAAGACTATTTATACACAAAAAAATAAAATACTGTTTATTTTTATTACAATCTTTATATTAGTAATGCTGATTGTGGACTATTTATTAAATGTTATAAATGGTTTCCTATTTTAGTGTTTTATTTTTTTGTATTATTTACCACTTTCGAATTAAGGCGACCATGTCGCCTCATGAAGATATAACCTCCTAGCAGATTTTAAAACATTGCTTTAGATACATCATCTGGATGCCAACATGATTTTCAGGAGCTAAGTAAATATCAAGATTTCCCAAAACAGTCTGTTTTAGGTCTGGTCAGTAGTAATTATAAAGCCAGCAGCGAATGCAGTCACTTATGCACATATCACATAATGATACAAGGGAGTATATGCATGGGTTGCAGAAAAATTGATGGATAACAAGATTGAACTCATGGCTACCAAGATTGTAGGGTTCAGCAATTTAAATACCTGGGAACAAGGAAAATTTCAGGGGAATTATGGATATTAGAAGAAAAGAAAAAAAAAATTGAACACTTGAACTTAGGACAAGAGCAATGGTCCTAGCATATCCCAACATTAGAGTGTTTTGAGTAAAAAAAAAAAAAAAAGACCCATTATGTACCTTTCTTGTCACGGCCACATCACGCTCCTTCATATGTTGCTCTAATTGCTCCCTTTCTCTTTGATCACGCAGTCTTTCTTCCTCTGACTGCAAACAAAAAGGATCATGCAAATTTCAAAAGGTTAAAGAGGGGAGCAAAATAAAGGATACAAAAAGGCAAAAGGCATTCCTCAAAGAACCAAATTCTAAATCAGATTTCAAGCAAGCAAGTTTGAAAAGAAGATAAAAGGAAACGACTTCAAAAAAGACAAGATTGACAGCATTGTTGAAACTTTTGTAGGCATCACAAAATGGCAGCAAACCAGCAGCGCCACCTAAGGATTGAGACGTCACACGACAAGAGCAAGACCGAAAATGTATTTGAAAATAAAATATAGATTATAGAATCTGATCTTTAAAAGTCTATTCCCCAATAAAGATAAGAAATCAACAAGATAGAGAGAAACTCTAATTCAAATGGAGCAAAAAGCAAGGAACAACGCCAAATTAAAAAAAATACAATTTAAAATAAATAAGATACCTCTGAACCATCATCTTCGTTCTTAGAAGTGCGTCTTTTAGTCGATCTCTCTTCTTCCACACGTGCAATCTCCTGCAGCATGGAATTTACTTAAAATGAAAGTAAAATGTCCAGAGAAAGACTGATCAACATCTTACTAGAAGAAACTGAAATTGAATTTGCAATACGGGTATGAACACCATGCCTCATCATCATCATCATCTTCTTCACTTCCCATCTTCTTTCTAAAACGTTTCTTATGTGTACGAACTTTTCTGGATTCAGGGGCAGCTGCAACATAAGACTTGTCATCAACACTGACAGCACCATCGATTTCATTGGCATCATCATCAGCATCCAAAATCGTATAACTCTTCTGCTTCCTCACCAGCATAGCAGCCTCTCTTTCCCGTTGTTGATAAAGCTGATAGAGCACCAAAAGGAATAACAAAGAAAGGTGATGTTAGAGTTACTTACTCTGGTGAAAGAATAAATCATTCATAGCAAAGTATTAAACACTAGCCACACTTGTGAAGTGAATAAATTCACACTACGAAAGGAGAAAAAAAGAAGCCAGAAATAACAACTTACATTTACACCAGATGCTTTCCGGGGAACTCTAGCAAAAATTTCTTGAGAGAATAAATGGGTCTCAGTTGATGAAGGAAATCCAAATTCCTCCAGCTTGCCGAAGACATCAGTTGCTGACACTGCTTGCTTAGCTGGAAAAGGAACAACAAGATTAAAAAACACATCTTAAAACAGTAACAGCAACTGTAACTATGCTTCTATGGTAGATGAAATAAAATGGAAAAAAGGAAAGTAAGGTTAACTCACTCATTCCAATAATATATTGCACAACAGTGGGCTGAGAATATCCAAGCAGTGACATCAACTTATCAGATACCCATGTCTTCAAACTATTTTCGCTCCCCATTTCTGCTGCACAAAAAACGTAATGGAAGAATTAAACCAAGCCAATACTTCAACATTCAACTAAAGGGTATTCTAAAACGTAGGAGCAAACACAAGTGCAGACTAAACTAACCAAAAAAACTATGAGTTCACATTCACAAAATCGAATTTTGTTGCTATGAAAATGTATAGAAATAGTAGAAAAGAACTAAACTCGAAATCAAAGAAACTGAAAGTTGCTAATAAAACTAGGAATTTCCAAATGCTAAAACTTCCACTTCAATAACCAAGTTCATTGTGAATAATTTAGAAAGTAAAATGAAAATATTAATTAAATAATACAAAAAAAAAAAAAAACACTGCCAGCAACAACCAAGCTGAGTTAACTAAACTTGTAACCTTTCTTCATATTAATTTCTGGTAAATCAACCGAAGCACAGTACCGAAACCAAGACCGTTAAATGAACTATTAAAGCAACAATAAAGCAGTAGCAGCAGGAACAGGTTATGATAAAGAAAAACCCTGCGATTTTGTTTTACTGAAAATTTAATTAAAAAAATACAAGAAAACATTTTAATAAACCCAGTAACTTCTTTGACGAAGCTTTCAGCTAGCAGACCCTTATCAGCGAGTTTTGAGTAGGAGTGACTCTATTGTTACACAACGTGTACTGGTTGCCGACTTTGTCAAACAGATGGTGGGCACATATTATGTGCATGTTTTTTGTTTTTGTTCAACCCACCTTCCATTCACAGCCTAATCAAAGTCTCCCAATAGAGAATCATTCATGGGAATGGCGACAGACTAAATCAAAAAAAGTGAAAGGTTTCTAATAAAACTAGGAATTCCAACATCCACTTCAATAACCTACATAGCACACCCTAAGCCAAGTTCACGCAAAGAAACAAACAAGGAAAAAAATATAACTAGAAGCTTTTCCCAATACTGCTGAAAAACAAATAGCAGCTTCACTAGGCTTCTCAAAATAAGGGTCCAAACCCGGACCTCATCTAAACCAGGGGTGAACGTGGTTCGTTTCGGTTCGGTTTTGATAAGAACCGATAAAAACCGACGGTGAACCGAACCAACCAACCAAACATTATCAAGTGAACCAAACCAACCGAAACTGAATAGGACCAGTTTGGTTCGGTTCGGTTTGGTCTGTTTGTGGGTGATAGTTGCTTTTACAAATATAAACCAAAAATTCAATATAATCCTGTTGAAATAATATTCCAATGAATTTGCAATCTTAGTATTGCAACAAATAAATAGAAAACAAGCACCATTCCTCATGCTTACCAATTACCATTTTTTTAATTTTTGTATAAGCTTTATTATAGTTTCTAGAGGGTGATTAGTTGCTTTTATATACATATACTGATATACTGATATACATATATACAAGTTGTGAGGTTCCAGTGAAACCCAGATAAGAAGAAGTTGTGGTATGGTGAAACTAACTACTTTTCTTCTCCATTAATGGTATAAGCTATTTTTCAGACACTCAAACTTCAAAAGTCGATCCTCTCCTCTAGAGATAAGATAACCTACCTTTAATTGATAAAAAATCAAAAGAACAGCAGCGACGTACAGACCAAGCTGCGATAAAGGCAACGACAGGACCAGCATGGCAGAGAAGTGAGAGATGACCGGCGAAGAATGGAGACGCAGAGAAAATATGTTTTTGTGATTGTGAGTCTTAGGGGTGGGCATGGTTCGAATCGGCACGGTTTTGGGCAAACTCGAACCGACTCAAAATTTACACAGTTTTTTAAAAATCAAAACTGAACCAAACCGAATAGGAGGGCAAACTCGAACCAAACCGAACCGAAAAAATACGGTTCGATTCGATTCAGTGCATACGGTTTTGGCCTTATTGGGCCCAAATTAAATTAGTCATATTTTTTTTCAAAAGTACTGTTATTACATTTTATGTAGGTGAAACTTTTCAAAAAGTTTATTTTTTTGGAAAAGTATTGTGGTCGCTGTTCATGTTATATGAATTCATGAATAAATTCAAGTTGAAACCAATTCATAAAATAACTTATGGTTGTTGTTCCTGTTATTAATATAAATTCATGAATAAATTCAAGTTGAAACCAATTCATAAAATTCAACAGCTAAAAATCAACACTCCAAAAACCAATTCATACAATTCATAAAATTATCCAAAAATCAATTCATAACAGACTAACAGTCCAGAAACCAATTCATAACAGTCCAGAAACTATCCAAAAATCAAAAACCAATTCTTAAAAGTCCATAAACTATCCAACAGTCCAAAACAATAATCCAGAAAATTAGGCATAGAGAGTCCAGAAATCATAAAAATCCGAAACAATAATCCAAAACAATTCAACAGCTAAAAATGTAAAACAAAACTCAACAACTGTTATAATCGCAAAGCATCATTATCATCAGCTAACAAATGTTTTGACTATGAGAACGGTTTAGAATGAAAGCATTAAAAATGAATACAAGCCCACCTCCAAAAATGCCGTCCAATCACCAACACTCCAACAGCACAGACGGACCTCGGGGAGTTCAATTTCTGGCCAAAAAGAAAAAATCAAAGAAAAAAAAACCAATACAGTAAAAGAATATTTCAGCATACTTGTTAACCATATGAAGCAAGCATGACAAACATGCATGTGAGGTAATTATCACAATGCATGACATGTTTGGCTTGGAGGTTAATTTAACAGGTATCAAAATGCTTTACAAGCAGTAAAGTTTGACAAGAAGGAAAACGAAATTATGAAAATCATAGTGCTAGCAAATGGCGTGATTTATGATTACAACTACTAGTATTGATTACACTAAATATTACAATGATATAATCTTAATAATAAAAACTTCAACAATGTACAGAAACTACATAAAATTCATCCTCCGAGCAGAAAAATAAAGCTCGTGATGGATGAAAGGACCAATTGAGGAGATCTTAAAACTGTCTCACTCTAAGCTGGTCCTGTTCGAAAATTAATACAAACTCACTCCATAAGATTACATCAACAGTAAAGACACAAAAACTAAAATGTCAAGTGACCCTAGCTAGGGCCATACCCAAGAAACCCAAGCAGAAGTCACTAAGGCATTTAATCAAACATCTACCATGCAGACTTCTCAGGTTGCTGTGGCAGTTCAACAAACACCTGGTGTGCAACCAGCTGAGTTACAAAGTCACCATGAACCATGCCAAGCTGACCATGGGTAAAACGGGAAAAGAAGAAAGAAGAAATTCTGTTTTCAAAACAGAAATATTCCAGTCTGTTAGATCCCAACAGACTGGCAATTGTGTCACACAAACCCTATGGCTGCCATGTCAGCCAAGGGTGCTAATCTATGAAAAATTCTGTGCATAAATAGGATTGTTTTACTGTAAATCAAAAATACAAGAAATACAAAAAGAATAGCTAAGATTCAAATTGAATACCTGTTGCTTCTCCTTTTGCTGTTTTCCTTCTCTTCTTGTTTCCGCTCCTGTGAAAACACAAAAGCAAATATTACTCAACAATCAACATATATACGGCACAACACCAAAGTAAATGAACATTATCAACGACGGTACCTTGAGAATGTGTGGGATGTCCTTCACAGACTTCAGAGTTTCATGGAAAGACGAGAGGAAGACGGTGGACGAGAGGAAGACGAGCGGCCGACGAATAGGAAGACGAGCGGCCGACGAGAGGAAGACGACGAACGAAAGGAAGACGAGCGGCGCAAGGAGGAGAGGATTTCTTTTCCGATTAGGTTTTTTATTTATTTATTTTATATACCGTGTCGGTTCCGTTCGCGGATAGGAAGTACTGAAGTGATCGGTTTTTTAATTTTATCATCCTGACCGATCCATTAAGTATATTGAACCGGTCTAAAATCAGTTTGGATAGATTTGCTTCGATTCGTCAATTTTATATTCAGTCCTAATATAAAGGGTTTCAAATTTGACTCCAAACTCTTTATATAGATTTCCGGTGCAGATTTAAACCCGGTGCATAAAATATACCGATTTTATCTTTTTTTATTTTATTCAATTATTTATTCATATTTTAACCCGAATTATTGTGTTCCAAAATTTATTTTTTTTAAACTGTTGAATTTTTATTACAGTTTGTTCATGGCATAATTTGGAAACCAAATTGTACTGTATATTAGAACTATTTGTTTTCTTGACCAAGATATGATTTTAACAAAAACTATTAGACTATGTTTGGTACATCGTATTGGATTGGATTATATAATATTATATTGGATGGAATCATATAAAATTGAATTAGATTAGATTTAATACAATATAATTCCTTATTTTGCGCACTATTTAATTAATTGGTGTTGATGCAACGCTTGTCCGTCGAGCACTGTTCAACCGCCGATGGAGATGCCTTCGTTATCCACCGCTCTCACGCGATCAACCTACGAACAAACAAGTTAGAAGGAGACACCGACTGGATGATCGGTATCAACCCTCCGACGATCAAGTTAGAAAGGAATTACTTTTTAATTGACCACCGGGTACTCCCAATTTTATCTCTCAAACTGAAACTTGTCCCTTTCTCAGGCCCACAACCCCTATTTATATTGCTTTTTACTGTTTTAAAGCCAACTTGTCATTGGTCAGGTTGGACACCTGTCATGTGGCACAGTAAAGTCTCTTGAGTTTGACATGTTACTGTTCCTAAGAGCGTTTCATAGTTCTTCGTTACGTGTCAACGGGCGCTACTGTTCATAACCTTCCACCATGATCTCCCGTCATTCAACGTCCATCGAAGCACCTACCGAGTGATGGTGTCATTCCATCCCCCGAGTGGAATTCTGGGGCTTATAGCGTTCTGGGGCTCATCGTGCTGACCTGTGTGCCACGTGGCAGTGTCGCCACGTGTCAGCTTCCCTTGAGTTTTCGTCAGTATACAACTTTAGTATCATCATTTCCCCCGAATTTTATCATTCGGTGAATTTCCCATCGTGTGATAAAATTTCCTTTTGAGGATTTATTTCCGTACTAAACGCGTTCTGTCATTAGGTAGGCGATGGTTTTTGTTATGCTTTTGTTATAATTTAATATTATTCACTCCTTCAGAGCGCTTTGCTATCGTTCATTAGGTGCCATTAATGATAATTAATTAGCCCAAAAGAAATGTGCGCTTTTCATATATATATATATATATAAACATATATATATGTATATACGTTTATACACATACATATATATATATATATATATATATTTATATAATGATATTTAAATATATAAATATTTATTTTGTTTTTGCTTTATTATTTTATTGTTTTGAAATGCACCGACTCTTCAAGTGGGCAAGTGGTTGCCTTTAAATATAACCATTGTTCTTAGGGTCTCTCATTTCTCTAACTTAGACTATTTTTTACATCTTAGGAGGTTGATTTCGTCTCATTCGGTGGTAGCAATTTTCTGTCTTTGGTGGCTTGCAATTTTCTGTCTTTGGTGGCTTGCAATTTTCTGGGTTCGGTGGCTGTGCTTGCGCGCGATCTGGAGCTGCTGTGGTGTGATCGGGGGCTGCTATCTCGCACGATTGGGGGCTGCTGTTGCGCGCGATCGGGGGCTGCTATCTCGCACGATTGGGGGCTGCTGTTGCGCGCGATCGGGGGCTGCTGTCTCGCGCGATCGGTGGCTGCCTCTTTCCATTGGTAAGTTGATGCACTTAAGTTTAATTAAGAAACTAGAGCAGTGAATTGTATTCGAAGATTGTGATTTATTTTAAAATGTGTGTACATGTTTCTCTCTTCTCTTTTTTCTTTTTCTTCTTTTTTTTTTTTTTTTTTTTAAATGCTTTGAAATGTAAATATTTATTCTCCCAGTAGTGTGAATGATTTTGCTTCTGCTGCCATGCCCATGTTTGATTGTTGCAGGCATTCAATTGTTCTGCGCTCGGTGGCTGCCCTTTTTCTGCACTCGGTGGTTGATTCTTTATAAGTAAGTTTCCGGGCTACCAATCCCCTTTTCTTATTTTTTCTCTTCGATGTCTTCGGAATCGAGTTCAAACTCCTCTGAGGGTAGTACCTCCGGGTCTTCTTCGAAATCCGCTTCTTCGGAGTCCAAATCAATCGGATCTGGGGATAATCCAATTGAATCTGGAAACCATCCTAGATCAGCGGGAGGCCCGGAATCCTCGCTTCCTCCTGGTATAATTCAGGGTTATAATTCAGAAGACTACCATCGAACTAACTTAGAGTTTAGTAGATTTGCCGTCAACCGTATTAGGGAAAATAGGATAAACAACAGTAGACTAAGCATTTATAGGGAAGAGTTCTCGATTCCTTCCGATGTTGGACTTAGGATACCAAACATGGGGGAGCAAGTTTCAAATCCTGAGCCAGGGTGCGTGGCTATCCACCCGGCTTTCCTCGAGATTGGGATGTGTCTCCCTTTACAACCTTATGTCAGGAGGTTCCTTAGGGAGGTAGGTTTGGCTCCCGCCTAACTGAGTCCAAACAGTTGGCGTATATTGATCGGAATGTGGTGTCTCTGGCGCCTCAATGGGATTGATACCGATCCCACTCTATCTGAGATCAGACATTGCTACAAACTAGTCGGTCATGCTCGTGGTGGCGATGGCTGGTGGCATCTCTCCAGCTGGTCCAGGTTATCTGGTCACTCACTCATCATTGGGCAACCTTCTTCGAATAAAGAGTGGAAGAAGACCTGGTTTGTTGCCACCACTGGGTGGGGTAGGGAGCTAACGATCGGTGGAAGAGAGCAGAGAGTTAGATCGGTATTCGATTTTCCAGGTTGGTAGTTTGATTGTCTACTTGCTTTTCAACCTCCCTTCCTTTTATTTTTGCTAATACATGTTGTCTTGTTGATTAGGTACTTGGGAGCGCGTTCATGAAAAGGACTTGACTGCAGAGGAGCGCGAGCATATAAATTCTGCCTGGGAAACTCGGAGTGATCATCGACATATTGATTATTTGTTGGATGTTCGGGTGCTCGCTTCAGTGAATATCATCCCGGAGCCCTCTTCTCTGAGACTGGCAAATTCAAAGAGGAGCTTTGGAAAGAAAAGTAAGCTTATTTTTCTGGCCTAATATTTTATGTTATAAATTTGTTGACTCATTTGGTAACTTGTTTTACTTTCTTTTCTATTTCCCTTCTTTCTGATGTTTCAGAGAAGTTGGCTGGCAAATCGGACAAAGGGAAGATGCCTGACAAAGAAGTTGCACCCTCGAGGAAAGGGAAGTCTGTGGCCAGCAAGCGGCCTCGGAGGACGCTTCCGAAAGGTAGTCTGGGGGCCAAGATTCCTGAGGAGTTTATAAAGGGAGTCTCTTCGAAGCGCGCACGCGTCACCACTGAAACATCAGAGCAGGTCTTGCCTGAACAGGAAGTTCTTGGGGACGCTGATCCTTCGAGCGCTATGCCGCCCGTTCCCCCGAGGGGAGGTAAGTCCAAAGCGGGGAGCACTGAATCAGTCAGGGGAGGTGATAAGAGGCGGAGATCTCACAGTCCTTCCGCTTTCCATCGACCACCGATGGGTTCAGGTGTGCCACCGACCTTCACTTCTACCAGGCCCGGTGTATCCCAGTCCAGCGTTGACGCTATCTTCTCTCCTGATCAGTCGGTTGATTTCATATGCGACAATGCTAGGAATTTCATGAGATCCACCGATCCTGGCGCAACTGGCAAAATGAGTAATGATGATAGGATTCGTATTGCCACAGGGCAATTCTATACGGTAAAGTCCTGTATTATAGAGTTTATGACTGTTGGTCTTATTATTATTTCTAACGATTCATTATTGGTGGTCAGGCGATTGGCAACTTTCGCCATCAAGAGATGAGGCTCGTGGAACTCCATGATCAGCTGGAGCATACTGAAGCTGAGCTCATTCACAAGAAGGACCTGCTCAGCTGTACCCAGAGGGACCTTGGTGAATCTCGGGAGGAGGTTGCTCACTTGAAGGCACGGGTGGCTTCTTTAGAGAAGAAGGCTGCTAGAGGAGCCAAAGCGGATGAGTACAGGGGGAGGCTGAAGGATGCTCGGAGGTTGATCACTCGCCTCCAGAACGAACTCCCCGACCGTGCGATTGACCGTTTTGTAAAGTCCTCCGAGTACATGAAAGCCGTTAACGATGAATTTCAGCGAGGGTCGCTCGATACACAGTACTTGGTCTCAAAAGTTGATCCGAATTTCGACTTTGAGAAGTTTGAAGAGATCAAGGCCGCTGAGTGGGGCACTGGGGAGACAGCTGAGAAGGCTGATTCTCCCGAAGAGGAGAAGGATTCCTTGCTCGTAGCTGATGTTGAGCTCTCTGGAGAGGAAGTTGAAGAAGTGGGTAGCGGTGGCGAGTAGCGTCACGTTTCATCTTTTGTTTTTGATGTACCTATTTAGAACCATTCTGGTGCTTGTTTGTTAATTTCTCCCTTTATGTTAGTTTTGTTGGGCAGTTTCTGGTTTTATCGTGTAGTTTGAGTTTGCTATACAATTTGAAATATTTGAATTCATGTGTGATTGATTTGAACTTAGTAGTTTAATATGTAAATTAAATCGAGCATCTCACTTTGAAACCATCCATGTTCGGTGTTGTCATGTTTGGGTGTGGTTCGTGATTATATCTATATCCCGCGGTCCCATAACATTGATCTTTTAGGGCCACCGACCATATCGTTTCCGAAGGACCTCCTGATAATTTCGACCGGAGGTTGATCCCTGAGGTTAGATGGGTAGGATATTCTGATCTTTTCGATCGGAGGTTGATCTCACATGACCTCCTGGTCGTTTCGATCGGAGGTTGTTCCCGCATGACCTCCTAATCGTTTCGATCGGAGGTTGGTCCCGTAGGACTTGGTGATCTTTTCGATCGCAGGTTGATCTCGTATGACCTCCTGGCCGTTTCGATCGGAGGTTGGTCCCGTAGGACTTGGTGATCTTTTCGATCGGAGGTTGATCTCACATGACCTCCTGGTCGTTTCGATCGGAGGTTGTTCTCGCATGACCTCCTGACCGTTTCGATCGGAGGTTGATCTCGTATGACCTCCTGGTCGTTTCGATCCGAGGTTGTTCTCGCATGACCTCCTGACCGTTTCGATCGGAGGTTGATCTCGTATGACCTCCTGGTCGTTTCGATTGGAGGTTGATCTCACATGACCTCCTGGTCGTTTCGATCGGAGGTTGTTCTCGCATGACCTCCTGACCGTTTCGATCGGAGGTTGATCTCGTATGACCTCCTGGTCGTTTCGATTGGAGGTTGATCTCACATGACCTCCTGGTCGTTTCGATCGGAGGTTGTTCTCGCATGACCTCCTGACCGTTTCGATAGGAGGTTGGTCCCGTAGGACTTGGTGATCTTTTCGATCGGAGGTTGGTCCCGTAGGACTTGGTGATCTTTTCGATCGGAGGTTGGTCTCGTAGGACTTGGTGATCTTTTCGATCGCAAGTTGATCTCGTATGACCTCCTGGCCGTTTCGATCGGAGGTTGGTCCCGTAGGACTTTTTGATCTTTTCGATCGGAGGTTGGTCCCGTAGGACTTGGTGATCTTTTCGATCGGAAGTTCAATACTCTAGGTTTATGCACTCTAAATCATTTACGTGAAATTTACTAAATACTAACCGTGACTGAGTGGAGTTCCATTCAATGAAAATCGGGAGGGAATTGGTAATCATCCTCCATTACACTTCTTTTCTGAGTTTACTGATAATACTTTTTCAAGTGGCTTACATTCCAGGGATTTTTGAGTGGAGTTCCCCCGAGCGTGGCCAGTCGGTAGGTTCCATTTCTTGCTGCTGATGCTACCTGATACGGTCCTTCCCAGTTATCCCGGAGAGTCCCTTCCGCAGGGTTCTTCGTGCTTGGGATCACCTTCTTCAGCACTAACTCTCCTGGTTGGAATTTTCTTATTCGTGCCTTTGAGTTGTAGTACTTGGCTATTTTTTGTTGAAGCGCTGCAATCCTGAGGCTTGCTTCATCTCTCCTACTTTCCAGTTCATCCAGAGCAGCTTGGAGTTCAACTTCATTGTCAGTGGTGGAAAATCTGTCCACTCTTCTGGTTTTCAAGGTTATTTCGGTAGGCAGTACTGCTTCAGTCCCAAAGGCTAGTGAAAATGGAGTTTCTTCTGTCGTAGAATGGGGTGTGGTTCTTACTGCCCATAACACTTCTGGGAGTTTCTCAACCCAACCTCCTTTCTTGGACTCTAGCTTGCATCTCAGCAAGTGCTTGATCACTTTGTTCGCGGCTTCTACCTGTCCGTTGGTCTGCGGATGTGCGGGGGATACAAATCTGAGGTTGATGCCGCCTTGTTGGCAAAACGTTCGGAAGCTTCGGTTATCGAATTGTGTTCCATGATCGGTTACTATAACTTCCGGAACTCCAAATCGGTACAGTATGGCTTTTTTCACGAATTCCGTGGCCTTACTCTCCGTGATCCGTACCAAGGCCTCCGCCTCTACCCACTTTGTGAAATAATCAATTGCGACAATCGCATACTTCTTCTGGGAAGATCCTGTCGGCAAAGGCCCTATTATATCGATTCCCCATTGAGCGAATGGCCATGGACTCGCCATTGGTGTCAATGCCTCCGAAGGTAATCTGGGTATGCTGGCCGTCCTCTGACATCTATCACACTTTAATGCGAGGTCCTTTGCTTCCCTGAACATGGTAGGCCAGTAGTACCCCTGGCGGAGGACTCGGTGCCCTAGGGTCCTTCCCCCCGAATGACTTTCGCACACTCCCCCGTGAATCTCTCGGAGGACCTTCTCAGCATCGGAGGTTCCTAGACACCTCAAAAGGGGGTGTGAGTAACTCCTTTTGTAGAGCACATTGTGATGAACAACATACCTTGGAGCAGTCCGTATCACCTTTCTCGCTTGCAATCTATCCGCTGGGAGTTGTCCATCTTGGAGGAACTGGATGATCGGTTGCATCCATGACCCTTCGTCTGTGTTACCTCCGGTGGTCATGACTTCTTCCTCAACTTCAACACTTGGGTTAGGCAGTTCAGTTATCGTTATTGTCCGAGGGAGTTTAGCTTCAGTAGTAGAAGCCAATTTCGCCAAAGCATCTGCTTGGGAGTTCCTTTCCCTGGATATTCTTGTGAATCTGCACTCCCGAAATCTCTTGCTTAGTGCCTTTACCATGTTCAGGTAGAGCATCATCACGGTGTCTTTTGCCTGATAGTCGTTGTTAACTTGGTTCACAATGAGCTGTGAGTCGCTGAAGACGACGAGAACTTCCACCTTGAGCTCTACGGCGAGCCGAAGGCCTTGAACTAGAGCCTCGTACTCCGCTATGTTGTTTGTTGCCCGAAATCCGAAACGGAGGGCTAATTGGGCTATTGCGCCATTCGGTGATTGTATTATGACCCCAGCTCCACTGCCATGCCGATTGGAGGACCCATCTACAAAAAGTTTCCAAGATTCGTCCTCCGATCGGTCGATGCTGAAGGTATCTCCTTGAATACTTTCTAACAAGAAGTCGGCTACAGCTTGGCCTTTGATCGCACTCCTGGGCCTATAAGTAAGATCGAACTCGCTGAGTTCTACAGACCACTTGATCATCCGACCTGATGCTTCTAGCTTCTGCATCACCTGTCTAAGGGGGTAGTTCGTTAAGACGGTGATCGGATGTGCTTGGAAGTATGGTCGGAGTCTTCTTGCTGAGGTTATCAATGCCAGCACAATTTTTTCGACCTCCGTATACCTGGTCTCTGGGTCCGTCAGGGCCTTGCTCACATAGTATACAGCCCTCTGAGTTCTGTCTTCCTCCCGAATCAGAGCCGAACTTACAGCTACCGTGCTAACAGCCAGATACAAGTATAGGGTTTCTCCATTCAGGGGTTTAGATAGCATCGGTGGTTCTGCTAGATATGACTTCAGCTCTTTAAAGGCACTCTCACACTCTGGGGTCCACTGACTCGAACTATTTTTCTTCAAAGCCTTGAAGAATGGAAGACAACGATCCGTAAGGCGTGAGATAAATCTTGCAAGAGATATAATGCGCCCTGTAAGCCCTTGGATTTCCTTTGTCGTCCTAGGACTTCGCAACTCTTGAATCGCCCTTATCTTATCTGGGTTGGCATCGATTCCACAATGGTGGACCATGAAGCCAAGGAATTTTCCCGAACACACTCCAAAGGCGCATTTCTCTGGGTTGAGCTTCATCTTGTATCTTCGGAGTGTCTTAAATGTCTCTTCAAGGTCTGCTCGGTGGTCACTGGTCCTCAGGGACTTGGTCAGCATGTCGTCAACATACACCTCCATGTTTCTCCCGATTTGTCCTTCGAACATGCGATTCACCAATCTCTGGTATGTTGCTCCTGCGTTCTTCAGACCGAAAGGCATCACCTTGTAACAATACATTCCCTTGTCGGTGACAAAGGCTGTTTTGTCTTCATCAGCTTCGGACATCTTCACTTGATTGTACCCCGAGTACGCATCCATGAAACTCAAGAGTTGGTGTCCTGCAGTAGAGTCCACCAACTGATCTATTCTTGGGAGCGGGAAGCAATCCTTAGGACAAGCTTTGTTCAAGTCGGTGAAGTCTACGCACATCCTCCACCGGTTGTCCTTCTTCCTAACCAGGACTACATTAGATAGCCACTGATTGTACTCTAGGGGTCTGATAAACCCAGCATCTAGCAGCTTCTTGACTTCCACTTCTATAGCTTGATATCTTTCTGCATTGAACGACCTCCTCTTCTGACACACAGGTTTGCAGTCTGATCTAACATTGAGCTTGTGAACCATTACACTTGGGTCTATTCCCGGCATGTCTTGGTGGCTCCATGCAAAGATGTCCGAGTATTCAATTACGAGACTTATCAGTTCTGCTCGGGTATCTTGAGGAAGAGATGCCCCGAGGAGGACTGTCTTCTGAGGTTGGTCCGCACATATGGAGACGCGCTCTAGGGGTTCCACAGGATTTCCCGAGGGTTTGGTGGTTACGTCCCTAGGATCAAGGCTTGAAACTTCTGCTTTACCTAACTCCTCTTTAGCTTGCTGTCGGATAAGCACACCGAGCGTCTTTTGTTTTCTCAACTTTCGCGATTGATGACGAGTGGTCCGATCTACCGTGGCTACCAATGAGCCTCCCACGGTGGTCAAGGTGTTTTGGCCTATCTCGACGCATCGTCTATATTCACTCTGATCCGCCTTCATCTCACCTTCCCCATTTTCCGTGGGGAATTTGACCTTCATACAATAAACACTACTAACAGCACGCAGATCATATAGAGTAGGCCTCCCAATCAACATATTAAAGGGGAAAGGAATGTCAATGACCTGGAAGGTGACCCATAGGGATCGTGTGTTGGGGCGGCTGCCAAAGCGCACGGGCAAGTCAATCTGTCCAAGGGGTCTCGTTCGGTGGCCTCCAATCCCTCGAATGCAGTATCTCGCGGGTTTGAGTTGTTCAATCCTGTATCCGAGTTGCTCGACTACCGCCCAATGGATTATGTCAGTTGAACTTCCATGGTCGATCAACACTCGCTTGACAGTACGGTTTGAAACCTTAACCATGACCACCAGCGCGTCGCAATGCGGGTAGGTCACTCCTTCAGCATCGTCTGGGGTAAAGGTTATTGATTGCCATTGAATCGTTGGTAGGTCGGAACTGCCAGCTATACAAACGGTGGTGGATGTTGATGCTTGACTCTCTGTTCCACCGACCACCGATTCTTGAGTGATGAAATTTATTGGGTCATCCTCATCTGACACTGGGGCATTGGTTACCTGCCGCTCATCGTCCTTAAGTTGTACACTCATTTTTGATTGCTTTCGGATGCATTCTTGCAACTTCCCACTGCGTATAAGCGTCTCTATTTGATCCTTCAAGCTTCGACAATTCTTTGTCTCATGACCATGATCTCGGTGGAACTCGCAGCGTTTCTTCGGGTCGCGCTGCTCTGGGGGCGATCTCATTGGTCCAGGCCATTTGAGCAATTGAGCCACCTTGGCTTTTTCGAACATCTGGTCAATTGGAAATTTCAGTGGGGTATACCTATCAAACTTACTCTTGGGCATCCTCGTCTCCCCATCACTTTGGCCTACATTGGCCCGGTCATCCTTTTCTGGGGCTTTAGCCTTTCCCTTACTTAACCTGTTGTACCACGGTTTTTTGGGCTCGGAAGATTGGGCCTCTTCATTTTTCCCCTTTATCCCACTGATCTCTTCTGCTGTTGCATACTTCTCCGCCCGTTCCATCAGTTCTCGATAGGACGATGGGCCGTTCTTGGAGAGGGACCAAGAGAGCTTCCCATCCTGAAGTCCTTCAGTAAAAGCCATCACGGCCCCCATGTCACTGAAGTTTTGAACCTACCTGGCTGCATCTTAGAACCTCTTCATGTAATCTCGGAGGTTCTCCCCAGATTGTTGTCTGATTGATGCAAGGTGGACTATATGCCTCCTTCGGCGTCGACTACCAGCGAATCCACTTCTAAACTCTCGTTGAAGTTCTGCGAAGCTAGATATGCTTTGCCTCCTCAGCCCGCTGATCCAAGTTCGAGCATCTCCAATTAGCGTTAGAGGGAATATTTTACACTTCAAGGCATCGGAGGCTCCTTGCATGTTCATCCAGTCGAGGTATGTATCCAGGTGGTCATCTGGGTCTCCGGTTCCATTGTATCCACACATGTCTTTCCTAGGAATCTTTATGTGGTCCGGTATCGGTACGGACGATATCTCTTCAGTGAATGGACTTTCTCTTTCCTCCCTTCGGCGAGTGATACCATCCCTTCCATAGGCTCGCTCTTGCAAATCCTCAATCTGATCCATGAGGTATTTTATCCGAGGGTCGTGGTCTTGATTCCCAAGTCCTTCGTACCCCCCAGCCATCTCTCGCTGATAAACGACAGGCCTATGCCTGACCCTTCGGGCATCTGCTGGGTCCGGCTGGTAATCATCGCGTTCCTCTCTGGAGCGGGTAAGACCTGAAATCCTCGGAGGTTCATCATCGTATGCTCGTGGGGCGGTTCTGGAGAGGGCTTCTTCTGAGTCCGTTCGACGCCCGGTTTCCATCATCCCGATCACTCTAGCGAGATTCTGGGTCAGGGTGTGAATTTGGGCCTCCAAGTTTTGAAGATGACCCTGTTCCGCCATCGGAGGCTGATACTGCTGAGGATGATGTGAGTGTACCTGATGGGGTACGTTCTGAGTTGGCTGAGGATATTGGTTCGGTTGCCAAGGGGGATACTGGTATCCCTGTTGCTGAGGTGGAACCGGTGGTGGAGCTCCTCCTCCGAACGGGTTCTGATACATGGGAGGTGGCCCATTCTGCGCATAATATTGATATTGAGGGTAGTTTTGATATTCGTTCCACAGGGGTGTTGGGATCGGATGCACTCCTGAAAATCCAATCTGGTTATCACCCATGCCTTCGTCTGGAAGGGCATGGTTCGGTTGTTCATCTGCCATTTGTTCCGCGGAGGATGCTGGATTCACCCCCTCCTTCTAGCGCCTAGATGTTGATGCAACGCTTGTCCGTCGAGCACTGTTCAACCGCCGATGGAGATGCCTTCGTTATCCACCGCTCTCACGCGATCAACCTACGAACAAACAAGTTAGAAGGAGACACCGACTGGATGATCGGTATCAACCCTCCGACGATCAAGTTAGAAAGGAATTACTTTTTAATTGACCACCGGGTACTCCCAATTTTATCTCTCAAACTGAAACTTGTCCCTTTCTCAGGCCCACAACCCCTATTTATATTGCTTTTTACTGTTTTAAAGCCAACTTGTCATTGGTCAGGTTGGACACCTGTCATGTGGCACAGTAAAGTCTCTTGAGTTTGACATGTTACTGTTCCTAAGAGCGTTTTATAGTTCTTCGTTACGTGTCAACGGGCGCTACTGTTCATAACCTTCCACCATGATCTCCCGTCATTCAACGTCCATCGAAGCACCTACCGAGTGATGGTGTCATTCCATCCCCCGAGTGGAATTCTGGGGCTTATAGCGTTCTGGGGCTCATCGTGCTGACCTGTGTGCCACGTGGCAGTGTCGCCACGTGTCAGCTTCCCTTGAGTTTTCGTCAGTATACAACTTTAGTATCATCAATTGGATTTTATTAAATAAAGAATATTGTCAAATTCAAAATTAGATGCAAAATATTTAAACAAAATATAATTATTAAAATCAATTTAATTTTTATAAATAAAATAAATCATTTTTATAATAAAAAACCAACCCTTCAAAATATTTTTATTTAAAAAAAATATATATTTTGAAACACATCCCAAAACCCACCTCCCAGGTGGATATCACCGAGCCTGTGTTTGTAGGTACGTAGCGTACAATCATATCCAGACTCCAATCCAGTATAATGCCCACACTAAACACCGACCTTCGAATTCTATCCCCCGATCAATTCAATACAGCCTTGTAGCTCCACTGAAACATTATGCAACTTACATGATTCTAGAAGTTAAATAATTTCACTAATTAAAGGCAATCTCAGGTTGTGCTATTTGCTTCCATTCTCCGTTTGAAAAAGACAAAAAAAAAATTAAGATTTCACACTTATAAAATATTAAATAGAACACTAAGCACTTAAACATTAATGTATGAACATATTCTATATATGTATATGAATCCTACCATAGTCTCAATAGTATAGGAAAACAAAAACTTCCTAAAATGATGCACAAGAAATTTTTCATACTTCTAAAACCATAAAAAAATGCCCAAAAAAATTTAAAGACACATTAAAAACATGTCTAGAAGTCAACAAAAGTTCGTGTGGATGGGGAGAAGGAGGTGGACAGACTTAGAAGCATGTCACTGCCTCAAGCACTGGCCTGTTATCGGACCTCACCGCCTATTATTATCATTATCTTTGAATATGTAAGGTCACCGCCTGTTGTCAAACCTCACTGCCTCGGTGGATGTTTTTTTGTCTAAAGAATGCCCTTAAAGGGCAACATGATGTTATAGAATCAGTATCTGATTGACACTACAACAGAGAGACATCAAAACTCATTTGTTATACATTAGAATCGCCAAAGACAAATTGATCTAAAAGATGTGGTTTCCTGGAAATGGAATTTGAAAAATCATGATGATATTGAGAATAATGCTTGAGTGATCAATAAATTCTCATCATCTCAAGCTCCCAAAAAGCTAGTCGCATAAGTGAAAAACAAAATTATTGATGTGTAAATTCGGTCAACGCAATAAAACAGTAAATATGATTGTTAAGCAATAAAAAAGATATCAAACCAAATAATTTTTAAAGTGGTTCAGCTTGAGAATCGAAGTCTACATCTACTGTTATGATATTGCTTTAAGCAGCTCTCACTAAGTCTTTTCTCTCAAAATTCGTTACCTTATACCAGTAATGATTCTTCCATTTTATAGTATTAAGGATGGTGTCATTACTGATTTATATGGAATTAAATTACTAAAAATCAAGAATCAAATAATATCTCTAAGTATTATATATTCGTTAAAATCCCCCTTGTAATTTCATTTTTAGCCAAAATCCACCATGTAGTTTCATTTTATATATAAAATTCCACCTGACATTAACTTTTCTGTTAAATATACAAATTCTGATATAAAATTAGACTAAAATGATATTATTGCCCCTGAATTGTTGAACAGATTGTAAAAAGACAATATTACCCTTAAAATATGACACATGTGCATAACTACTTTATTCTAATAAAACTTCACTCCCTAACTGCCTATTTCATTTTCATTTCCCTCTTTATCCCTCCCTAACTACTCCTTTCATTTCATTTCCCCCTAAAAACTAAAAACATATAAATTGAAAGACACCAATAAAAATCTTAACTTTTAAGTCCATTAACTGAAACTAATGAAATAATTCTAAACAAAAAAAATAACAACATTTAATAAAATATTAATATTCATTACCAATAATATTCTCAACAAAATATTGCTATTACTATCCATAAAATATTGTTGTCCATCATGCTATTATAAATATCAAGAGGAGAAAGTTTAGTGTTGTTGCATCAACTAGCTATACAAAAACTAATACAATAGCATAATCATATGCCCAAAAATTTATACCTCTTAACAAATAACAACACAATACAAATAAAAGCATCATCAAGTGTGCATGATGGCTATTATTCTTCTGTCAATTGTGATTGAGGTTGAGAATGTGAGACATAAAGCTGTGAATGTGGCTGTGACGATGAGACATTGTCATTATTTGATTGTACCTGGTAAGAAGAAGAAAAAAATTGTATAACAAAAACAAAAAAAAATAGAAAAAAGAAGCAAAAACTATCAAAAGAATGCAACAAATAAGAGAAAACTAAATTTTTTTAAACCTGAATTTTTTAAAACCAGTAAGCATACCTTTTTTTCAGACCGTTTCGCACCTCCACTGCATGTTCTCTTGTTGTGTCCAGCTTTCTTGCAGATTTTGCATATCACACTACCAGATTTTGTAGGCTTCTCATTCTGCTTCATCTTCCTCTGCAGCTTCGATCTACCTAGCCTCCTTTTTAATGGTGGAGGAATAACTGGCACTGCATAAACTTCTAGCCACACACACTCGTCTAGAATAGGATGAATAATGCTGCCATATGTCTTGATAAATGCAGTTTTTGAAAAATTAGGGTCAACAAATTCAATAATTTTGTCTCTAATCCCATTGACTTTAGAAATGTGGCTTGTACCAGCCATAACATGACTGCATGACACCCCACTAATATGTCATACACCACACTCATAAGTTTTGGAGTGTAACTTAGCCACATATGCCCTAGTTTCACCCAAAAGCTCATATTCTCCATTTCCCGCACTTAGCATCCTCAGAATTCTACTTTATTTGCTAGCTTTTAAAATCTTTGAGTTTAACAGTTGGGGGTAAATCTGATTTATAGTTTACACAGTCCTCCATTCTTTGTTGGAACTGTTTCATGATTATTCTCCTAATATACTCCAACAACTATAAATATGTCCTAACCCTATGGTCTCCCAACATGCTGTTAAATGATTATATTATGTTATTAGTGACATGAACACATTTAATAATGCAGTCAAATGAGTGTCTAGACCAACGCTTGGATTCTATTTTTTCTATTTATTCCTATTAACATATTTATTGTTTTATATTTTCGAATACCAAATCAAATACGACGAAACATCGCTGTATATCAGTATTATTGCTCCCATAAACATAGATGTTAATTGGTTTGTAAACTCTAATGATCAGCTTGATTTTGTTAAAAAAATTAATCAGTAATCATTTTTTTTTAATCATCGAGACAAATCTAAGTCTAAGACATCTAAATATAATTAGGTACAAGTTTAAAAAAAAAATAATGAATAAATTGCAGTTTAACATGCGGTTTAAAAAAACCATGGATAAATTGCAATTTAATATGAAGTTTAAAAAAACCATAAAGTAAAAAAAAAAAAAAAAGTTAACATGCAGTTTAAGCATGAATAAATTGCTCTCTCATGTATATATTTGCAAACAAGCATGAATATATACAGATATATAAATTTACAAACAACCATGAATATAAATAGGTACATATTTGCAAACAACCATGCATAATCGAACATAAATACACAAGCATGCATGTAATCCAAAAGTTCTAAGTCAGTTGTTTCTACCAAACAAAAACACTACAAACTAGTAAGCATGTAATGCAAAAACCCTTACCCTTCTCTGCGAACAAAATCACTGCAAACCAAATTATTTTCATGTCTAGTATTCATAAAAAATATATTTACACACTCAATTAGCCAATTCATACTTCTAATAAAAAAAACCCCAAATTAATTTTCACAAAACCCTAACTATTCTCATCTATGAACAATAAAGGGAAAATAACAACAACAAAAGATAAAAATCAATAAAAGAAACAAAAAAGTATAGATATAAGCCATAATTAACCTTTGAGCTTCAGCAACGACAACACCCACCAAAACCTCTTTTCTTTGACAATGAACCGGTCACCACAATGATAGCTAAGCATCAAGACTGGTTCAAGTCTACCAGAACAACTAATGGCACCCTCACGTCTCCGTCGAAGGTCGTCTTAGGATTTTTTTTTGGCGTGAAGAGATGGAGGAACCAAGGGTAGAGAGAGACGAAGATGGTGGAAAATGGTAGAAAGTTCTTTTTGTTTTGTTCTGAATGAGAAGGGACCACGACTCTTGGTTTTGTTTTGAACATTCTCCACCAACACTTGATGACGTGGCTTCACCACATCCATACCTTTATGCTTTTTAATTTTTTTTAATCAATTCTTTTTTTACTTTTTGTTAACATAATAAATATTAAATTTATTTATTGTAATTTACTCTTTTACCCATGCCACATGGTTCTCATTCTTGAATGTATTGTGCAATTACTTCATTACCCTTTAATATTAACGGCACTTACAACTATTTAACAGAAAAGTTAATGTCATGGGAGATTTTGTATATAAAATGAAACTATAGGGGGGATTTTAGCTAAAAATGAAATTACAGGGGAGATTTTAATGAATACATCAAACTAGAGTGGGATTTTAGTAATATCCCTATATTTTAATCAAGATACAATCACTAAAAATTCAGAAAGTAAATACGAATTTAAACTCAGTCAACTAATATAATCAAATTCCTTAAATCATGGGATTGTCACTTATCTGGAAAATACGCTTCGTGTTAGGATTATGTTCAATAGCAAGAGTGTAATAGTATATTTGACAATCTTTCTCATATGAATAAAGTGATTTCAGATTTAACAAATTTTACAGCAATTATATCAATTGTCAAAAGTAAATAATCATAAGGTTAAGAGACTATGGGAAACAAAAGAACTGTTCGTACATCTGAATATGTATGAGGTAGACACAATTCTTTAGTTAGTCTTGAACAAATATTTACAACTTAAGATACAAGATTGGACGCCTTTATCTTGTTAAAGTTGTAGATTCTTTTGTTAGCATTTGAGCGAGATCAAATGCAATATGCTGAGTCTAAAATCATCGAAGTGTCTTTGGACAAAAGAATCTAGTGCACTGGGTGCATTGAATAAGATCACTATAGAAAACTTTATCCACAACTGTCAGTGGATAAAAGTATTCAATTGAGACAATCGGAGAGTCTATCTCAATTCTGAGATAAATTATGGACTTATGGTTGCATGCGTTATCATTTGAGCTGTCAATGAATACGATTATATCGCATAGTCTATCCTCGATAGTTTGGTGGTATTTACGTATATATCGATAGAAGACATCATTTATAGAAATGGACATCGTGACTGCATCTAGCAAATGTTAGTAGAATACCATCATATGGATGTTTTGAGGTATTGAATATTAAATCTTAACGTTGAGTTTTCAATAGTGACTATTGAAATATGACTTCTGGACAAGTCAAAATATTCAAGTTCAAAAATATGATCATATGAGTAAATATGGTAACTTGGAGAACTATATACGGTCTATGAGTTCTTGGCGATTACTGGTATTTTTTACGAGGATACATTTTCTCCATTTAAGTTGTCTAGGGTACGAATTAGTACGCTCACTTATTCTATCTTTATTTAAGAGTTCAATTTTAGTTTTTTAGTGGAATGAACTAAAATTAATAGATCGGACCTAAGTGAATAATTTCTTGATTGTGATTAGGTAGTGTCTATTAGAGCTTAAATTTAGATAGCCCGCCAAAATCCTCAATCCACACGAATTTGAATGGATCACTAGTTATATTCTACCGGATCATTTATTTGATCCATCTTAAGAATTGATTTTGGAATTTTTTTTTTTCAAAAAGTTTGAGAGGTGCATTCTTGTATTCGATCAAGACACACGATAACTCGTCAAAGTACCTAGAATGGGCGGCCAAGAGTGTGTGATCCCTTGGGCAGCCATATGGAATGTTTTTAACATTCTGTAAAAATATTAAGAATGTAATTAGCACATTTAATATAAATGAGCTGTTGAAATTATATTAATATATTTATTTAAGGCATGTGCACTTATTTCTTTTTGTAAGAATGAGTCTAGTTCACATGTGGACTTTTTGTGGAAGTCCAATAGGATTAATAAAATGGAAAAACAAAGTTTGACCCATGTATTTAGGGTTGGGCGGCATTAGCTAAAATATTTAGCTAACTACTTTGTTTTATTTTATTATTTAATTAAATAAAAATTAATTAATTAATTGTTTAATCAAAAATACTTTTCTACTAAGAATTAGATTCTTAGTTTCATACCATTGTTGATAGTATGATAAGAATCAAAGATCTTATTTGATAAGTGATAGATAATTGGAATTATTTATCAAATCAAATTAGGAAAGGTTTTTAATATTGATCAAAATTATAAAGTTGACTTTTAAGTCACTTTCAGGAAAGTTTTGATAAGTCACTCAATTAGATAATACTTTTTAGAGTTGAGATTGAGTTGAACTCTAACTTGATAGGTTTTATGGTGAAACATAAATCCTCCCACACTAGGGAGAATTCGGCCACCATAAATAGAGGGTTAGGAGAGTTCGGCCAATGTTGCTTGAATCTAAGAGTTTTGTGAGCTTTTCATAAGCCAAGAAAAACAGCCCCCTACTCTAAGCAAAAGTGTGATAATCGCCCGAGAGAAAAAGAGAAAAAACAATTGAATTCAAAGTGTTCTAAATTTTCTCATGAGGGTTTTGAGTGACTAACGAAAAAAAAAAAAGGAAAAGTTTTTTGTTTCTCATCCTCAGGTATACAATTCAAAGAAAGAGAGCCCACACTCCAAGGTGATCCACATTTGTGAAGGATTGGAAGATCTTGCGGATTAATCTCGACACAACATCAAGCTTCACGTTTGATAAAAGGTACGATACCTTTTAATGTATATTTAATTAACTAACCGTTAAGATCCGCTCTTTTAGGAAAAAATCTAAAACGTACAAAACCATATTTTTGCGCTTCCACCGCGTGTTTTTTCTTCACTTCGAGCTGGATGTTTGCGAGCTGAAGCCACACTGATGATGAGAGGAGAGGTGATAAGGTTTTTTAAGCTCGCTTTAAACTTCAAGTGTTTAATCCCTTCATCTCTTATAGTTGGGGCTTGTGATCAGACTGTGTATGTTATATTTTTACACCCTTTAACATTGTCTTTTGACTTTGTTTTCAAATAATTTGGTAGGTTTAATGTGTGTTTTGAGCTAGTGCAGACCTTAGGAGAATATTAGGGAAAACATGACGAAGTTGGAAGAATTGAAGATTTCTCAGTGCAGACCGGTCTTGTTTCGGAGGCTGCCATAAATTTCATATGATGAACAGGGTTACGAGCTTTATATGTCTAGAAATATCTAGATGTATACTTTCAATGCATTTTACGATTTGTGATTTGGAGTTTTCTAGAGGAAGTTATGCTCGTTTTCGTAACAGTGCGCAGTCTTGCCAATTTCGACCAGTGGGTGGCGCGACCGGGAGTCGCGATACAACGGTCACGACGGTATATCAATGTTTTGGCAGTGAGTACCATAACCAGACCATTGCAATGCGGAAACCCTAAATTCTGCGACCTATAAAAAGAAAAGAGGAGAGAAAGAATAGGGTTCCGTCCTTGGCTCTCCCAAATTGTGCAAAGAGGTTCCTTAGGCCATTGTTCATCACCAAAACACACTACAAACACTATTCCACACAAGATTGAAGTCAGATACTCATTATTCATCTATCGTTTATTAGAGGAAACGAAGAATCGAAGGAGACAAAGTTCTAGCCGGACCAAAGTGGGATTTCTCACCATGGTTGCTTCAAGAATGGGTTGTATTGCTTGCTTTTCTTCTTTTGATGTTTCTATTATTGTTATGAGTAGCTAATTTCATAGTTAGGGGGTTAATGGACCAAGATTGAATGTTAGGATTTAATTGACTATGTAACATCCCTAATTTCGAATACTTAATTTTGAATATGAGAATATAAATTTTGTGATTTGAGGGGTATAAAACGTAATTAAAAGTATGTTTATTTTTATGGTTTCTAGGTGGACCAGATGGAACGGTCCAGAAATGATGCACGAAGAAAAAAGAGTGAAAAAAAACTGGGGCAGTGTGTACCGCGACCCCTCACCGCGACCACAGGTCGCGATGAGCTGCTTGCGGCGAAAAATGGCATTTTCAGGCAGTGAGCAACGCGACCTGGTCACCGCGACCATAGATCGCGCTAACTGGCTCGCGATGAAAAAGTGAAAATCCTGGCAGTGAGCATCGCGACCACCAGCGCGACTAGGGTACCGCGATAGGTGATCGCGATGAAGGCGGTGGAGTTGCTCCAGTGACCAACGCGACCTGGTGGCGCGACCACAGGTCGCGACGACCGAAAGATTATAAAAAAAAATAAGTTGTCGCTGAAGTCTCTGGAAAAACAGAACAGAAAAGAGAAAGGGAGAAAAAGAGAGACCGAGAGAGCGCGAGAGAGAAAAAGAAAAGGAAGAAGAATAAGAAGAAGAAGAAGAAGAGGAAAAAGAAGAAGAGAAGAGGAAGGAAAGAGAGAAGGAAAGAAAAGAAAAAGGTGAAAGAGAAAGAGAAAAGGAGAGGAAAAAGAAAACCTAGAACGCGATAGTCGAAAGGAAACGGTATTCAGGTTGGTGTACACCCATTTTCGAATTCTTTACAAAAAGTATTAAGTATTTTTAGTTTGAATCTGCGATTTATTTGAAGAATTTTGTTATTATGTGTTTATAATATTTTCCTTGGAATGATTTTATATTTTTTATCGTATTTCGATCGTATTTCGATTATTACGATTTATTGAAATTACTTGTGTTAGAATATTGTATGAATATTGTTTACTTTTCATGAAATCATATATGTATATTTTAAGAATATCGTTTGAATTGTATATATATATTTATTGAGTTGACCATGGATTTGTAAATTACTGTTATTATTTGAAAATGTTATATCGAAACGGCCCAGGATACTTAGACATAGAAATGGATATAGGAGGTTGGTATACCAGCTGGGTTAGTTTAGCAGTACTGCGCCGTTATTACCAGTGATTGTTGTTGCGGGGCAATCTTGGACAATCACAACGATTCTAGTGATTGTTGTTGCGGGGCAATCTCGGACAATCACATAGATATCAGTGACTGTTGTTGCGGGGTAACCTCGGACGTCACATTGAAACTATAGTGATGAAACCCATATTCCAGTCCTGAAAAATTATGTTGGGTATTCTAGAGGGCCATAAGTGAATTTTGGAATCGATTTTATACGTTTCTGATTATAATATAAATGATTTTATACGTCCTGGATTATGAATTGTAATGAATTGTTTATATAGAATTGATTTCATCAGTTTTATTTCTGTAAATGATTTGCATCGTAACATGTTTATATACGATTATATTATTATATGTTTATTATGAAAAGTTGTTTATGATTTTAATATTTGAGTTTAGTATACACCCACTAAGCTATATGCTTAGCGTGTCGGTTTTTATCGCGCGTAGGTCACAGGGATACCGAGGCAGATAAGGAGTAGAGAGGAGGTACCTGCAGCTAGAAGACTTCAGAGTCACTGCATTTATTGGGTAGTGATATAGTTTTTGTATGATATATTTTGTAAGCATGCATATACAAAAGTCTGTAATTCGATGATTTTATATATGTTTTGTAAATAATTTTCTGATTTATGTTTTCCATTTTTATAAAGGTTTGTAACTATTGAATTCTGAATTATTTTATTTAAAAAACTGTTGGAAAGTCGCACTAAACGGCAGAGTGCGCATTTGAATGAAATGAGATTTGAAGTGTTGTGGATTTTATGTGATTTGAGTTTTATTTGAAACAGGTTTTGGGAAATCAGAAAAACAGAGGGAACTCTGCCGAAATTTTTAAAAACTGTATTTTCAATGGGCTCACTAGAAAAATATTTTTAAATTACAAATTGATATGATTTTTAAATGGTGTGAAATGAGAAACGAGAATTTAGAAAGTTTTGAAAACCCGGTAACGCTCCCTGGGTCGATCCAGTAGGGTCGGGTCAGGGGGTGTTACAGACTATGTAATCTTTTTTATTTATTTCAAGAAAATTTTGTTCCTAGTTATTTTATTCTATTGATATATAATTCTTGTTTGTTGCACTATGAAAGTGTGTTGCATGAATCTTGGATTATTATTAATAAAGAAATTGTGATTTATTATGAGAAATCATTATATCACAATTGTTTATAATTTGATTCTAGATAACAATTTCTAGTTTAATTAGGATATGAAAATACTTAATTAACCTAGGGATTAGAATTAGTACTGGATTTTCAATTAAATTCACTATAGGATCAATATGTGTATTTAATTGGAATTACAACACCAATGCATGACTCATATAATTTCGTGTGCCTTTACTAATCATAATCTAGTTCTTGAAAACAAGCACTTCACTTAGTCAATTATCAAACCCTTATTCATGATTGGAACCATTTAACCACCTAGCGTTTCCTTCCCCTTGGCCTAGTTTCCGATTTAATTTCAGTTTCTTGTATTTATTTTGCAATTCGAAATAACAAACAACTTTGATTTACTTTTCTATTTTTGTTTACATCTTTAATTTTTAGTTTTACCATCACTTCCTTATGGATTCGACCTCATACTTACGGGAAATTATTACTTCGATACATCCTGCACTTAAAATTTATTCCACGCATTGTGAGCGAGTTAGCTTGCCTACTATCAGCTTCCACAGCACGCTTTATTGACTTATCAAGGCCCGTTGGGCTTTGTTAACTTTTTAGGTCCAATGGATTTAATAAAATTATACATATAATAAAAATCACGCAGTGGCAAATAGAAATTCTAGTCTCCCCTATGAGACTACTGAATTAGAAAATAAATGGATCTCGATTGCCGCCGTAGAGGCACGTGTACCAAAAATAAAAAGGTTATTTATCTCCTAAAGAGATATTTATATAAAGAGGCATGCATACTGAATAATAAAGAAATTCTAATGGCCCGGAAGAGGCACATAGATTACGAAATTCAAATGAATTATATTGGCAATATAGAAATTGAGATCATATATTCCTCTACATATTATAGAAGATGATGAGGATCTTAAACTACAAATTATATATATGTCGTCATAGACTTTATTGGTTGATGATATCAATTTACTAAATACAAATTAATTTTCATACTATAAAAATGTAGTAAGACAAAAGGTTTACTGCAGAAACCCAATTTGACTATGAAAATCCTTGAAGCTTATTAAAACAAATAGAGTTAATTACATCCACTTTCCTTAAGATTTTGCCAACTATAAGTGAAGTAAACTTTATCATTTATTGACAACGACCTCCCCTACCGTTAGTTGACTTCCATTAGACTTAACCGTTGACTACATTCAACCGTTAAAATGACCAAAATACCCTTAAAATAATATTTTCTTTTTATTAAATAAAAACAAATAAGGTTAAATCTCCACCGTCCATTTGAGGTGAGATGGACAGTAGAGATTTTTTCTTTTTAAAAACAATTATTACAAAAAATTAAACTTCAAATCTCCATCGTCCATCTTTAAATGGATGGTGGAGATCTAAAATTTATTTTTTTAATTTTTTTAAAAAATAATTTTTTAAAAAAAAAAATTGATTTGAAATGTGTAGATTGGATCTCCACCGTCTATCTAATATGATAGATGGTGGAGATCCAATTTGGAGATTGGATCTCCAAAAAAAAAAAAAAAAAAAAAGGGAAATTTCTTTGGGTTCGTCAACGAAGACGAACTCATCTGGGTTCACATTCGAAGGCAAACCAGATCTAGAAATTTAAAATATATTTACATATATATATATATATATATATATATATATATATATATATATATATTGGAGGAAGAATCCAGAAATGGGTTTTTCTTTAGGTTCTTCATTAAGAACCTAGATGGGTTCTTCGAAGAGCCTATAAATGGGTTTTTCGAAGAGCCTTCTTCCATTTTTTTTTTCGGGTGGAGATATATTCTCCAAATTCGATCTCCACCGTCCAATATGGAGAATGGATCTCCATTAACTAAAATTAATTTTTTATTTTTATTAATTTTATTATTCTTTTTTTTAATTTTTTTAAATAAATCATAACCGTCCATCATTTTAAAGATAGAGGGATGCGATTTTTTCTTAATTTTTATTTAATAAAATAAAATTTAAAAAGTCTAAAGAGATGAAAATGCTTCTAAGCCAGTTAAGTTTAACTAAAGTCAACTTGTAACACCCCCTGACCCGACCCGACTGGATCGACCCAGGAAGCGCTACCGGTTTTCAAAACTTTACTTACTTCATTTTATAAATTGCAAAAACCAATGAAAATCATATCAATTGTAGTCTAAAAATATGTTTCTAGTGAGCCCATTAAATTTTATTTTTTTCAAAAATTTCAGCAGAGTTTCCTCTATTTTTCTGATTTTCCAAAACCTGTTTCCAATAAAATTCAATTTACACAAAATCCACAACACTTCTAAATATCATTTTCAATCAATTGCGCACTCTGCCTTTTAGTGCGACTTTCCAACAGTTTTTCAAATAAAACATATATAAATAGTATTTACAAACATTTGAACAAAAGATAAATCATAAAACACGTATTACAAAACATATCTATACATATCAAATTACAGATTTCTGTATATGCATGCTTAACTAAATACAATATACAATTTCAAATTCAATTATAACTACTCAAAAGAAACTGTGACTCTGGACCTTCAATCTGCTGTTACTTCTTCTCTATTCTTTGTTTCCCCCTGTGTCTCTGATACCTGCGCGTGATAAAATCGACGCGCTAAGCAATAATGCCTAGTAGATGTACACTCAACTCAAGTATCAAAATCAATAATCATTTCATAATAAAAATATTCCAATATGATCGTAGAAAAAAAACATTCCAATTTCTCACTGAAAGAAATCATATAAATACATATGAATAAAATCAGCTAAATTAAAACAGTAAAACATACAACATTTAGTTTTCCATTCTTTTATAATCATTTTATTCATTCTGTAACATTTTCCTTATCTAAATATTTTATTCACTTTCATTCTCTATTCTGGCCGTACACTCATCATACATTTCTATTTCTGTAACATCAGTGTAACGTTCACCTCCGGGATTCGCCTAAACTGGACTAAGCCAGGTTTGCCCCGCGAGATGTCACTGTCAGGCATACCAGTACAATATCTATCTCCGGGATTCGCCTAAACTAGACTATACCAGGTTTGCCCCGCGAGATATAACAGTCATGGATACAGTGCACTGACTATCTCCGGGATTCGCATAAACTGGACTCAACCAGGTTTGCCCCGCGAGATGCAGCAGTCATCACTATCAGTATAATCGCTATCTCCGGGATTCGCCTAAACTGGACCTTGCCAGGTTTGCCCCGCGAGATGCAACAGTCATCAATATCATCAGTGCAATATCTATCTCCGGGATTCGCCTAAACTGGACCATGTCAGGTTTGCCCCGCGAGATGCAGCAATCATCACTATCGGTACCATGGTTATCTCCGGGATTCGCCTAAACTGGACTATGCCAGGTTTGCCCCGCGAGATACAACAATCCGGGCTCGTTCTATTCTTTTTCAAATTAATCAACACTAATTCACGAATCAAAATGAATTCAAGCATCAAAATTTGCAAATAACATTCGTAATACATAATTCAAAAATTTCCTATCAAATCATTCTGTTTCTTTCGAAATAAACAATTCTTACTCTCAAATCTTAATTTAATACAACAAATACAATTTCAGACAATATTCACAAAACATATATATTTGATTATACGATTTGTTTCATCCGATATCTCATTGCAATGAAATCAAAATACATTTGAATCAAAATATTCGAATCAAGAAACGTATGAACCTATATTTAGCAAATACTCAAAAGAAATCTCAAATTCAACTCAAAAACACAAAATAAAATCACAAAGGTTTCGAAAAGGAGTATACACCTACCTGGTTTTCGTTTTTCGCACAGTTTTTCTTCTGGATTTTCTTTTTCCTTTCTCTTTCCTTTTTCTCTTTTCTTTTCCTTTCTTCTTTTCTTCTTCTTTCTCTTTTCTTTTTCTCTTCCTCTTCTTCTTCTTCTTCTTCTTCTTCTTCTTCTTCTTCTTCTTCTTCTTCTTCTTCTCTCTCTTCTTCTTCTTTTCTTTCTTTCTCGGTTTCTCCCGGTCTCTCTTCTCTCTATTTTCTTCTTTTCTATTTTCTTAGGGTTTTCTGCGACGAATTATTTTTTTTTATAATTTTTCGGTCGTCGCGGTGACCAGGTCGCGGTACTCACTGGAGCAATTTTCACCGCCTTCATCGCTATCACCAATCGCGGTACCCTGGTCGCGATGGTGGTCGCGATGCTCACTGCTAGGATTTCACTTCTTCATCGCGAGCCAGTCCTCGCGATCTGTGGTCGCGATGACCAGGTCGCGTTGCTCACTGCCCAAAATGTCATGTTTCGTCGCGAGCAGCTCATCGCGACCTGTGGTCGCGATGAGGGGTCGCGATACACTCTACCCCAATTTTTCACTCCTTTTTCTTCTTGCATCATTTCTGGACCGTTCCATTTGGTCCACCTGGAAACCATAAAAATAAATATACTTTTAATTACGTTTTACACCCCTCAAATCACAAAATTTATATTTACATATTCAAAATTAATTTCCTCGAAATTTGGGATGTTACACAACTAACGGCAGGGAAGGTTGTTGTCAATAAACGATAAAGTTAACTCCGCTTGTAGTTGATAAAATTTCAGGAAGGTGGATGTAATTAACTCAAACAAATATATTGAATTAAACCAACATAAATGCACACAGTGCATATTTTATTGAAAGAATGATCAAATTTAAAATCAAAGAGTTATATGTTGATTGTATAAAGCTTAATTATTAATTAACACTCCTGATTAGCTTACAAATTATATTTATATGATGAATCATGAAGCTTGGAAAATAATATTTATTCTTGGTCGATGGATCGAGTATTTTCCAGTTGATACAATAATACATATATAAGGAAAAGATCCTGAAGCACTTTCCATGGATAAAACTCATCGAATGAATACATTGATGATTATTAGATAACTTTAATTAAATGATGTATGATCCCCTTTCATTTAAAGATGGTCACGGTTCGGTTCGAACCGCCCATGTGGTTCCTAATCGGAACCAGACGGCTCGGTTCCAGTTCCGGTTAGGAACCGAGAATCGAAACGGGACCAAGCGGTCCCGGTTCTGGTTCTAGAACCGGCGGATCCGCCAATTTCGATTAGATTATGGTTTCAAATTTAAAATTGTTTTTTTAAAAATAATATAACTGTTGGGCCTGGCAGGCCCCAACGGTTATATTATTGGACCAAATTTTTTTTAAGAAAAAACAAAAGTAAAAAAAAAATTTAGAATCGGTTCTGGAACCGGTACCCCACGGTTTTAGAATCGGTATCCCACGGTTCCAGTTTCGGTTCCCCCACCTAAGGGAACAGGGGGGGGAATCGGAACCGGAACGAAGCTGTAATTATCCCTACTTTCATTCTTGAAAAAGATATTGAAGAATTTATTGATCCTGAAGTAACAAATCTAAGTTCAACTGGTGCTTTTATAAAAAAAATCATATGATGTTATATAAGACAAAATGCACAAATTCAAAAGGAGTTGAAAATTTTATTCTTCAGACACAATCTACAAAAGGTGGTGATATTAAAAAGTAATAAAAATATATTCAAGTCCCAATCTTGCAAATTTATTTATAAATGCACTATTATTGGCAACATTCTAAATCTAGTACATAATATTGAGATGCGATTAGGGGTGGGTAATATTCGGTTAGGTTCGGTTATATTCATAAACTGACCAAACTAAATTTTTGTTCAGTTATTAATTAGGCCAACCAAACCTGGTAGGTTTTATATGAATAGCCGAAAATAACCAAACCTTAAAAATTCGATTCGATTCGGTTCGGTTATTTTGGTTTGGGCCTAAACTGTGTGTATGAGCTTAAGTAGGCCTTTTGAACTAAAAATCAATTTTTTTTTTGTATTTTATTTAATTGTTTGTATATTTTTAAAATATTAGATCTATAAACATTAATTTGAGCCAATATCAAATTTGGGCCTCTTTTGAATTATATTATAATTTGTTATATATATTTTTTTCCATAAAATTTGAACAAGATAAGTGTATTTTCAAAACCAGTCAAGCACTTTTTATAACCAACAATTTGAGAAGGTGCCCAATGATTCTGAATCATTTATTGCCATTAGCTTATTAATTATTCACAATTCTTAACTGAAAATAGCTTGTTTTAACCCAAACTACACAATTCAAAGAAACATGAAACGAGGTGAATACATAAGATGGAGACAATATCCATCTATTTTTTTTAATTTATATAGTTCGGTTATTTACTGTTTTGGCCACTGATCGGTCATTTATTTTCATATATTTACGACCCCTAAACCGTATCTTTTAATTGTATTCTTAAGTATTTTTGGTGCTTTTGACGTGTTTTCCTTAAGTGTGCAGGTTTAGGGACCTAAGTGATGATTTTGTATATTTATGGGGAAAAAGTGTAAATTCAGTAACTTTGGGGAAGGGCATCTATGAAAGAATAGCAAAGTTCTGGGGCAAAACTGTAATGTCAAAAAGTTCCACCAAACTTAAGTGAAACGGTGCGTTTTGCACCAAAGGTTTCTAACTTAGGTGGAACGGCGCCGTTTTGGACCAATGCTTTGGTCCAAAACGACGTCGTTTTGGTTAAGAAATAAAACAAAAAACAATGAAAACCCAGTTCGCCATGCACAGCGCGACCAGCTCCCTCGCGTCCACCAGCTCGCGTTGAAGATGAACCAGACCACCAGTGAGCTGCGCGAGCTCGACGGCGACCTGTGCTCGCGTCCTTCACCTCGCGGCAATGATGACCCAGCCTAGCAGTGTACAACGAGAGAGGCAGCGCGACCCGTGATTATCGCGGTGCAGCTCGCGATGGAGAAGAGAAGAGAACCAGTGAAGGTGGCGAGCTCGAGCGCGGTGTGTCCTCCTCGCGGTGCAGCTCGCGTTCCAGCCTCTTCAATCAGGCCAGTGAAGGCCGCGACCACAGGTCGCGGTGAAGAAAAACACAGCCCTAATGGGCTGTCTATAAAAGGAAAGAGGCACAGCTGGGCACAAAAAAAGAGAGAGCTCGGGGGCAGCCAGTTCCAGCAGCCTTCAAACTGCTCCAAGGGTGATTTCCACCTTTCTTGCTCCTCCCAAACACATCCCAAGCATCACAAATCATCACAACATCTCTAGATCGTAAGTGTTCATCGAAGAAGACGAAGATCGAAAGCGGAGAAGTTCAAGCCGGACCAAAGCGGATCTTCGAGTCTTGAGAGCTTCAATGGGTTGTATTTCATCTCATTTATCTTCCTTGATTGTTCATTTATGATTTTGAGTTGTTAGAACTATTGTTAGGTGATTTTCGGAACCGTGAACGGATTTGGATTTTATTGTTTATGAATATATTTTATGTGATTTATCTCATGATATTATGTGCTTAATAATAATCAATATGTTTTCCATTTCCGTGATTGGAACCGTGTGACCACCTCGCATTATCCTCCATTGAATCCGTTTCATTTTATTTTAATTGTTTTAGTTAATTTAATTTAGTTTAATTATTGAAAACCATGATTATGAACTAAATTAGTAAGTTGGGGTTTTGATGGATCTTATTCTATGATGATTGAATGAATTGATTGTTTAATTTGTTGCGGTTGATTATTGTGTTGTTGAGTGGTTTTATTGTGCTTAATGCTTTTGAATGTGAAGGCCTACATTTAGATGATAAATTGGTGGTGTGTTATGTACCAAGAGGAGACGCCCACCACGTGCTCGATATAATGTCCACCACAAGTAGAATTGGATAGAGATATACTAATTTGCTTGTGTGATCACATAGGGTGTTTATTGTAACTAATGCATTCTCATGCACTTGGATATACCATCGAGAGATAGGATATTAGTGTATGCGGAATAGGTCCGATTTACCTCGAGAGGGGACTTTGGATAAATTAGATGGACACGGTCATCATCATGCATAGTTAAACCTCAACAATGTGCTCTCATGAAATTCAATCGGATGGATTAGGTGAATTCAAATACCCTAACTAATCTCTCATATTGGTTGCTTGCTTTATTTTCATGTCTTTATATTTTTATCATTTAATATCTTTCGATTATTCAAATAGAAATAGGCTTGGTTAATTTTAGTACTCAACGCCTAAATATCCCTGTGGAGACGATAATTTACTCATCATTTTATTACTTGTGCCGACCCCGTATACTTGCGGGTACAAAAAGTCGCATCAGCCACCCATAACCTAATTATAACCGATTTTTATTCGGTTATCAAAGTGAATAACTAAACCTCCACGACCCATAATCCATAACCGAAAATAACCTCCTTTATTCGGTTCGGTTCGGTTGGTTAGAGTCGGTTTGATTAATGTGCTCAACCCTAGATGCGACTATTGAAAAGTCATTGCCAAAATATTGAGGAATTCATGTTAGAATAAGGGGAAGTGTATTTGTTAGGGGGAGTTACTGAATTTGGAGGAAATACTGTGCACGGTATTCTTTTTCCTTCACTAGGTTTTCATTCCACAGGGTGCGTTTGGTGAGTGAAATTAAATTGAACTATTTTTATGGAATTGGATTGGATTGGACTAATTAGTACTGTCATGTATTTAGTACAATACGGATTGAACTAAAAATAATATTATCTCCTATTTAGTGTAGTATGAGATTTAATAAAAAAATAGTAAAAATTAAATTATTTAAATTAAATATAATTTTTTTAATAATAATTTAAAAGAAAAGAAAAGAAAGAAAATTAAAAAAAGAAGAAGAAAGATGTACAGCTTGAGAATTTGTCCCAAGCTTGGAGGCGGGAAATGGAACAATTTGTCCCGCTTGGCAGCTGTATGGGTAACAAACGCGGGACAAGAGTGGATTTAGTCCAATTTTAGTCATGTCCTACGTAACAAACAGCCTCACAGAGATTTTCCTAATACGGTTTTACGAGGCAGTTTTGAACCGCAGTTGGTCCCACCAAAGACTAATGTAAGATACAGATGTATAGTGTACTCTTTTCCTCTGCTAGTTTTTAAATTTTTATCCACTAGATTTTTACTAGCAAATGTTTTAACAAGACATATTATCTCTACGATGAACTTCTAAGAGAGTGTTATTTCAATGTGAGTGGATGTCCATGTTCAAGAATAAAACATTTTATCTCCTCACTTTTTCTTGTAATAATCAAATGATTTATACTTCAATTTATAATTATTATTTTGGGTTAATTATAATAAAGTACCATAACGTTTGGTTATATTACAATAAAATCGCGAGTTTAACCTTAATTACATATTAGTACCCTTGACTAACTAGTTGACCGTTAGAGTTGACTGTCAACCGATAGTCAAAGGGTATTTTGGTCATTTTAACCTTAATTTATTTTAAAAATATAAAAAAATTGTTATAAATTATATAAAAAAAAAGTTAAATGAATCTCCACCGTCCATCAATTTAGAGATTATATTGACAAAAAAAATTAAATTAAAATAAAAAAATAATTTTTTTTTTATATTTTTAGTGTTCTTGGTGTGGAGATCCAATCCAAGAGCACAACCAAAAAAAAAAAAAAAATTTCAGCAAGATCTGCTTCATCAACGGGAGCAGATTTACTTCCATTGATGGAGCAGTTGCTCCGTCGCCGATAGAGCAGCGACGGAGCTCTACTTCATCGGCGATGGAGCAGCTCCATCTGCGATGTAGTCCATCGTAGAAGAAAAATAAAATTTTTTTTTTTTGGTTTCTTTGCAGATTTGCTCCATTGACGACGGAGCAGCGCCATTGCAGCGATGGATCGTAACATCCCAAATTTCAAGTAATTAATTTTGAATATGTGGATAAAATAAGTATGAGCTGAGGGGTATAAAATGTAATTAAAAGTATATTTATTATTATGGTTTCCAGGTGGACCAGATGGAACGGTCCAGAAGTAATGCATGAAGAAAAAGGAGTAAAAAAACTGGGGCAGAGTGTATCGCGACCCCTCATCGCGACCACAGGTTGCGATGAGCTACTCGCGACGAAACATGACATTTTGGGCAGTGAGCAACGCGACCTGGTCATTGCGACCACAGATCGCGATGACTGGCTCGCGATGAAGAAGTGAAATCCTGGCAGTGAGCATCGCGACCAGGGTACCGCGATGAAGGCGGTGGAAATTGCTCCAGTGAGTACCGCGACCTGGTCACCGCGACCACAGGTCGCGACAACAGTCACGACAATCAAAATTTTATAAAAAAAATAAGAGACGTGAAGTCTTCAGAAAAACAGAAAAGAGAGAAAATAGAGAGAAAGAGAGACCGAGGGAGACCGAGGAAGAAGAAGAAGAAGAAGAAGAAGAAGAAGAAGAAGAAGAAGAAGAGAAGAAGAGAAGGGAAAGGAGAAGAAAAGAAGAGAAAGAAAAAAGGAAGAGAAAGGAAAGAGGAGGAAGAAAAGAAAGGAAGGAAAAAGGAAAACTCAAAAGAAAAAGGGCGTAGAACCGGTAAAACAGAAACCAGGTTGGTGTACACTTGTTTCTGTAACTATTTTTGATATATGTTTTGATTTAGTAATTTTGGAAATATATTTCTGGATCTTAAATATTATATTGATTCTATATATTCGTATTTCATTTGGGTATATTGTTGAAATTATTTGGGCAATATTATGAGAATATGAAATTTTGAATCAAAGTGTATATTTCCACAACCTGAGTTACAACTATCGTTTTACGATTATTGTTGGTTTCCTAATTATTGATTTTGATTGAAACTCATATTTGTTGATTTTTGAATTAAATGAATTGAGTGTGAAAGATTTTCTGTTATTCCTAAGCTCTGATAGAATGAATTGGTGAATCATATCTGAAACTGATTTTGAGTTACGAAAATTGTGATTATAGCGAATTTAATGATTTTGATTTTCTGTATTATGTTATTTTATGTATTTATATTTCCGTATATATTCTTTGATATATTATGAATTTTTTGTTTTATAACTGTTAAGAAATATTAAATTTTGGATAGATTGAGAAAATTTTGATTATCTGAAAGATGTTTAAAAATTAAATAAGATATTTGTAATATCTGAACTTTGATTTTGGCCTTGATATATGTATAGGGATATATGGATATAGGAGATTGACATGTCAATTGGGTATATTAGCAGTACTGCGCCGATATTTCTGTATTGATATCACTCTATGGATTATTAGCAGTCACCGTTGTGGCCAATCCTTGAGTGAAGACGGGTAGTTCCAGTTGGTTCCGATGTCGGAAATAACACCTGTATAGGGATACTATTTCAGCGGGTAGTTCCCGTTGGTTCCGATGCTGAAATGGGAAACCCGACTGTATATATATATTCGGCGGGCAGTTCCTATTGGTTCCGATGCCGAATAACCCATAATCTAGTCCTGCGAACCCTAATATATGTATCAAGGGCCCAACTGAAAATTGATAGTTAGAAAATGTTATAAAAAAATAATAATAATATTGAAACTGAAATTCAAAAACTTTTGAATATATATATAAATATATTTCTGCCATTCTGTATTTAAGTTTTATGGTTTAGTTATATATGTAATCTGAATTTCTGAGTTTAACATTTAGTGTTTTCAATTATATTATAATGTGTTATATATATATATATATTTATTTCTGAAATTTTGACTTAAAGCTTTCTTGCATATTTCTATATATATATATATATATATATATATATATATATATATATATATATATTTCTAAATTTTGAATTTATAACCCAGTGTTTTATATGATCTTGAAATTCATTTTAGTGTACACCCACTAAGCTATATGCTTAGCGCGTTGATGTTTATCACGCGTAGGTAACCAGGATATTGGGGAAGCAAAAGATTGAAGAAGAGGGAGTTGCAGGCAGATCTTCAGAGTCACAGTCACCACATTTTGGGTATATATATATCTTCCTGTATAAAGTAATTAGTTATGCATGCATATACAGTGTAGCACCCCCCGACCCGATCCGGCCGGACCGATCCGGGGTGCGCTACTCGGACTTTCAAAACTTTTCAAAACTCATTTTACGTTTTAAAATCATTGTGAGCCCATAACAATCAATAAACTTTTCTCGAAAATTCGGCAGAGTACCGTTTGTTTTTCGGACTTTCCAAAACCTGCTTTTACACAAATCAATTCAATTCCAATTTCAATAACACTTCAATAACAATTTCAAACAATTGCGCACTCTGCCGTTTAGTGCGACTTTCACAAATAGTTTATAAAATAAAACAAAACAGACTTTACTATTTAATAATAAAAGACAGTTATCATAAAATAATTAATTACAAAACGTTATACAAAACTTATTTACAATTTCCCTGTATATGCATGCTTTCAGAAATATATATATATAACAAAAGTATAGCTACCCAACTGTACAATTCTGTGACTCGGTCTGCAATTCTTCCAGTTCTTCAGTCTATCGCTTCGTCCGGGTTCCTGGTACCTACGCGTTAGACACAAAACTAACGCGCTAAGCATAAAGCTTAGTGGGTGTACTAAAAGCTCAATATGGAAACATATATATAACTTTTAATAATAATAATTCACAATATATATATATATATATATATATATATATATATATATATATATATATATATATCAATTCAAATCATGTTCAAAACCATTAAATTGCAGAATCAATATTGAGGTCAATATATAATTTTCGATCAATAAAAGCATTCAATACACTTTTCAATTCCAATCAATTCTGGCCCGCTAGAATACTAAACATATACGGACTGGAATATGGGTCAAGCTCCCAACCCCCAGAACGAATTCTGAGGAGGTACGTGTCTCCCAACTCTAGGACCGTGGGTACGGAACCTAGAGAGGTACATAGCTCCCTATCCCAGGAACGAATCCTTGGGAAGGTACATTAACTCCCAACCCCCAGGACGAATCCTGAGGAGGTACGTATCTCCCAGCCTCTGGACGAATCCAAGAGGAGGTACATCAATATCATCAATATCAATCAATCAATATCGGCGCAGTACTGCTCAATAAAACCCAGCTGGTATACCAACCTCCTATATCCTTTTCTATGTCTACGTATCCTAGGGCCGTTTCGATAAACCAAATTCACAATCAATTTCGCAATAATTACTCAATAATCGATAATCATTCAATAGTCATATAAATCACATAATAAACTTCAAGAAATATGAACAATATTCACATACAAGTCTAAATCAACTGTTTAAAACGAAATCGGAAATATTCGAAACACAAACAAATGCGATCTCGTATAAAATCTTTCCATAATCAACCATAAGTATATCAATCATCAATTTTTTTACACATCGAAAATCGAAATCGAAAACATTTAACAAAATCAAAATCGAAAACAATTAACGAAATCGAAATCGGAAACAATTAACGAAATCGAAATCTAAACGAAAACGAGAAACATAACGAAAACAAAAACGTAAATGTTAACGAAATGCTTTTCGTAACGATTTCGAAAAAAAACAACGTACACCAACCTCGGTACCGTCTTTCGTTCGAGAAGTTCGCGTTTTTACGATTTCGTTTCCTTCCCTTTCCCTTCTCTTTCTTTCTTCTTCTTCTTCTTTCTTTTCTTCCCTTTTCTTTCTCTTCTCCTTCTCTTCTTCCTCTTCTTTTCTTTTTCTCGCTCTTTTCTCTCTCTCTCTGTTCTGTGAAGATTTCTGGCTTCCTCGAGAAGCCACTTCTTTTTTTTATATTTTTTTCGCTACCGCGACCGCCGTCGCGACCTGTGGTCGCGGCACCAGGTCGCGGTGCTCACTGGAGTGCGCGCACCGCCTTCGTCGCGAGCGCGCCCTGGTCGTGCGAATGGTCGCGTTGCTCTCTGCCTGTTTTTGACAATTTCATCGCGAGCAGTCCATCGCGACCTGTGGTCGCGGTGGCTGGTCGCGTTGCTCACTGCCAGGTTTTGCCATTTTCATAGCGAGCAAGCCATCGCGACCTGTGGTCGCGGTGACTGGTCGCGGTACTCACTGCCAGATTTTGCGTTTTTCACCGCGAGCGAGCTGTTGCGACCTGTGGTCGCGGTGACCAGGTCGCGATGCTCTCTGGTCCAGTTTTCCATTTTTTTTTTTTTTTTTTTCATTTTTCACTATTCAATCCGGTCCGCTGGAAATCATAAAATAACCATACATTTAATTACCTTTACACCCCCTCAAATAGTAAAATTTTATTTTCACATATTTCATATATATCAAAAATTCATTACCCGCAATCCGGGATGTTACATACAGAATACTTGTAATTGAGTTATATAAGTATATTCCGTAATTATGTTGTAATTAATTATTTTATGATTTTCTGTTTTCAATTTCAAAAGACTGTAACTACACAATTTATAAATTGTTTTATTTTACAAACTGTTTGAAAGTCGCACTAAACGGCAGAGTGCGCATTTGAATGAAATGATATTTAGAAGTGTTTGTGGATTTTGTGTGAATTGGATTTTATTTGAAAATAGGTTTTGGGAAATCAGAAAAATAGAGGGAACTCTGCCGAAATTTTGAAAAAAAAAGAAAATAAGTTTGATGGGCTCACTAGGAAAAATATTTTTAAATTACAAATTAATATGATTTTCAATGGTTTGAAATATATAAAGTGAATTTAGAAAGTTTTGAAAACCGGTAGCGCTCCCTGGGTCGATCCAGTTGGGTCGGGTCAGGGGGTGTTACATGGATTCCATCGCAAATGGAGCTGAAACTCTATCTGCGATGGAGCCGAAGCTCCATTAGCGATGGAGTGACTGTTCCATCAACTGGAGCAAATCTGCGCTCTGCTCCCGTTGATGGAGCAGATATGCAAAGAAACTGAAATTTTTTTTTTTTCTGTTTGGGTTGAGTTCTTGGTGGTGGAGATTCAGATTGGATATCCACCGTCCATTAATGTTGATGAACGGCTGGATCTCCACCAAGAACCCTAAAAACACTAAAAAAAAAAATTCAATATAAAATAAATTTTTTAACTTTTTTTAATTTTTTTTTTAAAATGTTATCACCACTAGCCATCAATATTGATGGATGGTGGAGATCTATTTAAAAAAAATTAGTTTTTTTTTTAATTTTTGCTTAATTTAATTTTTTAAGTAGGGGTAGTTTTGTCATTTCGCCCATAAGTCAAAGTTAAACCGTTAAGTTTGACTGAGTCAACTGATGGTAGGGTACTAACATACAATTATAACTAAAATTACGATTTTATTGTAATATAATCAAATGTCAGGATACTTTATTGCAATTAGCCCTATTCTAAATATTATGATCATTATCCATTTAATTTGTAATCGCCACTTTGTAATTCAATTGAGAAGCTATAAAAGAAGCCCTTATATATCTATTGTATACGCGACTTGAAGAATACTTTGAGAATAAAAGAATCTATTCCTTTTTGGGCTATATTTTCTCTATTCTTTTACTTTAAGTTTATCCTATTATATTTTTTTATTTATTTTAATTATTTTATAACATCTGGTTTATTATTATCCTTTTTGTGCATGAGATCTCAAATTCACAAGTGGGGTTACCCCGTGGCGGAATGGGCCCAACAAACCAACAATTAAGTTTAAACTTTGATTAAAAGAAGGAAAACTTGGATGCAACAAATGGGTCATTCATTGCCTTGCTATGAGGCCATGTAATATGTATAATACCATATGTTATCATCATAATGAAATATGCATGATGTTTAGAATGAGAATGTCATACTATTGGGTTTGGCATGAAAATTTTACAATAAGGATTGTAATTTCTTCCGTTAATATACAACTGCAAAACGAATCTATAAATTTTATAACCTTATAAAAGACCAATCAAAATAGTATGTATTAATAATTGAATGGAGTCTACTTCGAAGATTATGATAAGAAGACCTTATTAATTATGTTATTACCCAAACTGATAAATATTTCAATTAGAAAAATGAATCAGGTTATTCTTACTTTGCTATGCATATCTCTTGAAAGTAGAAAACGGTATTCATACTTGAATTCATAAACATAAGCATTTCTTAACTGGACAAAACAAGAAGAAGCCACGTCAGCAAGAGTCAACGGGGCAGTCAATGTTAAATCAATAGAAATAAAGAAGGAAGCCAAAAATAGAAACGAAGAAGCGTTCAAAGAAGCAAAACCCAAAACCTTAGGCAACGAAATCGCCGCACCATCACCTCTCTTCCTACAACACAGTTTTATCAAACATATGATATTCAAACACGTGTCCCGATATGGGCCCTACACGACTCTCCCGCGCGTTTCTCTCTCTCCACCTCTCGCTCCTTGTATTTCTGTCTACGTGCTCCACAACGACTTTGCCTATCGTCTTTCCTTGGACAAGGTTTACAACAATCTTCACACACACCTCTCTCTCTCTCTCTCGATTGAAACTCTTTTCTTTTCTTTAATTTTGATAAAAAATTATTTAATACAAAACATTTTTACAGGCGAAAGGCGATCCACTAGCTGCTTGGTTGCTTCTTCAAAGAATAACAACGTAAGCTTCCTTGAGTTAGGTTTCCTTTTTCTGTTTGGTTCTCGAGAAAAATGCCTGAACATATCCTGTTATTTTCCGAAACGACGTGATCTCCAGGCTACATACATTCCGTGAACCTTCTGCAACTTCGATTCAGTTTCATTTACTTTTGTTTCCTTTAGGAGAAAATCAGCTGTTTTTTTTGGCTTCATTATCTACGGTTTCTCATCAACCAAACAACCTTAAACAATGTGCTTAGTTTAATTCCAAATCCGGAATCAAAACTTTTTTTTCTTTTGATTCTAGCTAATACTTTTCCGATAATATCGAAGAGCATAATTGAGATCTTTTCGCCTTCTTTAATTCTCTTTTTATTATTAAATTTGGTTTACGACTTTGATTTTGGTCATTTTCCCGCACTTTCTCAGCTACAAGCAAACTCGAAACAATGTACTTCGTTCAATTGAAAAAACTGGAATCGGGACTCATTTTATTGACTTCTTTGAAATGCTAATAGTTTTCCTATAAATTCAAGAGCGTACATAAATTAGATTTGTTGCCGTTCCTCTGATCTTGGTTATTTTCCCGCACTTCCTCAGCTACCAAACAAACTTCATGCATGAGAGTCATTAAATTAAGTTCTCATAACTCTGATTCGTCACAGATGGTAAAAAAATAAAAAAACAAATCAGGCATATCTGGAAATCTAGGTGTTTGTCAAATTCCATGCATGTGTTTATTACTAATTAATAATAATAATAATAATTGATTCCCAAGATTGGATAAATCACTGATTTGTTGAAGATTACGAAAATGGTGTTGACAGGGAGCGAGTAGTAGGTAGAGATGTCGACCCTGGATGCGGGCCTCACGAGGCGGCCGTCGAGGAGCGCGGCCATGACCACCTTCTCTACGGAGGTGTTCGACAATGAGGTCGTCCCCTCGTCACTCGGTTCCATTGCCCCCATCCTACGCATTGCCACCGAAATCGAGAGCGAACGCCCTCGCGTTGCTTACCTATGTACGTATTCATTTTTTAAGTTGATATACTCTAATCCAACAAACTCCGATTGTATTTTCTCCAGTTTTGTGTTTTCGAATGCAACCTGAAACTGCTTTTTCTGTTGGGTAAATTGAAGGTCGGTTCTATGCATTCGAGAAAGCTCATAGATTGGACCAGAGCTCCAGCGGCCGTGGAGTGAGGCAGTTCAAGACAGCTCTATTGCAAAGATTAGAAAGGGTAATTATTGATTGATTAACATTTAATTATTTTTATTCTGGAGTTAATTCTTTTATGTGTATTGGATAGAACAAATAACATTATACTTACTTAAGAAATTCTGAATTATTCTTGAAATTAAAATTGGCATAAATTTACACTAAACTCCCCTCACAATAAGTTTGATTGCTAAAAAGTAGTCTTGAGCCTCCTCTGGTTCGTGATCCATAGCGAATCTATGGTGAATACACCATAGATCTTTCATTTTTTCTTCTACTTTTCTTTTTTTTTAACGGTTAATCATACTTTTTAACAGTCATACTTAACATCGAGAGAATATAGTGTGAGTTTTTACAAACGTTGATTCCGATTGTAATTTAACAAAATTCATGTAGATTTAAATATTATTTATTCGTTTTAGATAATTATCTCTTATTTTTTACTTCTACAACGTGTCATTAAGATATAGATAATAAAATATATAAAAAATTGAATTTATTAAAATATTAAAAGACTTAAAAAAAGGGAGATTCCCCAAAACCTTTGAGTTTTGAATTTTTTACAATTAAAAAGTTTTTTAATTAAATTTTAAAATTTTAAAATATTTTTAATATAATAAAGTGTTTGCATTTAAATTTAAAATTAGAGTATCGCTTTTGCAATTCCCCTTAAAAATTTAAAAGCTGATGAAATATAAATAAAAAAACCTTCCGTCTCCTTTTCTCTTGGACGATTTTCACCATTTTTTTATAAAAAAAATTAATTTTATTTGACACGTGCCTTTTGTTATTTAATCCCAACCAGCTGGGGTTGGGCTTTCCCGGGAAATTCTTCATATATTGTCTTGGATGAATGGTGACGGCCTTCTTTTTGAAAATTTAAAAATCTGTCAATTTGAATCAGGACAATGCATCCAGTCTAGCTTCTCGGATTAAAAAGACTGATGCACGGGAAATTGATAGCTATTATCAGCAGTACTATGAACACTACGTTAGAGCACTTGACCAGGGGGAGCAGGCAGACAGGTACTCAAGTAATTTGCCATTTTTTTTAATATAATTTCTGTTTGGTGTCACAAGTGTCCACCGTCCACCTTACAGCATTTTAATCGAATTGTTGGTTCTAATTCCTTGACAGAGCACAACTCGGTAAAGCCTACCACACAGCTGGGGTGCTTTTTGAAGTGCTTTGCGCTGTTAACAAGACTGAGAAAGTTGAGGAAGTTGCTCCAGAGGTAAGTTTTCTCTATTTTTTTTTTGTGTGTGTGTTTCTCTTGCATTATTGACAATCCAATGGCATAAAACTACTTACAAAATATGTTATTCTGAGCAGATTATTGCGGCTGCTAGAGATGTCCAAGAAAAGAAGGAAATCTATGCACCATACAACATTCTTCCTCTGGATGCTGCTGGCGCATCACAATCTATCATGCAATTTGAGGAGGTATTTGTATATGATGTTTGTATGTGTATAAGAATCTATGTACATAATATATTCCTTTTAACGTGCAAATGTTTGTGCACATATCAAATCTTAATCGTTGAATGCAATTTGACGGTTATAAATAAAATGAATAATATTTTCTTGAGTGAATATTTTTTACGTTAACTATTAACTATATATTTTTAACAAAAAGAATTAACTCTTAACGTTAGGAGTCACCAAAAAATGTAATAACACAAAGTTAGTTTTTAACATAAGATAAGTATATAATATGTATGTATGCATAATTACCGAATGTAATTGTGTGTTTTTATATGTCTGCTTTATATGCTGTTATTGTTTAATCCAATTTCTAGCTGCCTTGTTTTAAACTCTCTCTTTCTATACCAGGTTAAGGCTGCTGTGGCTGCCTTGTGGAACACCCGTGGCTTGAATTGGCCAGCTGCATTTGAACCACAGAGGCAGAAATCTGGAGATTTAGACATTCTTGACTGGCTGAGGGCCATGTTTGGGTTCCAGGCATGTTGACCAAAAAAAAGTCAAGAACAGATATATTGTTGCTTACAATCAATGTGTGAAATGAAGAACTAATGAGTTTGTTTTATTTGGTGACGACAGAAAGACAATGTCAGGAACCAGAGAGAGCATTTGATTTTGCTACTTGTTAACAATCATATAAGGCTTCATCCCAAGCCTGAACCCCTTAACAAGGTATGTGCCAAACTCTCTGCTTAAGTTTTGTCTTGTTACATATTGGTTATTAACTTAACTTCTGTATTGAATTCAGTCTTTGGAACTGAATTTGGATGTCTGTGCTGAATTGCTGATTATGAGCAGTTAATAAATTATGTCAAGTTGTTCAGTTTTCTAGTGACTTCCTACCAATTTGTTAAATTTCCTTTCAAGTCAATTTTACTCTCTTACTCGTTCTAAACACCGTTTATGAGTACCTTTTCTGCATATGTTTTCCAACGCTTGGGCTGTGGCTAAAACCATTTCTCTTGTGCAGCTTGATGAACGGGCTGTTGATGCACTTATGAACAAGCTTTTTAAGAATTACAAAACATGGTGCAAATTTTTAGGACGAAAGCACAGTTTACGGTGAGATATGATAGTTTTCTTTATCGTCTTTTGTTGTCAACCTTTTCCATAAATTCATTCTCTACAGTTTGAACTGGAACTTGTTATGTAAGACATGGAACTTTTGATGCTAAAATATAAAATTTCCTTCCACAAAGGCTCCCTCAAGGCCCCCAAGAAATACAGCAGAGAAAGATACTGTACATGGGTCTATATCTTCTCATATGGGGTGAAGCAGCTAATGTTCGCTTCATGCCAGAATGTTTGTGCTATATTTTTCATAATGTGAGTACACTTGAATTGTCTTAAGTGGATTCCCGTCTTAATAGAGTATACCTTTTTGAGTAATGCCTCAATGTATATTCAGATGGCATATGAACTCCATGGCCTTTTGGCTGGAAATGTTAGCATTGTTACTGGAGAAAATATTAAACCTTCTTATGGTGGGGATGATGAGTCATTCTTACGGAAGGTTATAACACCCATTTACCGTGTAATTGATAAGGTACGCTTGAGCACAAACAGACACTTCCTCAAACATGAGTTATTTTTGTTCTGAATGTATTTTTATGTTTAAAATATTCTAGGAAGCCAAGAAGAGCAAAGATGGGAAAGCTTCTAATACAGATTGGTGTAATTATGATGATCTAAATGAGTATTTCTGGTTTGTATATTCTTACTATTTTGGTGCAAGTTAAAAACTAGGATGTTTGATTTTGGATTTCTTTGTACTTGAGTTAAATCGGTTATGCTATATCTTCTTCAGGTCATCTGATTGCTTCTCTCTTGGTTGGCCCATGCGGGATGATGGTGACTTTTTTAAAACAACTCTTGAGGTACTCTTACAGTTTACGGAGTTGTCGACTTAAAACCCAAATTATTTTCTTGGTTGTGATCACTATTGTTGCTTTTCCAGGGAAGGAAGGGTTCTCAAAGAAAATCACAATCCACCGGGAAATCAAATTTTATTGAATCCCGAACATTTTGGCACATTTTTCGAAGTTTTGATCGATTGTGGACATTTTATGTACTGGGTCTACAGGTAGTCAATAGCAGCAAAGATATCTAAGGTTATAATGGTTTAGGGTGGTTGTATACATAATAATATTTATAGCATCTCAACTGTTGCAGGCAATGCTTATTATTGCGTGGAGAGGAGTTTCACCAATAGAGATCTTTCAGAAGGATACATTATTTTACCTATCCAGTATTTTCATTACTGCAGCCGCTCTTAGGCTCCTTCAAAGTATGATATTCTTGCTTATTTACTGTTAAGTTGAAGTTGAAGCATTATACATAGTGTCATGGAAACATGTGCCTTTGATTGCTCAATTGTTTAGGAAGTTATATAGTAATACAGGCCATGGTCACTAAAGTTCCTAAGTCTGTGGATACTGTAATCACTATTGTTAAAAGTTTAACAAAAATAATATCTATGAAAATGCTATAATTTGTGGAAGTTGCAGTGTTTTTCCATGTTAAATATATGTTTAAACTAATCAAAAGAAAATAATTTTGTACACTGGAACCATGTCAACTTAAGAGAAGCAACGAAAACAGAAAGTTCCTATAACAAAATTATTCTTAACTCTAATTAGTAAATCAGAAAATTCATCTTTACTCTAGTCACTGCATTTATTAATTTAGAATGATTGACATGATTTCACATTGTAGAACAAGTATGATTTTCATAATTTGTGGATGTGACTGATGTGGCTTTCCATGGTTAACCAACTTGCGCTTTTGGATATCTGAGCTCTGTTTCTATGAATATTGCAATGATAAGCTGTGCTTATATTTAAAAAAAAACAAAAAAACTAGGAAATAACGAAAACACATTTTGAAAAACCATTTCAGCTTGTATTTCTAATTAATCATTACGAGGTAGTGCTATTTAATTACTCTGAAGGATTGTAATTGGTTTAAAACAACCATATTTCTCTAACTGACTTGATATACGTTAAATTTATGCATTTAGTATAATGGTTTCTTGTTCCTTGGCAACAAAAGAGACTACCTTATGTAAGAAAAAATGTGATGTAGGATAAGAAAATAAATAAATAATAGGGAAGAAAGAAAAGTAGAAAGGGGAGAGATTTAAAGGGAAGAAAATTAAGAAGATAATGGGATTTCCTAATTGGTTGTCCATCACAATAAAATCATATTTTTGACCCTTCCATCTTCAACACTTAAAGTCATGCCATTATGTTTAATGCCTTATTTGACAAAACCATGATTGATTTGTCGCTACTTCACCACAGACATACTATCCAAGTAGTTTAACATTGTTTTATTTGTTGTATTTAATAATTTTATGCATGGTGATTCTTTAGTTGGATTTGAGAATTTATATGATAACAAATGCACATTGTGAATCCGAAGTTATCTGTCTTCTTGAGTTTAGTAGTTCTGACTGAGACGATTTTATCTTGGCTTTTAATCAATAGTCCTGCCTTTTCAATTTTTTTTCAGGTATCCTGGACCTTGTTCTGAACTTTCCAGGATATCATAGGTGGAAGTTCAGTGCTGTACTGAGAAACATTCTCAAAGTAATACTTAGTCTTGCCTGGGCTGTCATCCTTCCAATAACTTATGTGCAATCCATCACTTTTGCCCCTAAAAGTGTTAAAAAGCTATTGGGATTTCTTCCTCAAGTAAATGGCATTCCGCCTCTATACATAATGGCTGTGGGACTATATTTGCTACCGAATTTACTGGCAGCTATCTTGTTTATTTTTCCTATGCTCCGACGTTGGATTGAGAACTCGGATTGGCTCATTATTAGGCTTCTCTTGTGGTGGTCACAGGTATGCAACCTGCCCTGTTATTCTCCTATCCTCTATCATCTTGAAACTTAAATATCATACTGTTGAAGTTTGTCTTACTGTTGAACGGAAGCATGTTGCAGTTCATTTCTGCACAGACTATGTTGAAACTGATGAATTTAATTTGACCAAAAGTTATACTGGCTGTTAGAGCATAATACAATTGTTTGGACCCTTAAGTACAACTTTAAGTTTTTGGGTTTAGCGGGCACCTAACATAGTATCAAAGCCACTTTTACCAGGTGGTTCCGGTTTCAAGACTCCCACTTGATTGTATTCTATTGTATGTATATATATATATATATATCTGAATTTGTTCTATTGTATTTTCGCTGGGTTCGTGCGACAAGCCCCTTGGTCTTATGCATGGAGGGCTACGTTAGAGCTTGTTATTATTCTTTGGGTCGTTATCTACAAGTTTAATTGATATAAATTTTTTTTTAAAAAAAGAACAGAAATAAAAGGATAGGTCGTTCTATATGAAATGGAAAGAATGGGTCATGAGAGCTCTCTTAAAAAATGAATTAGAGTCATTGGACATTCGCTTTGCCATGATAGCATGAAGTTTAAGGACTCAAAATGCTTGTATTAGATTACATTTATTTCTTGCCTTAACTTAAAGAACCTTTTCTGAGTTACACACTCAACTAATACACACTTGTAAGACTTCTATGTTTGCCAGTATATTCCAAATTAACAAGAATCATGAAACCAAAAAGTTCAGGGGGAAACAGAGGTCAACTTGCTCATCATTCTGTTTAGATTTGATTTAGGTTCTTTCCAACAACTATGTCCTTCCTATTATCATTGCTAAAGGATCCTTGAGAATTGTCTATCTTAAAATTTATGACAGAACAATAATTTTCATTCGAACTTTACAATGCTAACAAGTTACATCATATCTGGTGTCTTTTATCAGCATGTTGCTTTAAATGTCTTATCATGCTGACAGAATTCGAGTTTCGTTATACATTAAAAAGATTAATATAAAAATGAGAACCATGATATTGGAATTTAAACAGTATTTGCCTGATAGAGGCTTTTGACTATAATGGATTATGCTGCACTATACTTCAAACTATTTTTGAGAAAAATCTTCAAGTTGAGCCAGCACGTGAATTAAACTTCTACTTTGCGCTGTTTATCTTATTGATGCATAAAATGTAGCTCCACTCTATATATTTTAAAAATATATACAAACAGTTCAATGATAATAATAAAGTAGATATGTCCTCAGAAGAACTGTTCAACCATTTATCTTCTTAATACGAGTTTAGACATAGCTTTTCTCAATTGTCATAATTATGTAAAATATATTTTGAAATAGCCACATATTGGTGAACATTCTTTCATTTAAGTTTACTATTGTTGTGTATTTTTTGAGATAAAAATTCTGTGCTCTCTTTTAAATATCTGTCTTCATCTTTAAGCTATTATCAACTGTTGTTTCATCTACTAAAAGAAACCATTTACTTGCTGCAGCCAAGGATTTATGTGGGAAGGGGAATGCATGAAAGTCAATTTGCTCTTTTGAAGTGAGTACAATTATGGATTTTCACTTTTTAGTTTGTCTGAAAGGTGGTTCAATGTTCAAATACTTTTTCCAATTTCAGGTATACTCTTTTCTGGGTGCTACTTTTGTGCTCAAAATTTGCATTCAGCTTTTTTGTCCAGGTAAACTCAATTTTGATGTGTTATTTTTTCTGCATAAGTCAGATACTGATCCCAGTTTGGTTCATTTTTAATGCTTCCGTCTATCATTTTTGCCAGATAAAACCTTTGGTGAAGCCAACTAAAGATATCATGAATATTCATCATGTTAAATATGCATGGCATGAATTTTTTCCCAAAGGTATTTGGTAGTTTTTTTCCCTCAATTGCCATGCTTTTCAGCTAACTTATCTTGTATATAATAATGCTTCTCTTGTGAATGCAGCCAATAACAACTATGGAGCAGTTGTATCACTGTGGCTTCCGATAATAATGGTATTCCTTAATTTTAATTCCTATGTTTTGGTATAATAATTTTCTAACGACTCGGTTTACATTGGCATCTTCTTATATTTCCTGTAATCTTATCATTTTTTAATTTAATGAAGGTTTATTTTATGGACACTCAAATTTGGTATGCTATTTTCTCGACTTTGGTTGGTGGTGTTATTGGTGCCTTTGATCGCCTAGGAGAGGTAATCCTTTTGAATTACCGTCATTAGTTGTAATGGTTGTTTCATGTTGTGATTTTGTATGTTAATATTTCAAGAGTTAGCATAACATCTTGGCTGAATCTAGATTAATTTTGGCATATAGTTGTTAATCATGCTTGATTAAACTCTTTTTGAGCCTATGTTAAGAGGTGTACTGATGCATCTTGCAAATGTAATGCCGTTAGCTTAGCTTGTCTTCTTGCTTTCTATATTTCTTCGTCTTGACGCTTCAGTTAGGAAGTCTTTGCTCAATTGGGAATATAATTTCACTTTATAATTCATTAAACTTCTGAATATGCTTGTTGCAAAGGAAAAACTCAGTGTTGTGTGAAGATGTCACTAATAGGATATATTAGGCTGGACTTCTTGATTTATTCTAACCTTGTAACATAGACTTTGTCACCCGTAATATTTCATGTCCTTATTATAGATACGAACTCTGGGCATGCTGAGGTCACGGTTCCAATCCTTACCGGGTGCGTTTAACACATATTTGGTGCCTTCTGAGAAGACACGGAAAAGAGGATTCTCCTTATCAAAGACGTTTAGTGAGGTTCCTCTCACACTTTTGAAATCATTATATAATTATTTACACTTTAGATGAACAGAGTCATTGCTTAAAATTTTCTATGCTGGTGTAGGTTTCAGCAAGCAAGAGAAGTGAAGCTGCAAAATTTGCCCAGTTGTGGAATGAAGTGATTTGTAGTTTCCGTGAAGAAGATTTGATAAATGACAGGAAAGGCCCCAACCACAATATATTCTTGTTTTGTTCAGCCTATTACTTTTTTACTCCCCATGTAATCAAAACTAAATTGAGTATCTCTTTGATTCAGGGAGATGGATCTGTTGCTAGTTCCTTACACGTCAGATCCTAGCCTTAAAATAATTCAGTGGCCACCCTTTTTGCTTGCAAGCAAGGTCTGTGTAATATCTTTCCAAATTCTTGATATTGTATATTCCTGATTCCTGATTTGTAGTTTCTTCTCTTGTATTGATTGTTTGTCAACCTTCACAGATTCCAATAGCATTGGATATGGCAGCTCAATTTCAAAAGAAGGACTCTGACCTTTGGAAGCGTATATGCGCGGATGAATACATGAAATGTGCAGTGATTGAATGCTATGAGTCTTTTAAACTTGTGCTGAATGCTTTGGTTGTTGGGGAAAATGAGAAAAGGTTGTTATTGGCATTTAGTTATTCATATTTATAACTGATCTTAGTAAATATTTGTAAGAGAAAGAAGCTGCAATATTTAGAAGTACATCATTTTCTCATCCTTGTTTTTATCATGCTACACACTATTTAGAGCTCTGGATTCAAGCTAATAATCAATTGTATATTTTCCACCTCCATCAACCCCAAGACCCCCTTTCTCTGAGATTAATAGTCTTGCATGATAACGAATCTAATGCTTATTGTTATCCTACTTTAACTTTTTCTTTGTATTTCTTTAGTTTCATTTTTGTATGTGATGAGCTCTTGTATGTCTTGTATATGATTTTTCTACTTGTTACATTTCAAATTTATGCCTTTCGTTTTTCAATTTGTCTGATCTTCTGGCTCATTTATGATATTTGTATCTATGCTCATTTTCATTTCTTTTCGTCTAGTCACCATATGTCATTGTGATTGTGATTGCTAGCTAGTCCTACTAGCAATTGTGATTGTGATTGCTAGCTAGTCCTACTAGCAATTGTGATTGTGATTGCTAGCTAGTCCTACTAGCAATGTCGTGTACAGTTTTGTAATAGGTCCTAGGTTCTGATCGGGCCCACATCCAGGTTGGGGAGGTTTGGTTTACATTTATGGGTGAACTGGGATGGCGTGCAATTCGGTGGGGGAATAAAAGCACCATATGTCGTTGGAGAAGGATGATCATTTTCCCTTATTCTGAGATGAAAGTTTCACTGCAGGATTTTTAATCGCTGGTTTACTGTAACAGGATAATCGGCATCATCATTAAAGAAATTGAGAGTAACATTAGTAAGAATACATTCCTTGCAAATTTCAGAATGGGTCCTTTACCAGCCCTTTGCGAGAAAGTTGTGGAGCTTGTTGGGATCTTGGTGAGTTATTATATAAAAATTATTAATAGATGGAAGTTTCCATTTGCTCATTTGTGCTTCATCAATAGGTATTGAAAACTCACCCTTTATTTCATGTTGCAGAAAGATGCTGATCCATCCAGGAAAGATAGTGTAGTATTGTTGCTACTAGACATGTTAGAAGTAGTTACACGTGATATGATGGTGAATGAGATCCGGTGGGTGAACTTCGTTGCAATCTAGTTGGAATAGAATGCATCAAATTTTAGTGGTATAACTTTTTGTTTCTTGCAATAAAGCTAACTGTGCTTCCTTTTGTTACATGTATTATATACTCAGTGAACTGGTGGAACTTGGAAATAGTAACAAGGAGTCTGGAAGGCAGCTTTTTAATGGTACTGATGCGAAACCTGCTATAGTGTTCCCTCCTGTGGTTACAGCACAATGGGAAGAACAGGTACGCATTTTGTTGCAACAATTATGATTAAATATAATAATATTGCACCTTCTGAGTTTTGCAACAATTGATACTTCTTTCTGCTTACTTCTTTCTAGATAGGGCGCCTTCATCTTCTCTTGACAGTAAAAGAATCAGCTGTTGATGTACCAACAAACCTTGAAGCACGTAGAAGGATTGCATTCTTCTCAAACTCGCTGTTTATGGATATGCCACGTGCTCCTCGAGTCCGCAACATGCTTTCATTCAGGTCTGATTCGTACTTCCTTACAAGCATAGAGTATTAGAGAACCTACTTATGAAACTAGAGAAGATGAGAATGAATCCCACATTAAGAACATAAAAGAAACTATGTATATACTGATGGATGCCACAACCCAATAGACTAGTCTTTGGGTTGTAAAGCTATCTACCTATATATATACATACATACATATACACAACAATTCTTATAAACATAAAAAATACACTAAGTATAGAAACTTAAAATGGTATAAGAGGTTTCGACAAATGTCATATGAGCCTAGCCAAGCTTTGCCAAAAGATAATTCAAAAAAATATAGGTGGCCAACCAAAGACAACCCGGGCTTATATGTGAGGGGGAGTAATAGAGAACCCACGTGTGAAGTTATAGATAATATGGGAATGAATATCATATTGAAAACATGAAAAGCAAAATAGAAGGGTATATGTATCAATAGATGCCACAACCCTATAGCTAATCTTTTGAGTTTGTAAGGTTAGCCACCTATATATATATGTCACTCCTCATAAACATAAAAAATACATGAAATATAGAAATTTAACACAGAATAGATGTTATTTCTTAATTCTTTTTGGAGAAGATGATAGCTGGAACTGAAATCCTGCTGAAGGACATTAAACTTGCTCATAGAATCAAGCTGAGCTCAAGTCTTTACGTGGAAACTTTTGGACATTGAACATTAGTGACATAAACATTACATTTGGGTTATTTGATAGACAATATCTTATATTACTTTCAAGATATAAAGCTATTTGAATTGAAGTGTCTTCACATAATTAAATCATTTCCTTGCATGGACAGTGTCCTGACTCCATACTACAGTGAGGAGACAGTCTATTCTAAAGCTGACCTCGAGAGGGATAATGAAGATGGTATATCAATCATATACTACTTGCAAAAAATCTTCCCAGGTATGTAACATTGTAAGCTTTCATCGTGAAGTTATATCTAATAATATTAACATCTCTTCAGTTAGTGTCAATAAAATTGGTTTGATTGACTTTGTTAGATGAGTGGAATAACTTCATGGAGCGACTCAATTGTAAGAAAGAGAGTGAGGTTTGGGAAAGTGATGAAAACATTTTGCAGCTTCGACATTGGGTATCCTTAAGAGGACAAACTCTCTGCAGGACAGGTGATTAGTGCATTATTTTCTTTTTTGAATTCTCTATCATATTTTTACCGTTATTAATGAAAATATATACTGCAGTTAGAGGGATGATGTACTACAGACGGGCTTTGAAGCTTCAGGCTTTCCTTGACATGGCTTCTGAAGAGGGTAAATTGACGTATTATAGATTTAAATGTGAGAAAATATCCTCAGTAGCTCACAGTTGAGCTTCTTGAGAAAATTGATTGACTATGAATGCCAAAAGAATACAATATTTGCAACATATCATTCCATTTTTCGTTTTTCACTAATTCCCTGCAGAGTGGATAAAAAATCTTGTTGAATGAGGTTTTCAACTCCTGAGTTGTATCAGAAAAGAAGTTTTTATTAGTTCTGCCTCCTATTTTTCAATAAAAAGAATAAATCTTTTTATTACATATATAAGAAACAATGGGTTATATTAGCAAAGGCTGTTGGAAATATAATCAGCAATTTTGCACTCCATGTTATCACTGATCTTGATCATGTTATTTTTTTTTTGGTAAGGACAAAATAGTATAGATATTCAGTTATAGGGTGGCGCCTGATTCATCTTTGAGCTGAAAAACTAGAATAATGATAAACTATACAGGACCAAAAATAATACCTAGATTCTTGAGAGGAGAAAGGAACAATATGCATTAGGACTTGCTAAAAGGTTTCAAAAAGAAAATTGTGTTTATTATGGGAGTGCAAAAAAGATTTATCCTTTAGCTCTAAAGAAATCATAAGCTGATTCTCTAGTTTTTTTCAACCATACTACTTTTTTGCCTCTACCTTTTACTTTTAAAATTTTAAATTGCTTTTTATTCATGAAAAGATGAAAACTTCTCATATTTTCTTTTAGGCTAGTTTAAAACAAGCATGGTTCTTTAACTCATAAGTGAAGAGATTAGAAAGTAGAAAGAAATGATTAGGCTCATGAATATACCGCATATTGAATCTTAATAAGTTTGCTGTTCAAAATTTAGGGGAATGCCTCAGTTTGTTCAAGGAACAGTATGTTGTCCTTTCTACTTTTATCAACTAAGTATAAAAAATGAATCTGTAGTGTAGAGAGTTTCTAGAAATTAAAATTGAGAAATTAACATGAATCACAACTTTGAACTCGGATAAGCGAAAGGCTCAATCAAAATAGTTCACAAATCAGAGTCCAGTGGCTTCAAGTGGCTTTACGCTCCTGATGCTAAAAGATTAAGTGAATACCTCGTACTCATGTTCAAGTAAGCAAACCAACTAACCAAGTATGAAGCTTGTTAGTTTGGTGCCTTTGTATTTGAGGCCTCAGCTATTCTTATGCATTTGCTTGCAATAATATTAAATGCTTTCTCAGGATGCAGCCTACTGTCTGTTAATGTACTTATGTTTAGGAGATACTTATGTTGGTTTCTAATGTTTTCTCATCCAAACAGAGATACTGAAAGGTTACAAAGCTATAACAATTCCATCTGAGGAAGAAAAGAGAAGTCAGAGATCCTTATCTGCTCAAATAGAGGCAATGGCTGACATGAAATTTACTTATGTTGCTACTTGTCAGAACTATGGAAATCAGAAACGGAGTGGAGATCGTCGTGCCACAGACATTCTGAATTTGATGGTTAAGTATGTATTTGGTCTGATAAAGACAATGGTGTTTTGCAGTTGAAAATCCTGAAATGTTCCCTGAGTTCATTTATTCAAGACTCTAATTTCGTTGCTTCATTTGTAGCCATCCCTCTCTTCGTGTGGCATATATTGATGAAGTTGAAGAAAGAGAAGGCGGAAAGGTACAAAAAGTATATTATTCTGTATTGGTGAAGGCTGTTGATAATCTTGACCAGGTAATTATGCTTTGACCTCTGAACATTGTAAATATCTTGGCATACTGCAGTCCATACACTGATTGGTTTTTCTATCTCCTCTAAAGGAAATCTATCGTATAAAATTACCGGGCCCAGCTAAGTTGGGAGAAGGAAAGCCTGAAAATCAGAACCATGCTGTAGTTTTTACTCGAGGAGAAGCTCTTCAGGCCATTGACATGAATCAGGTAAAGCATGAGAAATATTTATTTGCCGAAGTTCCAGCATAGATTTCTGAGCCAATTATACTTATTTATTGCACCAAATGATTATAGGACAATTACTTGGAAGAAGCTTTCAAAATGCGTAATCTTTTGGAAGAATTTAATGAGGATCATGGAGTGCGTCCACCTTCGATTTTAGGTGTTCGTGAACATATTTTTACTGGAAGGTTGAACAAATGCTTCTATTTTATTTCTATCTTTTTGATTCTTTACCATTCCATGAGAGAAATAACCTGTTTCCAATATTAGCTAATGTATTATGAATTGTTTCTGATATGTTCTTTTACATTTGTGGTGCAGTGTTTCTTCTTTGGCTTGGTTTATGTCAAATCAGGAAACAAGCTTTGTTACCATTGGTCAAAGGGTTCTTGCAAGACCTTTGAAGTATGTTTTTCCCTTATATTCTAACAAATCAATATTTGTATATTTTGATTTAAGAGTGGTGATTACTAACAAATCAATATTTGTATATTTTGATTTAAGAGTGGTGATCACAGAGGATATAATTTTGTTAGTGTTCACATATTTTCTTCTACGGTTTAAATCTCTCAATTTCATTATACCAGATGGCTCTGGTGTAAAGAGTTAACAAATTATTTATTATGATAACTATCACAATGTATCTAAAGTTGTATTTTGTTGCTTTTAGGATTCGTTTCCACTATGGTCATCCAGATGTGTTTGATAGAATCTTCCACATAACTCGTGGTGGCATGAGCAAGGCTTCTCGGAACGTCAATTTGAGTGAGGACATTTTTGCCGGTAAGCATCTTAAAATATCTTTCTATTTGGAGATAAATGTGATTTACTTCATTTATTGATAATTAGTTTACTTATCTAGGTTTCAACTCGGTATTAAGACGAGGAAATGTCACTCACCATGAGTATATTCAAGTTGGGAAAGGTCGAGATGTAGGGCTCAACCAAATCTCACTCTTTGAAGCAAAAGTAGCATGTGGTAATGGGGAGCAGACACTCAGCAGGGATATCTATCGATTAGGACATCGTTTTGACTTTTTCCGCATGATGTCATGCTACTTCACAACAATTGGCTTTTATGTCAGCTCACTGGTAATTTTCATTACTTGCATAATTTAAGTTGAAAGATAATTGGACTTAGACGAGGTCATTTGGAAGGGTGATTCTCCGATAATTATATTATTAAACGAGCCAACACCAAGATGTTGGTATTAAACAGTTCTTCCATTTCTCAAAAAAAAAGAAAATTCTTTATTGAGCTGAGATAAATCTAAAAAAATGATTTTAACGGAAAAGTTAAGAAGATATAGCCTTCAATGTGTTTCATACGTTCAATTAATGTGGTACATAAGAGGTCTTCTAATCCTTGGAGGAGAAAAAGTAAAACAATAGTCTTAAATCCCAAGAGGATTGAGGGGAATCCGAAAATACACTTACTCTACAGAAACGTTTTTAACTTTCATCGTTTTTCCTCTTACTTTTATCAAATAGATTTTGGAAAGTTAACTCCCATTCTCATATTTCCAAGTTCCGACTTGGTGCCATAACATTATTGGAGAAAGCAAGTTACTGTTATCTGTTTGTTCTTCAAACCTTCATGGCAATAGGTTGAAAAGCAACACAGTAAATGCTGAGTGAAAGTAGACAACACAAAAATACACCTAGTTTATACACACACAAAGAAAGTGGAGAAAGTCCAAATCTCTTGCAATATAATTTTGCCTTTCAAACTGCAAGTTGGATAGGGAAATGAAAAAATATGGATTGACTCTACCATTATGAGCAGATCTAAATAGAAAGTTAACTATTTTGGTTAAGTACCATTTATCATTTTGCATTTTCTTCAGCTAACACTTTCTTATTATTAAGCAGGTGGTTGTCCTTACAGTCTATGCATTCTTGTATGGGAGGCTTTATTTGTCATTAAGTGGATTGGAGGAGTCAATTGTTAAGTATGCTGCGGCTAGAGGAAATGATCCTCTAAGGGCAGCCATGGCTACCCAGTCCGTTGTTCAGTTAGGTCTTTTGATGGCCTTGCCCATGGTGATGGAGATTGGATTAGAAAGAGGTTTCAGAACTGCTTTGGGTGATTTTATAATTATGCAGCTTCAGTTAGCATCTGTCTTCTTCACCTTCTCTCTCGGGACAAAGGCTCATTATTTTGGGCGCACTATCCTGCATGGTGGGGCAAAGTACAGGGCAACTGGGCGTGGTTTTGTTGTTCGCCATGAGAAGTTTGCTGAGAATTATAGGATGTACTCAAGGAGCCACTTTGTGAAAGGGTTGGAGCTTACGATTTTGCTTATATGTTATCAAGTATATGGTAAAACAGCAACGAATATTACAACTTATCTACTCCTCACCATTTCAATGTGGTTCTTGGTGGTTTCTTTCTTGTTTGCTCCTTTCCTTTTTAACCCTTCGGGATTTGAGTGGCAAAAGATAGTGGATGATTGGGATGATTGGTCAAAGTGGATCAGCTGCGGAGGAGGAATTGGTGTGCCAGCAGCCAAGAGCTGGGAATCCTGGTGGGATGAAGAACAGGAACATCTTCTGCACACTGGGTTTTTAGGGCGCTTCTGGGAGATTATTCTTAGTCTACGCTTCTTTATCTATCAATATGGAATTGTTTATCAACTTAACTTGACAAAGGCAAGCAAAACCGGTGAAGAGCGGAGCATAATTGTGAGTATATGAGCTTTTTATTGCCTTTGAATCTGTTTTAGTTTTTACTTTGTTTAATTTCACATCCAAAGTACAGAAAGAATTCTAACAATCTTTTCTACCATTTTAAGAACTCTGCGTATTTTAAAAGGCTAGTCATTTATTATTTGAAACATTGACCTTCTGTGTACTAGGTTCTTGGTACCTGATTAAATTAAGAAATTTTTTTCTGCGGATAGAAAATCCCCCTAAATCTGATATCTAAGGATGTGTTGGAATTGTTGTAGTTTATGAAATAATCACTTATTTTATATTTTAGGATGCAAAAAGTATTTGGTAAATTAATTAAAAGTTGATTATTTCTTACATTACTTTTAGAAATATAATATTACTTAAAAAATATTCAACTTTTTATTAGTTTACTAAATACTTTTTGGATCTTAGATTATGCAATAAGTGATTATTTCATAAGCTACAACAATCCCAAACACAATCCCTGATCGCAATGGATATATAGTTATGTGAAAGGAAGAATGCCATGGCAGTTCAAGGGTAATTATATAAATGCAGTCCCTTACAGGGAACATTTAGCTTGTCTTTGTTTCTTTTACAATTAATAAAACAGAATTGGAATTAGAAATGATGATGCCTGCTTTGCCCATACAAGCGTGGGTTGAAAGTGCTGTCAACTTGCTCTTCCTTTATTTATTGGGGATTTTGAATATGGAACCAAGCAAGTTGTTTGATTTGCTTTTGTGATTCAGGTCTATGGTCTATCCTGGCTCGTTATTTTTGCGCTGATGATTATCTTAAAGGTCAGTGCTCTGACATAAAAACTCATTCTATTTACAAATGATCTCATTTTTGTCGTGGCTGTAGATTTTTCCTCGCTGATCAGTCAAACTTAAACTGCAGATTGTGTCAATGGGTAGAAAGAAGTTCAGTGCAGATTTTCAGCTGATGTTCAGGCTCCTCAAATTGTTCCTCTTTATTGGTGCTGTAGTCGCTCTAGTCCTTTTGTTTGTTTTCCTTGAACTCACAGTTGGCGACATCTTTCAGGCTTTACTGGCCTTTTTGCCAACAGGATGGGCAATTGTCCAGGTATTTGACCTATATCCAAAAATCTTCATGCTTATTTAAAACCTTTTCTCTGTGCTCTCTCTATATAGTGAAATGTGAATAAACTCCATCTAGCAATCAATATGGTAACCAGAGGGGGTCCCTTCTGCTCTCTCTCAAATCAACACACTCTAGACAGCTTCACCAGTTTTATATTTTTGTGCAGTCATCCACTTTGGTTGGATAATAGCCATTTCATGACATCAGGAGTATGTTTCACCTATCATGCATAAATTGACTTAAATTTCCCAACATCAAGTATTTCAATATTCATTCAATTATTATTATTTTTTTGAAAAATTCAATTATGTTTTTTGGTTTGATAATAAGCCCATGTTTCTGACATGAGGAGTGTGACATTGCGTAAAACCTGATTAGATTTCCAGACTTTGGAACTGCATCTCGATAATAAGTAATCATGAAACTACATATCAGAAATTTTGAAGTTTCAGTGATTTACATGGTTGTATGAACCAATATAACATGATTCCTCAGTTTATTTAGAATTGGGTTTTGTTTGCTATAAAGTGCTCATTATTGAGTGTGGTGTAAAATGATCAGATATCACAAGCATGCAGACCATTGATGAGTGGTATTGGAATGTGGGGATCTTGCAAAGCTCTTGCAAGAGGTTATGAGTACTTGATGGGATTTATTATCTTTGCACCTGTGGCCATACTCGCCTGGTTCCCATTTGTCTCGGAGTTCCAGACTAGGCTGCTTTTCAATCAAGCATTTAGCCGAGGGCTTCAGATTCAACGTATCTTGGCTGGTGGCAAGAAGCACAAGTAAAAGAACCTACCAATTCAGAATTATGATTGTAGACGCTGAGGAAGAAATAAAAAAGGCAAATAATGAAAGGAAATTCCACAAATCATTCTGCTTGGAATCTGCATTTCTAGTGCTTAGGAAGTCTAATCTTTTAGGTCGTTTATGAGAAATAACCACAAATCATCAATATATGCTTCAACTGTATATTCCAAGTTACAAGCAATGTGCTCTGAAAATGGTTTTTGTTGACATTATACTTGCCCATTTATTTCATTCAATTTTTTCTGACTTTATGATGGAGGAAAATAGTGTTTTAATTAGTCAGAAACATATTTATGTCTGTGAATTGACCACGAGACATTTTGTCAATACTGAAAAATCTATATGCTTTGTGAAATGCCAGAATAAGAATGTGAAATTAAATAAAAAATATAAAAGTTTGTGAAATTAAATTAACTACTATTTGTTTTTTCTTATATCAATAGATTGTGTAAAAAAAAATTGACATTAGTACGTTCTCTTATAGCTCAAGTGGTTGTACACTTTCCTTTATGTCCGTGACAAATTTATGTAGTGGGAGTTGATTCTGGATCGTATTTGTTGTGGTTGATCTTTCTAGCTTATAGCAGACCTTTAAACCCACCAGTTATTTGGTCTAGTAGTATAATTGTGCACTTTCCCTTCATATATGTGACAATTTTATGTAGTGGGAATTGATTTCGGATCGCATTTGTTGTGGTGGATCTCGCTAGGTCTTATCAGAATTTTAACCCAACTAGTTATTTGGTATAGTGGTATACCATTCATAAAGGATGTGGATTCAAGTCATAGCCTCTTTCCCCAATTTTTAAATTGTAATAGTTTTTTTTTATTTTTAAAATAAATACTTATGGTGAGACTTGAACCCTCATCACTAAGGTAAAAGAGAGATGCACTACCACTTAAGTTATAAGTGAATATGCTTCTAAATTGTAATAGTTAAATAAAAGAAAAGGTTATGAGATATCACATAGGAGATGACATGCTTCCTTTGGTAAATTTTTATTGTTAAAAGAAATGTATATGAATTTGTGTAAAGACCAAAATGGATATGATATTCAAGACCTGATCAATATTTAAAGGATAAATTGCAATGAAGTACATTGATGTTTGGTCTTATTTCAACGAAATTGTGAGTTTAGCCTCAATTATACGTTAGTACCCTTGACTACTGATTGACCGTTAAAGTTAACAGTTAACAAGTAATTAGAAGGGTAATATGATCATTTTTGCTTAATTTGTTTTTAAAAAAATAATAAAATTTTAAAAAATATTTAAATTGATCTCCACCTTCTATCAATTTTGATGGACGATTGAGATTATATTAAAAAATAATTTTTTTAGAATAGAACAAATTAAAAAAAAAAAAATCTTGGTGGGTGGAGATCCAATCTCTATTGTCTATCAGGATTGATGGACGTTGGAGATCTAACCTGGATCTCCACCGAACCAAAAAAAAAAAAAAAAAAAAAAAAAAATCCATTAGCATCGCTGGATCTCCAGCGATGGTGGTGGCCATCTGGCCAATACTGGATCGCTGGAGATCCAGCGATGGTGATGGCCATCACCATTGTTGGATATATCTAGCCACCGGTCATCGCTGGATATCCAACGATGGTGGCTATCGGCCATCGCTGGAGATCCAGCGATGACCGATGGTTGCTGAGATTTCGATTTCCATCGTCCATTAGACTTGATGGACGGTGGAGATCCAATTTGGAGATAGGATCTCCACCTAAAGTTTTTATTTTTTAAAAATTATTTTTAATTTTGTTTCCTAATATGATCTCAACTATCCATCAATCTTGATGGACAGTAGAGATCAATTTAAAAATAAATTTAATTTTTATTTTATTTTATTATTTTAATAAATTTAGGGTTAGCTGCGGTTTCGAAATCGGGACCGTGGGGTCCAAGTTTCGATTCCGAAACCGGTCCGGTTCCGAGAACCGCCAGTTCCGGGAACCGGAACCGCGATCCCCTTTTTTTTTAAAAAATTAGGTTTCTTTAAAAAAAATACATAAATTGAAATTTTTTAAAAATGAATAAACCAAAGGTAATACGGCTTTGATCATTTTGGATGGTTAGAAGTGTGTATATATATAAGTAAATGTAGTTTCAAAACATATTAACTTTCAATATGGGATTTGGAAAAATGTTTAAAAAAGATAAGCACCCTAGTAAGTAGTTCCACATTGAAAAGAAAAGGGTAGTGTAAGAGGTTAAGTGCTTATAAAAACTAAGCTACAAAAGAAAAAATAAAGTGGGATATGGTCAAAGTGGTATGTGGCCCAACACATATACTCACATTTAATTTTAAATTATTTTATGTGGCCCAACATTGTTGGGATATATATATATAATTTTTTTTTTTTAAAGAAAATTAGAATCGGAATTGAACTGGAATCGGTGCCGGTTCTTGAATCGGCAGTTTCTGTTCCATTTTATGGCTAATCGGAACTGGGACCGGGGGTTCTGGTTTCGGTTAGCCGGTTCCTAACATGTTTTGAATTGGGAGGCGGTTCGAACTGAACCGGGACCAACCCTAACTGTAAGAAATCTTTTTAGAAAACAAAATATCATAATACCATCCAGCATAGTTCAGTTATCTTATATCATTAGTTCGCATGATCATTCCTATCACTTGATGTTGATGGTAGATACAACAAACAAATAAAGTATTCTTAAACAGGGTATTGTACAATAAGAAAATTGTACAGTAAAATGTAACTGTGCGAAACAACAATCTGTACTGTAAACTAAAATTATTATTGTGAAAGCTGATCAATATTAACCATGCATATGGAATACACAAACTACCAGCTAAATAGCACTTTAAATGTGCAAATACAGGATGCACAAAGAACAGACAATATTCAATCTTATAGTTCATACAAAAGTCAAGAAACAGTGCTAGCATCTAATAACACATGAAGACATCTTACATATTTCTCTGTATGCCCTAAATCATTAACTATAGGTAACTCCGAGGATTTCGCTAATTGGTGAGAAGAAGTAACAAACGTGATATGACAACATATTTGAAGAAGTGTTCCGCGGTAGAAATGAGGAAGTGTTTTGCAGTAGAAATGTATAAGTGTTCCGCAGAAGAAATGAGAAAGTGTTACAATAACCCATTCATGACAAAAATGAGGAAGTGTTCCACAGCAGAAATGAAGAAGTATTCCGCAGTAGAAATGAGAAAGTGTTAAGAGTAACCCATTCAAAGCCTCAAATATGGAAGTGTTACACATAAAAAATGAGGAAGTGCTTCGCAGCAAAAATGAGGAAACGTTACAGTAACCCATTAATGACACAAATAAAGAAGTGCTCCGCAACAGAAATGAGGAAATGTTTTGCAACAAAAATGAGGAAAAATTACAGTAACCCATTCATGACAAAAATGAGGAAGTGTTCCGCAGCAGAAATGAGAAAGTGTTACAGTAACTCATTCATAACACAAATGAGAAAGTGTTACAGTGCCTCATTTATAATACAGTCCCACCCATGCAGTAAACTGTTAGGCTCTCTGTTGGCACCATTCATGAAATGATCCATTTAACCATTCATGAAATGGTCAGTTTACACGATTATATACCGAAACACAAAAATATAATTTAAATGTTCAAATCTATTATGACAACCCATCAACGTCAATTATTGAAACTTTAAGTATTGATTGATATTTCAATTACTGTTTAGTAGTTTAAGATATCAACTTATAATTTTATTCATTGACACACTATTGATAAATTAATGATACTATTAACCTATGCTCTCATTCATAACATACATTTTCTACGAGAAAAGAATAATAGCACGATGTATCAGGTGTTTCTTTCTTTTTCGTTTTCTCTCTTTTTAATTTTATTATAAAAGATTTTAGCATTTTATTTCTGCATATTGAATTTTTTCCTTTTTCATTTAGAAACAACTGTAATACCCCCAAACCCAAATCTGCTCGGACCGAATCAGAGAGTGCTACTATATACTAAAATCTAACTTGTAGTTTTATATAACCATAATTTAAAACTATAGTAAAAACATTTGCAACTAGTTCAATAAATTTCTGAAAATCTAGTCAGAATTTCCTCTGTCTTTCTGACTTTCCAAATTTAGTACGACTTCTCAAATCACTTTATCACAAGATAATATATAAATATTCAAATACCATAAACATATCATAAAATATTTACATAGCGGAAGTTCTTTAAATATATACAAACAGTTTCTGTATATGCATACTGTATCAAAACATATATATTTATTACAGAAAGACTACCAAAATATATACAGGAAAGGTGTGATTCTGGACTCTAATTCTGCAATCTCTACTCTTCTTCATCTTTATAGCCTTTGGAACCTCTGTTACCTGCGTGTGAGAAAACTCAACACGCTAAGCATATTGCTTAGTGGATGTACACAAAATTGTATATCCAAATATAATCAAATAAGTTTATCTATTTTCGATCAAAATATAAATAAATCAGATATGAGGCTCATGTCAAATCTGTAACACCCCCTGACCCGACCCGTCTGGATCGACCCAGTGAGCGTTACCGGGTTTTCAAAACTTTACTGAAATTCTATTTATAAACTGAAAACCATATAATTTATAATTTAAAAACCTTTTCGAGTGAGCCCATTAAAATTCAGTTTTTAAAAATTTCGGCAGAGTTTCCTCTGTTTTTCTGATTTCCCAAAACCTGTTTTCAAATCAATCTCAAACCAAATATAATTCACAACAACACTTCAAATAGCTATCAATCAAATGCGCACCCTGCCGTTTAGTGCGACTTACCAAACAGTTTTTAAAATAAAACAATTCATAGTTCATTATTACAGTTCTTTGAAAATAAAAAACAGAAAGCATAAAACAATTAATTACAGCACATAATTACAAAACATAATTATATAACTCAATTACAAATTCTCTGTCTATGCATGCATATCTAATTATATTATAAAGTAATATATATCTACCCAAAATGTGGTGACTGTGATTTTGTATATCTGCCTGCAACTCTATCTCTCTGTTCAATCTTTTGCTTGCTCAGTATCCCTATTATCTACGCGCGATAAAAACCGACGCGCTAAGCATATAGTTTAGTGGGTGTACACTAAAATAAATTGCAATACAATATAAAACACTAAATCTTAATTTCAAAACATAAATTCAAAACTTCAGAAAGATATATACATAAAACAACAAATCTTAAATTTCAGAAATATCCATATGAAACAATAAATCAGATTTCAATCTCTAAAACTATATAAAATAAAGTATTCCAAAAGTTTCTGGATTTCATTCGTAGTGTCATTTCTTTGTTTTTCTGATTTTCAGTTCTCAATTGGGCCTTTGATACACATAACAGGGTTTACAGGACTGGATTACGGGTTTTACAGTCGGGTTTCCCATCTCATATGAAATGGTATCCCTATATAAACAGTCGGTTTCCCATTTCACGAGGAAATAGTATCCGTATAATCAACAATCAGAGGCATCATAAATCACGGTGCAGTACTGCCATATATTCACCCAATTGACATGTCAATCTCCTATATCCATATATCCCTATACATATATCAGGGCCGTTCAAATATCATAACAAATTAGTTCTTTGGTTTCAGGAATCAACGAATATCAATTTCAATCAAAATCCATAAATAGGAAAACCAAACAATAATTGTAAACTAGGTTTTGAAAACATACGCTTTTATTCGAATTTCCATAATAGCAGAATATTGCACAAATAGTCCAACAATATGCAAAAATGAAATATGAGTAGATAAACAAACCACTACGAATATATAAAATCCATAACTATATTTCCAGACTTACTAAATAAAAACATTTATCGAAAATAAGTTTAGAAACGTGTGTACACCAACCTGGATACCAGTTTTTACGAGCTTTTCTTTCTGGATTTCCCTTTTTTCTTTTTCCTTTCTTCCTCCTCTTCCCTTTCTCTTTCTCTTTTCTTTCTTTTCTTTTCTTTTTCTTTCCCTTCTCTTCTTCTTCTTTTCTTCTTTCTCTTCTTGTTCTCTTCTTCCTCTTCTTCCTCTTCTTCTTCTTCTTCTTCTTTTCTTTTCTTTTTTCTTCTTCTCCCGTTTTCTGCTCTCTCTCTTTTCTGCCTGTTTCGATGGCTTCCTCCAGAAGCTAACTTTTTTTTAATATCATTTCAGTCATCACGACCGTCATCGCGACCTGTGGTCGTGCCACCTGGTCGCGGTACTCAATGGAAAAGTTCCATCGCTTTCATCGCGAGCACCCATCGCGGTATCATGGTCGCGCTGGTGGTCGCGTTGCTCACTGCCTGGATTTGATCTTTTTCACCGCGAGCAGCTCATCGCGATCTGTGGGTGAGGGTCGCGGTACTCACTGTCACTTTTTCTTCACTTCATGCAATCTTTCTGGACCGCTTCATCTGGTTCATTTGGAAATCATAAAAATAAACATACATTTAATTACGTTTTATACCCCTCTAATCATAACTTTTTATATCCACATTTTCAAAATTAATTATTCACAATTAGGGATGTTACAAAATCAAATCAGATACTCAACAAATACCATATTCGAAATCAATCAACAGATCAAATCTTCATAAATTTCTCAAATACTTTTATATAACAAATCAATTTTCAGACTAGGCTCTTGACATATATAACATAAGTTATCGGACTGAATTACGGGTTGTTCGGCTTCGAACTCACGCCGAACATCAAATCAGAATGAAACACCAACGGAATCACCCGCTGTAAATGTCCCATGACGGAATGCAGAACCCTAGGACCAACACATCCAAAGGGTGGCGCATCAAAGTAAATCGGCACAGTACTGTTCAGATAGAAACCCAATTAACATGTCAACCTCCTATATCCATATCTATGTTTATACACATCAGAGCCAAAATGTTTTCTCAAATCCAATGTCAACATTTTCCATTTCTTTCAGAATCATCAAAATCAACTTTCAACGAATTCAATTTCAATTCATATCGTTATATATATATATATATTTTCGAAATTCAAATTTCATCAAATATAATATAACGACAATATACTAATATATTTTGAAATCAATAATCACATCAAATCAATCCGAAAATATATTCAAATGTATTTCATAATTCCGTTTCGAATCAAAATGCTCCAAAATCATTTTCCGATACATTTCACAATATAATATAATTAAAATCACTTTCAACAATATATTTCCCTAACAATATATTTCCATAATGCTATCAGAACCAAATCGTATTCAAATCAATTCGAAAGCAATTTCAAACTATCCATTCTACCCAATAGAATTCAAATAATTCAAAAACTATAAAATTCGATAATTTCAAAAATTTCTGGAAACCTGAAAATTCAAAAAATACGTGTACACCAAACTTGAACTCTTTCTCCTTCTCTTTTCCTTCTTCTCTTCCTCTTTTCTTCCTCTTCTTCTTCTTCTTCTCTCCTTCTTCTTCTTCTTCTTCTTCTTCTTCTTCTTCTTCTTCTTCTTTCTCTCTCTTCTTTCTCTCTCCTCTTCTCTCTTCTTTCTCTCTCGTTTCTCTATTATGTTATGCTTCTGTGTATTCTGAATGTTTTTGTGCATCAATTTGATTTATGAAGCCCATCGCTTCATCACTCGGTGCATTTTTTTTTTTAAAATTTTTGAGCCATTGCTACCGCGTACCACGAGCGGCGGTCGCGTCGCTGGGTCGCATTGCTCACTGGTGGAAATTTATCACTTTCACCGCGAGCAATTACTGCGATTCTGGTCGCGGTGCTCACTGGTCCAATTTCTCCATTTTCACCGCGAGCAGTCACCGCGAGCACTGGTCGCGATACCTACTGTCCTAAGTTTTCACTATTTTCTTCGTGCATTGTTTTCGACCGTTCAAATTGGTCCATTATGAAACCTAAAAATATACATACATTTAATTACATTTTTCACCCCTAAAATCGTAAAAATTATATTCACATATTCAAAATTAATTCAATCATACTTTTCATATTTATTCGAAATTAGGGATATTACAACAATCTTATCTCTTTCTAATTGCATCACCCCCTTATAGGTATTGGTAAAAGTTCTCAATTGTATTAAAGTTCAGGGATTCTCTTTCATTACATTTATATTAATCTAATAAATGTTTGAATTAAAGGATTGCTTATGTTTTAAATATTAATTGACCACTTATCCAGTTTAATCTATCAGTTTATGTTACTGTAAAAAATTATCTTTTTAGGAAACCAATCTTATTATCATATTACACCAAAATTTACCTATGTACTTCACCATCGAGCATAATTTAGTTATCTTATATGATTTGTTCTCATAATCATTCTATCACTTGACGTCAATGGTAGATACAACAGACAAATACAATGCTCTTAAGCAGTTTAAGATTTTGTTATAAATTAAATACATTTTATTGTGTTGAGGGTATTGTACAACAAGGAAATTACAGAGTAAAATGTAACTGCGCGAAACAACAATCTAAACTGTAAACTAAAATTATTATTGGGGAAGCTGATCAATGTTAACCATGCATTTGGAATACACAAACTACCAGCCAAATTGCACTTTAAATGTGCAAATACTCGGATGCAAAGAGAACATGCAATATTCCATCTTATAGTTCACACAAAAGCCAAGAAATAGTGCTAGATTCAATAATACTGGAAGACACCTCACATATCTCTTTGTATTCCCTAAATCATTAACTAAAGGTACCTCCAACGATTGGCGAGAAGAAGTAACAAACTTGAGAAGATAACATATTTGAAGAAGTGTTCCGCAACAGAAATGAGGACGTGTTCTGCAACAGAAATGAGGAAGCGCTGTAGTAATCCATTCATGACACAAATAAGGAAGTGTTCCGCAACCGAAATGAAGAAGTGTTTCACAGTGAGGAAGTGTTACGGTAACCCATTCATGATACAAATGAGGAAGTGTTCGCAGTAGAAATGAGAAAATGTTATTGTAATCCATTCATAACACAAATGAGGAAGTGTTACAGTACCCCATTCATAACACAGTCCCGCCCATGTAGTAAATTGTTGGGCTCTCTTTTGGCACCATTAATGAAATAGTCCATTTAACCATTTACGAAATGGTCCTTTTACCCAATTATATACTGGAACGTGAACATATAATTTAAAAAGTTTAAATCTATTCTGACCCCATCAATATCAATTACTAAAACTTTAAGTATCGATGGATATTTCAATTACTGTTCGGTAGTTCAAGATATCAACTTATAATTTTATTCATTGGCACACCATTGATAAATTTAATGATACTATTAACCTACCAACTTAATAAAAGTTATAAGTGCTCTCATTCATAACATACATTTTCTACGAGAAAAAAACAATAGCATGATGCATAAGATGTTTCTTTCTTTTTCGTTTTCACTCTTTTTAATTTTAGGGAAAATTGCAATAGAATTTCTGACGTTTGGTCATATTGCAATGAAATCGCACTTTTCCTTAAATTATAATCAAGTAACTTGAATAATTATCAATTGGGTCCCTAATGTATTTGAAAATATTATTTTTTGATCTATTTTTATTTTTTTAACTCAAATAGTCTTTGCCTTTTCCAAAATATATCAATTTAGTCCCTATGACGAAAATTTTGATGGTCAAACATAACATAAAGTATAAATTAATCTTCTTACCCTTTTTTATTAAATTAACAAGATGATTTTACCCTCCCATTTTATATTTTAATAATTTTACCTATTTGGATAGTCCAATAAAAAATTAATATATGTTATAAAAACTTAATTTTTTTTAAAAAAAAACTTAAAAATGGTTAAATAACAAATAAATATTATAAATTCATTAACAATTTTAAAAAAATTTAAAAATAATATTATTTACTAAAATTAAAAATAAAATTCAAAATTGAATAATTATAAAACTCAAAATTTAGTTTAAAAAACAAAAATGTTAAAATATTATATATCCATATTTGAGAGTATATTATATAGTATATATACATTATATATATATATATTATAAAAATGAAATATAATAATAAAATTACAATATATATAAACATTTATTATTTATAATATTATAAAAATAAAAATTTAATAATAAAACTGCAATATATATAAATTTATTATATATATATATATATTTACACACATTAAATTACTAATTTTTTTTTGAATTTTATAAGTATTCATTGAATTTTATTTTATTTTTAATAAATGATATAACTTTTAACATTTTTTTAATTTTTATATTTATTTTTTATTTTTAATAAATTTTATTATATTTATTTTATTGTTTAATCCTTTTTAAGTATTTAAAAAAAATTAAAATTTTATAATATATATAAATTTCTTATTGGACTACCCAAATAGGTAAAGTTGTTAAAAAATTAAAGGGTAAAAAAGTCATTCTAATTTAAAAATTTAGTAAAAAAGTGTAAGATGATTAATTTATACTTTATATTACGTTTGACCGTCAAAATTTAGTCATAGGGACTAAATTGATATATTTTTAAAAAGGTAGGGATCATATGAAGTAAAAATAAATTAAAAAGTGATATTTTTAAATACTTTAGGGACCAAATTGATAATTATTTGAGGTACTTGATTGTAGTTTAAGGAAAAGTGTGATTTCATTGCAATATGACCAAACGTTAGGGTATTCCATTATAATTTGTCTTTAATTTTATTATAAAAGATTTTAGCATTTTATTTCTGCATATTGAATTTTTTTTTCTTTTAGAAGCAACCTTATCTATGCCTAATTGTATCATCATCCCCTTATAGGTATTGATAAAAGTTCTCAACTGTATTGAAGTTCAGGGATTCTCTTTCATTACATTTATATTAATCTAATGAGGACGAATTCCAATGAAGTACTCTAACGTTTGATCATATTGTAACGATATCGTGAGTTTAGCCTTAATTACATGTTAGTACCCTATCGTTAGTTGACTCAATTAAAACTAACGAACGACTTTGACTTATGTGTGAAATAATATAACTAGCCCTAATTTAAAAAATAATAAAATTAAATTAAATATTAAAATAAAAAAGTTAAAAAAATAAATGGATCTCGACCGTCCATCAACATTGATGGACAGTAGAGATCATATTAAAAAAAATTCAATTTTTTTTAAAAAAAAGAATAATTAAAAAAGAAAAAAAACAAAGAAATCTTGTGGATGGTGGACGGTAAGATCCAATCTAGAAATTGGATCTCCACCAAAAAAAAATTTAATTAATTCGATCTCCATCGCTGGATCCATGCGTTGGAGATCAGCTCTCCATCGTTGGAACCCGGTGATGGAGACCCAATCTCCATTGTTGGGTTCAATGATGGAAAGCCGATCTCCATCGCTAGAGACCAGCGATCTTCAATGATGGAGATCGAATTAATTTTTTTTTTGAGTGGAGATCCATTCTCCAGATTGGATCTCCATACACAAGATTTCTTTTTTTTTTTTCCCTTTTTTTAATTATTCTTTTTTTTTTAAATTTCTATTTTTAATTTTTTTTTTTGTAATATGATCTCTTCTGTCCATCAATCTTGATGAACGGTGGAGATCCATTTAAATTTTTTCAATTTTATTAATATTTTAAAAAAAATAAGGAAAAATGTCGATATTACCCTTCTAACTACTGATTGACCGCCAACTCTAACGGTCAATCAGTGAAATACCCTGAAGTTTGACCATATTACAACGAAATAGTAAGTTTAGCCTTAATTACACGTTAGTAACCTTGACTAATTGCAATTTACCCAAAAAAAAACGTAAATAAATGTTTGAATTAAAGGGTTTGTTATGTTTCAAATATTAATTGACCACTTATTCAGTTTAACCTAGAGGTTTATGCTACTGTAAAAAATCATCTTTTCAGGAAACAAATCTTAATATCATATTAGTATATTACACCAAAATTTGCATTATATGTTGATTAGTTCTCATAATCATTCCATCATTTGATGTCGATAGTGGATACAACAAACAAATAAAGTGTTCTCAAGCAGTTTCGAATTTTTTATAAATTAAATACATTTTATGTATGTTGAGGGTATTGTACAAGAAAGAAATTACAGAGTAAAATGAAACTGTACGAAACAACAATCTAAACTATAAACTAAAATTATTATTGGAGAAGCTGATCAATGTTAAGCATGCATATAGAATACACAAACTATCAGCCAAATAGCACTTCAAATGTGCAAACACTGGAATGCAAAGAGAACATGCAATATTCAATCTTATAGTTCCACAAAAGTCAAAAAACAGTACTAGCGTTCAATAATACTTGAAGACATTAACTAAAGGTACCTTCAAAGATTTTGCCAATTGGCGAGAAGAACTAAAAAACCCGAGAAGACAACATATTTTGATTAATAAAAGTGAAATATAGGTCACCAATTATCATGCAAGGAAATGCACAACGGAAATTACGTACTTGCTGAGAGAAAAGGGAAAATTGATCAAACCCAATGCTGAAAGTGATTTCTTAGATGCCATCAGGAATAACAATAAAATACAAGGCACAATTGAAAGCCTTTTGTTGAAGAAGGCAAAAGGCTCATAAGCCTACATGTTCTTTTTTAGATTGTCTAAAAATGCTTGGTGAACAGTGAACTCCATAAGAACACCATAAATTTCAAGGACTACATTCAGCCACTGTCATATGCATGATTTGACTGTACAACATGTCAATTTTCAACCAAAACATAGTTAGAATTTAATTCTTGAAATGCACTGTGAAAGAAAAAAGAGATCAGCTCATACCAATAAGCATCTGTTTTTGAGAGAAACTCGATATACAGCTACAAACGCTTTCCAGACACCACATTCATTCAACAAGCCACCTATGTCTGCTTATAACTCTGTAGGTTACAATGCCATAGACCTCAATTCTACACAAAATATTGTTGTGTTTTGGTGATTGTTATTATTTTCTGACTAATTTCTCTGTTATTTTTCATATTTCTACAAGGTAGTGTTTCTAGGGGAGGTTTTGGGAACCGATTTTCCTAACAAGTAGTATCAGAGCCCGACTGCTAAGGTTGTAGATCTTTTAGAAAATTCTTAGTATGCTATGTGGTTGTAGCATTGTCTGATCTTCCACATTAGAAAAGAATTGTTCTTGGTTACTGAAAATAAGTGTGGTAATGTAGATGTGCTTGTCTAGAAAGATTATGGCTAGGAAAGATTTAAGTGTGTCCATTTATGACTCGCCTTTCTTTCCTGGGCACTTACCTGGTGCATTGTTCACGAGCTATGAGCACTATTCTGTTCAGCCGTACGACACTATTTGGAGATACGGTTACTATTCACGGATACAACAAAAAATGTCAAAGTTTTCAAGCGCTGTTCGGTTTGATGTGGAGAAATTTGATGGAAGAATCAATTTTGGCTTGTAGCAAGTACAAGTCAAGGATGTGTTGATTCAATCTAGATTATACAAGATGTTGAAGGGGAAACCAACCACTGTTTCCAACAGTGATTCTGGTGAATCTAGTATGAGCGATGAAGATTGAGAATATATGGATTTGAGAGTTGCAAGTGTAATTCTTCTGTGTTTGGCTAAGAATGTTCTAGCAAATGTGCATGGAATAACAACTAAAGAACTTTGGGAGAATCTTGAAAAATTGTATCATGCAAAAGGTATCTCAAATCGGTTGTACCTAAAGGAACAATTATATACTCTACGTATGGATGAAGGTATGAAAATCTCGGATCTCTGAGTGTTCTCAATGGTATCGTTTCTGAACTGGAGACCACTGGAGTTAAGATTGAAGATAAATCATTTAGGCTTATATTGTCACTTTTATCTTCCTATGAGCATGTAACATCCCGGATTTCGGATAATTAATTTTATATATGTGAATATAAATTTTGTGATTGGAAGGGGTGTAAATGTAATTAAAAGTATGTTTATTTTTATGATTTTCAGATGGACCAGATGGAATGGTCGAAAATGATGCATGAAAAAATTGAAAACTGAAGCAGTGAGCATCGCGACCTGGTCGCCTGCGACCACAGGTCGCGATGGCTTACTCGCGGTGGAAAACGGGATTTCTGGCAGTGAGCATCGCGACCGGTCACCGCGACCACAGGTCGCGATGAACTGCTCGCGATGAAAATGTCAATTTCTGGCAGTGAGCAACGCGACCACCAGCGCGACCTAGGTACCGCGAGGTGTGCTCGCGATGAAGGCGGTGCAAACGCTCCAGTGAGTACTGCGACCTGGTGGCGCGACCACAGGTCGCGACGACGGTCGCGACAGCTGAAAAATATAAAAAAAAAAAGTGGCTTCTCGCAGAAGCCAGAAAACACACAGAGCAGAAAAGAGAGAGGAGAGACCGAGGAAAAAGAAGAAGAAAAAGAAGAAAGAAAGAAGAAGAAGAAGAAGAAGAAGAGAGAAAGAAGAAGAAAGAGAAGGAAGAAGAAGAGGAAGAAGAAGAGGAAAGAAAGAGAGAAAAGAAAGTGTGGGTGAAAGAGAAAAGGAAAGGGAAGGAAAAAGAAATCGTAGGACTGCGATTTCTCGAACGAAAAACGATATCCAGGTTGGTGTACTTTCGTTTTCGGAATCGTTACAAAAAGTATTTCTTTATCGTTTTCGTTTTCGATTTCGTTGAAATTTCTCGTTTCCGATTTTCGTATGAAAATTGTTTATTTTATATGAAAATCCGATGATTGATATATCTATTGTTGATTTTGGAATGATTTTATGATAGATCGCATTTTGATCGTGTTTTCGAATATTTCGATTTCGTTAAAAATACTTGATTTAGATTTTCGTATAACTATTGATTATTTTTCTTGAAGAGTATTGTGTGAATTGGATGTTTATTGAACAACTATTGTTTACTGAGTAACTATGGTGAAAGTTATTGGGAATCTAGTTCATCGGAAACGACCCTAGGATACTTAGACATAGAAATGGATATAGGAGGTTGGTATACCAGCTGGGTTTACTGAGCAGTACTGCGCCGCTATTGATTGCAATTGATGATTATTATGTACCTCCTCATGGATTCGTCCAGAGGCAGGGAGACACGTACCTCCTCAGGATTCGTCCTGGGGGTTGGGAGCCACGTACCTTCCTAAGGATTCGTTCCTGGGATAGGGAGTTATGTACCTCTCTAGGTTCCGTACCCACGGTCCTAGAGTAGGGAGATACGTACCACTCTTAGGATTCGTCCTAGGGTGGGAGTTTGACCCATATTCCAGTCCTAGTATGTTGAGTATTCTAGCGGGCCAGAATTGATTTGAATTGAAAAGTGAATTGAATATGATTTTCTCTAGTGTTTTGAAATCAATTTAATACGTGTAATTCAATGTTTATATTAAATGATTATTAAATGAGTTGCAAAAATGAATTGAGTAAGAATATTGTTTTAATTGTGGTTATGGTTTGATTTGGAAGGTAAATTGATTTATAAATGACTAGAATGAGATCCGTTACTTATTAAAAGTTATGTATGATGTTTATGTACACCCACTAAGCTATATGCTTAGCGCGTTAGTTTTGTTTCTAACGCGTAGGTACCGGGGATCCCGAGGAAGCTAAAGACTGAAGAGAGAGAGAGAGATTTGCTGACAGAGTTCCAGAGTTATCACAGTTGGGTAGCTATATTGTTATTATATGTATATATATTCTGAAAGCATGCATATACAGAGGACTTGTAAATATGTTTCGTAATATGTTTTGTAACTGTAATTAATTATTTTACGATTTCTGTCTTTTATGCTTATTATGTTTGTAAATATTAAATTCTGAATCGTTTTTATTTTATAAACTGTATTGGAAAGTCGCACTAAACGGCAGAGTGCGCAATTGTTTGGAAATGATATTGAAGTGTTGATACTGAATTTGTATTTGATTGAGTTGTGAAAAACAGATTTTGGAAAATCCGAAAAACAAACGAAACTCTGCCGAAATTTTGTAAAAAGTTTATTTTGATGGGCTCACTTGAAATGGTTTTAAAATAATAAACTCTACGGTTTTCCAATGGTTTAAACATGTATTCGATGGGTTCACGAGAAAAGTCTTTTTGGAATTTCAAATTGATTTGATTTTTAAATGGTTCGAGATTATAAAAATGAATTTAGAGAGCTTTGAAAAAATCGTGTAGCGCTCCCTGGGTCGGTCCAGTCGGGTCGGGTCGGGGGGTGTTACAGAGCATATGAAACCTATTTTGATGCATGGGAATGAGACTCTGAACTTTATAGAAGTTACCAGTAAACATCTTTCTGAAGAGAGAAGACTGAAGAGTGTAGGTCGCATTTCATTATAAGACACAATATTAGTAACTAAAAATGGGAGTAATTGGAAAAAGAAGAACTCTGGGAAGAATATAGTTTGTTGGGGGGCATGGACAATCTGGGCACATCAAGAAAAATTATCAAAAAGGTGACGCGGGTTTGACAAAAGGTTCCAAGTCAGAAGCTAGCAGTGTCTCTCTCCTCATGGGAGACAATGATTTCCTTTGAGAAGTCAAAAGTACATCCTCATGGTATGTCCGCTTTTCCATGGAAGATGATATGTGTAACATCCCGAATTTCGGATAATTAATTTTATATATATATGAAAATAAATTTTGTGATTGGAAGGGGTGTAAATGTAATTAAAAGTATGTTTATTTTTATGATTTCCAGGTGGACCAGATGGAACGGTTCAAAAATGAAGTATGAAAATTGAAAACCGAAGCAGTGAGCATCACGACCTGGTCGCCGCGACCACAGCTCGCGATGGCTTGCTCGCGGTGGAAAATGTGATTTTTGGCAGTGAGCATCGCGACCAGTCACCGCGACCACAGATCGCAATGAACTGCTCGCGATGAAAATGTCAAATTCTGGCAGTGAGCAACGCGACCACTAGCGCGACCAAGGGACCGCGAGGAGTGCTCGCGAGGAAGGCGGTGCAAACGCTCCAGTGAGTACCGCGACCACAGGTCGCGAAGACGGTTGCGATAGCTAAAAAAATATAAAAAAAAAAGTGGCTTCTCGCGGAAGCCAGAAAACAGCACAGAAAGAAAAGAGAGGCAGAGAGCGAGAAAGAAAAGAAAAGAAAAGAAAGAAGAAAGAAAAAAAAGAAGAAAGAAAAAGAAAAAGAAAGAAGAAGAAGAAGAAGAAGAAAAGAGGAAGGAAAGAGAGAAAAGGAAGTGTAGGTGAAGAGAAAGGGAAAGGAAAAAGGAAAAAGAAATCGTGGAACCGCGATTTGACGAACGAAAAACCGTATCCAGGTTGGTGTACTTTTGTTTTCGGAATTTTTACGAAAAGTATTAAGTATTTCGTTTTCGTTTTCGATTTCGTTGAACTTGCTCGTTTTCGATTTTCGTATGAAAATTGTTTATTTGATATGAAAAATTGATGATTGATATACCTATTGTTGATTTTGGAATGATTTTATGTTAGATCTCATTTTGATCGTGCTTTCGAATATTTCGATTTCGTTAGAAATACTTGATTTAGATTTTCGTATAACTATTGATTATGTTTCTTGAAGAATATTGTGTGAATTGTATGTTTATTGAGCAACTATTGTTTACTGAGTAACTATTGTGAAATTTATTGCGAATATAGTTTATCGGAAACGGCCCTAGGATACGTAGACATAGAAATGGATATAGGAGGTTGGTATACCAGCTGGGTTTACTGAGCAGTACTGCGCCGATACTGATTGCTATTGATGATTATTATGTACCTCCTCATGGATTCGTCCAGAGGCAGGGAGACACGTACCTCCTCAGGATTCGTCCTGGGGGTTGGGAGCCACGTACCTTCCTAAGAATTCGTTCCTGGGATAGGGAGTTATGTACCTCTCTAGGTTCCGTACCCACGGTCCTAGAGTAGGGAGATACGTACCACTCTTAGGGTTCGTCCTAGGGTGGGAGTTTGACCCATATTCCAGTCCTAGTATGTTGAGTATTCTAGCGGGCCAGATTTGAAGTGTTGATATGAATTGTATTTGATAGAGTTGTGAAAAACAGGTTTTGGAAAATCCGAAAAACAAACGGAACTCTGCCGAATTTTTGTAAAAAGTGTGATTTCATGGGCTCACTCGAGATGGTTTTTACATTATAACGTATGTGGTTTTCCAATGGTTTAAAAATTGATTCGATGAGCTCACGAGAAAAGTCTTTTTGAAATTTCAAATTGATTTGATTTTTAAATGGTTTGAGATTATAAAATGAATTTAGAAAGTTTTGAAAACCCGGTAGCGCTTCCTGGGTCGATCCAGCCGGGTCGGGTCGGGGGGTGTTACAATATGTTATTGATTACGGATCTATAATTGCACACAGGCATTGGTTTGGCATTGATGTAAGGTGTGTGATGTAATGTATGTCGATGGTTGTTGAACTTCCAGTGACGCCAAACGTGGAAGTTGCACCATAAATTTTCAGCAAGTTTTTCGACATGTGCCGAAGTGAAATTCTTGGAATTAGTTAATTCTGAATGAGTGTATTCTTTTATGGTGGAGTATGATAATTCTCGTTATAGAGAATTATGACTGTTGGTGAAAACAGTGATAGCTGAAGCTATGCTTAATTTTTTAATCAAGGTGGAGATTGTTGTGTTTGATTAAAAAATAAGAAGGAAAGGAAAATTGGCATGAGGATGCCAATCCTATATTGGTTAGGAAAGAAACAGGGTAAGGGGTATTAAGACTATATAAGGAGTCTAAAGACCTTTTTTTCAAAGTGCACTAGTCAAATATACTTTAAGCATTGTATTTGACTATGTTCAAATTCCTTTATTGTTTCTATTATTTAGAGTGTAGAAAGATGTGAGTTAATATTTTCTTTGGAGAGTACGCATGTACTGGGGTCGTGGCATTTGAGAGAATAGACTGTGTGGTTGTAATAATTTTCACATAGTGAATCTTTTCTCTAGTTGTCTTTTGACAACAACAATGGTTTTTCTCCGGTTTGAAAGTTTTTCACGTAAATTCTTGTGTTTTGGTGATTGTTATTATTTTTTGACTAATTTTTCTGTTATTTTTTATATTTTTACAAAAGACAATACTTTTAGGAGAGGTTTTGGGAACCGATTTTTCCACCAAATATAACCATGTAGGCTCTTTCTAAATAATAAAGAGTATTTGCTTGATAAAAACAACCAAATATTAAGAAAGAATCGAAAAAGTTTTCGCCAATAAAATAGAGACATTTGTAGCAAATCCATTTGTGATAAAACAAACTTCATAATTTCACATGAAAAAAGTTTATGTAAAGTTAGAAGCTAGTGATTATGGAATTAAATCAAGAGGGGGTTAACAGAAAAGGTTGTTTATTGTTAACAACTACTAAACCAAAATGCTAAAGCTGTTGGTACCAACTTAATTAGCAATTTTGGACTTCTAGTTCCCATTTTGACATCCGGTTGACTTCCTAATGTGTTTTCAGTGAGTCCTAAATTATTTTAGGGTATTTTTCATGGTTTTGAAAGTTGGAAAATTTCTTGAGATTCAAGTTTTATCTTTTAAGAAATTTTCATTTTTTATTTTATTACGTTTTGGGAAATAACTCTCATTTTCTTTGAACAATTTTGGAAAATGTTCTGGTGGTCTATTTTCTATTCCTATTATAATAGAGTTTTTTTATTAAAGCTATAAATAGTGAAGTAAAATTCATTATTCATAAGTTTTCAATTTTTATTTTTCTCTCGTATTATTTTATTGTGTTGTAGCTCCGTTGTTTTATTTTCTATGAGAGAATAGAAAGTTTATAGGCTAGATTTTTCTTTAATATTAAGCTTCACCGTTGCTAGTTTGTTCATAATATATTGTGATATTATATATTATTTGATTATTCATTCATTCGTGAGCACTTAGATCGGATCTTAATAATTAGAGGGGTTTTGGTTCGTTGACGTGATGAAAGAATCGCAAAGTCTTGCGGTGCAGGGAATCTGTAGGTAGCATCAGTAAGGTTTGCTAGTAAAAGGCTTACGAGTAGATAAGACTGAGTTATAGTAAGAGTCGTGTGATTAAGTGGTCAATCGATGTGAGTTGTAAACAATATACCAATTAGTGAAATTGGTGTTCGATGTGTTAAATGGCCTACGAGTTGGTCACGTGGTTTTTATTTGTTGAGGTTTCCACATAAAAAATCATTGTGTTGATTTTTTTGATTTAGGTTTATTTTTTAGTTTGCATTATTTTTTATTAAACCTATTCACACCCCCTTCTAGGTTTGTCATAGTTACAAATTCAACCCTTTTCCAATTGTCATGTTTGTTTTTGGAAGTCTTATACTGTATTGTTTTGTAAATTTAAACGTTTTAGGTAAGTTTTCAATTTGATTTTATTCTTTTAGGAAATTAACTCTCTTCCTAAATCTTTTTTAGAAAACTAGACTCAAACAATATTTCTTATTCCCTTTGAGCTAGGGTTTTTTACTAGAGCCTATAAACAATAGACTTTTAATTATTCATAGTAGCTCTCATATTTTTATTTTCCATAAATCACTTGTGCTTTTATTTCTTCTTGATTGTTCTTTTCTATAAGAGTATTTAAGAGTTCTTCAAGACCACATTTTTTGTTTGTTTGTGCTTTATTGTTACAGTCTTCATAGTATGTTTTGATCTTGCATAGTATTTGTTCCATTCAACATTCATGATCACCTATATTGTAATATCAAGAGTTTAGGTTTAGATTCTTGGGCCTTACGAAAGAATCGATTGAAGTTTTGCAGCGTGTGGAGTTCCGTGAGCAACATCAACAAGGTTTGCTAGTAAAAGGTCTGCGGCGGGTAGTTTTAGGTTATTAGCAAAAGTAGTGATTGAGGGCAATCCATCAACTTGAATTGTAAAAAAAAAAAAAAATACCAATCAAACCTCGTATGATTTTGTTCCTCTTTCAATCAAGTACATAATAACTCAAAAAAATAGAAGAACAGATTCACATGCTTAAACTCATCTCCTAAACTTAAGCTTCCCTTAAATGCAGGGCCGGCCCAAAGATTTTTGGGGCCCTGGGCAAAAAAAAAAGTATGGGGCTTGAAAAACCATGAGAAAGAGAGGCCCATGTAATATACAGAATCTCCAAAACTATTCACTATAGTGGCTCATGGAAATTGGTGTCCTGAAACTATACCAGATCAAGTTGGGAACAGAGCAATCGCCTTGTTCGCTCTGGGCCTCCGCCGGGCCTGCTTAAATGTCATCATGAATGCACTTTGTCAACAGAAATATGAACAAATGTTAGTTCAAAAAATAGAGACAAATATGAGAGATATAGTTTAAAAACCAAATATATTCACTTAATACATTGCAAAGTGAACATTCGTCATAATGTTTACTACGAGACTTCGTCTGCCCCTGAACATATGTTTTTCTGAAGCAAAAGAATAGATAGTGCGGGTATTGCAAAGACTACTTCTTTAAAACCAAAAGGTAGATTTTAAATAATAGGAAGACATATAGCTTGAGAGACCTTGAGCATATGAATTTTCAGTCAGAAGACATATTCATACAATGTTGATAGAATCTTTAAGATTGTAAACAATTCAATAGACCTTTTCATGAAACAAGTGTGTGTGTGATGTTGCTCAATATAAATATTCAAGTAACACAAGAATTCTAAGCATCAACACTTCAACAGAAAACAATAGAAAGATTTCCATTGGAATTCAAACCAGCCATTACCAATTTGTTATTTTAAAAAGAAATTGATCTTCATTTAGAGCATAGTGTGTGCAAGTGATTTCATATAAGATTTTCTTTTTACTTTTTTTATCACGATCAAATGATTCACACTTTCTTTTCTTTTCTTTTTTAGAAATTGAAAAAGTAGATTTATAACTATGGCAAACTTAGACGTGAGGGGTTAATAGATTTAACAACAAAATATACAGAATAAAAAATTAAACCGAATTAAAAATCAATACATATTTTTTATGTGGAAACCTCAACATGTAAAAACTACGGAACCAACTCATAGACCACTTAACATATCAAACACTGATTTCACTAGTTAGTATACAGTTCACAACTTCTGTTAATTGATCACTCAATCACATGACTCTCCCTATAACCCAATATTACCTACGCGCATGCCTTTTACTAATGAACCCTTATGATGCTGCACTGCAAGATTTCATGTTTCTTTTGCTAGGTAGGAGAATTAAAACCCCTATCTTGATAAAGTAGTATGTTCTTTTTATTTTAAATGGGAGTGATAAGTCTGAATTCACCAAAGTGGAGACTTTGAACAAAATGATCTAGTACATGTGATGTATTGAATTTGATCATGTGAATAGTATAATTCTATTTACCGTTAATGAATAATACATTCACATTATACAAATTGAGATGTTTATCGTAATCCTGAAATAAATAATGAATTTATGATTATGTATTGTAATATTTGAATTTTCTATGAGTACGATATTATTAATTTATTTATCATAGAGCACACTGAAAAAGTGGATTTGTAGATATGACAAACTTAAAAGGGGGTGATGATTAGGTTTAACAAAAAAAAAATACGGAATTTAAAAAAATAATTAAACCTCAACAAGTAAAAACCATGTGACCAACTCGTAGGCCACTTAACACATTGGACACCAATTTCACTAACTGGCATGATGTTATAACTCACATTGATTGACTACTCAATCACACGACTCTTGTTATAACACAATTCTACTTACCCATAGGCCTTTTACTAGTAAACCTTGAGAATGCAGCTCACAGAGTCCCCACGCTGCAAGACTTCACGATTCTTTCGTAAGGTCGAAAAAATAAAACCCCTCAAATTATTAAGATTTGATCTAAGCGCTCAAGAATGAATGAACAAATAAATAATATGCAAGATCACATAATATTATGTATAGACTAGAAAAAAAAAAAACAATATCAATAATCTAGCCTAGAAACTCTCTAACCTCTTACAAACAATAAAACAATAAAAGCAACAAAACGATAAAACAATATTAGAGAAAATAAAAAATATGAGAGCTTATGAATAATGAATTTTACTCCACTATTTTTAGTCTTAATAGAAAAACTTAATTGTAATAGTAATAGGAAATAGACCACCAGAATGTTTTCCAAAATCGTTTAAAGAGAAATATAGTTATTTCCCAAAAACGAATAAAACACAAAGCAGAAATTTCTTAAAAGAAGAAATCTTGAAGTTCAAAAAATTTTCCAACTTTCAAAACCATGAAAAATATCCTAAAATATTTTAGGACTCACTGAAAACACATTAGGAAGTTAAATGGACAATCCTTGACTACTCATGCTGTTTACAACTCATGTTGATTGACTATTCAATCACACGACTTGTTATAACCCAATCCTTCCTACCCGTAGGCATTTTACTAGTAAACCTTAACAATGCTAGTCACACAGTCCCCGCGCTGCAAGACTTCCCGATTCTTTTATAAGGTCGAAGAGCCAAAACCCCTCAAATATTGAGATCCGATCTAAATGCTTAAGAATGAATGAACAAACAAATAATATGCAAGTTCACATAACATTATGTTTAGACTAAAAAATAATGAAACAATATCAATATAATCTAGCCTAAAAACTCTCTAATCTCTCACAGACAATAAAACAATAAAAGCAACAAAGCAATAAAATAATATGAGAGAAAATAAAAAATATGAGAGCTTATTAATAATGAATTTTACTCCACTATTTTTAGACTTAATAGAAAAATATAATTATAATAGGAATAAAAAATAGACAACGAGAATGTTTTTCAAAATTGTTTAAAGAGAAATAAGTTATTTTCCAAAAACGAATAAAACACAAAACAAAAATTTCTTAAAAGATGAAATCATAAAGCTAAAAAAAAAATTCAACTTCCAAAACTATGAAAAATATCCCAAAACAATTTAGGAATCAAAAACACATTAGGAAGTCAGATGGACAATTCTTGACGACTCATGCTGTTTACAACTCATGCTGATTGACTACTCAATCACACAACTCTTGTTGTAACCCAATCCTACCTACCCATAGGCCTTTTACTAGTAAACCTTGACAATGCTAGTCACAGAGTCCCCGCACTGCCAGACTTCACAATTCTTTTGTAAGGTTGATGAACCGAAACCCCTCAAATATTGAGATCTGATCTAAGTGCTCAAGAATGGATGAACAAATAAAAAATATGCAAGATCATAGAATATTATGTATAGACTAGAAAACAAAGAAACAATATCAATATAATATAGTCTAGAAACTCTCTAACCTCTCACATACAATAAAACAATAAAAGCAATAAAGCAATAAAATAATGTGAGAGAAATTAAAGAATATGAAAGTTTATGAATAATGAATTTTACTCCACTATTTTTAGGCATAATAAAAAAACCTAAACCTAATAGGAATAGGAAATAGACCACCAGAATATTTTCCAAAATCGTTGAAAGAGAAAGAAAGTCATTTCCGAAAAACGAATAAACACAAAGTGAAAATTTCTTAAAAGATGAAATCTTAAAGCTCAAAAAATTTTCCAACTTCTAAAACCATGAAAAATATCTCAAAATATTTTAGGACTCATTGAAAACACATTAGCAAGTCAAACTGACATCAAAACAGGAAGCAAAAGGGTTGAAATCTAGAAAGGCTAGGAGCAGGCAGCAACCTGTAGCCTTGGGCTGTAACATCCCTAATTTCGAATAAATATGAAAAGTATTGTTTAACTATTATGGAGTATGTGAATGTGATAATTATGATTTGAGGGGTGAAAATGTAATTAAATGTATATATATTTTTAGGTTTCCAAGTGGACCAATTGGAACGGTCCAAAATAGTGCACGAAGAAAAGAGAGAAAAAATGGAATAGGGAGCACCGCGACCAGGGATCGCGGTAGCTGCTTATGATGAAAAATTGGCAAAACTGGACCAGTGAGCATCGCGACTAGGGATCGCGATGGCTGATCGTAATGAACGCGATAAAATTGGACCAGTGAGTACCGCGACCTAGCGGCGCAACCACCGGTCGCCATAGCTCAAAATTATGAAAAAAAAAATAAAGCACCGAGTGATTGAAGCGATGCCACTTAAATAGAAAGTGAACAGAAGCTCACAAGCAGAACAAAGGAAATAGAAATAGAACAAAGGTCAGAGAGAAAGAAGAGAGAAAAAGGAGAGAGAAAGAAGAGATAGAAAGGAAAGAAGAAGAAGAAGAAGAAAAGGAAGAAGAAAAGAGAAGGAGGAGAAGGAAAGCAGGAAAGAAAGAGTATTCAGGTTTGGTGTACACTCGTTTTCGAGTTTTCCATTTTCCAGAATATTTTGAATTGATTGAATTTGATTAATTTTGAGTTATTGGAATTATATTGATTATAGTTTATTGTTTGAAATTGATTTTGGATTGATTTGAGTTACAATATAATTTATATCTGAAATATTGATTGTGAATAATATTATAAATTGATTTGAATACGTTTTGATTCTAATAGTGTTATGGAAATATATTATTGAAAGTGATTTTAATTATATACGATTTGTGAAATGTATTGGAAAATGATTTCGGGGCATTTTGATTCGAAATGAAATTATGAAATACATTTGAATATATTTTTGGATTGATTTGATGTGATTATTGATTTAAAAATATATTCGTATATTTCTGTTATATGATATTTGATGAAATTTGAATTTCAAAAAAAAAAAAATATATATATATATATATATATATATATCGATATGAATTGAGATTGAATAATTTGAAAATTGAATTCGATGATTCTGAAAGAAATGAAATATGTTGATATTGGATTTGAGAAAACGTTTTGTGAAATAGTTCTGATGTGTATGAATATAGATATGGATGTAGGAGGTTGACATGTCAATTGGGTTTCTGTCTGAACAGTACTGTGTCGATTTATTCTGTTTGTGCCAACCTTTGGATATACAGGCCTCATGTGCCGGTTCTAGGGTTCTGAATTCTGTCATGGGACATTTACAGCGGGTGATTCCGTTAGTGTTCCATTCTGATCTGATGTTCGGCGGGTGGCCCCGTTTATGTGTCCGATGCCGAACAACCCGTAATCTAGTCCGATAACTTATGTTTTGTATATCAGGAGCCCAGTATGAAAATTAATTTGGTATATGAAAGTATTTGAGAAATTATGAAGATTTTGTCTGTTGATTGATTTTGAATACTGTATTTGTTGAGAATATGATTTGATTTGATATGAGCGCCATATATGATTTAATTATATGTTATTTATAGTTTTATCGAAAATAGATAAACTTATTTGATATAGTATATTTGGATATACAATTTTGTATACATCCACTAAGCAATATGCTTAGCGTGTTGAGTATTCTCACATGTAGGTAACAAAGGTTCCAAGGGAGATAAAGACAAAGAAGAGTAGAGACTGTAGAAAGAGAGGCCAGAGTTAAATCAGTCCTACATATATTTTGGTAATCCTTTTGTAATAAGTCTATATGTTTTGATACAGTATGCATATACAAAAACTGTTTGTACATATTTGAGGAGCTTCTGCTATGTAAATATTTTATTATCTGTTTATGTTATTTGAATATATAAATTATATTGTGATAAATTGATTTGGGAAGTCGCACTATATTTGGAAGGGTGCGCAAAAGTAATTTGAGATTTAGAAGTTGATTTTTATGAATTTTAATTGTAAACAGGTATTTGGAAAGTCGGAAAAACAGAAAAAACTCTGACAAGATTTTCAGAAATTTATTTAGATCACTTTCAATTGTTTTTAATGTAGTTTTAAATCTTGTTTATATAAAAGTAAAAGTTAGATTTTAGTATATAGTAGAGCTCCCTGATTCGGTCCAAGTGGATTGGGTCAGGGGGTGTTACATGGGCGGTGGCTTGCTGCAGTCCTGCACCAGATTTCTACGCTTCTCTTATTTTTGATTATTTAGTATCCTATCCAAATAAACTTGGAATTTTTTGTTCTTTATATCGATGGAAAGGTACAAATGTCTAATTTTATCTGCACAAACAAAATTTCATTTGGATAAATAGATGAAAAGTTATAGACCAAAAAGTATCCAAAGGTCAAAATTTTAAAAATACAAAATGTTTGAAAATAATTTTTAAATTGGACCAAAACAAAATTTTTAAGACTCCACTTGTAAGGCATTAAAAAAAATATGTAAGAACTCAAATACAAATGTATGAGCATGCTATATGTGTGTGTATGAATCCCAACGAATCTCAAGAGAGAGAGTTTTCGACTCTTGAAATTTACCTTTAAAATACAATCTTGAATAATTTTAGAAGCTCGTTCGTCTTCGCATGATTTCTTCGAATCTTGAAAGTGCTCAACTCATACTCTAACTAAGCTATCTATGACTTACAAATAAACACGTTTTGCTCACGGAATCAAAGCCAACTAAATAGTAACTTTACAAACATATATTTATAGATGTGGACATCGTGGCTGTTATTATAAACAAGAGTAAGTACCACCTTATGGATCTTAAGGGGCTCGGATAATAAACCTCAACGTTGACTGTTCAATAAGAGTTATTGAATCATGGCTTATTGATAAATTAAATTATTCATTAGACATAAGGACGATCCTAAGGAACAAAATAATTGGAAAGGCAAAATGGTCATTTAATGGCATCTTCAATTATAGATTTTTTTTTTTCATGAGGATACAAGTTCCATAAAATTGCTAAGGATTTCAATATATTAATTATTTGATTTTGTATTTATTTTATATTAAAGAGTGTAATTTTACCTTTTTAGTGGAATAAATTATAATTAGTATATTGGGTTCTATTGATTATGAGATAATCGGAATTGGGTCAAGTCTATTAGAGTTTGAATTAAAATAGTCCATTCAATCCCCAAATCTTTGTGAAATTGTATGGATTGTCTAATATGGATCAAAGGGCACAAGAGTTGGGTTGGGAGCAAGCAAGAGTCAAACAAGAATTCAAACTACTCTTCTTGAATGCTATAAATAGGTGGCATTATTTGAAGAGATAGTAAGTGTTCGAAGAATTAATACTATAAACTAGTTCTTCTCGTTGGCGTGACCCAAGTTAGAAAATAAATCTTTATTATTGGGATCTAAATTCTTTCTCAAGAGCTTGTAATGTAGATTTATACCTTGAGTTCAAAGAAAAAGAAGCCGACACTTTTAGGCAATTCACATTCGTGCAAAGATTGGAAGATCAAGCAGTTACTATACACAAAAGATACCAATATATTTTGATTTGTTTCATGTTCAATGAATTCGATCATTGCTCAGAAAATTTTTAAACCAGTTTTGTTTTACTTTCTGCTGTGAAAATTGGTTTATGAAAACACAACTTATTAGAATGGTCAAGGGTGGTTATAAGGCCATCTTGAAAAGGCTTGATGAATATAATGCCGAGTTGCATAGTATAAAGGAGTATATGAAGGCTTTGGGTTTAGCATTCACGAGCAAGTGGCATGACATCTTCCTCCAATGCATGTTATGAAAATGTTGATGATGGCAACATTGGTGGAGATGAGGATTGATCCAAGAAGAATATGATTTTGCATGCTTGTGAGTTATTTTTTATTTGCTTTCGTGAACTTGTTTTACTTCATGAACTTTTGAATTTATATTTTGGGCATCTAAAATTGGAGCTTATTTGAACTTACTTGCTTTATTCGAAGTTTGTTGATTTTTATTTAGATCTTTTATGATTATCTCTATTTGTCTATTCATTGTCAAAGGGGGAGATAATTTGGATATTTACTTATTCGTGTGACTTTCTCTTATGTCCCTAGTTCCCCATGACTGATGTTATATTTTGATGACTGATTGCATGTGAAGGGATTTGTTTGAAGGGAGACATATTTGAGGGGAGACATGTTTTTTTTGTGTTCAATTGATATGACAATTTTAAAGAGAGGACTGTATTTTCTTCTTACTAACTGAACATATTACATGCCTATATACACAGAGAGATTCATATCTGTACATGGTAAATCAAGCTAATTATGAAAAGAATAATATACAATTAAGATCCCTCAATATTAAGAGAAATCTTCGCTTAGCTACAAATTTGGTTGACTAAATTATTTATGTCCTTAATTGCTAGCAAAATCTTCTCCTTCTAATACAAAATATCCCCATTCAAATTGATGATAGTTGTCAACAAGCATCAATTTGCTCACAAGGTATGCATGGCGCGTAGATGACATAGGCTTGGTAAACAGATCAACAATTTGCTCATGAGATGAGACATGGACAAGAATAAGAATTTTATCCTGAACTATTTCACAAATATAATGGCAATCAACCTCGATGTGTTTAGTTCGTTCATGATGAATTGAATTAGTGGCAATACTAATAGCACTGGTGTTATCTCCATAAAGAGTAATTGGTTGAGAGCAAGTAACATCGAGTTCCATGAGAAGCCGTTGGAGCCATACAACCTCAGAACTAACAGAGGACATAGAGCGATACTCAGCTTCTGTGGATGACTCAGATACCCGTTCATGCTTCTCACATTTCCAAGAAATAGGAGAATTGCCCAAGAAGACACACCATCCTGTGGTAGAGCGTCGAGTATCAACACACCCGGCATAATCCGTATCAGGAAATGTTGTGAGATTAAGAGATGTGTCAGAGGGAAAATATAGCCCACGATCATAGATACCTTTCAAATAGCGAAGAACACGATGAAGAGATGAAAGACGATGTTGTTTAGGATCAGAAACAAATTGACTTACGACTTGGATATCAAACTTGATGTCGATACATAATGCGATCTGAGATAGGTGCACCATCATCTCGTTTTAATTTCAAATTTTGTTCCATTGGAGTAGAACAAATTTTATGATCAGTTAAGTTGGCCAGTTTGAGTAGGTCGTCAATGTACTTGCGTTGAGTGAGAAGTATACCATACTTTTAATCTGAGAGTAAGTAAGAGTGCCAAGATCTTTCATATGAAAAGAGTCTTTGAGAAACGTCTTGAACTTTATAATTCCTTTGTGATAACTACCCGTGATGATAATATCATCCACATAAAGCACCAAAATAACACTGCCACCATGAGACGAACGAATAAAAAGTGAGTGATCTTTAGAACTCTTTTGAAAACTCACTTAATCAAACGGTGGACTAAAATTTCTCAAACCATGCTCGAAGCGCCTGTTTAAGGCCACAAATAGATTTTCGAAGTTTATAAACCATATTATGATCAACAAGCGAATAACCAAGAGGGCGCTCCATATAGATTGTTTCCTTCATGTTTACATAAAGGAAATCATTTGTCACATCTAACTAGTATAGGGGCCATTGCTTGCATGATGCTATAACAATAAGAGTACGAACGGTAGTCATCTTTGCAACTGGAGCAAAATTTTTGTCATAGTCAATCCCATAATTCTACTTATATCCTTGTACTACCAAACGGGCTTTATATCGATCTAAAGTGCCATCAAGTTTAACCTTAATAGTGTATACCCATTTACTCCCTATCACAGAAGTGTCAGGTGGTCGAGGAACTAAATCCCAAGTATAATTCTCCTTCAATGCCTCAAGTTCTTCTTCCATGGCTTTTCGCCAACATGCATGTTCTAGTACATTCAACGAAGCTCTAAAAGTGAAATAAAGAGCATAATTTCTTTCATTGAATTTCACATATATGGTCTCATACTTGTTATGATCCATATTATAGACTGAATACAAATAACACAAATAGAAGAAGTCAAGAATTGCTTGCAACAGATCCTTTATAGGATAAAAAAAAATTCTCAAAAGAATTTATCATAACAGAAGCAAATTCAAAGGTTTATATTTGTCATGGCTCTGATACCATGACAATTTTAAAGATAGAAAACTGTATTTTCTTCTTATTAACTGAACATATTACATGCCTATATGTACACAGAGATTCATATCTATACATGGTAAATCAAGCTAATTATGGAAAGAATAATATACAATTAAGATCCCTCAATATTAGGAGAGATATTCTCTTAGCCACAAATATGGGTTGACTGAATTATTTATAATCCTTAAATGCTAGCAAAATCTTCTCCTTCTAATACTTGATTGCTGACAGATTCTTCTCCTTTCTGATCATCATTAGAAGTTGAGCTTAATTGTGCATATTGTTTGCATATCAATTGGTATCAATGAAATTTGATTGGAATCATTGAAAATTGAGCTTAATTGTGTTTGATTTACAGTTTTTCAATTGGTATCTTTTATTGTTTAACTCACTTTGTTTTTGGAAGAATAAGTTCTCGTTTGATTTGCCTTAGGTACAAGAGAAGACTCAAGTGAAGACATTGAAGATTTCTATATTAGGTCTCTCTTTGTAATATGAAGTTTTGAGAGCTTTGATAAAGCAATCAATTTAATTGTTGGTGAGGATTCGTGTGTTGTTACGGAATAGCTAAAGGGAGAGATTGTAATGTCATTATTTTTAGTCGGTTTATATTTCGTGAGTGAAACACTTTTTGTTTATACTTTCTAGCTAGCTTAGCTAGAGCTTGAAATGCACTCTTGAGATTACTTACGACTATAATGCACACACATATAACATACTCATACATCAATATTTAAGTACTTGTATGTTGTTTTTAACGTTTTCAAAGTGTAGAGTCTTAATGGTTTGTTTTAGTCTAGTTTTAAAATTTAATTTCATATATTTAATTTTTTTTTTTAAAAAATGATATTTGGATGCATGTTTGGTTATATCTTTTTATCTACACATTCAAATGGTATTTTTCAAATTAGTGTCTAAACTAGACATCTGTATCTTTCAACGGTATATTATACAAAAATTTCAAGTTCTTTTGTTTAAGTTTCGAATGGCTCAAATTCGAGTCATTTGCAAGAGAAAACAACTAAAACAACTGAGAGTGGAAGTGCGGGCAGCAACCCCATACCAGAAGCGCATGCCTAAGGCATGCAAGTATAGCAGTGTCCATGCTAGAGGTGTGCGGCTGCAGGCAAACCTGCTCGTGATCTCCCTTCTTCTTGATTGTTTTTCTGTTTTAATCTCATGTTGACTTTCAAACCTTGTGTTTAATGTTTTCCTAAATATTTTGGTATCTTTTATTGTTTTGGAAGTATGAAAACTTTCTTGTACATCAATTAAATAACTTTTAGAAAGTTTCCGTTTTTTATTTTATTATTCTAAAAAATTAACTCTTTTTCCATAAAGCATTTTAGAAAACCTGTTAGAATAAGTTATTCTATTTCTTTTCTATTTCTTTTGTGACTACATTTTTACTACATCCTATAAATAGTGGATCAAAATTCATTATTCATATCTCACTCATATTTTTTTATTATCTCTTTAGTTTTGTGTTTTTTGTTTTATTCTTCTCTGAGAGATTTTTGAGAGTTCATAAACTATATTATTTTTGATATTGTACTTCTTTGTTTCTAGTCTACATAATATGTTTTGATCTTGTATATTATTTATTTTTTTCATGCATTATTGAACACCTAGATCATAATCTTAGTTGTTGAGGGGTCTTGATTCTTTGACTTTATGAAAAAATCATGAAGTCTTATGGCGTGTGGAGTTCCGTGAGCATCATCAATAAAGTTCGCTAGTAAAACACATGCAGATAGTTAGTATTCGGTTATAAGAAGAGTAGTATGATTGAACGGTCAATTAACTTGAGTTGTAAAAGATATACAAACTAGTGAAATGGTGTGTGGTGTGTTAAGTGGCCTACGAATTAGTCCATTAATTTTTACCCATTGGATGTTTTCTACGTAAAATCGCGGCCCCCTCCCCAAAAGGTTTGCCATAGGTGTTAAAGCCATTATTCACACACTTCCAGCCAATGAAACCATGATTATCAGCCACCAAACCATCATGTGGGATGCCAGTGCTCCGTGGCAGAATCACAAGCATCCCGGGCTTGTGCCCATTACACACAGGTTCTAGGAAATGAGAGATATAATTAGGCAATGGCAAATGGACACATGCAATCCTCTTTATCTGATTACCTCATTACCCCTCTTCATTTATCTTGAACTCTATAAATACCTCATTTCACCTTGAAATGGGAGATCTCTTAGTCACGTTTCTTGCTTAGTTTATGTTAAGTGGATTCATCTTTGGGAAGTTGTGCACATTTTATGTTGGCTTGATTTCATGAGCAAAATACTCTTTTATGTAATGTCTTAGATTGCTTAGGTCGTGATGCTCCATAAGAAGACATGTTGAAGACAAGCGTCAAGACAAAAAGGTCCAAGGATGAAGAGGTTAGTACTTCCGATATTCAAGTTTTCAATCCTTGATAAAACCTAGGAAACACTCATGCATTCATCATGCGATATCCTTATGTCATCATATGTGTGAGAATTATATTTGTTGACATGTTCTGATATTTAGGAATGCATTTAGTAAGCTATTCCTTAGCTACTGTTAACCTTCTTTTTTTTTCGAAAGTAACAATTGGATTGCATTTTATACAAGAGGGAATTACACAAATACCCCAAGATTTAGCATAATTACAATAACAGATAAGATTTGGCCATATCAACACAAACCTCACTTAACGTTTGAAAAATGTTGCACGGACATTTCCCACCATCAACTTGAGACTGTTAGACGGTTAAAGGTGTAAAAATTCTAAAACACCCTTATTTTTATTTTTAAAAATTAAATAATTAATTTTTAGAGCTAATTACGTGGACCTTCCCTGAGGTTTTGCTAGCTACAAGTGGAGTCAACTTTATTATTTATTGACAAACACCTCCCCTGTTTTTGGTTAAATTTGATCAAATGTAACAGTTGACCAGGGGATGTCTTTGTCAAAAAACTGAAGAGTTGGCTAAAAATTGACTCTGCTTGTAATTGAGCAAACCCAAAAGATGGGAGATCTTTGTCGATAAATCCAAAAGTTGACTCCACCTGTAATTGAGCAAACCTCATGGAAGGTAGGTGTTATTTACTCTAATTTTTATTATATTAAATAAATTGAAAATTTATTAAAAAATTATAAATCAACATCTAATGGACCAGATCTGATCTGGTCCATTAAAAGGGAGATATAGCCAAAAGCCTCCATCTCCAAATTTCTAGGCTCCATCTTCTATGGATATCGTTAAAGCACGCCGGCGCTCTGGCGGTTCATGAGATGAAGCCCAGCGCTCCATGGAGGCCAGGCTCCATCGCTCCATCTCCCCATCATTTCTTTTTGTTTTCTAGAGATGGATATGAATGGAGCTCGTCTGCTCCATCATGGTGCATGGAGTAGATGAGCTCCATCATGGAGCATGGAGCAGACGAGCTCAATCGGAGCGATCCGCTCCATCGTGAGGCAGATCGCTCCATCTCTCCTATCTTTTTTTTTTTCCTGTTTTAGGAATTAATAGAGCTCGTATGCTCCATGATGTAGCATACGAGCTCCATCATAGAGCAGATCGCTCCATCCCATCTCATCCCATTGTATTTTTCGTTTTTATTTTTTTTTATTTTTTTTCTTTTCTATTTTTGGAATTGTAGTGGTGGTGGATGTTGTAGTGGTGTTGCTTCTGCTTCTTGTGGTCAACCCAGAGCTGTGGTCCATTGATGATTTTTTTTTCTGGTGATGCTTCACAACACAGATGAAGATGATGATTTTTTTTATGTTGATTTAGTTTTGTTCTTTTTTTTTAAGATGTTTGATGAAGAAATTTTCTTTTTTAAAAAAAATTGATGTTTTAATTGATATGAATGTGGTTTCTCTGTGGATTGATATTATGAAGATGATTGGATTTTGTGGATTGATAAAGATGATTGAGTGAATGGATATTGTAGTCTTCAAAAATCGCTCGGGGACACGGGGCACTACAACCTGCAAAGATAGAACGCACGTGACCCGTAGGACGTCTGGGACACCGAAGTGGTGTCGGTCAAAGTCACTCCGATGGTCAAGTTAGCGAATGATAATAAGTATATAATGGTTATACATTGAGATGAATGAGTAATACTTCCTGTTAACTTGGTGATTGAGATCTTCCTGATCGAAGGAGACGTGAGATTGGCTAATCGGACTACAATCGGAAGATGATCGGAGATGATGAACAATGGCTGGAGAATGTTGTCTGAATATTAATGGTTTTTGGATATGAGTTTTTCAGTCTCCTTCTCTTAGGAGAACTATCTTTCATTTATAGGGGGATGATGTTTTTGCCCGTTGAGGGATTCCATCATTACCTCCCTTGCTGCCTCCAATTAAGGAAGTTTATGGATGCTTTTTTTCACTTAGCCGTTTATTTTTTAATTATGGTTTTGTAGGACCGTCTTTATTAAAGTAGATCATGATTTGGTCTCCCACAGAACCAAGGAGATTCCATGTCTTACGACATGTGGTTTTGACAATTGTCCTGAGACAATTATGGTTATATGTCGTGCGACATGTCGACTGAACGTTGACCCAAGATGAGAATGGTACTTGTCGTGCGACGTAGAAGCTTTCCCAAGTGTGGACGTTGTGGAGTTATTTCCTTGTTGCTACTTGGATCGATGTGTGGGGCGTTGAGTGTATGTCGTACGACATGAAAGTTCCCTAGGTGTGTCCATTTTGGTTTCATATGACTGTCTTTATTTCAATCTCCACGTAGTGATCCTAGCTGGGTCGTCGTGCGACTGAGACAATAGGTCCATGACCATTTTTTGACTAAGGCGATTAGGCTAAGTAGTTTAACTATTTTTGGCTCTGGGCCTGGTCTTGTGATATACTTTTGGGCTTCTGGGCCGGATCTTTGCTTGCATTTTGGGCCTAACAGATTTTGGCTACTACAGTTTGCCTCCAAACGCCTTGGATTTAAGAAGAAAGTCAAGGGGTTTATACCACCCTTCGACGTTGTTTTTATCGTGTGAAGGGATACTATATTATGTTTGTGTCGTACGACACGTAGGTATGGATCCGTATATAGAGTTTATATGGTGGTTTTTTATTTTTATGTCGTACGACTACCAATTGTGATGATCAGTTGGGTTGATTTGAGGAGTGCTCCTGGTTTTATAAGAAGATCACAATCCCTGTGACTTGACATGGTCGTACGACAATGTCGTGGTCGAGGCGGTGTGAGCGGCTGGCCTTCCAATGGCTCTTTTATAGTTGTGCCAAAGTAATTGTGATTTTATGGGAAATGCACACGCCTGATTAATGATGACGGTTATGAGGGTGTGTGCCCAATAAGAAACTGACAAGTCAGCACATACTTTTCCTTTTATTGCCGCCATTTCCCCTTTCCCCTTCATTTTTAAGTTTTTTGCTTTTCTCTGTTGCGTTTTCTCTCTCTAGAACCACTGACCGGCACTTTCATTTCCGGCGTTGCTTCCAGTCGCTTTCGTCCCTTTTCGCGTCTATTCCAGTGAGGCAGTGTGCATTTTTGCATTTTGGGTAAGTCTTTCTTGTTTTTGCTATTGATTTCCCTATATTTGTGTTTTGGTTTCTGGGTATGTTTTTTGTGTTCTTCGAATAGATTTTTAGGAAAATCTAAAAAATGTTGGTTTTGATCGAAAAACACAACTTAGGTTTTTGGCAGAATCTGTTTGTAGTGTCTGTGTTGCACGACAGTAGCCGAAGCATATATGTTGCACGACCTCTTATAGGTGTAAGCTAACAGCCTTGGGGACTGGTGTTAGGTCGTGCAGGATCCTTAGTTTAGGTTTGACTACCAACTGTCGCTACTGTTGTTCGACTTGTAGGTTTGATGTCGAGACGAGGTGATAAGAGTTCTCCCAGTACTTCTGGGCGAGGATACGACGATACTATAGATCTATCGTAAAACTCGTTGGGCGAGTCGAGGACAACAAGTGGTGGCGTGACGTTGGCATCTTCGTTGTACGACCCTGTGACTGTCTCTAGTCATGAGGGTACGTCGCGTGTTAGGGAAGAAATACTTGTGGGGATTCCTCTCGTCGAGCTACCAGGGGAAGCGGCTGGTCCTTGTCCCATGGGACCAAGTAGACCGCTGGGTTTACTTTTGGTTAACCCAGCCAGTGTGCTGAATGAGGAGGATCTTATACGCATAAGGTATAGCTATGGCATACCTGATGGTGTCGCACTGAGGGTGCCCATTAAGGAGGAGAGACCGGATTGGGATATCCCATGATGGACTTGCTTCTACGAACTCCCATTTCAGCAGGTAGGGTTCAGATTACCGATGGTCGAACTACTGAGGAAGGTATTGGACCACTTCGAGCTTGCCCCAGGACAACTCATGCCTAACAGTTGGAGGATCCTGTTGGGGTTGGAATTGTTGTGTACAAGGGAGTCTATTGTCTTCGAGTTGTCAGACCTCTTCTACACATACTCGATGAGGGAGCACGACACTGAAAGGGGTCGCTACAACTTGAATCTCTGAGCCAACAGAAAACACCTTATCACAGAGCTGACCACGAATGACAGGTCGTGGAAGGATAGGTATTTCTTCGCGATGGGCCTTCTTATCGAGTGGCCTATAGAGGATACAATTGTTCGTACGACTTGGTCTAAGGCTGGTGGGTCATTAACTTTGTCGTGTCATGTCGTTCGACTTTATACTTGTTGTCGTACTGTGCTAAATATCTTCAATTTATTTTCTTGTATTGCAGTGGACATAGGAGCCCCTCAAGCCGTGGTTGGTTTGACATGTGCGACACGTACAACTAAGATATTGTCGTACGATGTGAAGGAGAGAAGTTGGAAGAGGATCTTGTCCGAGAAGAACTTGAGGCCCAGCCATTTGTGGAAGTTCTCAGTGATAAACGAGCCAGGTACTCCTTACCCAGCTTTTAAAAATTTAGTGGAGTTTGTCATAGTTAGGCATTGTGTCGAGCGACTGTACGACACAAGGTTTTTGACACATATTTCATTCATCGAGCGACGATTTACAGTTGACCTCATGGCTGGAGAAATTGCTGCTCCTGGTGCTGATGATACTTTGAGAAGGCTTAAGGAGAAGAGGAAAGGAAAGAAGAAGGCTCAGTTGAGCGACCAGGATGAGTTGATGTCGACTTCTCCACCACCTCCTCCGTCTAGTCAAGGCAAGGCCGCCCTTGAAATCAGCTCTACTGGAAAGAAGCGTAGGAGGGAGGATTCGGCCGCTGGTAGTGAGGCGTCGGTCGACCTTGCTTTTCCCCAGGATGCCTCCTGTGTATTTTGATTTTGGATAGATCTTACCTTAGGTCGAGCAATTGCTGTTGCCTGAGGATGAATTCGTTTGAAGGAGATGGGCCTCTCCCAAGCTGTTGATTGGGGGACACAGCCACCTATTTCAGGTAAAGTCGTACGACTACTAGCTCTTATGTTGTTTAATTGTAATTTGTTTAAGTGTTTGATTTTGATTTTTGCAGGCTCTTCAATATCAAGTTCATTTGAAGAAGGAGCTTGGTCTGGCCCTCAAGAAGGTGAAGGAGCTGAAGTCGAGCAACTAGAGTCTCAAGCTCGACAATGAGAAGTTGAAAGCCTCAAGCCTGGAGGCTAAGAAGATAGCTCATGAAGCATCTAGTCGTGTGGTCGAGTGACCCTTGAGCTAAACAAGGTGAAGTATAATGTTGACTTCCTCGAGGCTAGGCTGAAAGCTAAGAAGTCGGATTACGACTCCCTATACGACAAGGCTGAGGACAACGTTCTTAATGCGATTATCAAGACTCGTGCGGACCTGATGAGGGAATATAAGGATGGTCGTACAACTAAATGAAAGGTTGACAGGTGGATTGCTCACCACGAGGAGCTGACACGTTCAGATGATGATGAAGAATAAGGTGATGATGGTGGAGCCACGGAGAAAATCCAGCAAGTCAAAGCAAAAACCGTAGAGGATAAGGCTGAAAGTGAGGAGCTTGTCCTTCCTCCCCCAGAAGGTTCGATCGTCGTGGCTTTGACTGCTCAGCCTGTTGGAGAACGTGATGATGTTACCCCATAAGGGGTTGTAATTTTTTAACTTATATGAATTTTAAGTTTTTATGCCTATGGAGGCATTAGTTTTATTTTGTCGAACGATATTTCGTTTTTAATATATGATGCATTTTAACTTTCCATAGAGTCGTTCGACTACTGTTTTTGTTGTAATAACCTTGAATGCAGGTCTTGATACATGACCTTGAATGTAGGTCGTGCGACCACTGTTTGTGTTAATATGATCTTGAGTGCAGGTCGTGATCCATAACCTTGAATGCAGGTCGTGTGACCACTGTTATGGTTGTAATAACCTTGAATGCAGGTCTTGATCCATGACCTTGAATGCAGGTCGTGCGATCACTATTATGGTTGTAATAACCTTGAATGTAGGTCTTGATCCATGACCTTGAATGCAGGTCGTGCGACCACTGTTTGTGTTAACATGACCTTGAGTGCAGGTCGTGATCCATAACCTTGAATGCAGGTCGTGCGACCACTGTTTGTGTTATAGTGGAGTTGCTGGTTGATGTGTGTCGAAATCTATGAAAGTGGGAATGTCAAAAAAACTCCAAATTCGTAGCGGTGAATTGTTGTGCGACTTACATCGGTTCTTGTTCTTATGATATTAATTTGCTCCAGTTGGAGTGTGGAGCTTTATAGTTTCATGCTTCAACTTTTATTTCTCGTGCGACATAACACCTTGAAAGCAAGTCAAAGAAACTTTCAGTGCGGGATTGTCCAGCGATGCCGACCTGCACAAAAGAGTTAGGGTTGGCCGTTGGATTTACCAACGGCCCTCCAATGCCTAAGTGAGTTCCATATCGTAGGATGATAAAATTAAAAAAGAAAAAAGTAGGACTTTAGAAATTATACTGTTTTAGATGGCATGCGTTCCAACTGTTGTCGATCTCCATGCCATCTGTACATCATAGTTTGTAGGCTCCATGTTCGACTACTTTGGTGATTTGGTATGGCCCTTCCCACATAGAACCGAGTTTACCTGCTCTTTTTTCCTTTGTGTTTTAGAAGACGCGACGAAGGACCCAGTCTCCAATATTGAACATTTTGAGACGAATGTTCATGTTATAATGTCGGGCGACTCTTTGCCGATATATTGCCAATCTGATTGTGGCCTTGTCATGACGCTCATCGATTATGTCGAGTTCGTTCAGTAATTCTTTGTTGTTTGTCTCTTCGGTTGCATGTTGTATTCTGTAAGAAGGGTAATCAACCTCAGTTGCTATTACGGCCTCCGAGTTGTAGGTTAGGGACTATAACACGCCTTGTAGCTCGTCGGCCCATTTCCCTTTGTATTAGTCGAGTCGCTTCTTGAGGGTGGATATGATCGTTTTGTTGGTGGATTATGCTTGGCCATTGGCTTGAGGATATCTTGGGCTTCAATAGCTTAATTTGATCTTCCACCTGTCACAAAAGTCTTGGAAGTCGTATGATATGAATTGTGAGCCATTGTCAGTGACTATCTTTCTTAGGACTCCGTAGCGACATATGACATTCTTCCTAAAGCTTTTTACTTCGGAGTCTTTGATTCTCACATATGACTCTACTTCGACCCATTTTGTGAAGTAATCGGTCACGGCTAGCATGTAGACCTTTCCTCCGGTAGCAATTGGCATTTTTCCTACTATGTCCATCCCCCACTTCATGAAGGGCCATGGTGCTGATATTGGGTGAAGTCGTTCCGGGTGCTGTTGCGAAACGTGGGCGAAGCGTTGGCATGGGTCACATCGCTTGACGAGGTTGTACGACTCAGATCGCATTGTCGGCCAATAATATCCTGCTGTCATAACTCTGTTAGCTAGGCTCCTTCCCGCTGAATGGTTTCCGCATTGCCCTTCGTGTAAGTACTTGAGTATTTGCTGAGCTTCAATCGGGTCGACACATTTAAGGTAGGGCCCGAAGTAGGACCTCTTGTAAAGTCGTCCTTCTATTATGGAAAATCGGGCAGCCTTTATCTTGACTCTTCGTGCTTCGACCTTGTCAGATGGGAGGGCGTCGTTCATCAGGTAGTCGTTCATCAGAGTTATCCAAGTTGGTTTGTCCGAAATTGGTTCGACTTCAAGCTTTGCTGGCTTCCACACAGCTGGCCATTGGGTAAAAACCATGGGGATGGTCCGTTCAACTGTAGTATCTAGTGCAGAACCGAGGTTGACGAGCGCATCGACATGTGTATTTTTTGATCTTGGTATTTGTTCGATGTCGAACGACTCGAACAAGGCTTGTAGTTCTTTCACCAAGGTTAAGTAAGCCGACATTTTCAAGTCTCGAGCTTGATAGGATTCTTGCAATTGTCTTACAATTAATTGGGAGTCACTACGTAACTTTATCTGTTCGACGTGTAAGTCCTTTGCCAAGGTGAGTCCGACTATGAGGGCCTCATACTCGGCTTCGTTGTTAGTGGTTTTGAATCGGCATCGGATGGATCATTCAATGACGTGTCCCTCGGGTGAGGTAAGTACTACCCCTAGTCCGCTGCCCCTGGCGTTACTTGATCCGTAGACTGTCAAAGTCCAATCCTCCTTTGATGCGTCGCACGACATGGTGCAAAGCTCTTCCTCCGCTTGTTATAGAATCCTAGGTGTGAAGTCTGCTATGAAATCTGCCAATACTTGTGATTTGATGGCCGTACGAGGTTGGTAGTTGACGTCGTATTCGCTTAACTCCACGGCCCATTTTACTAGTCGGCCGAACAGTTCGGGCTTATGTAGGATGTTTTTCAAGGGAAAAGTAGTGAGGACGCTGATGGTATGGCATTGGAAGTACGACCTCAATTTCCTCGCGGCTGTAACTAGTGCAAGGGCCAATTTCTCAAGTTGAGTGTACCTTGTTTCTGCGTCAAGTAAGGTCTTACTGATGTAGTATACGGGGAGTTGTTTGCCTTCTTCCTCTCTCACTAGTACTGCACTAACGGCCGTTTCGGATACAGCGAGGTAAAGCAGAAGTGTCTCTCCATTTTGGAATGCTTCTTCGCTTGTTTGATTCTAATCAAATGATTTATTCTTCCTTAGAGTGTCGAAGAAAGGCTTGCATTTTTCGGACGACTTTGCGATGAAACGGTTAAGGGCCGCGAGTCGCCCGGTCAGTTTTTGTACGTCTTTGATGCTTTTGAGGGACCTCAAATCCATGATGGATTGGATTTGATCTGGGTTGGCCACGACGCCCCTCTTGGTTACCAGATAGCTAAGGAACTTCCTTGATGAAACTCCAAAGGAACACTGTCGGAGGTGGTCGAGGTGCTGATCTGCTACCAATGATTTTACCAGCATGTTGTCGATGTAGATCTCCATGGTCTGTTCAGGCATACTCGCGAACATTTTGTTGACTAACCTTTGGTAGGTTGCCCCGACGTTTTTGAGGCCAAAGGGCATCACTTTGTAGCAAAAAATGTTGCGCTCCGTGATGAAAGAAGTTTTTTCTTGGTCGTCCGGATGCATGAGGATTGGTTGTAGCCAGAGAATGCATCCATGAAGCTCAATAGTTCGTGGCCTGCTGTAGCGTCCACCATCATGTCGATATGTGGTAAAGGGAAGGAATCCTTGGGACAGGCCTTGTTGAGGTCTGTGAAGTCAATACATACTCGCCATTTCTTGTTCTTCTTTTTCACTACTACTACGTTCGCGAGCCAGTCTAGGTAATTCACTTCTCTCACCGAGCCAATGTCGATTAACTTTTGGATCTCTTCGTTGATAACTTTGTTGCTTTTTTTTTTTTTTTACTTTACGGGTGGGTAATCTGGGTCGACCTGCAGTCTGTCCACTAGGACTTCCGGGTTAATGCCGGTCATGTCAGCGTGCAACCATGCGAAGCTGTCGTGTCGGGCCGTCAAGATGTTTATTAACTTTGTTATGATATTTTGTGGGAGGCGGGAGCTGATATTAACTTTGTGGTCTGGGAAACTCAGATATATCGATACTTCGTCGAGCGCTTCCATTTCTGGTCCGTCTTTGTTGGTGGCAGTGCTTGTGTTATGTAATTGCTATAAGACGGACGGCCTGGTTTTCAGAGTATTTTGGTAGCAGTCTCGCGAGGTCTTCTGCTGCCTCCGGATCTCGTGGACTCCCCAGGTAGGAAAACAGATGACCTGGTGATATGTCAAAGGGACAGCCCTCATCTCATGAATTAATGGGCGACCCATGATTATATTGTAGGACGACGGGCAATCGAGGATGAAGAAGCATGTGTTCAGCTTGGCCCTTTTCGCGTAGACGGGAAGGACGATTTCTCCTACGGTATTCTTATGTTCTCCACTAAATCTTACCAAGATGGTCGAGCGGCGTACAATGTTACACTCGTCAATGTGCATCTCTCTTAGCGCGCCAAGGAAAAGTACATTTATTGAACTCCCATTGTCCACTAGGATCCGCTTAATCAAATAGTTGGCCACTGTTAATGAGATAACCAGCGCATCGTGGTGGGGGTTGAGCAGGTCTGTGTGCTCATCGCTGCTAAAACTGATTGGATAATTGTAAGTTGGGTCCGCAGTACGGGTTTGTCAGACTTCCGTGCGTCCGGCTTGCCGTGAGTGGCGCCTTGCTTTTGAGTAAGTGACTCCTTTTACTTCGGATCCACCAGAGATAACGTTCACAGTTCTCTCATATTTGGGGGGTTCTGGTGGTGGAATTGAAGCAATGTCGCGCGACCTATCCTTGCCCAAAAAAGTATTCTTACCTTTTTCAGTCATGAATTCTTTGAGGTGGCCTTTCTTGAGTAGTTTTGCCACTTCCAGATGTAGTGCAACGCAATACTCTGTGCGATGGCCATGGTCGCCATGAAATTCGCGCCACTTAGAGCTGTCATTCTGATCTGGAGGGCTTATCATCTTGTCTGGCCACCTAATTGATCTACCTATTACTTTGAGGACGGCGATTACCTCTGCTGGTCTGATGCTCAAATTATATTCTGGCAATCTGTTCTTTGGTCGGTCGAATGGTCTTGGGGGTCTATCGTCACATCGGCGTTCGTACCTTACTTGACCGTTCCTTCGGGGTATTGCCGGGTATGGCTCAACACATTTGTCGTTTATTCGTTATTCGACCCTCCTACTTGACTTGTCTTCCTTGCTGTTTGCTCTATTAGGTTTATAGTTCACTTCATCTTCTTCCCACTTTATTTGTGCCCATGCCTTGGCCAAGACGTCTTCCATCGTCTTGCAAGGGTACTTAGTGAGTTCTTTGTATAGGTCGGAATTATAGAGCAGGCCTTTGCGGAAGGCTGATATAGTAGTCGCCTGGTTGCAATAAGGGATGGAAACCTTTTCATTGTTGAAGCAGCCTACGAAATCACGTAGGCGTTCACCCCTCCTCTGGCTTATTGTGTAGAGGTCGTCGGATTGTTTTTCCAACTTCCAGCTACTAGCAAACTGCTCTACGAAGGTGTCCGTGAGTTGGGCGAAAGAATTGATGGAAATATTGGAGAGGTTGGTGTACCATTGCAAGGCTGGCCCTAAAAGGGTCGAGCCGAAGCATTTGCATATGCATGATTCCCTTAGGTCTCGTGGGATGGCAGCAGTTAATATTCGTTGTCGATACTGCGCAATGTGGTCATCGGGGTCCGTCGTCCACCAGTGGTATCACATCAGTGGTATCACATCGCTAAATGGGGAGTCGAAAAAACTATTGGTTGCGCTTTTCTTTATAGGAGCAGGCATTCCCGGAATGTGTTGGATGAGTGCTTCCATCTCCACGAACCTTCGCGCTAAGTCGGGGTTAGCCAATGTTGATTCAGGATTTATTAGGTTCGAGTTTGACAAGGCTGAATGCGAAGGACCCGATGGCGTTCCCTGTAGCGGGACGGTTTCTTGGGTTGAACCAACGTTGCCATTGGGGGTGGAGATATGTGGCATCTCTTGCGCCGCCCTTGCCATGCCTTCCGATCTATGCCTACCTGTGTCGTTCGACAGGCTGACTGCTGGATGTCGTGCGGCAGTGCGTGCTCTGTCTGCGGCTCAAATGTTAGGCTCCGTACCTACAATGATTGAATCGAGATCGCCAGCCGTGGTACCTTGTTTGTCTGGGGAAACTGGGGCGTAGTAAGTAGTGTAGGTGGCTTGATCGAATGGCACGGGCTGGGACGTTGAAGCGTCTCCAAATGGGTGAATGATGGTGAGGAAATTGAACCCTATTTTGGAGTTCTTGGTTCTCCGCCAACACTCGCTGGTTCTCTTGTTCGAGCGCTTGGAGCCTTTGTGTGTTCTCTTGCATCTGGGATATGAAGAGTTGTACCCTAACTTCCATTGCGTCATGATGAAAATCGTCAGACGACATATTCGGATTTGCTGCGCTCTACCTTTACTCATTCAAGGATTGTCGTGCCCCACGGTGGGAGCCAAATTATAGTCCTCAAAAATCGCTCGGGGACACGGGACACTACAACCTGCAAAGATAGAACACACGTGACCCGCAGGAAGTCTGGGACACCGGGGTGGTGCCAGCCAAAGTCACTCTGACGGTCAAGTTAGCGAATGCTAATAAGTATATAATGGTTATACGTTGAGATGAGTGAGTAATACTTCCTGTTAACTTGGTGATTGAGATCTTCCTGATCGAAGGAGACGTGAGATTGGCTAATCGGACTACAATCAGAAAATGATCGAAGATGATGAACAATGGCTGGAGAATGTTGTCTGAATATTGATGGTTTTTGGATATGAGTTTTTCAGTCTCCTTCTCTTAGGAGAACTATCTTTCATGTATAGGGGGATGATGTTTTTGCCCGTTGAGGGATTCCATCATTACCTCCTTTGCTACCTCCAATTAAGGAAGTTTATGGATGCTTTCTTTGAATTAGCTGTTTATTTTTTAATTATGGTTTTGTAGGACCGTCTTTATTAAAGTAGATCATGATTTGGTCTCCCACAGAACCAAGGAGATTCTATGTCGTACGACATGTGGTTTTGACAATTGTCCTGAGACAATTATGGTTATATATCGTGCGACATGTCGACTGAACGTTGACCCAAGATGAGAATGGTACTTGTCGTGCGACGTAGAAGCTTTCCCAAGTGTGGACGTTGTGGAGTTATTTCCTTGTTGCTACTTGGATTGATGTGTGGGGCGTTGAGTGTATGTCGTACGACATGAAGGTTCCCTAGGTGTGTCCATTATGGTTTCATGTGACTGTCTTTATTTCAATCTCCACGTAGTGATCCTAGCTGGGTCGTCGTGCGACTGAGACAATAGGTCCATGACCATTTTTTGACTAAGGCGATTAGGCTAAGTAGTTTGACCATTTTTGGCTTTGGGCCTGGTCTTGTGATATGCTTTTGGGCTTCTGAGCCGGATCTTCGCTTGCATTTTGGGCCTGACAGATTTTGGCTACTACAGATATCTGAATATGGTAGGGTTATGTTTGATGATTTGGAGATGGTGACGAGAGTTGTTTGAGGAAGATGAATAATTTTTTAATTAAATTTATTTTTAATTAATATATTAGTTAATTATTTAATATATTAAAATATAATTTTTTTAAAAAAATTTTAAAAATAAAAACGGCGGTATTTTAGGTATTTACGTACTTTGACTGTTGACCGTTAGACATTAACGGTCTCAAATTGATGGCAGAGAATGTCCGTGCAATATTTTTTACACGTCAGGTGGAGTTTGTGTCGATATGATCAAACTTTATCTGTTAATGTAATTATACCAAACCTTAGGGGATGTTTTTGAATTCCCTCTTGTACAATCATACGACTCTCATTCGTACATTGGAAGAGTTGAAGTAGTTGTTCATTGGGAGGAGACACCCGATTTAGGCAGCCCAGTCTACAGTCACCTGAGAGTTTCCCTTTTTTAGATTGTTTCATGTGGGTCAAATGCAATGGGAGCTTTTTAGTTTTTCAATTCAAGTTCTCACTTTCTTTCTTTTTTTAACATAATGATATTGTCCTAGCTTTGTCCCCTCAACACGTTCATTTGTATGTGGTTCGGATGTTGGCCTATAGTATTAGTTGTATTCGCTTATGGCTCATCACTTTCATTGTCCTCTGATTTTTGCTTCCTTTAATTCATTTTAAGTTTCACTTTGTTTACTTGTCTTTTACTTTCTTTACATTTCATGTTTCAAGCCTTCGCTCTTTCATATAATAATAAGAGGTCCAGGAACGAGTCATTTGATTTTAGTTTCACTTCGCTTCTACCACCTTTCATCTCCAAAGGTTAGTATTGTCATTGTCATTTGGTGTAAATGCATTTATGTATATATCTATTTCATGTGAGCCTATAAGCATTAGGAACGTAAAAATTACACTTAAAGACCTATACATTGAAAGAAGGAGAAATTTCATATAAGCCCTTATTTCAATGAAATTTTACATTTTTAAATATTTTTATCATATACGCACATATCATTTTAATCTCTCAGTGAAGTCAACCGTTAGTTAAATTTAACGGTAAGATGTAAGGGTATTTCACCTTATAGTATGTCACTCCTAACAAACTTGTTATGTGTCAAAAGTTTGCGAATAACAAATAAGCTCCAAACATTTGAGTTAATGTTAAATTGAGCTCCTTTGTTTAGGAATTAGCAAACAACTCCTCATTGAATAAAAAATACAAAATTCAATAAAATTTGAAAATGTTAAAATAAACAATTAAAGAATCAATATGTACTAATAAAATTTGAAAAGATATTCAAAAAATTCCAAAAAATTAGAATATAGAAAAACTATTTAATTATGAAATATTATTAATTGACATTAATTATAATAATCTCAATTATCATATGTCAATTCAATAAAATGACATCTCACGAGATGAGAACAAGTTAGAATATAAATTGGGTATAGTGTTATTTATATTTTTAGTTATATTCTACTTCGTTATTTACCAATGACTAAGAATTATAATTGATTAGATAAATGTTTAGATGAACATATTATACTTCTTTTAATTTTTCCCCTCCAAGAAACCCCAAAAGAGTCCCCTAATGGGTTCACATATACTTTTACTTTAGGGCAAAAATTATTTTAATCTTCAGTTTTTTTTTTTTTTTGAATCATTATTTTTTAATAGGTGTTTGATGTTTTAGTTCACGTGGTCCGTAAAATTTAACAGAATTTAAACAGATTTTTTATTTTAAAAAAAATAAAAAATTTTATAAATTATAAAAACAAAAAAATAAAAAATTTTCTTTTTTTAACACCGTTATTTTTTTTCAAAATTTATTTTTTATTTAATAATTTATTTTTTTGGCCTAAATAATATTTTTTTTTGTACAAAGACTGAAATATCCTTAACACCGTCAAAACTGACTATCTATTGGGGAAGGACTAAACTAATTGATTTAAAAAAAATTAGACATAATAGGAGCTAAAATATCAAATATCAGTTAAAAAATAATAATTTGAAAAAAATAATTTTAGTCCATTTACTTTATTTCAATCCCCAAAGCAAGTTAGGGTAAAGCCAGAGCTCAAACTTTATGCAAATAAAGCAGGAGTCCAGGATGAAGTTAAGGCCTGTGAAAGGAAAACTCTACAAAGCTTTTCAGAGAGGGGGATGACATTCCAATTGTGTATTATAAGCCCAACTTCATCTGATGATAAGCAGAATATAAGATGAAGAATATACTTGAGCTGTAAATAAAATACCATATTAGGCCTTAATAGCTTTTACAACAACTCTACATAGACAATCCGATCTACATTATTGACTTCCAATTGTTTCACAATCTCACAAACTTATGGCATCACCGTCTTACACAAAAAGTGGAAATGATAAGCACTGCTGATTACCTTGATTCAATGGCATAAGTTTCTGAGCCTCTTAAGAATGATCTACGCCACCATATCTGGAAGGCTTTGCCGAGGTTGGGGCATTCTGTGCCGTTCCTGGAGAAACACCGGAACCATTCCATAAACAATACGTACTGCTGCTTTAGTGGAAGCGTAAGGAGAGCCTGACCCATAGCTTCCTCCAAGGCCTTCATGTCTAGCCCTTTTCTGCATCTCTGCAGCCAACCAAAGTCTGACAACATTGGGCCAAACCATGCTTGAAGAAGCCCTGATCTTGTTTCTGATCGACAGTGCAGTTTCCGGGTTCCCATTGCAATAAACAAGATAGCTGAAACACGGCTGAGTTCATATCTAAGCATAGGAGATGCACTCTCATGTAACTTAAGTAGTTCTGCTTGATTTGCCCATAGATCCACAAATCCCTCAGCCATCTGTCGATCAAGCAGGATTTCTAGCAGCCAATTGATGTTATCAACCTGTCTTGAGATTCGTTCAACCAAAGGCTTACCCCTCTCCTTTTTTGTGGCTTTCTCAAGCGGACTATTGCCAGCTGCCTCATCAAAAACATTGACTAGCAAACCCAGACATGACTGGCAAAGAACATAGAAATCCTCCTTGTTGAGGTCAGGTTGGTCCTTCTCATAGACTGAGCTTTTGCACAGAAGACCCTTGACTAATGATTTAAGCTCATTTCTAGCATTTGCTTCGGTGCAGGTGGTGATAGACCAAACAAGCTGTCTTGCCAAATTTTGTTGGGAATCTACTGAATCATGGAGGTATAGTCTGCCCAAAATTTCTCTGGTTGTTTCCTCGTCAAACTTAAACCTTGAAAAAAGGCTCCTCAATTTTTCCTCTTCTTCCTCTGTCCAAGGAACAGCCTCAAGATATTTTAAACAGGATGAAACACCTCTAGTAAACATGATTCCAGCTGATACCTAGTAAAATTTCACAAGATCCTGTTAGTATTTCTTTTTTAAATTAAGGGACTAATAGTTAAACAAAGATGCATGAAGTTGACAAATCAGGGATCGAACTTTATGTCAGCCAAAAAAAAAAAATCTTTAATAAACTTCACAGCAAAACTAAAGGATAATGTTTTGCTTTCTATTATGCTCATATAAACTTCATCGTAGAGTTTTTACTTCTGAATGTCAGTAAGATTATTAGAGTATTGCGGATACATCTCAGTTCTTATCAAGAACGTTGATGAGTGAGAGAATCAATGTTGTTTCATCATGTGAACATTATGATGCTAGAGTCGTATGCAGGTAGTTACAATCAATGACATGAACCATACAATAAAGAGCAGCCTATTGCTTTGTTTAAATGCACCAGATAATATCAAATCTAACTGTGTTTATTCCTCCAACTAGGCACCACCAATACACTCAAGCTGTGATAACCCTCTTACAAGTATATCAGAATTTACACCATAAAAAAACATCCTCCTTCCACGACTACTACAGACAAACATAACCGTAAAAAGCATAATTCTTACATGTAAACAAAAACCCCATAAAATAAGAAAATGAAAAAAAGATAGAAAACAATGAAAACACCAACCTCAAGTATATCGATGCATCTATAAACCCCAATCTTCAACAACTTCTTAGTGATGTCCATGTCATCCTCAAACATAAGCTCAATAGTCTCCCTAAACACGCACAAATTCTCCACTTCAGGCACTTCAATTCTACACACATTCCTCTTCCTCTCCAAAAAACCAACACTTGTTTTACAATTGTTGTTATTGTTGTTATTTCCATTCATGTTCTTATTGTTGAACTCCTCAATTAAACCCCCAAAAACCCCCGAATTTGCGCACAACACTCCCGAGTTCATCTCCAAAATCAAACACCCACCATTCTTTCCCTTCAGATTCAACCTCACATCAAACGCATCTCCATCTCCACAACCCGAACCCGAACCCGATGTATTCGAGCTTGAACTCTCAATTGGGGCCCGAAAGGAGCCCGATCTCGATCTCGATCTGGGTATTCTCGATTCAGCCGCCGGGGAATGTTTCTGGACCATTTCTCGGATCGAATCGACTCTGGGATCAGGGTCGATGGGGGAGACTCGACCCGGGGACAAGATCCGACGCCGGTCGATCCGGTTCACGAGGTTCAGGCCCGATTTGGAGCTCAGCGGCGAGGTGGGGACCGAGTTGGGACAGGGTTTAGAATTCGGGTCGGGTTTTACATGTCGGGTTTTGAGGTTCTCGGGGCTGGAAGGAGGAACAGTGAAAGAACAGCACCAAGATCGCCGGCGATGCAGTGAAGTCGGCTGTCTGCGGCGAAGGGAGTCGCCCATTATGGAGTGACTGGGTCAGATCAGGGAATGGATGGAGTGAGTCAGAGAACGTGTAGCGGAGAGATAGTAGTGAACATTGTTACACAGATGTTTCTTGTTTTGTTTGCGAGAGACGACAATGATTTTAACGGAGTTGGTGTTTTTGTTTTGTTTTGTTTTTAGCATTTTCTTTTTCTTGGGAATCGTGTGGTTTTCTTGGAGCTAGCTTCAGTTATGTTAGTTTTTCTTGGGGTCATGAAAATGAACAAACTTTTTCTTTTTCTTTTCAAATGGTTTTTTTTTTTTTTTTTCCATTTTTGAGAAATAGTTAAACAATAAAAAAAAGTTAATTTTAAATAACATTATACCAAATTCTTATACAAAAATTATCTTTACTATCAAGTCTTTTATTTTGTTAATTATAAAAAAATAGAAAAAATTTATTGTTTAAAAAAAGTACGAACATATGTAAATAGATAAAAAAAAAAGTACGAATGATCGTAGATATATATTTATAGTAATTATACTTCTCAACGGCACTTACTGTACTTTTACAGCCATACGTTAAGAAAAAAAAAAAAATGGGGAACATGGTGAGGTGAGATATAGTGGGAAGTTTGTGAAGTGGAGATGCCATGAGATGATGCGAACACTTTACGCTTTTGTGCTTTTGCTCTTTTCATTGTGTAGCTAATATGGCAAGGCATCATTTGTGCTTTGTCTGGTCTAGTTTTGGATAACAATTTCACTTTTTTATGCTAAATTTTTTAATTAAGGTGCCAATATTCCTTTACACTAAAAATTCTTTTTTCAAATGGAATTAGTGAATGAGATTTCTGTTTATCAATTGTTCTTACCTTTGTAGACTTCTTTTTAATACACTTCTTTATTTTGAAATTACTCATTATTATTTTTGAAACTTACCGACATTTGACACAAAAAAATAACTTTTTTTTTTAAAAAAAGACACTTATCACCTCTATCATTAGTAGTTGAATGTTAAAATTAATGGTTGAATTGATACTTTGATCATTTAATAAACAATTAAAATTAAAAACAAATTGAATCTCCACTGTGGACTGTGGAGGTCATTTTAGAAAAAAAAAAAATTTTAAAAAAAAGATGACAAAAATAAATATGGATTTGGACTTCCATGACCGCCGCCGTCTTGGTCGTGGCCCCTATGGAAATCTAATATACATTTGCACCCTCATTTTTATTTTTATTTGTTTTTATTTAAATATTGTATATAGTCTATCTTTAAGATAGATGATAGAAATCAAATTTTTTTAAAAAAAAAATTTATATTTTTTAGAATGATCTCCACCTTTCATCTCAATGTGAAGATCCTAAATTTTTTATATTTTTATTTATTTATTTACAAATGGACTTCTCAAACTTTTTTTCCTTTTTTTTGACATTAATTTAAGTTAATAGCATCTTAGTAATTTTATGTATTATGACGAGTGTATAAATACTTTTTTTTAATCAAATATGGTCAATAGTTCAAACTAACGAAATTTACTACCGACAAGAAAATAAGGGCCTGTTCAATAACTTTTTTATTTTTGTTTTCTGTTTTGTAATTTTTGTTTAAAAATGAGAAATTAATTTTTATATTTTCAAGATATAAGAAATGATTGTTAACATTATTTTGAAAAAACATATTAAATAATAATATCATAATTTGCACTATGTGACATTGTTTTGAAGATATATTTTTAAGATATTGTAAGAGTAAAAAAAACTAGGTGTAGTTAAATTAATTTAACTGATTTTTAATTAGAGATAATATATGTTTTATTTAATTGTATATTTAATTACAGAATTAATTAAAAAATTAAAATTGATTCTTTTTTTTATGTTTTTTAAATTCTAATAAAATTAATATATATATTCTATTAGTCTCAAGAAAAGTATATTTTTTAATAATAAAAAATAAAAAATATAAGTCATATATAATATATTTTTAATCTCTAGAAATTTAAATTCTTTATTTTTTTTAATAAAATAAAATATATTTATTTCACATGTCATTTACCCAATTGATAAAAATAAAAAATAATGAAAACATTAAAATGATATTAATTTTGTTCAATAAAAGTGAAAAAACGTGTTTTTTTTTCTCATTTACTTTTAAAAACAATATGGTTAACGAACGAGTTTTCTTTGTATTTATTTTTAAAAAATAAAAAATATATTTATAAAACTTTAACGAACATATGTCATTTTTTTTCACAAGTTATTTCTTTGCATGAAAGGCAAAAGCTCTGTAGGTTTTCTTTAATTTCCTCTTCCAAGTTGTCATGAAATTCTTTTTTTGCGGGATCTTAGAAACCTGGATGCACCCTGGACGATTAGATATGGAGTTTTTTTTAGAAAAAAATAAATAACAATTATGTTTTATATAATAAAACAATATAAAATCATTAAAAAATTTATTTTAAACTGTTTGATTTTATTTTAAATAATTATACTTTACTAAAAAAAATTATTTTTATTTTATTTAAATATAATTTGATGTAGTTTTTTATTTCATTTAAAATTTTGTTAAAGAGCTACTCTATCCAATCCAATTACATATTTCACCAAATAAAGAACAATATAAGTTTTCAATCTCAATCTCAAAAAGGTCCTATAGGAACATATTTTTTTGTGACAAATTTAATTGCACAACTAGATGTAGTATTTTGTGATAAATATTAGGGATAATATTAAGATCTCTTCTGTAATTTGGAGTATTAGACAAAAACTACCCTATAGTTTTATTTACGGCCAAAATATTATATAAAATTTCATTTTATAACTAAATATTCCCCTACTGTTAACTTCTATTAAATTGATAATTGAAATTACCCATCTACCTTTTAAGAAAAAAAAGAAACCAAAAGATAATAATTCTCTCTGTAGTTTGGGGTACTGACAAAATGCATCCCCTAGTTTTATTTATGGTCAAACTATCTTCCATAATTTTATTTTATCACTACACTCCTCTGGTATTAATTTATATTAAGTTTATAAATGAAATTACTCATCTACCCCTTAAAAAAAAGAATGATGAATCTCCACCGTCCACATAAACGATATAGATAAATTTTTAACGAAATAATTAACGATGAAAAGTATTTTCAAAATTAAAACTGACAGCATGGAGGAACTTGATTATAAAATAAAATTACATGAGGTATTTTAGCTATAAATAAAACTACAAAATGATTAATACCCAAAACTATAAGAAAATTTTAATAATATCCCTAAATATTAATATTTGTCAATTAAGAGCGAAATCTCGTTTTGAAATTGTGCGCCAAATATTTTGTTGCAACTGTGAATTTTGTTTTACAATTTGTCACATTAATTAAAAAAAAAGTTCAGTAATTTGGGAGAATTATTTTATTAGTTAAAAAATATTTATAAAATAATATATAAAGGTAAATTGCACTAAAATCCCTGACCTTTCCAGATATTATAACTAGATCGTACTTTTCATAAAATAACAGTTAATTACCCTTAATCAAACGGTTGAACGTTTTGCTTAACGGGTAAAAGGGTGTCAAAAGGCTATGCATAATTAAAGTACGTTTTTACCCTTGACAACAAAACAAAAGTGATGTGACATTGACTAAAGGTTGAAGTATAATGTGTGGAGTTCCAATTTTGCCCTTAAATAGAATGAGAAATTTACAAAGAAGTCCACCACGATTGGACCATTGGAGTCTTAATGACCGTTGCTCACCAACAGTCATAAATTGAAGAATATATAAATGGTTTCTTACTTGGTTTTTTTCAGCGTCCGTAAACAAACTCTATATTACATTTTTGTATATATATATATATATTTATTTTTTTTTGCTTACAATATGCAAGACTTACAAGGCAGTAAGTTGTGAGGTAAATGGGGGAGTAATAAAGTTTAAGAATCGGAAAAGTAAATGGGGAGAAAAGCCAAGGTCAAGATTTGGGAATCAAGAGCAAACCTATCAAAGCTTTATTTATATTGTCAATATGGGGGTTTGCAACTACTACAGTTTTTGGTCTCTTGATGAAGAAGAGTATAAACAACATGCAAATGAAATTCCAAAGCGAAGTCAACTCAACACAAGTAGGGAAGATATGAAGTATGTTGTTTATTTGCTTAGAAAATGCAGAAACAAAATCAAACAGTAGTTGAGAGTATTAGAGTTTCCCTTATAATAAACTGTATTTTCTTTGTTGTAACACTACTTATGATCATTGTTATATTGTCAATGAATTAAGCATAACAGTATTGGTACATTGCACTTATGTACCAAGGCTTACATATATTTTTACTCACCCGGTACATTACATAACATGTTTCAAATTACAACATACTTTTGTCACCAAGCATGCATATATTTGTGCAATGTGACACAATTCCATCCTAATTATATCAACTGTGTAGCAAAATATAACATGTCCAGTGTACCCATTTACTATCTATAACCATAGATTGTTGTCATACTCTCATTTCTCAATTCTTAAGCAAAAAAAAAAAAATCTATCCACAACAAAAGGTCTAAACCATCAAAATACATCTTGTATCAGCATGCTGCATGTACATTCATTTACACCAACACCATAAAAGGTGCAGTCTGGGTCACAGGCCGAGACAAAGCAGCCGGAACATCTTCACTTCTCTCATGTGCTTCACCCAACGTTGGACATGTTCCTCCAGCAGCTTGCCCAAACTGTAAGGTAAACCAGATTGGTTAAATATTAACAAAGATGAAAAATAAAATTGCACTGCAAACATCTGTTGAACAGCTACATTGACTGTTGACATATAGAGTGTTGCAGAAGGGGGATTATGCTGTCTTCTTGGTGCTGATCCTCCTGCTTCATCTAGCTGCACCAAATTAAATTCAATTGTTGTAAATGAATTAACAAACAACTTTGTACAATGTAAATAAATAATTATACATCAGTTACATTTACTCTTCTTCTAATGGCTGGTCTAGAGCTGCCACCAACCACAAACATCATCCGCTTTGACCCAGCTTCATTTGTAGTCTTCTTCCCCTATCAAGGTTACAAACTGTCATGTCAGTATTTTATTCATTGAACATGTTTGACTTTGTGTTTTCTCAGGTAAGAGTGCAAAACTAAAATGAAGGAGAACAAGAAGAAAATTAAGAGAAAATGCACAAGGTATGTTTGCTTGATTCAATTTGAATCGAAGCTGTTTTCTGTATTTCTTCTATGTATTTTACAGTAATCAATTTACATATATATACACAAAATAATTTGTTAGACTAGCACCTTTCAGCTGACATGGCAGCTGTTAGGTTTGTGGATGGACAGTCTGTAATTTGTAACAAACTGTAGAATTATGTTTGTTACAAACAGAATTCGACTCTTCTCCCTTTCTTCCAATATTACCCATGGTCATCTGGACATGCTTTCAGTTGATCTTTAGGGTTGACTATTGGCACACTATATGTTTGATGAAATGTTTGAGTAGCTGTGGAAGTCTGCACGCAGGTGTATGATCAAATGGTTCAGTGACTTTGTCTTGACCATTTGTAGACAGCAATTCTGTCGTGTTAACATCCCCCCTCAAACTCATTGGAGATGGAAGGACAGTGAGTTTGCGACGGAGAAACTGAAACCGAGGAGTAGGGAGAGCCTTTGTAAATATATCAGCCACCTGATCAAGGGATGGCACATGGTTGACCAGGATGTGACGATTGACAACTTTATCACGAACGAAGAACAAATCCAGTTCAATGTGCTTAGTGGGGGCATGGAGAACTGGGTTGCGAGACATGGCAATGGTACTCTGATTGTCACACCATACTGGGGGAACATGAGGCTGAGAAATGCGAAGTTCTTGAATGAGAGAAGACAGCTAAGTGAGTTCGGCCACTGTGGAGGCAAGGCTACGATATTCAGCTTCAGTGGACGATCAAGAGATTGTCTGCTGCTTCTTCGCACTCCATGTTACCAGATTAGGACCAAGAAAAATACAGAACCCAGATGTAGACTTACAATCATCGGGATTTGTGGCTCAGTCTGCATCAGAAAACGCTACCAGACGAAGAGCAAGAGAGGTCCCCTGTTGTGCAGATCGAGTATACTGAAGTCTAAAAGAGGCAATACCACGAAGATAACGGAGAATACGTTTGACTGCCTTCCAATGTTCATCAAGAGGGTTATGTATGAACTGGCAGACCCTGTTTACAACGAAAGAGATGTCAGGCCTGGTGATTGTTGCATATTGTAGAGCACCCACAACAGACCGATATTAGGTGATGTTGGAAACAGGGCTGCCAGTATAGGCAAACAGCGATTGTCCAGTTGTAGTAACCATAGGAGAAGGAAAAGAGTGAGCTGTCAACATGTTGGTGCGCTTTAGGAGATCCAACACATATTTTTGCTGGGACAGATGGATTCCAGAAGCATTATACTGCACCTTTATCCCTAGAAAGTAGTGTGAGGGGCCAAGATCCTTTAGCGCAAATAAGTGATGAAGCTTGCAAAACAATCTGATTAATTTGAGAGGAACAAGAACCAGTGATGACTATGTCATCCACATATACCAATATATAGGTACAAAACTCATCAACCGGTCTAAAAAATAAGGAAGAGTCAGCTTTAGACGAAGTAAACCCCAAATTGAGCGAGGCTGTTCGCAGCTTGTCAAACCAAGCACGCGGCGCCTGTTTTAAGCCATAAAAAGCTCTATGAAGCTTACAAACCAAAGCAGAATCTGCAGCTATAAACCTAGGCGGCTGCTGCATATAGATGTCTTCGGAGACCTCACCATTCAAAAAGGCATTGTTGACATTTAGTTGTCGAAGATTCCAACCAAAGGCCATATCAATAGAAAAGACAAGTCGAATAGAGGCAAGTCTAACCACAGGACTAAATGTTTCTGTAAAATCAAACCTTTCAACTTGGTGGAACCCCTTTGCCACCAATCTTGCATTATACTTTAAGATAGAACCATCGGGGTTGCGTTTGATGCGAAACACCCACTTACATCTAATTATTTTTCTACTAGGGGGAGGAGAAACGAGGGACCAAGTCTTGTTACGTTGAAGTACTCAAAACTCGTCTTCCATGGCTGCCACCCAATGAGGGTGTTTTAAAGCCTGAGAAACGGTTTGAGGTTCACTGTCAGCAGAGGAAGTAGTAGCCAACTAGACCTTAGGCTTAGAGATTCCAGCCTTGGAGCGAGTCACCATGGGGTGAGTATTAGGAGCCAAGACAGTAGGCACAGCTGGGTTTGAAGAACCCAAAACAGAACCTGTGGGTGAGGGCAGCTGAGATAACACTGAAACACTAGGAGAGACTGCACTTAAATTAGGCATATGAGGCATAAGAGATCCAGAAGAATCTTCACGAGAAGTAGGCATAGCAGGAACAATAGAACCAGATGGAGCAGTAGGTAAACCACAACAGGAGGAAACATGCTCACAGTTGGACTGTCTTTAGTTGCAGGAACCAAAACAGATGTACTAGTAGAAAAGGGAAAACAATATTCATGAAACACAGCATGCCTTACAATATATAGTCGTCCAGTAGAGCTAAGGCACTTATATCCCTTGTATTGAGGAGCATAACCAAGAAATGTACAGAGTAGACTCCTAAAATCAAGTTTATGTCTAACATAGCGTCTTAAGTAAGGATAAACCAAGCAGCAAAAAACACGCAAAAAACTATAATCTGGAACAACTTTAAAGAGAGCAGTGTTAGGAGAAATACCACCCAAAATCGGAGTAGGCATGCGATTGATTAGAAAGACTGCAGTGAGGAAGGCATCATCCCAGAATTTTAATTGCAAGGAGGCTTGAGAAAGTAAGCTAAGTCCTGTTTCTATCACATGGCGATGCTTGCGCTCAATCAGCCCATTCTGCTCACAAGTATAAGGGCAGCTGTGCCTAAACAGAATTTCACAAGCTTGCAAATAGGAAGTAAGCACGAGAAACTCTTTACCACAATCCGTTTAAAGAGTTTTAATTTTGTGTGAAAAATAGAGTTCTACTTGAGTTTTAAAAGTAATAAAAGTTTGATGAACCTTACTTTTATTGTGAAGTAAGAAAATCCAAGTGTATCTTGTAAACATATAAAGGAAGGTTACATAATATTTATAATCATTTGAAGAGAGAACATGAGAAGAACCCCAAACATCGGTTATAATTAATTCAAAAGGATGTGTATAGGTAGTTTATGAGTTAGAGAATGACAATTTGTGAGACTTGCTCACATGACAAGCATCACATAATAAATTGGAGGATTGAGGAACTTTGATTTTGCATTGATGTAGCACAGATTTTACAGTAGAGGAGGAAGGGTGTCCCAACCTCAAATGCCACAAATGTAAATGAGAAAAAATAGACCTATCACTAGGACTAGAAGGCAAGGAAGCCTTTTCATTACAAGCAGAGATATAGCAGATTTTAGGTGCTGAAGCTGAAGAGGAAGCAGAAAAAACAGAGGCTGAATGACCAAGGCTGAATGGAGGAGACCTTTGAAGAGGCAACTTGAAAAGGTAGAGACCATTCTTAAGAACTCCTTGAAAAAGAACCTTCTTCGAAGCTATGTCCTTCACAAGACAAAAAAATGGATGAAACTCAATGTAGACTCCATTATCTTTCACAAATTTAGAAACACTCAAAAGATTTTTCTTAATTTGTGGTATATGAAGTATATTTCTAAGTATAAAAGCATGATTATCCTTATTTGCAAACTTGTTACTACCAATTGAAGCAATAGAAAGGCCTTTACCATTACCCATGTAGATTTTTCTTTACCCTGATACTCTGCCTTGTTAAGCAAGTGAGTGCTATCCGGTGTGCAATGATCCTTTGCACCACTGTCGGGATACCACTGAGTGTTAGGAGTACTGTTAGGGGCAGCCACCATTGCTGTCATGGAACCTTGAGTTCTAGCAGTGTTGTTGCCAGTATTTTGATTGTTGAGCTGTGGCTGGAAAGTCTGATCAAAACGATAATAACATCAAAAGGCACCATGTCCAGATCTGTGGCATATCTGACAGGGAGGACGTGTGTTGAAGCAGTTTTTTCTACCACCTTGACCTCTAGGTTTCCTTCCACCGTTGCCTTGATTACCCTTGTTATTAGATTGAAAATTTTGTCCAAAATGTGGATAGTTACCCCTTCCAGAATTATACTGAGTACCACCATTATTTTTCTTTGTGACAGCCATATTAACATTAATACTTTCAAGCTAACTTTGCTGATCAAGTCGAGCCTCATAAGTAAGAAGCAAAGCAGTTAATTCAGGAATTGAATAGCAGCTTAGAACAGAGGTAATAGAGATAATAAATGAGTTATACTTAGCACCTAACCCAGCTAATATATTCATAATTTTATCATCATCAGACATAGGAGATCCAGCAAAGGAAAGCGAGTCAATGATACTTTTCTTTTTCATAAGATATTCACCCATAGTTGATCCTAATTTCTTCAGGGTTTGCAGCTGAAATTTGAGCTGCATAACGTTAGCTTTTGACTGTGAAGAGAACAATCTTTCAACAGTCTTCCAGGCATCACACACTGTCATACGACCTACTAACTTAGGGAGCAGATCCTGACTTATCGAAGAAAGCATCCAACATAAAAAGATCTGATCCTGTTGATCCCAATCAACCCAGGACTCATTGATCGATCCGTCACCATTGATCTGGTTTGGAGCTTGCATAATTGGATCAATGTAGGAGGCAAGGTGATTGCCTCTTATGGCAGCATGAACTTGTTGTCTCCACAACAGATAATTACTGTTGTCTAGCTTCACAGTGAGAATGAGCTTCATGGGTGACACACGCTTTGTGTCACTGCGAGGAGGCTGAGTGACATCAGCTCCTTGAATGGCTGAAGCAGAAGCTGTAGTGTTATTTTGCTCTGATACCATGTTTGACTTTGTGTTTTCTCAGGTAAGAGTGCAAAAATAAAATGAAGGAGAACAAGAAGAAAACTAAGAGATAATGCACAAGGTATGTTTGCTTGATTCAAGTTGAATCGAAGCTATTTTCTGTATTTCTTCTATGTATTTTACAGTAATCAATTTACATATATATATATATACACAAAATAATTTGTTACACTAGTACCTTTCAGCTGACATGGCAGCTGTTAGGTTTGTGGATGGACAGTCTGTAATTTGTAACAAACTGTAGAATTCTGTTTGTTACAAACAGAATTCGACTCTTCTTCCTTTCTTCCAATATTACCCATGGTCATCTGGACATGCTTTCAGTTGATCGTTTGGGTTGACTATTGGCACACCAGATGTTTGATGAAACGTCCAAGTAGTTGTGGAAGTCTGCACGCCAGGTGTATGATCAAATAGTTTAGTGACTTTGTCTTGACCATTTGTAGACAGTAATTCTGTAATGTTAACAGAACAGCTCAAAAATTAAATTGTTGAATCCCATACCTTGTTTATGTTGTTTTTGTACTAACAACAGTACTAATGTTATGTCCAACTTTGCCACACTTTCTACACTTAACACCACTCCTCTTCTATTTTCTACGTTCTTCAGACCTTGTTTTCCTATTTGTTTTTAGTCTACGAGGCATTTTCTTCTTCCTCAGGTAGTAGAACCGTGTTATGTTCAACATGTGGCCATTGTGATTGTGCTGGAATTGGGTGTATCACACTTGAATGAGTCGTGAGTCCACAAAATCATGAGCATTCAATCTCTTCGATGTTATGACAGCCATGGCATGTTGGCATGGGATGCCACTTACCTCCCACCAGCTACAATCATATCTCCTTGTTTCCAAATTAACAAGATGATATTGTACTGATTTTGCCTCATACTCACTGTCACTAGCATATAAAACATCAACATATAGAGCTTTGTCTTGCCTCTCAACAAGCTTCATCAACACAGCTGGTGGTGTATTTGATGTTCATTTATTTGCAGAGCCGTTTATGCATCTTCTTCATTATCTTCCTTCTAATATTCTTAACTAGCAATAGGGATGGCTGGCCTCTGAATTTATCAATCCACCTGTTGAAGGTCTATGTGATATTGTTGGCAATGTGCTCTAATTTATCATGTGTGTCAAATGCATGAACACACCACTTTTCACGTGGATGGCCATAATATATTTATAAACATTGGGGCTGGCTGTCTTCAGTTTCTCCATTTTTTCTTCTAATGAAGTCTTGTTGGTTTTGTTGGCTACGTTCTACACATGTAGGCCATTAAGTGAATCCTTGTGTTTGAGTGTATATTTGCTACAATATATCTCACAAAAAAAAAGGAGCTTGAGTTAGGTTAATGTGTCTCTAAGGCTTCCACCAAACCTAATGTATGTTGCTCATGGAAGTCATCTTCTGTTCCTATGTGAATGTACAGCTGGTTTAAAAACCAGCTCCAACTCTCCTTGCTTTCTCATTCGCAAATGCAAATGGCAACAACCAATAGGAAAAAGTCCACCGTTAGCATCTATGCCAATTACTGCAAGAAGTACACAAGGTTAGTTTCCCTTTAAGTGGCAACATCTAATCCCATAGAGGGTCTGCAACCGAACATGAAACCTCTCTTTTGGCTTGAAAGCTCAAGAAGAACCTGGAAACCTTGATGGAGCCCCAAGTGCAGGAGTTATGGTGTTTAAGAAAACCACTGAACTTGGATTACTAAACCTAACAATCATAGCTGTACAATTGATCATATGAGGAGACATGCTCCTTTTCAGTCTTGTTGATGACCCTATTTTTGGCTGTATAGAGTGTACTTGGGAATGTGCATATCGTAAATCCCATGAATTTCTTTGCTTAGAAATTTTAGAGTTACCTTCGTATTCTCTTCAATCATCCTCCTACCCAAAATGCATTTACCTTTTATGTGTAACACCCAAATTCGATACACACGAATTAAGATGATACTTAGTCTAAATCCTCCAACTTATATATAAGTTGATAAAAGCTTCCATAAAATAAATTAACTACTGAAATCAAGATAAACTCCAAATAACATTTCTAAGAATTTAGCATTAAAATAAAATTATCTAAATAAAACTCGATCCTTACAAATGCAACTCCACTAAATGAAAACTAAAAAAAAGGTCTTTCAATAAACCAAATATGGAAAGTAAAGCTCTAACGATCAACCCTTCTACTGAAGCAATCTCCTAGATACTAATTACTCATCAATATACCTGGTTCTACTTTGCAAAAATGGTGATAAAGAAGGGTGAGCCGTCAACTCAGTAAGTAAGTTCATGCATAGTATTTAATATCGAAAGAGTTATAACCATAATACTTAACATAGCATTTCAAAACATATAATAACAATAATTTATAGGGCTAAGTTTAAAAACTATACATAAACTTTGATAACAGATAAATCAATTCATAAACATTTCAAAAGTTATAAATACATTAAATACGATATCAAAATAATTAATTGCTTATGTCCTATAGTATCATAACAGAGTGTCACAATTACCCGTGTGACGCGGTTAGAATAGAGTGTCACATTTATCAGTGTGACGCGGTCATATCAAAGTGTTACATTTACCCGTGTGACGTGGTTATATCAGAGTGTCACAATTACCCGTGTGACGCTGTTATATCAGAGTGTCACAATTATTCGTGTGACCCGAACCTATACAAAGTACAAATCACAATACTGTCATAACCCCGTCACTGCAACAATTTCAATTGGACTAAATAACTTCACTAAGATTAAATTTAAAATCCGTCTAACTTTCAGCATTGATCATACTCTATTCAACGATTTTTAATTAATTATATACATCTTAAAATTTTAAGAACATTCCATGATTATTAATATATAAAAATATTCATTCTTTTCTGATTTTGTGAAACTGTCCAGTAAAGCTTACAATTGACCTCTGACTACTCCAAAAATCAAATCTATTTTTGTACTCACCAAAACGTCACGAAAGTTTACATGGAAACAGTAGACATATAAACCTTTCTACAAAAAAATTTACAAAAGTTTCCGAATTGAATAATCATCCCAAAACATTTTTGGAAACCTACTGTTTTGTAGAAAAACGAAAATTCCAACGTATCCTATTTTGCTTCAAAGAATACATAAAAATTCAATTAATCTACCATTATCAATGAAACGAATGTTAAAACAATCCTAAGGATCTCTACTATCATCAACAAATCGTTTGCCATCAAAATACAACTTGATAAATTATCAAAATAAAACTTATATTAATTAAATAATAAAAAACAAAAACTACTAACACTAGAAACTCCTCAAACTAACCTTGATTTCTTGCTGCTCTACAATTACACTTCGGATTGACGGATGGAATAAGAAGAGAAACAATCGGCTATTTAGTTATTCTATTTTTCTTTTTCCTAGGAGGCACAACTATTATAAAGTGCTCATATATATGAACTCTCTAAACTCTAGTTCCTAATATGAATCCTATCCCAAAGGAAATTCTTATAATGATATTACCTTTTTATTATTTATTCTTCATAAATGTTTCTTAATGATATTATCTTTTTATTATTTATTCTTCATAAATGTTTATTTCTTTTATTTGATAAATATATTTAATACTAAATATAATTTGATATTATTTACAATTCTTTTTATTGTTTCCAAATATAGACAATTCCTTAAATTATCATTATTCCTATTTAATTATTTCTTCTAAAAAAATCAGGATGATACATTGTGGACCTTTTGGCAGCAGTTTCGTGCATTCAACGTCTTGACCATAAATGTTGTCATGTCTTCTACAAGGCTGGCATGGATTCTCCATGTGCATCCTTCGACAATACTTTTTTTTTGTGAGGGCTAATTGCAATAAAGTACCTTGACGTTTGGTCATATTGCAATGAAATCGTGAGTTTAGCATTAATTGCAGGTTAGTACCCTATCGTCAGTTGACCCAGTCAAACTTAACTGTTTGACTTTGACTTATGGGCGAAATGACAAAACTACCCCTAGTTAAAAAATTAAATTAAAAAAAAATTTAAAAAATGAAAAAAAACTAATTTTTTTTCAAAATAGATCTCCACCATCCATCAACATTGATGGATGGTGAAGATAACATTTCCAAAAAAAAAAAATTTTAAAAACAAACAATTAAAAAAAGTTAAGAAATTTATTTTATATTGAATTTTTTTTTTTTTTTAGTGTTTTTGGGGTTCTTGGTGGAGATCCAATCTGGATCTCCACCAACCAAGAACTCACCCAAACAGAAAAAAAAAAAAAAAAAAAAATTTGGTTTGGTTTGTTTGCAAATCTGCTCCATCAACAGGAGCAGATATGCTCCCTTTGATGGAGCAGTCGCTCCATCGCAGAAAGAGCTTCGGCTGCATCTGCGAGATCTCTTCCACCACATCACCAAAAAAAAAACAAAAAAGTTTTAAAAATTTTAAAAAAAATTCTTATTCGCGTTTCTGGGTTCAAACGCGAACTCAAAAATTTGGGTTCGCATTCGAACCCAGATCTGGGTTCGCATTCGAACCCAGTTTCTAGTTTCGAACGCGAACCCAGAAAACTGGGTTCGCTGCGATGGACTCCATCATAGATGGAGCCGAAGCTCCATCTGCGATGGAGCTGCTCCGTAGCCGATGGAGCGTGATGGAGCTACTGCTCCATCAACGGGAGCAGATCTGCTCCCGTTGATGGAGATCTAGGCAAAAAAATTTTTTTTTTTGGGGTTGAGTTGCGATGGAGCAGCTCCATCGCAACCAAAAATATTTTTTATTTTTGAATTTTTTTATTTTTTATTTTAATTTTAATTTTTTTAATTTTTTTTATCAATATAATCTCCACCGTCCATCAATCTTGATGGACGGTGGAGATTAATTTAATGTTTTTATAATTTTTAATAATTTTTTTAAAAATTAATTAATGTTAAAATGACCAAAATGCCTTTTGACTATTGATTGACCGTTAACTCTAACAGTCAACCAATTGATCAAGGGTACTAACCTGCAATTAAAGCTAAACTCACGATTTCATTACAATATAGTTAAATATCAGGGTATTTTATTACAATTCGACTTTTTTGTGAACTTATAACTAGCATTCTTAACTCTCTTTAGCTCGAAACAATCCTGCACAATAAAATCCCTCAGAACTTGTCTGAAATGAGGGAGATTGTTAAACATCTGGCCAACCTCCAAGATCACCCTGCCATTGTCAGCTTGCTTATATGGCTTACACATTTTGAAAAGTCGCTGTCTACTTTTAGATTTCCACTCATCATCATCATCATCACTTGAGTTTTCTATCCTGAAGTCCCTATCCCAGTTGAAAGATACATCCAGCATTAGATAATTGTTCATCTTCTGAGTCTTCTTCATTGTTGACTCCATCAGGACCAGCAGAAGCAAAACATTTGTTTCATTATATATTGTTGCATCTACGTCTTGGGATTGTGAAGAGGAATCATCTTCATCATCCTCCAAACCATAGGCACCTGGCTAAAATTCAGAATCTGTTAATGATTCTGGCATGTCAAACGCAGCATCGACAGTTGGTGATTCGGACACTTTACAGGGTTGTTGAGCTTTAACTTCTTCTTCACTTGAGATGCAAACAAACTGTGCTCCGGGCTGTCTTCTGTTGGGGTGATGTGAAGCAATGGTGAAAATCCCTGATTCGGCACCAACCGGCAGGGCTATGATCCCCTTGGGCAGGAGGTATAGGTCAATCCATTATCACCCCTGTTTGACTTGTATTTATATAATTATTTTTAAAAATATTTAAAATATAAGAAGAAAAATAACACTCTAATCTCTTTTTCTCTTTATCTAATTTTTTATATTTAAATTTTACATGTTAATAAATCTATTTGGTGATTTAAATTTTCTTTGTTGCTAGAGTTTAAAACAAATTTTACTTGAGTTGCGGATATCAAATATTATGAATGGATTTCTAATTGAATCTTTAATTTTGGTGTTTATACTTTATATTTGAATTTAAGGTTTATTAAACCTAAGTATTGTATAGTTTATTGAACTAAGTGTTCTATGGTTTATTGAATTTAAATGTTGTGTATTTGTGTTCTATTAAATTTAAGTGTATACATATTAATATTTAGTTCAACTTTATGTTTAATTTAAATTGTATGTAAATTTTTTTTTAATTAGTGGATTGAACATTTTTTCTAAAATAAATACAAAATAAAATATTCGTTAAGTTCAGGTTGGGTATGATTCATCCTGCCACAAATGGGTTTAGGTTTGGAGTTGAAATCGAAAATCCATTTGGGGACGAGTCGAGTATGGAGCACCATAACCAAAACGGATTTTGAGTATATAAAATGTCGATCTGACACCGATCTGATTCGTTGTCATCCCTAGATGTAGCCTCCCCTTTTCATCACAGCCACATCTATTGTGTTTAGAATTGTGGGTTGTATTGCATTTTCGTTGGTAATATTTTCATGAATTTTAATCCCTCTTTTGACATTAAATTCATATTTCATATATTTTTAAATAATTATTTGGTAATTGCTTTTTCGCATAACAATGTGATAGAACTAATTAGATTGACATAGTTAAAAATTAAAGCAACTATTTAATTTTTAGATTATCTTTTTTTTTTTCAATTATTAATGGTAAATTATTTGTTTGATTATCGTGCCAATTTATTCTTTAAATTTTTTTAAACTGTTGATACGATTTTGCCTCCCTTATCATGATACTAGAGAAAAAAGGAGGTAGACCTATCAAATTGCTTTAGAATTACGGTTGTTGTGCCAAGTTACTCAGTAATGTTTTTTATTTTTTATTTTAAAAAAAAAAAAAAAACCAGTATTATAAACCAAAGAATCCATTACAAAGAATCTGGTCATTCTTCCAGCACTATCTGCTCCACACAAAGTGGGCATTCCTCAACCCAGACAGTTTCCTCAGCCAACAACAAAGCAGCCTTTGATAAGCCATCAGCTGCCTTGTTGGCCAACCTAGGAACAAAGAAAACACCCAAAAGACTAGGATTTAACAACAAACCCAAAATACCAGAAATCATAGACCCCAATTCAGAGAAAGGGACAACATTAGACTCAATAACATCAACAACAGATTTGGCATCTGTTTCACAAGCAGCAGGAAGAAGATGAGATTCCACAGCTAATTGAAGACTTTTGGAGACTTTTGTGGAGACTTTTGGGAGGTCCTTATCGTTTACTAACTTGCATACGGTTGTGCTATCTTGTTTCCTTTAGATTTTAAATTATAAATGTTGTGCACAAAGTTATCAAAAGAAAATTGATTTCATAATTTCGAAATCTGTTCAAGATTTTTTGAAATGAAATTGCTAAATCACCACTGTTTACCTTTTTTTAGTGTTTTTTTGTTTTTGTTTTTGGTAATTAGGGTAACTTGGCCAAAATTATGTGAACAAAAATTGTTAAATAATTCCTTTTTTATTTATTTAATATTTACATATATATACTAAATTATATACGCACATGCGCCCGTGTTTATATTTAAGACTCTTAATTCTTATATTTTTTTTGCTATGTTTTCTTATAATATTGGTCTTTTTAATGTGTTTTGTGAGTATTGTGTAGATCATCATCCATAAATAAGGTTTTGAGCTTAATTGAAGAGCTTTAGAGACTGAAATTGGATAACTGAAGATTTTTCGTGCAAACCCATCATGTTTCGGGGGCTGCCGGAAATTTCGCAGGACAAATTGGGTTGTGAGCCACATATTTCTAGAAAGATCTAAACGTCTAGTTTCCAGTAAATTTTACAGTTCGTGATTCTGAATTTTCTAAAAGAAGTTATGGTAATTTTACAATGTGCAGTCTCCCGAGTTTAGCGCGAGTTACAACTAGCACCGCTACTAGCTCTGGTTCAAGTGTCATGCAAGTTGCAGCGCGACTTGCACAACTCACACCAGGCCCTATTGCCCTAATTTTTGGGCAATTATAAAAGGAAAGAAATAGGAGAAAATAGGGGGATTGGGACTAGAGAAGAGGAGACTGACCAAGAGAGAAAGAAGAATGATGGGAGAAGAGAAAATCAACATTTTGGAGACAAAAGTGATTTCTCTTCAACCCTCACATAACCATCTCCACACCAAGCTTGGATTGCAAGTAGAGAAAACTAGAGGGAGGTTCATCAAGAGGAAGAAGACTAAGTCCATCTTCCCAAGAGTTTCTTTTTCACACTTAATCTCTTACATTTTATGTATTTCGTCATGTTTAAGGTTGTGATTATCGTTTATATATTTTATTCCTTGAACATGAACTAATTTATAATGCTAGGGTTATGATGAATCTTGATATTGATTTGTGAATATGTTGAATATCTATCTTGAGATTGATTATCCTTTGTTTGAGTGGATTTATAAATCTTTGATGCTTGTTAAGTGTTTGGCCAACATTTGACTTGATTTATGGTTGTGAATTATGGACCATATGTGAAGTTCACAATGTGCGTGCTCGATGTAATGTTTACTATGAGTTAGGGTTGGATAGAGTTATACCAATTAAGCTTGTGTAGTCCTTTTCAGTGTTGACATTGTTTTATGTGAAAATTTTTTGTAAAGATAATGTACTCATGGTATGAGGCGTATGATCTTATGGAAGACGTGGCAACTAATGACTATTACTGTATGAGAGGGCAACACCTGAAAGTACAACTGGAACACCTTTTTGGGTTGTTATTTATGTGAGGGCTGCATGTGAGTACCAATTTTCAAGTGGGCAATTTGTTTGCTGCGGACAGTTTTGAACAAATGCAATATGAGCAATATTTCAATTGTGATCATAATAACCCCTATCCGAGCACATACAACCCTATATGGAGCAATCATCCCGACTTTTCTTGGAGCAACCAGCGAGAAAATGAGTCAGCATTGGAAGATATGTTTTCTAAATTCATGTCTAAGTTGGATGAAAGAATAGACTTCCAAGATAATTCCATGAAGAAGCTAGATACCAAAATTGATTAGGTTGCTCAACACAATGAAGCGGCCAACCAAAACTTAGAAGTTCAAATTGGTCAATTAGCAAAGGGAAAGGGGATCCAAGGGCGAGTAACAAAAGCATTGCCAAGCAACACGGAGACAAATATGATGAAACAATGAAAGAAGATTGTCTTGGAAAACGAAAAGCTAATTGAACAACCGGTGGGGATTGATCAATTAGAGACGAAATTGAGTAAGATCATGCCACATAGAGATGATTCTTCCACATGTCAAGAGCCATATGAATCATGTCTAGTCCACGGCGCCACTAAGGAGGATGATAGACATGAGATATCAGATTATGTTGGTTAGATTCTTCACTTCCACACTCATACTGGGGTACATTTTATTTTGAAGAGCTTGGAGAGGGAAAGGCCAAACCTCCTCATTTGGTGAGCAACTGCCACACTTAGGCCCTAAGATGCTACTTCTCATTTGAGATATGCATGTCTAGGATAGCTATCTTCTCTTCCAGTAACTTGGTTAGGTTGGTATGGTAGATTGATGAGAAGATTCTAATTGTAGGGTAGGTGGGTGAAAGCAAGAGATAATATGGTAAAATTTTAGTTATGCTTTCATTTTGTTTTCATTTTTATTTATTTTAGTTTTTGGATTATTTACATGAAGTTTAAAATTGTTAGGATGTTTTTCAATGTTTTAGTTTTTCGTTAATTTTGGAATGTTTGTGGAGTTTTGTTTTATTTTGAATTTTATTGTTTGATATCCTTGTTCCTTAGTGCTTATTGATTTATAAACATTGAGGACAATGTTTAGATTAGGTTTAAGGTGTGGATTTCATTTTTAATTTTGTCATATTTTAATTCAAACTATGCAAAAAGTTCCCTATTTTGAAAATTTTGGAGGCAAATGTTTCATTAAGATTGTACCTTTTGGTAGGAAAATAAATTTTTCCACTCTTTTTGCATTCTTCAATTTTTTGTACCGATTCTGAATATATAAATAATGTAAAATTGTAGGTGGTACTTTAAAAGTTATGATCGTTTCTTCGACCAAGGTCAAGTGCAATTCCTTGTTTTTACGAATCTGCGCGTGAGCTATCTTCATTGTCCGTTTTCACACTTATACAAGTAGAATTTTTTATATGTTTCTAAAATGAAAAGCGTGCATCTATATGTCTAGTTTCTAGTATATAAATTTGGTCAGATTCTATGAAATATGTTTGAAAATATGCATTACGAAGCAAATGTAGGACGAATTCAAAATGCAGAAACTGATGGAACTTTTTGTTTTATGTTGATATTCCACTTTTGCTTGCTAATATAGACTTTTATGTTACATTTTGATCACTAATTTTTTTCTAAATTGTTGTCATGAAGGTCTTTGCATCATAATCTTTTGTGCTTACACAGCCTTACTCTTAGTGTTTTGGTGGACAAGATATCATGCTTAAACTTTTATGGAAGAATAGTGGAGACTACCCAAGAGAGATTTTGAGCCTTAATGCGTTATTTGAGAGGGTTTATTGTTTCTACTCTGATTCACTTTTCATGTTCTTCAAGTTATAGATTGAGCTCTCTTGTTTTTGCATCGGATATTAATGAATTATTCTTTTGTTGTTACAACATTACTCCTCTATTCTTGAGTTGGATGATCCTTAAGATATGATATTAGGCTATGTGTGTTTAAACTCCATAAAGCCTATTTTCCTACCTATGTGTGTGATCCTTCAACCATTTTGAAACTATACACTGACTAACCTTTTCTTTCATCACCTTCATCATTCCTAACCAAATCTTGCCTCATAGTCTAGGATCACATTGAGGTGATATGAAGAAAAGACAAAAGGTGGTGCTCTTGAAGAGGCATTTGCCAAAGAAAAGAAAGACAAGAAAAAAATTTGAGTTATGGAGATAGATTTCTCTTAAAAGAAAGAGAAAAAAAAGGAAAAAGAGAAACAAAAGAGAGAAGCAAAAGTTGAAAAAAGAAAAAAAAAAAGGAAAGCCAAAGCTTGGGTGCCAAGAATACAAAAGATTAAACCAAGAGTTACCTTTGTATTTCAAAATAACAAATGTCTTGATGTGATCTTAGGTTCATTGTTATCCATTCACTTCTTTGTTAACGCTTCACTATTGGTCACGTTACAACAAGAAAGGAAGTCCTAAGTGATCTTTTGAGGATTCCAGCTTTAGAGTAGAGATAAATAGTGTGTTTTATCTATATTCTTAGTATCCAATTCCATTCATGAGATCCTTTGCATGAAATGTGAGTTTATTTCTATTTTGATATTCATATGCAATATAATTTGATTTAAACTCATTCGCATATGTTTGTTAAGAGTATTGCATAGGTTCTAAGTGAAAATTGAGTGATATTGTGAGAGGACCTAGAGTTGAAACGAATTCCATCTATGGCCTTTGGTGCAGTTATCTTCAAGCTAAGATATTTTAAGTATTGACTTACACTTTACGGATGGTGCATTTATTTGAATAACATAACTTAGTTTGAATTTTTTTTTTTTTTTGAATTCATTTGTTTCTATTAGCTTGTTTAAAGTGGTTGTTGACACATTTGTTCGTAGAAAGACGTTTGTAGGTATCGTAGCTGGCAAACCTTCACGAGATTATGCCTCATCCACTAGGGACATCTAGGGGTTTAAAGACTTGTGGCACATGCTAAGTGTCATTGTGTTTACCTATGAAAGTGGTTTAGTGAAGATGTTTGTTTGTGTTATCTTGTTTTATATTTCTTCTATTTTCGTTACAATTTCGCTCTAGGACAAGCAAAAGATAGGCTTGGGGTAATTGTTAACTAACAGATGGACTAATTATTGATTAATTGGTTGAAATCATTTTTCGATTTGATCAAACTGCTATTCAAATGGACCATTTTGATATATGGTCAGTCAAACTGCCCTTTAGATAGTTATTTAATAACTTTTATAAAAAAATAAAGTAATAATTAAATAACTATATGAAGGGTAGTTTGGTTATTTTTCGGTTTAAGGTTAGTCAACCGTCAAATTTAACCGTGGTTAACAAATTTTGGGGGTGTGTGAAATTATAGTACAAGTTGTTGCTGAATGTAATATAATCTAAACTCGGAAAAGTTTGTGCAATATTCCCTATTTTAAAATCAAATATAATTTTTTTTAAAACAAGTAACAAAAAATTAAAGATGGATCTTCATCCGTCCAATGATGTACGGTGGACATCAAATAAAAAACAAAATTTATAAATAAAATAATTTTAAATAGGCAAATTACAATAAAGTATCTTGACGTTTGGTCATATTACAATAAAATCGTGAGTTTAGCCTTAATTACACGTTAGTACCCTACTATCATTTGACTCAGTCAAAATTAACTGTTTGACCATACTCTATGAGTGAAATGAAAAAAATTACCCTGTAGACCACGAAAATGGTAGGACGAAGATCGCAGTGTCAGCCAAATACACTCCGACACTCAAATTAGCCCAATTATGATAAATCGAATGTCAATAGTAAATAAATAGCAATAAAATTTACATCTTGAGTATAAATCGTTGGTGGTAGAAAGTACGAATGCGAGACGATCAGAGTCGCGTATGAACAGTGTATGCCGGCAACCGAAATTTGCATGGGAATAGTGATTCTCTAGAATCGTACAGCTTAAAAAGTCAAGAGTGCTTGATTAATTGCTCTGAATGGTTGTAAGTGAGAGGTAAAAATCGTGAACCCTCACTTAGAGTGAGGGTTGGGTTTTATAGGGGGTAATCCACTCGTTGGTGGTTGGATTAGCCTCCTTGATATTTCGACCCAAATCAAGGAGGATATGATTGCCTCATTGACTTGGTCCATCAAACTTCAAATTCAAAGTCTGATGGTCACGACTTAGCTTAATGGTCGAGATCGAGGCATTCCTATGAACCAATAGCCTATATAGTCGAGTAGTGACTGATCGGTCATTTATTTTCATATATTTACGACCCCTAAACCGTATCTTTTAATTGTATTCTTAAGTATTTTTGGTGCTTTTGATGTGTTTTCCTTGAGTGTGTAGGTTTAGGGACCTAAGTGATGATTTTATATATTTGTGGGGAAAAAGTGTAAATTCAGTAACTTTGTGGAAGGGCATCTATGAAAGAATAGCAAAGTTCTGGGGCAAAAATGAAATTTTAGAAAGTTCCCCCAGCCGTTAGTGAAACGGTGCGTTTTGCACCTATGGCAGCTGGGACTTAAGTGGAACGGCGCCGTTTTGGACCAATGCTTTGGTCTAAAACGACGTCGTTTTGGCTAGAGAAAGAAAATAAAAAATAAAACCAGTTCGCCATGCATGCGCGACCAGCTCCCTCTCGCCTCTCCTCGCGATGAAGACGCCTATGCCAGTCCAGTGAGCACCGCGATGTCTCGCGCGATCAACCCCAGCTCGCGTCCTCCACCTCGCGGCGATGATGACCAGTCCAGACAGTGAGCAGCGCGAGGACAGCCGCGACCACAGCAGCTCGCGATGGAGAAGAAAATGGCAGCAGTGAAGGTGGCGAACTCGAGCGCGGTGTGTCCTCCTCGCGGTGCAGCTCGCGTTCCAGCCACTTCCAGCAGGCCAGTGAAGGCCGCGACCAAGCCACTGCGACCTGTGGTCGCGGCGAGTGAAAAAAACGCAGCCCTAACGGGCTGCTATAAAATGAAAGATGGCAGCAGCTGGTGGGAGAGAGAGCTCGGGGGCAGCCAGTTCCAGCAGCCTTCAAACTGCTCCAAGGGTGATTTCCACCCTTCTTGCTCCTCCCAAACACATCCCAAGCATCACAAATCATCACAACATCTCTAGATCGTAAGTGTTCATCGAAGAAGATGAAGATCGAAAGCGGAGAAGTTCAAGCCGGACCAAAGCAGATCTTCGAGTCTTGAGAGCTTCAATGGGTTGTATTTCATCTCATTTATCTTCCTTGATTGTTCATTTATGATTTTGAGTTGTTAGAACTATTGTTAGGTGATTTTCGGAACCGTGAATGGATTTGGATTTTATTGTTTATGAATATATTTTATGTGATTTATTTCATGATATTATGTACTTAATAATAATCAATATGTTTTCCATTTCCGTGATTGGAACCGTGTGACCACCTCGCATTATCCTCCATTGAATCCGTCTCATTTTATTTTAATTGTTTTAGTTAATTTAATTTAGTTTAATTATTGAAAACCATGATTATGAACTAAATTAGTAAGTTGGGGTTTTGATGGATCTTATTCTATGATGATTGAATGAATTCATTGTTTAATTTGTTGCGGTTGATTATTGTGTTGTTGAGTGGTTTTATTGTGCTTAATGCTTTTGAATGTGAAGGCCTACATTTAGATGATAAATTGGTGGTGTGTTATGTACCGAGAGGAGACTCCCACCACGTGCTCGATATAATGTCCACCACAAGTAGAATTGGATAGAGATATACTAATTTGCTTGTGTGATCACATAGGGTGTTTATTGTAACTAATGCATTCTCATGCACTTGGATATACCATCGAGAGATAGGATATTAGTGTATGCGGAATAGGTCCGATTTACCTCGAGAGGGGACTTTGGATAAATTAGATGAACACGGTCATCATCATACATAGTTAAACCTCAACAATGTGCTCTTATGAAATTCAATCGGATGGATTAGGTGAATTCAAATACCCTAACTAATCTCTCATATTGGTTGCTTGCTTTATTTTCATGTCTTTATATTTTTATCATTTAATATCTTTCGATTATTCAAATAGAAATAGGCTTGGTTAATTTTAGTACTCAACGCCTAAATATCCCTGTGGAGACGATAATTTACTCATCATTTTATTACTTGTGCCGACCCCGTATACTTGCGGGTACAAAAAGTCGCATCAGTGACCTTTAACTGAGTAATACGATAGAACATTAAAAGTCAAGTCGACCGACATAGTTGACTCATGATCCTTGACAGTCGTGATCGGTCAAAGGTTCTATAGTAGAACGACATGGTCGAATTATGATCTTTAATGGTCGAGCCATAAACCTTGACAGTCATGATCAAATCAAGGATCTATAGTCGAACGGCATGGTCGAGCCATAATCGTTTTGGTCGAATCAACATGGTCGAGATAATGAACCTACGTTTGAACAATATGGTCAAATCATGGCTCTATAGTCGAACGACAGGGTCGAGCCATGATCTTATAGTCGAGTGATATGATCGTCATGCCACGTGTCTCTTGTGCCTTGGATATGGTCTATTTGTTTGAGTATTGGGCCTATGTATCTTCTCATCTTGAGTCCAAACTTGGCTCTGAGCTAGACCTTGATTTGGGCTTTAACGTTCTTTGGGCTTGACTGTTTTTAGTCACTACAGTTTTCCTCCAAAGTTTTTGTACTTGTGCTAATGGCTTATATCAAGGAGTTTTGTCAAGTTAGTTTGACCAGGTCGAACAAGAAGATGGGGTTGATCCTTAAGTTCGTATTCCTGAATGGTTGAAGGTTCAACTATATCGTGATGAGAAAGCCAAGAGTTTTATAGTGGTTTCATGTAGGTTGACATAGTCGTTCGACCATGTCGTAAAGGAACTAGAAGCGATATGGAGAATGTTGAGTCAAATCCTTAGAGTTTTATATGTGCAGGCACATATTTTGACTATGTTGCGTAGGTGATGTCGCGCAAACACATCTTGCTGACAACGAAAATTACATATCTTGTGACAAGGTTTGACCTCAGTCGTACGATTATGTCATGTGAATGAGGAGAGGTTTTGAGTCGACTAGATCGAGTTAAACTAAAAGACATGCGACTAGATCCTTGTATGATTCGTCGAAGTTGAGTAGAAAGATATAAGATTGTATGTTCTTTCATATGGGTCAATCATAGTCGATCGACCAGCTAAGTCTTGTAGAGATCATGTAATTGACTGTTGGTTTGCTTAACAGTTGGCCTTTTGGGAAGGTGCGAGACCTTTCGTGTCTCGTGCTGACGGTTATGGATGAGAATGCCCAATAATTTGGTGACATATCATCATCAAACTTTATATAGTTCCCTCTTTTTTCTCTTTCTTCGCTCTCATCTTCTTTTTCAGTTTCAAGTTCTTCATTTTTTTCTCTCACCGACTTTCAGTAACTCCCAGTCGAGCATTTACCTCTCCAGTAATGCTTTTGAGCTTTTTCAGGTAGTTTCTTTGGGTTTTTTGACGAACACTCTGTGATTCCGGCTTCATTTTGGTAAGTTTTGCAACTTTATTCTTATTTCCAAGGTTTTTGTTGTTTTATGCCTAAAACTGTTCTTGGTGTTCTTGTTTTCGCTTGAAGTAAAAATGTGGAAAGTTTGTGCTTTGATCTTATTTAGGATTTAGAAATGTTAACTTAGAGTGTTCATGTTGATTCGATTGATTGAATGGTCATACGACCATGTAGTATGATCTCTCGCTTGTTTGGTCGAGTGGGTAGGTGTAGGAACAACTAGTAATCACCCAATGATCACCTCTCAGTCGACTAGTCGAGTGAAGTATTGTCGAGTTAGCTTTAGGTGGTGAGTTAGACTATCGTGCCCCTGTGCTAACTAAGTGTTATACTAACTGAGTGTTATACTTGCCCCTGAAGAAACATGTCGAGTTAAGAGGATGCTAGCGGAGCTAGTACATCAGGTCGAGAGGGTTCTGAAGAAGGAGAGCTGTTGCCTGACACTTGGGGGGAGTCGAGAGTCGAGATGGAGGAAGTTACGCTTGCTGACAGTCGAGAGGAGCCAAAGATCGATGGGGTTCCTTGGTCCTTGTACGAAGCACCTCAAACTATTATGGTAGGGAAGCCTAGGGAGGTTGTGGTCGAGCGACCAAAAGAGTTGAAGAGGCTCGTACGACCATTAGGAAATTCCCCTTAGGGTCCAAGTAGGGCCTTGTGGTTTCTACTAAGCGATCCTTCTAGGAAACTGACTGAAGTAGATATGACTAGGATTAGGTTTAGCTATGAGATTCCTAAAGGGGTCGAGCTTAGGGTCCCCTTGAAGAAGGAGAGACCTGATTGGGATGTCCTTGGGTGGACTTGCTTCTATGAGTATCCCTTTATGAAGCTGGGGCTTCGACTACCAGTCCCAACACTGACTTGAAAAATCCTCGACTATTTTGAGATTGCTCATATCCAACTTATGCCCAATGGGTGAACGATGCTTCTCGCACTCGAGCATTTCTGTGAGCTCAAGTCGATCGACTTCGACCTTTTCTACACGTATTCTCTTAGGGAACATGATTCGGAGAAGGGTCGTTACTCTTTCGCTCTTAGAAAGAGTCGAGAGCATTTGATAACTGAGTTAACGACCAATGATCGATACTAGAAGGATAGGTATTTCTTTGCTCGAGGGTTTTTGGTCGAGTGGCCAATTGAAGGTTCGCCCATGCATTTGATATGGTCGAAGGCTGGTGGATCACATTTTTGTCATGCTTGTTTAACTTTATACATTGCCGTGTGTGTTCTACATACTCTTTGTGCTTATATAATTTGTAATTTGTAACAGTAGGAAACATTGGTCGAGCCCAAGCTGTTCAGGGGTTGACAACTGTGAGTTGAACTGAGAGGATCCTCTCTTATTCCAAGAAGGAGAGAAGTTGGAAGTCGATCCTGATGGAGGAGAGTCTTAGGCCGAGTCGATTGTGGCAATTTTTAGAGATAAAGGAGTTCGGTAAACCTTACCCATTACTTAAGAACTTTGTCGAGTTCGTGAGGGTGCGGCAAAGTATCGAGCTCTTCTGCGAAACTCTTGAGTTTATTAGTCCTATATCTAATGCCAAAAGCGATTTCGTTGTAAAGCTCATGGTTGGAGCATTTAACCTACTAGATGCTGATGAGGCATTGAAAAGGCAACGCGAGAGGAAAAACAAGGTAGCCAAGAATTCAGCCATCTCGATTTTCGAGGTTGAGAAGATCTCCACTCCTCTACCACCTCTATTGACCGATCGAGGTAAAGGTACAACCGAGCCGATCTCGAGTCACCAGAAAAGGCATATGGAGGAGCTGGCTAGTAAAGGCGAGCAATCAGTCGCCTTGTCAATCCCGCATGATGCCTTAGCTTACTCTAACTTCGGAGCCATTCTTCCACAGGTCGAGCATCTCCTATTCCCTAAGGATACTAATCGGCTAAGAAAGATGGGGTCAAACAATGTTCTTGACTGGGGGATGAACCATCTTTTTCAGGTATGCTGTCGTACGACCTGAAGATATTAGAGTGTTTGCTTTATTTGCAGGCCCTTCAATCTTAAATCCATGTTAAGCGTGAGCTGACTTCGACTTAAAGGATGGTCAGAAAGTTCAAGTCGAGCAATGCCAACCTGAGGACTGAGGTCGAGAAGGTCAAGATGATCAACCTGAATGTCAAAAGAACTACTGATGAAGCCTCAACTAGGGCTACTGCTGCTATGCTTGAGAATGTTGATTTGAAGGTTGAGGTCGAGAAGCTTCGTGCTGAGCTTGAGGCCAAAAAGGTCGAGTATGATGAGCTATATGATCAGATGGATGATAACATTTGCAACGCCATCATTAAGACTCGACATGACCTGATGGTACAGTTCAAGGAGGGCAGGACGAATGAATGGAAGCCAGACATGTGGATTGCTGACTTTGAAGAAATGACGGGCGAAGTCAAGGCTAAAGAGGTCGCACCAGACAAGCAGGTTAATCATATCGATGAAGGACTTGGGAATGTTACTGAGGCCGAGGGAGCTAATGCTGATGAGGTCGGCGAAGGTCGAATCAACTCGGTCCCTGAGGACACTGCTGTACTTGCTTTGGCGGTTCATTTGTCCAAAGAGCCCACTATCCAGAAGGACGGTCGAGCAAACACGGATGATCAGGTCGAGAAGGAAGCTCCTGAAGAAAAAACAGAATAGAAGGATTGCCCCTTGAAGGTTGTAACACCTAAGCCTCTTTTTTCAGTTTAACTTCTGGATTTTAAATTTTTGCCACTGGGGGGTTGTTGAATGTTTGAACTTGTAATACTTAGCAACTTTTGCTTTTCTTTTTCATACTTTTGATACGTAGTGGAAGATTTCATTATTGACTGGTCGTGCGACCAAATCGAACTACTGTGCCCATGGAGAATTTTTTGACCACTTGAATTTAATTTTAGCATTTAGTAAACTTTATTATCTCTATTTCTTACACTTAGCCAATATCGACTTCTGATTTGATAATCAAACAGTCGAGCGACTTTGCCGAGCCATTCGCGAATAATAACTTTAACTTGTGGATCTTTACTCGGTCAAGTAAGAAATAACTAAACGCTAAATGGTCGATCGACTAGATTGAAACAAAATGTCGTCAAGTCAAAGTTAGGTTGAATCAAACACTTAAAAGTTGTGACAGTCTGTGTCAGTTATTTGCTGTCAGGCACTTGGTCAAGCGACCAATTTGTTCAAATGGTCATTTGTGAACTTTTTTATCAAGCTTTCGAATAACTTTGTATGAGTCGAATTAGTCATGTAGAATTATGGTCCAAAGACCACGCTCTTTGAAACGTTCGTGTATTTCCTTTTCGTCAGCCAGGTATTGATTGTTTGAATTGGATTTTGTTAAACTCAATTTTGCAGAGTCGTAGTTGTGCGACCAATTTTTTTTGTTTAAATGGGCGTGTGTCGACCAATACATTAGCCAAGTATTGACTGTTGAATAGATTTGTTTGAGTTGACTTTGATTCTCCATCAAGTAGAGAAACGGTTGAATGACCAAACTGTAGAGATATGTGTTATTGCCTCCAGTTGAAGTGTGGATCATTTGGTTTCACACTTGAACTTTATGTCGATTTGGTCGTGAGGGGTTTTGTACCTTGAGTGCGGGTCAAGTAGTCGAATGACTAGTTCAATGTTTGAGCAGTAGTTGATGCGAGACATGTTCCTCGAGTGCGGGAGTGTCATGCTACATCAACCTGCATGTAAAGGGTTAGGGATGGAAAGAACCAATGGCCCTCCGATGCCTAAGCCAGTACACACTATTCGAAAATAAATTAAAAAATTAACATATAATTGAAGATGAGGGTTTTAGAAATGATAAAGTTTGAGATGAATCGCATTCCAACTGTTGTTGATTTCTCCATCGTCCATAGAGCGTAGTTTATGCGCACCATGCCCTACTGCCTTTGTGATTTGGTAGGGTCCTTCCCATGTAGGTCTGAGTTTGCCAGCTCATAGTTCTTTGGTACCTTGGAAGACTCGACGTAATACCCATTCACCTACCTTGAAGATCCTGATGCAAATGATCTTGTTGTAGTGTTGAGTGATATTTTGTTAGTAGGCCATGAGTCGAAAAGAAGCCTTGTCTCTCCTTTCGTCAATAGTGTCGAACTCCTGGTTAACTCTTCATTATTTTATTCTTCGGTAGAGTGATCGAACCTGTATGAAATGAAGTATACCTCAATGGGGATCATGGCTTTTGACCCATAGGCGAGGGAAAAAGGCGTCTCGCCGGTCGAAGTGCTTGCGAACTTATGGTAGGACCACAGAACACCTGGTAGTTAGTCTTCCCATTTACCCTTGCAGCGGTCGAGTCGCTTCTTAAAGGTAGAGACAATGAATTTGTTTATCAACACAGCTTGGCCGTTTGCTTCGGGATATCTAGGACTTGATTAGCTCAACTTTATTTTTCATTTGTCACAGAAGTCTTGGAAGTCGAATGAAATGAATTGAGGTTCGTTGTCCGTGACGATCTTCTTGGTTATGTTGTAGCGACAAATCATATTCTTCCATAGAAGCTGATAACCTCTTGGTCTTTGATCTTTTGATAAGATTCGGCCTTGACCCACTAAGTGAAGTAGTCTATTACAGCGAGCATAAATACTTTCCCCCTTAATGCGACTGGCATCTTCCCTACTATATACATGCCTCACTTCATGAATAGCCATGGAGAAGCGATGGGATGGAGTTGTTCAGGTGGTAGATGTGACACTTGAGCGAAGCGTTAGCATGAGTCACATATATTTACATAATCGTGTGAATATGATCTCATAGTTGGCCAATAGTATCTAGCTGTGAGTGTTCTGTTGGCTAAGCTTCTACCAGCTGAGTGATTTCCACAGTCACCTTTGTGAAGGTCCTTAAGTACGTGGCGTGCTTCAGTCGAGTCCACGCTCCTAAGATAAGGACCGGAGTGTGATCTCTTGTAGAGTCTTTTATCTATGATTGAGAACTAATAAGACTGATGTTATGCTTTTATCCCCTTTTACCTCATGTTTTGATCTTATTTTCAAGTGAATTTAGTGGTTTTAATGTATGTTTCGAGCTTGTGCAGGTTATGTTCGATTATTAGGAAAGATATGGCAAAGTTGGAAGAATTGAAGATTTTTCAGTGCAGGCCTGTCATGCTTCGGAGGCTGCCATAAATTCCATAGAATGAACTGGGTTATGAGACTTATATTTATGGATATATCTAGATGTCTAGTTTCCGAAAAATTCTACAATTCGTGATTCAAAGTTTTCTAGAGGAAGTTATGCCCGTTTTTGCATTAATGCGCAGTTCAGCGCGAGTCAAACTAGTGAGTACCACGACCTGGGTCTCGCGACCCAAGGTCGCGAATGGAAGTCGCGACAAGGCATATGTTGCTCTAATTTCAGCCGATTATAAAAGGAAAGGTGGAGAAATAAAAGGGGGTTCGACCATTCGAAAGAAAAGCTCGACCAAGAGGCTATGAAACCACTCATACACCATTGTTTTCATCTTTTATTGAGTTTTTCTCATCAAAGGCACAAGTTACACACACCTTAGTCATCATCATTAATCATTCAATTGATAAAGATGAAGTATCGAAGAGGAAGGTGTTTCAACTGGACCAAAGCGGGATTTCTTCATCACTCGGGCTTATAGATGGATTTTATTTGTTTTTTTTTTTTTATCTTTTTCCTTTGTTTTGATTGTTGTCATATTGAACTAAATCCACAGTTAAGAGGGTCAATGGACCATGACTAAGTTTTAGGGTTTGTAAATTGACTATTATCTTTTATTGCTATGTCAAGAAGCTTTATTTATTAGATATACAATACAATTGATTGTGATTCTTGTTGTTTGCACTACGAGAGTTTGTTGCATAAATGTTGTATTACAATTGATAAGAATGTTATAGCTTATTTGAGAGATCATTAGGTTATAATTGATGTTAATTGAATTATAACAAATATTGATTAGATTGATTAAGGCATGAGAATGCTTAATTAACCTAGTAATTAGACTTGATAATAGGTTTTTGATTAATTTCGCTCTAGAACCAATAGGAGGAATTAATTAGAATTACAACATCAATGTATGACCAATATAATTTGATGTGCCATTGTTAAGAATAATTCACTTTCTTGAAATACTGCGTTTACATAGTCAATTGCAACACCCAGACTTATGATTGAGACCATTTAACCATCTAACGCTTTCTCACCCTTGGCCAAGTTCCTCGTTTGATAAGTTGCTTACTTTATATTTTCTTTTGTGAGTCAAAACCATCCAAATCTGATTTAAATTCTGTTTAGTTAATAATCTTTAGCTTTAGTATTAGTTAGCCACTGCTTCCTTGTAGATTCGACCTCATTCTCATAGGATTTTATTACTTCGACACATATTGCACTTGAGATTATATTTCACACGTTATGAGCGTGTCAAGAACCTAGCAACTTTGATTTTGATCTTACGCGCCTCATTCCAGTCAGACGGTAGAGTATCGTTGGCTAGATAGTTAAATATGGGTGTCATCCATGTTGTTTCGTCTGAGATGGGAGTGACTTCTACTGTTTCTTGTTTTCAAACGGCTAGCCATTGGACGAAGACCATAGGGATAGACCGTTTGTTGGTCGTGTCGAGTGCGGATCCAAGGTTTGCCAAGGCATCTGCATGTGAGTTTTCTAATCATGGAACTTGGTTGATGTCAAACGACACGAATGAAGCTTATAGTTGCTTCACGAGTGTGAGGTAGGACGTCATCTTCAAATCCTTGGCTTGGTAGAACCCTTGTAGCTGTCTCACTATCAACTGGGAGTCGCTTTGAACCTTGAGTGGTTTAATCTTCATGTCTTTGGCTAGCTTCAACCCAACTATGAAGGCTTTGTACTCTGCTTCATTGTTGGTTGTTTTGAACTCGTATCGGATGGATCGCTCGAATACGTGTCAGTCGGGTAAGGTGAGGACTATGTCGAGGCCATTGCCTTTGACATTACTAGAGCCATCGACTGGGAGTGTGTAACATCCCGGATTTCGGGTAATGAATTTTTGATATATATGAAATATGTGAAAATAAAATTTTACTATTTGAGGGGGTGTAAATGTAATTAAATATTATTTTATGATTTCCAGCGGACCAGATTGAATAGTGAAAAAAAAATTAGAAAAACTGAACCAGAGAGCATCGCGACCTGGTCACCGCGACCACAGGTCGCGATAGCTCGCTCGCGGTGAAAATGGAAAAACCTGGCAGTGAGCATCGCGACCAGCCACCGCGACCACAGGTCGCGATGGACTGCTCGCGATGAAATTGTCAAAAACGGGCAGAGAGCAACGCGACCACTCGCGCGACCAAGGCGCGCTCGCGAGGAAGGCGGTGCGCGCACTCCAGTGAGCATCGCGACCTGGTGCCGCGACCACAGGTCGCGACGGCGGTCGCGGTAGCGAAAAAAATATAAAAATAAGAAGTGGCTTCTCGAGGAAGCCAGAAATCACAGGACACTGGAAAGAGAGAGGAGAGGTCGCGAGAAAGAAGAAAAAAGAAAAGAAAAAGGAGAGAAAAGAAGAAGAAGAAGAGGAAAGGAAAGGAAAAGGAAAAAGAGATCGTTGAATCGCGATTTCTCGAACGAAAAACACGGATTCGAGGTTGGTGTACTTTTGTTTTCGGAACCATTACGAAAAGTCTTTCGTTATTGTTTTGTTTTCGTTTTCGTTTCTCGTTTTCGTTCGTTTTCGATTTCGTTAAAAGTTTTCGATTTCGATTTTTCGTATGAAAAGTGTTTATCTATATGTAAAATTGATGATTTGTAGATCTATGGTTGATTTCGGACCGATTTTATGATAGATTATATTTCGATTGTAATTTCGAACATTTCGATTTCGTTAAAATACTTGATTTTGATTTTCGTAAACTTATTGAATATGTTTCTTGAAGAATATTATGTGATTTGTATGTTTATTGAGTAATTATTGTTATTGAGTAATTATTGCGATATTTATTGTGAATTTGGTTTATCGGAAACGGCCCTAGGATACGGAAACATAGAAATGGATATAGGAGGTTGGTATACCAGCTGGGTTTTACTGAGCAGTACTGCGCCGATACTGATTGATTGATATTGATGATACTGATGTACCTCCTCTTGGATTCGTCCAGAGGCTGGGAGATACGTACCTCCTCAGGATTCGTCCTGGGGGTTGGGAGTTAATGTACCTTCCCAAGGATTCGTTCCTGGGATAGGGAGCTATGTACCTCTCTAGGTTCCGTACCCACGGTCCTAGAGTTGGGAGACACGTACCTCCTCAGAATTCGTTCTGGGGGTTGGGAGCTTGACCCATATTCATGTCCGTATATGTTTACTATTCTAGCGGGCCAGAATTGAATTGGAATTGAAAAGTGTACTGAATGATTTTATTGATAGCATTCGTATATTGATCTCATTATTGATATTAAAGTGATTGAAATTGTTTAATATTTTGATTTAGAAATTTAATCGTTTTGAAATGGAATGGAATATATATTGTGGTTTATTTCTTCTTAACAGATATTCATTTGTGGTTCATTTAATTGAGTTTATAGTTTTTAGTACACCCACTAAGCTATATGCTTAGCGCGTTAGTTTGTTTCTAACGCGTAGGTACCAGGAATCCAGAGGAGGCTAGAGACTGAAGGAAGAGCAAGTTGCAGACCGAGTCACAGAGATTGTACAGTTGGGTAGCTATATTTTTGTTATGTGTATATATATTCTGAAAGCATGCATATACAGGGAATTTGTAAATATGTTTTGTAAAATGTTTTGTAATTAACTAGTTTATGACTTCTGTATTTTATTATCAAAATGATTGTAAATGTTTAAGTTCGATTTATTTTATTTTATAAACTATCTGTGAAAGTCGCACTAAACGGCAGAGTGCGCAACTGATTGAAAATTGTTATAGAAGTGTTTGTGAAAATATGAATTTGATTTGATTTGTGGAAACAGGTTTTGGGAAGTCCGAAAAACAAACGGTACTCTGCCGAATTTTCGTAAAAAAGTTTGTATTGAATGGGCTCACTCGAAAACGATTTCTAAACTATAATTTATATGGTTTTCTGTTTACAAAATGAATTTTTAAAAGTTCTGAAAGTCCGAGTAGCGCGCCCCGGGTCGGTCTGGCCGGGTCGGGTCGGGGGGTGCTACATTTTAGTGGTATCAGAGCGCGGTTTAGGCATTTCTGGACCAAAGAGTCTGTATATACATGCATTGTCCAAAGCTACCCATAAGATTGTGTGACTCTAATCTGCAGAACTCTCTTCTGTTTGGTATAGGATAAAGGAATGGAAGGAAGTGGTGATAGACCCGAGAGTCCCGCCAGCGTGGCTGGGGGAGCATCGAGGGAATCAGTGAGTCCGAGAGTACCGGACCCTGTACAGCCAGCGTTTATGCAGCAAATGGCTGAGTTCTTCCAGAATGTGGCCAGAGCAGCGCCACGGAGATCAGCCATCGAGCGGTTGGCTAAACACAGACCTACTGATTTCCATGGTAGGAAGGATGAGGATGCATCTGCCGCAGAACACTGGTTTGAACGGACAAACAGAATATTAGAGCAGATGCACTGCACACCTGAGGAGAGATTGGAGTGTGCAGTATCCTTATTGCAGGAGGATGTCTACCAGTGGTGGACCTCCATTATACAGACAGTGCGACCAGAGGACAGAACGTGGGACTTCTTTCAGACGGAGTTCCGGAGAAAATATATTGGTCGCATCTATCTGGATAATCTGAAGAGGGAGTTTACCAACCTGAAGCAACGGCAGATGACTGTGACTGAATATGAGAGGGAGTTTGTCAGGTTGAGTAAGTATGCGAAAGAGATGGTGGCGACTGAGGCGGATAAATGTAGACGGTTTGAGGATGGACTGAATGATTACATCCGCCTACAGGTTGTGTAACGTTCTGAATTTCTAAGTAATTGATTATGATACTGATATAATTAGACTGTGGATTTAATTGAGAAATGCTACAGGTTGCTGCCTTTGAATTCGAGGATTTTACCCGACTTGTCTCGGCAGCTCTGAATGTAGAAAGAATTAAGAAAGAAGAGCAGGCCAGAAGAGACAGAGGGCAGCAAAGAAGAGGGGCAGGGCCATCCAGCTCATATCAGTCCCCGAGTAAGAAATTGAAGGGACCGCAGCCCAGTGGTCCAGTGCAGTCACAGAGGCCTGTACCTATAGCTAGGCTTGGTCAATCTGCGACTTCTGTAGCTAGTACCCCTAGAAGTGCAGGTAGGGGACCAGCCCCTGCATTGTGTGATCATTGTGGCAGAAGACATCCTGGGGAATGCTAGAAGCTTACAGGAGCCTGCCTGAAATGTGGCTCCCATGACCATCTCGTGAGGGATTGCCCACAGCTGAGACCCCAGCAGTCAGAGAGATCAGCCCCTACTACTTCCAGAGGTAGGAGGCCTAGTCAGGCAGTACCTGAGGGTGGTAGCCACAGAGGAGCGTCAGAATCAGTGATGAGACCCGATAGTAGAGCTCCTGCACGCGTTTATGGTGTTCGAGCTCAGGAAGACAAGGATGCTCCTGATGTGATAGATGGTATTATTTCTATTTTTGATACTACAGCTATTGCATTGATAGATCCTGGTTCCACTCACTCATATATCTGTGATGCATTGTTGAAACAAAGAAGTTTGCAAACTGAACCTACTGAATATGATGTATTAGTCAGTAATCCGATAGGTCAGAGTGTAGTTGTGAACCGTATATATAGAAATTGTCCTATTCGGATACAGGAGTGTGATTTTCCTGGAGATCTAATGGAGTTGCCATTCCATGAGTTTGATGTGATACTCGGCATGGATTGGTTAACTCGACATAGAGTAGTGATCGATTGTGAACTGAAACGAGTGACTCTCAGAACAGCAGATGGTGCAGAGATCACAATGGTGGGTGAAAGGAGGGATTTTCTCTCCAATGTCATTTCAGCCACCGCAGCCTGTAAATTGATCAGAAAGGGGTGTGAAGCATATCTGGCACAGGTGGTTGATTCTAGAAAAGTGAATGCTGAAATCCAGAATATACCCACTGTGTGTGACTTTGCAGATGTGTTTCCAGAGGAGCTTCCTGGTTTGCCACCTCAGAGAGAAGTGGAGTTTGGGATTGATGTGGTACCAGGTACGTCTCCAGTATCGATAGCACCCTACAGAATGGCCCCAGCAGAACTGAAAGAATTGAAGATACAGTTACAGGAATTGCTAGATAAGGGCTTCATTAGGCCCAGTGTATCCCCTTGGGGAGCCCCAGTCCTGTTTGTGAAGAAGAAGGATGGGTCCCTAAGATTGTGTATCGATTACAGGCAACTGAATAAACTTACTGTCAAGAACAAGTATCCGTTGCCTAGAATCGATGATTTGTTCGATCAACTGAGAGGAGCCTGTGTCTTCTCAAAGATAGACCTGAGATCGGGATATCACCAGTTGAGGATAAAGGAGTCAGATATTCCGAAAACTGCTTTCAGAACCAGGTATGGGCACTATGAATTTGTAGTGATGCCATTTGGGCTGACTAATGCACCTGCAGCCTTTATGGATCTGATGAACAGAATATTCCGACCATACTTGGATCAGTTTGTGGTGGTGTTTATCGATGATAGCCTGGTGTACTCACAGACAGCTGAGGACCATGACAGACACCTCAGAGTAGTACTGCAGATTCTGAGGGAGAAACAACTGTATGGTAAACTGAGCAAATGTGAGTTTTGGTTGCCTGAGATTGCATTCTTGGGTCACATTGTGTCAGCAGAGGGAATTAAGGCAGATCTGAAAAAGATTGAAGCAATAGTGGAATGGAAGCCTCCCAGAAATGTTACAGAAGTCAGAAGCTTTCTACGCTTGGCAGGTTATTATCGACGGTTTGTGAAGGGGTTTTCCTCCATAGCAAGTCCGTTGACCAAGCTACTGCATAAGAATGTCAGATTTGAGTGGACTGACAGATGCCAAGCAGCTTTTGACCGATTGAAGGCAATGCTTGTAGAGGCTCCAATCCTGATTCAGCCTGTTTCAGGTAAAGACTATGTGATTTATAGTGATGCCTCACACCATGGTTTGGGATGTGTATTGATGCAGGAAGGCAAGGTGGTTGCATATGCGTCCAGACAACTGAAAAGTCATGAGCTGAACTATCCGATTCATGATCTGGAGCTTGCAGCCATAGTCTTCGCACTGAAAATATGGAGGCATTACTTATATGGTGAGAAATGTTATATCTACACCGATCACAAGAGTCTGAAATATCTGCCTACCCAGAGAGAGCTCAATCTGAGACAGAGACGATGGATGGAGTTGATTAAAGACTATGACTGCATAATCGACTACCATCCAGGGAAGGCGAATGTAGTTGCAGATGCATTGAGTAGAAAAGCACTGTTTGCTCTGAAAGCTATGAATGTGCAATTGCAACTGAATCCAGATAGTACATTGGTAGCTGAGTTGATATGCCGACCCAGTTTGATTCAGCAGATTGCAGAAAAACAGAAGCAAGATGCGAGAATCCAACTGATATGTGAACAGATCCCAGAAGGGAAGCATCCGGATTATTCAGTCAGAACTGATGGTATTGTGTGTTTCAGAGACAGGATTTGCATTCCAGAAAATGAAGAATTGAGAAAAATGATACTGACAGAGGCACACAGTAGTGCATATGCAATGCACCCAGGTAGCACGAAAATGTACAGAGATTTGAAAACCCAGTACTGGTGGTCTGGTATGAAAAAGGATGTGATAGAATTTGTGAATAGATGCTTGACTTGTCAACAGGTGAAAGCTGAACACCAGGTTCCATCAGGATTGTTACAGCCAATAGCAATACCTGAATGGAAATGGGATCGCATCACTATGGACTTTGTCACTGGATTGCCACTCACCCGGAGTAAACACGATGCAATATGGGTTATAGTGGATCGATTGACGAAGTCGGCACATTTTCTACCTGTCAGAACTGACTACTCTCTGGATCGACTGGCAGAATTGTACATCAGAGAGATAGTCAGATTGCATGGAGTGCCTGTATCCATTATATCAGATAGAGATCCGAGGTTTACATCGAGATTCTGGAAGAAATTTCAAGAAGCCTTGGGTACTCGACTGAGTTTCAGTACAGCCTTCCATCCGCAGACAGACGGACAATCAGAAAGGGTGATTCAGGTGCTTGAAGATATGCTTAGGAGTTGTGTAATTGAGTTTGAAGGAAGTTGGGCGGATCATCTCCCATTGATTGAATTCGCCTACAACAACAGTTATCAGTCGAGCATAGCGATGGCACCGTATGAGGCACTGTATGGAAGGAAATGCAGGACTCCAGTATGCTGGACAGAGTTAGGGGAGGACAGGTTAGTAGGCCCAGATTTGATTCGACAGACTGAGGAGAAGGTGAAGATTATCAAGGATCGATTGAAAATTGCTTCTGACCGACAGAAATCATATGCAGATTTGAAAAGAAAAGAGATAGAATATGAAGTCGGTGAGAAAGTGTTTCTGAAAGTATCTCCGTGGAAGAAAGTGCTTCGATTTGGCAGAAAAGGTAAGTTGAGTCCTAGGTTTATTGGGCCATACGAAATCATTGAACGTGTGGGACCAGTAGCCTATAGACTAGCTTTACCTCCAGAATTGGAAAAGATTCATAATGTGTTCCATGTATCGATGCTGAGGAGATACAGATCTGATCCTTCCCACAAAATTCCGGCCAAAAGCATTGAAATCCGACCAGACCTGACATATGAGGAGGAACCAGTGCAGATTCTTGACCGGGAAATCAAAGAATTAAGAAATAAAAGAGTGCCACTTGTGAAAGTCCTCTGGAGGAACCATAAAGTAGAAGAGGCTACCTGAGAGAGTGAAGAAACAATGCGACAGCAATATCCCCAACTGTTTAACTTGAGGTAAATTTCGAGGACGAAATTTCTTAAGTGGGGGAGAATTGTAACATCCCGGATTTCGGGTAATGAATTTTTGATATATATGAAATATGTGAAAATAAAATTTTACTATTTGAGGGGGTGTAAATGTAATTAAATATTATTTTATGATTTCCAGCGGACCAGATTGAATAGTGAAAAAAAAATTAGAAAAACTGAACCAGAGAGCATCGCGACCAGGTCACCGCGACCTGGTCACCGCGACCACAGGTCGCGATAGCTCGCTCGCGGTGAAAATGGAAAAACCTGGCAGTGAGCATCACGACCAGCCACCGCGACCACAGGTCGCGATGGACTGCTCGCGATGAAATTGTCAAAAACGGGCAGAGAGCAACGCGACCACTCGCGCGACCAAGGCGCGCTCACGAGGAAGGCGGTGCGCGCACTCCAGTGAGCATCGCGACCTGGTGCCGCGACCACAGGTCGCGACGGCGGTCGCGGTAGCGAAAAAAATATAAAAAAAAGAAGTGGCTTCTCGAGGAAGCCATAAATCACAGGACACTGGAAAGAGAGAGGAGAGGTCGCGAGAAAGAAGAAAAAAGAAAAGCAAAAGGAGAGAAAAGAAGAAGAAGAAGAGGAAAGGAAAGGAAAAGGAAAAAGAGATCGTTGAACCGCGATTTCTCGAACGAAAAACACGGATTCGAGGTTGGTGTACTTTTGTTTTCAGAACCATTACGAAAAGTCTTTCGTTATAGTTTTGTTTTCGTTTTCGTTTCTCGTTTTCGTTTCGTTTTCGATTTCGTTAAAAGTTTTCGATTTCGATTATTCGTATGAAAAGTGTTTATTTTATATGTGAAATTGATGATTTGTAGATCTATGGTTGATTTCGGACCGATTTTATGATAGATTATATTTCGATTGTAATTTCGAACATTTCGATTTCGTTAAAATATTTGATTTTGATTTTCGTAAACTTATTGAATATGTTTCTTGAAGAATATTATGTGATTTGTATGTTTATTGAGTAATTATTGTTATTGAGTAATTATTGCGATATTTATTGCGAATTTGGTTTATCGGAAACGGCCCTAGGATACGTAGACATAGAAATGGATATAGGAGGTTGGTATACCAGCTGGGTTTTACTGAGCAGTACTGCGCCGATACTGATTGATTGATATTGATGATACTGATGTACCTCCTCTTGGATTCGTCCAGAGGCTGGGAGATACGTACCTCCTCAGGATTCGTCCTGGGGGTTGGGAGTTAATGTACCTTCCCAAGGATTCGTTCCTGGGATAGGGAGCTATGTACCTCTCTAGGTTCCGTACCCACGGTCCTAGAGTTGGGAAACACGTACCTCCTCAGAATTCGTTCTGGGGGTTGGGAGCTTGACCCATATTCCAGTCCGTATATGTTTAGTATTCTAGCGGGCCAGAATTGATTGGAATTGAAAAGTGTACTGAATGATTTTATTGATAGCATTCGTATATTGATCTCATTATTGATATTAAAGTGATTGAAATTGTTTAATGTTTTGATTTAGAAATTTAATCGTTTTGAAATGGAATGGAATATATATTGTGGTTTATTTCTTCTTAACAGATATTCATTTGTGGTTCATTTAATTGAGTTTATAGTTTTTAGTACACCCACTAAGCTATTTGCTTAGCGCGTTAGTTTGTTTCTAACGCGTAGGTACCAGGAATCCAGAGGAGGCTAGAGACTGAAGGAAGAGCAAGTTGCAGACCGAGTCACAGAGATTGTACAGTTGGGTAGCTATATTTTTGTTATGTGTATATATATTCTGAAAGCATGCATATACAGGGAATTTGTAAATATGTTTTGTAAAATGTTTTGTAATTAACTAGTTTATGACTTCTGTATTTTATTATCAAAATGATTGTAAATGTTTAAGTTCGATTTATTTTATTTTATAAACTATCTGTGAAAGTCGCACTAAACGGCAGAGTGCGCAACTGATTGAAAATTGTTATAGAAGTGTTTGTGAAAATATGAATTTGATTTGATTTGTGGAAACAGGTTTTGGGAAGTCCGAAAAACAAACGGTTATAGAAGTGTTCGTAAAAAAGTTTGTATTGAATGGGCTCACTCGAAAACGATTTCTAAACTATAATTTATATGGTTTTCTGTTTACAAAATGAATTTTTAAAAGTTCTGAAAGTCCGAGTAGCGCGCCCCGGGTCGGTCCGGCCGGGTCGGGTCGGGGGGTGCTACCTGAGTGTCTATTCACCTTCCGTGGAGTCGTCCGCCAATGTGAGCAGCTCTTTCTCGACTTGAGGGCGTATACCTGGTGTAAAGTCAGCGATAAAGTCTGCTAGTACTTGCAACTTGATTTTGTGCGAGGTTGATAGTTGATATCATGTTCGCTCAGTTCTACGGCCCACTTAACTAGACGACCAGACAGCTCGGGCTTGTGTAGAATGTTCTTTAAAGAGAAGGTGGTCAACACATTAATGATGTGCCATTGAAAGTACGGCCTCAGGTTCCTTGCCGTTGTGACGAGTGCAATAGCTAACTTCTCTAGTTGACTGTAGCGTGTCTTTATGTCGAGTAGAGACTTGCTCACGTAGTAGATCGACAAGTTGTTTTCCATCTTCTTCCCTAATTACTCCGGTACTAACGGCTGTTTCGGATACCGCCAGGTAGAGTAGTAAGGTTTCGCCAACTTTGGGTTTTGATAGTGGTGAAAGGTTGGCCAAGTATTGTTTGATATTTTAGAAGACCTCCTCATACGGCTGAGTCCATTCGAATGTTTTACTCTTCCGTAGAGTGTCGAAGAAGGGTTGACATCGGTCGGACAACTTGGAGATGAAGCGGTTAAAAGTCAAAAGTCAACCAGTTAGTTTTTGGAAGTCATTGACGCATTTAGAAGATAGTCCTATGACGGACTGGATCTGCTCAGATCTGCCAAGGAATTTTTCGGATGAGACCCCAAAAGAACACTTGGTAGGATTGAGCTTCATGTTGTATATGTCGATCACGTCAATTGACTGTCGTAGATGGTCGAGGTATTGTTCTGCTACGCGGGACTTGACCAACATGTCGTCAATGTAGACCTCCATGGTTTGACCTAGCATTTTGGCGAACATCTTATTGACTAGTCGTTGGTAGGTTGCCCAAGTTTTCTTGAGGCCGAAGGGCATTACCTTATAGTAGAAGATCCCTCGCTCGGAGATGAAAGAAGTCTTCTCTTGGTCGTCCGGATGCATTAAGATCTGATTGTAGCTTGAGAATGCATCCATGAAGCTCAACAAGTCGTGACCGGCCATGGCATCTACCATCATGTCGATGTGTGGTAGAGAGAAAAAGTCCTTGGAATATGCCTTGTTTAGGTCTGTGAAGTCTATGCAGACTCGCCATTTTCCATTCTTTTTCTTCACGACCATGAAGTTAGCTAGCCAGTCGGGGTAGTTCACCTCTCTTACTGATCTGATGTCAATCACCTTTTGAATTTCTTCGTTGATGACTTTGTTGCATTCGGGCGCGAACTTCCGTCGTTTCTGTTTCACAGAAGGGTAGTCTGAGTCTACTTATAGCTTGTGGTCCATCACCTTTAGATCGATACCTGTCATATCTGTGTGCGACCATACGAAGTTGTCGTTTTGTGTTGATAAAAAGTCGATGAGCTTAGTTCTAAGGTCGGGTGTGAGTCTAGACCCTATGCTAACCTTGTGATCTGGGTAGTCCGGATGAATGACACTTTATCATGCATTTCCATCTCAGGTTTGTCTTTGTTGACCGTACTAGTCGAGCTCTGTAGTTGCTATAAATCAACTGGTTACGCCTTCAATGTGTTCTGATAGCAGTCGTGTAACATCTTTTGTTGCCTCCGGATTTCGCAGACTCCCCACTTAGTTGGGAAGCGAATCAATTGATGATAGGTCGAGGGGATGGCCCTCATCTCATGTATCTATGGTCGACCTATGATAATGTTGTAAGAGGAGGGGTAGTCGAGTATCATGAACCGGGTGTTCAAATTCATTCCGCAGATACCGGTAGAACAATCTCTCCGATAGTGTTATTATGTTCGCCGCTGAATCCTACCAGGACGGTCGAACGTCGGGTTATGTTAGCTTCGTAAATGCACATTTCTTTTAGAGCGTTGAGGAAGAGCACATTAGTTGAACTACCGTTGTCGACTAGTATCCCCTTTATCAGGCAGTTAGCTACCGATAGAGAGATAACTAGGGCATCATGATGCGGGTTGAGTAGATCCGTGTGCTCATCGATGTTGAAGCTAATGGGACAGTCGAGAGCTGAATCGGTTGGTCGACGCAGCCTTCGGATTCCCGACTTGTTGGGCGTGTCATTTGGCCTTTGAGTAAGTAACCCCACTTACCTCGGATCCTCCTGAAATCACGTTGACTATTCTTTCGTGTCGATGATGCTCTAGTGGTGGTGTCGTGCTACCGTTATGCTGCCTCTTATCGCGTAGAGCCAGGGTGTTTTTACCTTTATCTATTAATAATTCCTTAAGATGCCTCGTCTTTAGTAGTTCGGCTACCTTTAGTCGAGGGCGATGCAATCCTCTGTCCTGTGACCATGGTCACCATGGAACTCGCACCACTTCGAGCTATCCCTTTGGTCGGGCGGACTCTTGATATTTGCTGGCCACCTCACTAAACCCCCTCATTCTTTTGAGGACAACTATAACCTCCTCTAGCTTGATGCTTAGGGTATACTCAGGCAGCCTGTTCTTTGGTCGGTCGATCGGTCTTGTTGGTTGGTCTATGGGTCGACACCCATCTCTGTTTCTACCGTCCTTACGAGATGAAGTAGGGTACGGCTCCGATCTACGATCGATCGAGCATCGCTCGAATTTGCTGTTGCCTCTACTATCGCCTCTACTCTGCTTTATAGAACTCGCACAATTTCGAGCTATCCCTTTGGTCGGGCGGACTCTTGATCTTTGCTAGCCACCTCTCTAAGCCCTCTCATTCTTTTGAGGACGGCTATAACCTCCTCTAGCTTAATGCTTAGGGTATACTTGGGTAGCCTGTGTTTTGGTCGGTCGACCGGTCTTGTCGGTAGGTCTATGGGTAGATGCCAATCTCTATTTCTACTATCCATACGAAATGAAGTAGAGTACGACTCCCTTCTACGATCGCTCGAGCGTCAACTCTACTGTTGCCTCTACCATTGCCTCTACTTGGCTTTATGGGTTGGTAGTTCACTTCATCCTCTTCCTACTTGATTTGGGCCCAGGCCTTAGCTAGGACGTTCTCTATAGTGTTGCATGAATACTTAGTCAGCTCTTTGTACAAATCCGTGTCATGTAGCAAGCCCTTTCGAAAGGCTGATATGGCAGTCGCTAGGTTGCAATACGGAATAAAGACCTTCTCTTTATTGAAGCATCCTATATAGTTGCGTAGGCTCTCTCCTCTTCTTTGACTGATGGTATAAAGGTCGTCTGACTGCTTTTTCAACTTTCTACTACTCGCGAATTGTTCAACGAAGATGTCTGTAAGTTGGGTGAATGAACTGATGGAGACATTGGGTAAGTTGGTATACCATCGAAGAGTTGGTCCTACTAAGCTTGACCCAAAGCCTTTGCACATACATGCTTCCCGTAGATTGCATGGAATCGCCGCTGTGAACATTCGCTGGCGATACTGCGCAATATGGTCGTCTGGATCGGTCGTACCATCATAGTGCTTCATGTTGGGGAAGCTAAATTTTCTAGGCATCTTTATGAGAGCTATCACGTCGACGAAGGCGCGTCGAAGAAGTTGTTTGTTGCGCTCTTTCTTATCGATGCTGGCATTCCAGAAATGCTGGCATTTCAAAAATCTGATAATAGTTTATTTTTATTTTTATTTTGAATAAAGAGATAATAGGATTATCTCATTTATTAAATAAAATAAAATAAAATTGAATTTAAAAAGTTTAAATTCAAAAATTACTGATGAATTAATAAAAAGAGTTTTTATTAATTTGGTAAATTAAAATAGATATATTAAAAAGAGTTTTTAATTTTACAGACAACTAAACCAAAGGATTTTACGTTCAAAGTTTTTTTTTGCGTAAGAGATACAGAAAAAAGAAAGGTGACCGGAGAGATACAGTATCTCTCCAACTCTTTTTCCATTTAACCTCTTCACTAATCCTGACAACGTGACGCGCCCACACGCAAGTTACCGGTGCCGAGATATAGCAAGGAAGACGTAGTGGTATAGACTAGGAGCTGCAGAAAAAAATACGAAGGAGCCTCCAACGGTGGTATGTTTCTTAATTTTTTTTTTCTTTTATTGATTACGATTTTCTGTATATAAAATAAATATATATGTGATATATATTATTTTTATTATTCTGAAAATATAGTTCCAAAGTTTTACTGGTCACAGATTGTTTTTACAATCTGTATAAAAATTTTAAAATCTTATTTCCGCTGCGTGACCAGTAGAACGGAAAAACGGTTCCAACAATTGATATCAGAGGCAGGTTTATTTTCGGAACGGAAAATTGTTTTCAATGCTCCTAATGTATGATTGTGTAGGCACAATATTTTTTATTTGACTGTATGATTGTTTAAATTAAATAGTTTAATTTTAAATATGGTTGGTCGTAATTTTTTATGGTGTTGTGGATTTAGGTGTTATTGGGTTGTAAATTAATTAATTTTATTTTTCCAGTTTTCTGTTTTTTTTTATATTATATTTTTTTTATATAATGTAATCGAAGACGAAGATACTGAAAATCGAAGAACAAGTTATGATCGGAACTGAATCAGCTGACGGACACAAGTCGCAATCACTTATGCAAGCATCACTGTGTACGAAAATGCTGGTTTAATGCTATGCCAGTGTACAGCATGCGCAAATCGGTTTGTGTAAATACTTACAAGCATTATGCTGGTTTGGCGCAATTGTTGTGCCACTGGGTAATGTCATGTCCGCAAATCCCACTATGTACATGTGCACCGATTAAAGTTTGGTGCTGATGTCATGCGCAAAAAAAAAAAGCCAAAGAGTTTGGTGAGCTGATATTTTTTTATTGCAATGTGATGTCATGTGAAAAAAAATAAAAAAAAATAATATCAAATCAGCACAGTACTTGACGTCATGTGCACAAATCCCAGTGTTTGGTGCGCTGTTCTAAAGTTTTTTTATTTAGTGTACAAATCAGCTATTGTTCTGAATTTATGAGATGAATCGGAGAATTCTGAAGAGACTGAAAGACTGTGAAGTTATAAGAAGACCAAGGAATGCCTTGGGGTTATTTTTGTAATTTAGTTTTCAATTTTTTTTTTAGGTTAAATAATCCACAACACTCGGTCAACTCATGTATACTTTATTATGTGGTAATTTAGTATTGTCATGCAAATACATATCATTTAGATTTAAGTGTGCTTACACAAATATATGTTGATATTGTCATACATGCATCATAACATTTATATATTATTTGTTTTAATGTGATTAAAATAGTAAATAATATATTTATAATTTGCTATGAAAAATAATTAGTTTTTAATAGTTAAAAACTGAATAATTCTTTTAATATTACTCTTGTTATTAAAGTGTTTAATAAATTTAGATTAATATGGTCATTTATTAAATTAGGTTTAATATGATTAATCACCTAATAAATAAATGAACCAAATAATATGTTAGAGTTTTAAATAGTTAAAACTTGGTAAACACCAAATTAATAATCTAACTTTAGTAAAACATTTACCTAAGTTTAGATTATTCACTTATAGATTTTTAAGTGTTAAAAATCATAATTATTTAGCCGTTTGATCCTATAGAGTTTAGAAGCATTAGCGAATAGAAAACCCTAAGTTTTAAAATAGTGAGTGGGAGAGAGATATATAACATATATATCTTGCAGTCACTATCGTTAGTTCAACACCGTGAGATCCGAGTGGGGTCTCGTGACGGCTTTACTTTCGTCCTCCCTAAGAAGGGTCTCCACGAAGGTTAATACCAAGGTTGACTTCCAAACGGATAGGATTTCTGGGGGTATTTCGGGTTTGACCGACCCTAAGGCGATACTCTCGAGTTAAGCCCATGAGATCTGAAATGATGGGTTACACTCACAAGGTTTAGATTAAATGTGATTAATCGAAAACCTGACTAAATAAACGATGGTTGAATAATATGGAATAAGAGTTATTCTAGAATATTATTTGATTGAGAATGTCTTGGTCTAACATGCAAGGACTTGACCGACCCTAAGGCGGCACTTCTTTGTGGTATGTTGGATTATCGTGGCATAGTAACTATTTTTATTGGGGTAGTTCTAGTTCGTTAAACATGTACATGCATCATATTTAAATTTATGCCAAAGCTTAGCATTTGTTTTTAAATATATGACTGAATGAATGTTTATTTATTTTTAAGCAATAATGTCTTCTGCGTTATTACAAATACTTGCACACGATAAACTAACTGGTGCTAACTATACAAAGTGGAAACTTAATATAAACGCTATTTTGGTCACCAAAGACCTTAAGTTTGTGCTTACGGAGGAATGTCCTCCACAGCCTGCTGCCAATACCCCACAAAGAGTTCGTGAGGCATACCAGCGATGGGTCTTATCTGATGAGAAAGCTCGTACATATCTGTTAGCTTCTATGACAGAAGTGCTTGTCACAAAGCACGAAGCAATGAATACAGCATTCGAAATCATGGAGTCATTACAAGCTAACTATGAAGGAAGGTACATCTGTTCGGGAACATGTCCTGACTATGATTTCCTACTTCAACACGGCAGAAATCAATGACGGGGCCATTGATGAACCTAGCCAAGTGAGTATCATACTGACAACTCTTCCGAAGAGTTTCAATCAGTTTAAGAGAGATTACGAGATGAACAAGTTGCAGTTCAGTCTCACTCAGTTACTCAATGAGCTCGCCACCTTCGAGGCCTTGACTAAGGACAGTAAGGTGAAGACCGGTGAGGCAAATGTTGCCGAACCATCTTCCTCCTTTAGAAATAAAAAGAGGAAGAGGTCTGCTGGGAAGGCTAAAGGTAAGCCCAAGCCCAAGAAAGTCTAAGGCAAAAAGAAGGGCACCTCCACTGATAAAGACAAGGGAAAATGTTTCCATTGTAACAAGGTCGAACACTGGAAGAGGAACTGTCCTCATTACCTAGAGGAGGTAGCCAAGAAGAAAAAGCAGAAAGATAAATATAATTTACTAGTTCTTGAATCTTGTTTAGTGGAAGATGATTCTTCACCCTGGATAGTTGATTCGGGGGCCACTAACCATGTTTGTTCTTCTTTGCAGTAGACTGATTCTTGGACACAGTTAGAGGAGGGAGCCTTCTCGATACGTGTGGGGTCGGGGGATGTCGTGTCGGCTCAAGCAGTGGGTTCAATAAAATTGAATTTTTGTAATAATACTAGATTTTTACTTTTGAACAATGTTTATTATATTCCTGGATTTACACGAAATTTAATTTCCGTTTCTAAATTGTTAGAACAATTATATTCTGTTTCATTTAATAATAAATATGTTATTATTTCAAAGAATGGTCTGAATATTTAATTAATGAAAACAATTTGTATGTGTTAAGGCCGTTAATACATACAACACTGCTCAACACCGAATTGTTTAAGGTTGAAAAACCTAAAACCAAACGACATAAGATTTCTCTAGATGATGACACGTATCTCTGGCATCTAAGGCTTGGTCATATTAACCTTGATCGGTTAGACAGACTAGTAAAAAGCGGACCTTTAAGCGAGTTAAAGGTTGGCTCCTTACCTGTCTGTGAATCCTGTTTAGAAGGTAAGATAACTAAGAGACCTTTTACTGGAAAAATCCTTAGAGCTAAAGAGCCACTGGAGCTTATACATACTGATGTATGCAGACCGATAAATGTTAAAGCCAGGGGTGGTTATGAGTATTATGTCACCTTTATAGATGACTACTCTAGATACGGATATGTCTACCTGATGCAACGTAAATCGGAAACTTTTGAAAAGTTCAAAGAATTCCGAGCTGAAGTTGAGAATCAGTTAGGTAAGACTATCAAGTCTCTACTATCGGATCGTGGGGGTGAGTACCTTGACCAAGAGTTTAAAGACTTTATAGTCGAGCATGGGATAGTATCCCAACTCACAGCTCCGGGTACACCTCAGCAAAATGGTGTAGCGGAGAGGAGAAATAGAACCCTAATGGAAATGATGAGATCTATAATTAGTTTCTTGTCATTACCAAATTCCTTCTGGGGATATGCGTTACAAACAGCGGTATACATTTTAAATGTAGTGCCATCCAAATCTGTTCCTAAGACTCTCCTAGAGTTGTAGAATGGTCGTAAAGTTAGTTTGCGACATTTCCGCATATGGGGGTGTCCAGCACACGTGCTGAAGAACAGAAGTGGAAAGCTAGACTCCAAATCTGCAGTCTCCAAAGAGACCAGAGGCGGATACTTCTATAGTCCTGAAGATAACAAAGTGTTTGTATCGACAAATGCAACGTTTCTTGAGGACAACTATATCAGTGACCATAAGCATCGAGCCAAGATTGTGTTAAATGAACTGGAGCCTGGTGAGACCAGCACTCCATCAACAAGAGTTGTTGATCCACAAACATCTAAAAGTCAGATGATTCCTAATCGGGATACACTACCACCTAGACGTAGTGGGAGGGTTGTGATACAACCTGAACGCTATTTAGGTATAGGTGAGTAACAAGATGTTGTCTCTACTGATAGTGTGGATGACCCATTGTCATTTAAGAATGCAATGGAAGATCCTGATAAAGAGGAATGGCTCAAAGCCATGAATCTCGAGATGGAGTCTATGTACTCCAACTCAGTCTGGGATTTTGTAGACTTACCGGATGGGGTAAAACCCATTGGGTGTAAGTGGATCTACAAGAGAAAGAGAGGAGTAGATGGGAAGGTAGAGACTTTCAAGGAAAGGCTAGTGGCTAAGGGTTATACCCAAAAAGAGGAGGTCGATTATGAAGAGACCTTCTCGCCAGTTGCCATGTTTACGTCTATTCGGATTCTCTTATCCATTGCAGCCTATTTCAATTATGAAATTTGGTAAATGGACGTCAAGACTGCATTTTTAAATGGCAATCTTGACGAAAACATCTATATGATGCAACCAGAGGGATTCATGTCCCTAGATCAAGAGCAAAAAGTTTGCAAGCTGCAAAGATCCATTTATAGACTTAAGCAAGCATCTAGATCTTGGAACATAAGGTTTGATGATATGATCAAAACCTATGGCTTCGAGTAAAACGTTGGTGAGCCTTGTGTATACAAGTGCATCATTGACAAAAACATAGTTTTTTTAGTCCTATACGTAAATGACATCCCACTCATTAGGAATGATGTTGGAGTGTTGTCTGACGTCAAGGGCTGGCTGGCTAGCCAATTCCAAATGAAAGATTTGGGAGAAGCGAGTTATGTTCTAGGTATCCAACTTATAAGGGATTGTAAGAACAAACTCATAGCACTGTCTCAGGCATCATTTATCTATAAGATTCTTGTTCGATTTTCGATGCAGAACTCCAAGAAAGGTAATTTACCTTCTAGGCATGGAGTTCACTTGTCTAAGGAACAATTTCCTAAGACACCTTAAGATATTGAGGATATGAGATGTGTGTCCTATGCATCTGCAGTAGGAAGTCTCATGTATGCTATGTTATGCACGAGACCGGACATCTGCTATGCAGTGGGAGTAGTCAGTAGATACCAGTCCAACCCGGGATTAGATCATTGGGTTGCAGTCAAGATCATTCTCAAGTATCTTCGGAGAATGAGAAACTATATGCTCGTGTATTCCGGACAGGATTTGATCATGTTAGGATACACAGATTCTGATTTTCAGTCAGACATGGATTCTAAGTGTAATACCCCCTGACCCAACCCGGCTGGATAGACCTAGGGAGCGCTACTCGGGTTTTCAAAACTTTCTCAATTCATTTGATAATTTCAAACCACTTAAAATGCATATCAATTTATAATTCAAAAAGACTTTTCTAGTGAGCCCATCGAATCAATTTTCAAACCATCGGAAAAACCACATAATTTATAATTTTAAAACCATTTCAAGTGAGCCCAATAAGTAAACTTTTTACAAAAATTTCGGTAGAGTTTCCTTTGTTTTTCGGATTTCCCAAAACCTGTTTTTCCACAATTCAAATCAAATACAAATTTCAACAACACTTCAAATCTCATTTTCAATCAATTGCGCACTCTGCCATTTAGTGCGACTTTCAAACAATTTATAAAATAAAATACTTCAGAATTCAATATTTACAAACATTCTAAAAATGAAAAACAGAAATCATAAACCAATTTAATTACAAGACTCCCAAACGTTTACAAATTTCTGTATATACATGCATATCAATCATAATACACATCAACATAAATATCTACCCCAGAAATGTGACTCTACTCCTCTGTCTGCAGGAAACTCCTCTTTTGTCTTTTGCCTCTTCAGTCTCCCTGGTACCTACGCGTTAGAAACAAAACTAACGCGCTAAGCATATAGCTTAGTGGGTGTACACTAAACTCAAATATGAAAATCATAAATAACTTTTAATAAGAAACATATCACAATATATATATATATATATATATATTTTAATTCTAATCATTTACAGAAATAATCATTTTAACTTCAAAATCAAACCATAAAGCAGTTATAATCACTTTAACTTCAAGAATAAGATCAACATATAAAATCGATTAATAAAGTCACTCACTTCACTTTAATTCTGGCCCGCTAGAATACTCAACATAACTAGGACTGGAATATGGGTCGTTCGACCACAGTGACTGTCTGTCGAACATAGCTCCCACCTTAGGACGAATCCTAAGAGTGGTACGTATCTCCCTACTCTAGGACCGAGTGGTCGGAACCTAGAGAGGTACATAACTCTCTATCCCAGGAACGAATCCTTAGGAAGGTACGTGTCTCCCTACCCCAGGACGAGTCTGTGAGGAGGTACGTGTCTCCCTGCCCCTGGACGAATCCATGAGGAGGTACATATAGTCATCAATAACATATCAATATCGGTGCAGTACTGCTCACTGAACCCAGCTGGTATACCAACCTCCTATATCCATTTCTATGTCTAAGTATCCTAGGGCCGTCTCGATAAACTAGTTTTCAAATATTCACTATATTTACAAATCAACGGAAACATTCGATTTCAATAACATAGATTTTTCATGGGAAAATCAACAATAAAATCATTTCAATAACATAATATAAACACATAAAAATTGAAAAAAATCTCCAAATTAATTACAGATTCAACTAAAAATACTTAATACTTTTTGTAAAGGTTTCGAAAACGAAGGTACACCAACCTGGATACCGTTTTCCTTCCGACAAATCGCGTTTCTAGGTTTCTTTTCCTTTCCCTTTCTCTTTCTCTTTCACTCTCCTCTTTCACTTTCCTTCCTCTTCTCTTCTTTTTCTTCTTCTTCTTCTTTCTCTTCTTTCTTTCTTCTTCTTTCTCTTCTTTCTTTCTTCTTCTTCTTCTTCTTTTTCCTCGGTCTCTCACTCTCTCTTTTCTCTTCTCTGTTTTTGGTGGCTTCTACGAGAAGCCAAATTTTTTTTTATATTTTTCGGTCGTCGCGACCTGTGGTCGCGCCACCAGGTCGCGGTACTCGCTGGAGCATTTCCACCGCCTTCATCGCGAGCACACCTCGCGGTACTATGGTCGCGCTGGTGGTCGCGTTGCTCACTGCCAGAATTTGACATTTTCATCGCGAGCAGTTCATCGCGATCTGTGGTCGCGGTGACTGGTCGCGATGCTCACTGCCAAGAATCACCATTTTTCATCGCGAGCAGGTCATCACGATCTGTGGTCGTGGTGACCAGGTCGCGATACTCACTGCCTCGGTTTTCACTTTTCACGCATTATTTCTGGACCGTTCCATCTGGTCCACCTGGAAATTATAAAAATAAACAATACTTTTAATTACATTTACACCCCTTCCAATCACAAAAATTTATTTTTTTACATATTCAAAATTAATTATCCGAAATCCGGGATGTTACACTAAGAAATCTGTTTTCACCTTGGGTGATGGAGCCATTGTATGGAGAAGTATTAAGCAATCTTGCATTGCTGACTCTACCATGGAAGCCGAATATGTAACCGCTTGTGAAGCTGTTTGGCTCCGCAAGTTCTTAAGTGATCTGAAGTTGTTCCAGATATGGATAGGCCCATCACACTTTATTGTGATAACAGTGGTGTTGTGGGTAATTCCAAAGAACCAAGGAGCCATAAAAGAGGGAAGCATATAGAGAGGAAGTATCATCTCATTAGAGAGACAGTGTAGAGAGGAGATGTGATCGTCCCCAAGATAGCCTCACAAGACAATCATGCTGATCCATTTACGAAGACTTTACCGATTAATGTATTCACGGGTCACCTAAAAGGTCTAGGGTTACGTCATATGCCTCACATGCTTTAGTGCAAGTGGGAGATTGTTGGAGTTTTTGCCCTAAAGATGTAATTTGTAAATTTTTTTTATAAATAAATAAAAGAAGAGTTAAATTCATTCTTATCGTGTCATTTATATTATATAAACTTGTGCATTATAACATCCTAGATTGCCGGATGTAATCTCATACTGTGTATATGATTGTCATATACAGATGGATACAGTAAGAGATGTGCAATCGAAAGAGTCCATAGATATCAAATAAAGCTGGGTACTTTATCTGTAGTTAATCTATAGCTGCGGTCCATTCTGTATTGTACAATGATTCTATCCTGAATCATTCATATGGAGATATGGGAATGGAGGCACCTTGTATGATGTGATCATATAGGACTGGGCCATGATCTATATGAATCTCTCACCAAGATCCGTTTACTGATGAGATTCATATACATCAACTTTTGATGGCTATATGTGGGTGATCTCAATCCTGAGTGTCTTATCGACTCCTTCAGGTTAGATCGTGATCTTTGATATACCATGGGTGAGGTCGGATGATTATTCCCGATCAATAGTCTCTGTATGTTGGGATTGCGATTTGGCTTGTGGTTGGGAAGGTTTGCACACAATAGTGGAATCCACTCCTTCTTATGAGAAGTAGAAAGTAGTTCCCTAAAGAGTTGATTCGGGGCTTGAACAATATGAGCGCTCTCCTGATTCCGTGAGGAAACAAGATTTATTGTTCATTAGAGAATCAACGGTGCTTAAAGGATATATATAATTAGAGGGGTATAACGGACATTATGACCCAGCTCTAATTATGAACTACTGTGAAGGGTCACACCATATGTAATAGCTATATCGATGGACACCGAGTGATATCGGTCTGTGTAAAAGCATCCGCAGTTGAGAGAATGCAGTTTCGGATTTTTAGTGGAAGCGGAGTTGATAATCAAAGAATATTAATTAAAGAGTTCAATTAATGATTCTGAGGATTATCGGAGCTCAAAATACTGTGGGTCCATTAGGTCCCCTTGCTAGTCCGATCCATTTAGGTAACAAGGGTCACGTATAATTAATTGGATGGTCCAATTAATAGTGTTGCGAAAGTGACACGTGTCAGGAGTTAATTGAGTGATGTGATTATTCAATTAATTAAATGATGACAATTATAACAATTAAATAATAAGATTATTTAATTATGTAATTAGTCATAAGAGGAGGGTGATAGTTGATATTTTATTTTGAATAGTGAGATAATAGGATTATCTCATTTATTAAATAAAATAAAATAAATTTAAATTTAAAAAGTTTAAATTCAAAAATCTGATAATAGTTTATTTTTATTTTTTTAATATAGAGATAATATGATTATCTCATTTATTAAATAAAATAAAATAAATTTAAATTTAAAAAGTTTAAATTCAAAAGTCTGATAATAGTTTATTTTTATTTTTATTTTGAATAAAGAGATAATAGGATTATCTCATTTATTAAATAAAATAAAATAAAATTTAATTTAAAAAGTTTAAATTCAAAAGTTACTGATAAATTAATAAAAAGAGTTTTTATTAATTTGGTAACTTAAAATAGATATATTAAAAAGAGTTTTTAATTTAACAGACAACTAAACCAAAAAGTTTTACGTTCAAAGTTTTTTTTACGTAAGAGATACAGAAAAAAGAAAGGTGACCGGAGAGATACAGTATCTCTCCAATTGTTTTTTCCATTCAACCTCTTCACTGATCCTGACAACATGAAGCGCCCACACGCAAGTTACCGGTACCGGGATATAGCAAGAAAGACGTAGTGGTACAAACTAAGAGCTGCATAAAAAAAATACGAAGGAGCCTCAAACGGTGGTATGTTCCTTAATTTTTTTTTTCTTTCATTGATTACGATTTTCTGCATATAAAATAAATATATATGTTATATATATTATTTTTATTATTCCGAAAATATAGTTTCAAAGTTTTACTGGTCACAGATTGTTTTTGCAATCTGTATAAAAATTTTAAAATCTTATTTCCGCTGCGTGACCAGTAGAACGGAAAAACAGTTCCAACAAGAAAGAAAAATAAGGGAGTTCGCCCAGCAGTGGAGGAAACCGGTTCTAAGGCCAAGGTTCCATTCAAAACTTTTTTCCTTCACCACTTCTTGTGTTCTTCTGATCAAAGACACAAGCCACACCATTAGTCTACCATCTTCATCAATTGTTCATCAGAGAAGAAGAAGTTTCGAAGGAGACAAAGTTTCAGCCGGACCAAAGCGGAATTTCTCACCCTTAATGCTCCGAGAATGGTTGTATATCATCTTTTTCTTTTTCTTTTGTTTTGATTGTTGCAATGTGTAACTAATTTTTCATAGTTAGGGGTTCAATGGACCATGATTGAATGTTAGGGTTTGTAATTGACTATTATATTCTTTTATATATTTCAAGAACTTTATTTCCTAGATAATTGATTCTATTAATTTGTAATTTTTATTGGTTGCATTACGAAAGTGTTTGTATGAATGTTTTTTTTTTATTTTTTTTTTATTCCAAACAAAACTTCTATTACAGAAGACCAACCAGAAAGCTAGGTTCAGGATTGAACCAACAAAATTCCTCCTTAGAGGAAAAGGCTAGGGAAGCAAGAGAATGTGCCATTCCATTCCCTGAACGAGGAATGGCATGACAGGTGGAAACTCCCACAGCCCTAAAAAGAGCCTTAACATCAGAAATAATAGGATCCATAACAGAACAAGGAAGAGAATTAGACACCCTAGCCACAACATTGACAGCATCTAACTCAACCCACTCAACAATCAGGTTGAACTCCTTCGCCAGCAGTAACCCCTCACGCAAAGCCAGCAGCTCGCCAAGATCAGCGGGAAAAAACCCCAAGAGGGGCTTAGCAGAAGCTGCAACAACCTTTCCCTGAGAATCACGCACCACTGCACCCGAACCCATCACAGAACAACCAGGCTTCACTGCTGCATCGAAATTCAACTTCAGGGAGCCTGCGGGGGGAGGCGACCACGGGGAAGAGCAAGGCTGCCTGGGGGGCTGGAGAGGAGAGCCAAAGACCTTCTGGGTACCCTGAAATTCATGAAGCAAAGAGAGAGACCAAGAAACTAAATCAGCACTAACCCTGGGGGATTTAGAATGACAGACAGCATTCCTATCAGACCAAACCCCCCACAGGATCATGCAGAACTCCTCAAGCTCTGCTCTCTTAGCCCTAACAAAAACCCACAATATCAAATCAAAACAAGAAATATGGCACTGCAAATTGAGAATGTCCCAGAAAACAGAGGACTCCCAAATAGGGCGCACGGAGCTGCACCAAAAAAGGGCATGTGCAGAACTCTCGGGAGCATCACCGCATCTAGAGCAACACGGGTCAACCACAATCTTCCTAGAGCAAAGATTACACAGAGACGGAATGGCGTTGTGGCAAACTCTCCATATGAAAATTTTTACTTTGGGGGGGATGTTGAGATTCCAAAGAGCAAGCCACCATTTCGAATCCGGACACGAGGAAGAACCTTTGAGGGAGAGTTTTTCCTGCGCTGCAACTCTATACCCACTCTTCACAGAATACTCTCCATTCTTATTAAAATGCCAGATTAAGGAATCATTACAATCACCCAAACTCAAAGGAATTTCCAGAATAGAATCCCTATCCGCTGCCACAAAGACCTGATCAATCTTAGCCAAGTCCCAAGAATGGGATGCTGGGGAGATGAGAGATGCGACCATGAGATCATCCACAGGGGCATTCGAGAAGGGTCTGAAGGTGGACTCCCTTGGTATCCAAGGGTCCTGAAAAGCTCTGATATTCAAACCATTACCTACCCTCCAACGTAGGCCCTTAATAAGAAGACCCCTGCCCCAAACCAAACTCCTCCAGAGATGAGAACTCCCCTGTTTCAGCGACACAGATAAGAACTCCTCCTGCCTGAAATACTTAGCCTTCAGAACTCTAGAAACCAACGAGTCTTTATTCATCACAATTCTCCAAGCCTGCTTGCCCAGAAGAGCTTGGTTAAAAAGAGATAAATCTTTAAACCCAAGCCCCCCACAAATTTTCGGAGAACACAACTTATCTCTAGAGACCCAGCAAATTTTCTTATTACCATCTGAGGCACCCCACCAAAAGCCTTTCATCATAGAACACAGCTCATTACACAGAACAGAAGGCAGCTGGAAAATACTCATTGTGAAGGTAGGGATAGCTTGTGCCACTGCTTTAATGAGAACCTCTTTCCCGCCCATCGAGAAGAGATTGCCCTTCCACCCTCTGATCTTACGCCATACCCTCTCCTTAATGTCACTGAATGTTTTCCTTTTATTTTTCCCCACCATGGTTGGAAGGCCAAGATATTTATCATGAGCTTGGGCATTAACTAGACCTAGACAATTCAAGATACTAGCACGGCAGACATCTTCCACATTTGAACTAAAAGTGATGTTGGACTTTTGCAAATTAATCCGCTGACCAGAGGCATTCTCATAGACATTTAGGATCTGTTTCAACTTCTCACAGTTCTGAACTGAAGCCCTGCAAAAAACAATACTGTCATCTGCAAAAAACAAATGACTCACTAATGGGCTCCCGCGACAACATCTCATGCCCAGAGATTGCCCATTAGATTCGTTGCCTTTGATAAGAGAAGATAAAACTTCTGCACAGAGAAGGAAGAGATAAGGGGACAAAGGGCATCCCTGCCTTAACCCTCTTTGCGGAGTGACTTCCCCCACAGACTTCCCATTTATCAGGAAGGAAAGTTTGGAGGTCGACACACAATCCATAACAAGGGCTCTAAAATGCTCAGGGAACCCAAGTTTCTCCATAATGATCTCCAGGAAGCCCCACTCCACACGGTCGTAGGCCTTACTCATGTCCAGTTTAATAGCTGCATACCCTCTTTTACCCTTTCTCTGTTTCTTGATAGAGTGGAGAAGCTCAAAAGCAACCATAATATTATCAAAAATTAACCGCCCTGGTACAAAAGCACTCTGCTCCGAAGATATAATGTGGGGCAGAATTTCTTTCAACCTATTCGCCATAACCTTGGAAACAGTCTTATAAATAACACTGTAAAGGCTGATGGGCCTAAAATCGATCATACGCTCCGGGTTTTTAACCTTAGGGATCAGGACAACATTAGTGGCATTAAACTCCTTGATTGAACATCCACCATTAAGAACATTAAGACATACACTAGAAACATCCTCTCCAACCACATTCCAGAATTTCTGAAAGAAGAGAGCATGGAAGCCATCGGGACCAGGGGCCTTATTTGGACCCATTTCAAAAACTGCAGCACGCACCTCTGCTCGGGTGAAAGCCTCTCCAAGTCTGCCTGCCATATGGGCATTAACTTTATGCTCAAGAAAGGAGGAGGCAGCAGAGAAATCGGAGGATGATGGCTGGATAGACTTGAACAAATCTGAGAAATAATCCAAAACCACATTAGACATGCCCTGCTCGGATTCCCTACGGATCCCTCTACCATCCACCAGCGAGCTAATCATATTCTTCTTCTTTCTGGCTGTCGCTCTTCTGTGAAAAAATTTAGAGTTCTTGTCCCCTGCAAGTAGCCAATCAACCCTCGACCGCTGTTTCCAATATAATTCCTCCTTGGAAAGGAGGCTTTCCAATTCGCGTTCCCTAAGCTTGATATCATTTAGAACCTGTTCAGATTGCTGCCTATCATAGAGAAGATTGAGCTCACCTCTTTTCCTATCAATGGCTTTCCTCAAAGATCCGAACTTGACCTTACTCCAGTTTTCCAGCCGATCAGCACACACAACCAGCTTATCTCTTAAGCCTCTACCAGAATTATCACTGACAAACCCTCCCAGGCCGAGCAAATCACAGAATAGCACTCTTCATCTTTAAGCCAGAAAGGCTCAAATTTGAACTTCCGAACTCTATCGCCACTGAGGTTGGGACCGCTATGCTCAAACTTGCCGAAATCGGCCTATGATCAGAAAACATAAAACCTAAATGCTCAACTTTAATCCCCGAAAACAAATTAACCCAAAGACTGGTAGCAAAAAAGCGATCCAATCTTTCTTGAACATTTCTAGCACCCCCCCTTTTATTATTCCAGGTAAACAAGGGCCCTGAAAAACCCAAATCAACAAAATCACATAACTCAACAATACTACGAAAATTAAACATACCCGGACCAGATCGTTCATTCCCGCCAGACTTCTCCTCCATATGAAGGAGTTCGTTGAAGTCACTGCCACACAACCAAGGAAGTCTGTTGACTGCCTTCAGACGACGGAGGAGCTCCCACGAATCGGTTCTATGGTTAGGGACAGGACACCCATAGAACCCAGTGAACCTCCATTTGAGGTTATTCTCCATTTTAATCACCACATCAATATGGCCCCTGGAGAAGGACAATACTGAAACATCCCACATATCGTTCCACATTAACATCAGTCCTCCACTCTTGCCCACACAATCCACATGCAAACCCCCAGAAAAACCCAACTGAGTCTTAATGTTTGCCGCCCACTCACCTTTTAACCTAGTTTCAGAAAGGAAAACTAGATTAGGGGATTGTTTCCGGATAACCTTCCGGAGTGCCAAGAACGCCCGAGGACTCCCCAATCCTCGAACATTCCAACAAATTATACTCATGGCCCCCGGCGGGCCTGCTCCGCAGACTCCGCCGAAAATTCAGTCTCTAGCAGTTTCTGTTTCTTCCCAGCCAGGTTCTCCCCATCAACTTCAACACCTTTACGCTTCCCACCAGGATCTATGACAATCGCTTCAGAAGGGGGTATACCAGTATAAACACCAGAAAACTTCTGATTAAGGGATCTCTTAACTGGCTTTCGACCCCTCCTGGCATAATGCCTAGCTAGTAACATCTTCTGGATTGGGCTTGGACAGCCTGGAATGAGCCTCTGTAAAGGACTCCCCCGAATTAGTCTTTTCCATTTCTTAGAGATAGGCTTACCAGGGGAGGACCCAAACATAACTGCATCTCCTTCATCACATAAATTTGACCCCACTATTTCCTCATCCATTCTTGCCACCGCCTCTGAGTGACCATCTTCAGTCGGTGCCACTACAAGGACTTCCCTAGATGGGTGAGCTACCGTCTGGATATCCTGAATCAAAAGACCACCCTTTTGTCTCACTGCACAATTCAGGGCTGATGAGGGAGCCACAATATCCCGATTAGATTTACCTTCATATTTGTCAGAAGATGTTGGAACAGAAATAACAATTCTTCTGGCACCCTCTGCATCTGTTCCGACAACATCCTCAATGTCTTCATGGACCTTCGGTTTTGCTGCTGATGTCTCCTCCCCCCGTTGCCTAGACTTTGAACGATCTAGAGGAAATGCTCTAAGCCACACCCCAAATTTTGGCTCAACCCCCTCCAGAATACTCTTCCTCACCTCACTGTTATGACACTCCCTGACAGAATGACCGATAAACCCACAACCATAGCAGAAATCTGGAAGTCTCTCATATTTAATCAAAGCCGTAATCAAAGTCTCAAAATTCTCCAGCCTCATCCGGATACCCCTTTTCAGAGGTTTAGTAATGTCAATTCTAACTTTAATTCTCAAAAATTTACCCCACAGATCTTTTGAATCCATCGGGAACTCAACAATGGTACCAACTTCCTCTGCAATTAATCTTGCCACTTTACAATTCATACACGCCAGAGGAATATTGTAAATGTGAATCCAGAATTCCGAGAATTGGAATCGAAGTTGAGAAATGGCACCAGGCCCCACCGGTTTCTCGAGAACAATAAGATTTTTGTCGAAATGCCAGGGACCCCTGGACCAGACCATCGCTTTATCCTCAAGGGATTGGAAATGGAAGACAAACACATTATCACCTACCATTTCAATTTCTAAGCGGTCCCACAGTACCCCAGATCTGTTCAATAGTGCCACGGAAGGCCTCTCGGTTCACCTTTCGACGAGAAAGGATCTTCCCTACCAAGCAGTGCTCAACGCTTCTAATGCCATCAGCTTGAACATCCCCTGCTATGTCTAAGACTGGACCATCCTCCTCTGATAAGGACAGGGCCTCGCAAAGCCTCAAAATTTCATCCGTAGCCATTAAAATTACTTCTGCAGCTACAACACCACTGGCCTCCACTACCAGAACCGCACCTACTCAATACACAGAGTCAGATCCACAGAGTGGCTCCCACAACAGAGCCGAAAAAATCCCAGAACCTGAGAAATCACAGACTGCCAATTTTGACCGCCTAATCTGAATGAATCACAAAAAAAGCAACTGAACCCAGTCCAACTGCACCACCTAATTCCTGCCCAGATCCGCACTGCCCAATTTCCATCTACTCTGAAAAAGTATCAGAACCCGAACAGAGCCACCAAAAACACCCAAATAAAATAAGATCTGGGTAAAAAAATCAAAACTCCAACAACATGACAAGCAGCACCTACAACAATAAAATCAACTCAACCAAGCAACCACACCCATTAAATCAACTCAACCGAGACAAGGACAAGGCAACTCTTCCCACACACAACCAAGGCCGCAACAAACAAGGCCACTACACTTCAAGAACCACCAGACCCCGTACTGCCCAGATCGGCCTCACTGGTCTCTGGTTTAGGCCCCCTCCACCACAGCCCGCACAGCTCACCAGATCGCTGAGAGGCCGCTCCACCCCACTGCAATCAAGCTCGATCGCTGCAGCTCCAAGATCGAGCACAACAGCAGCTCCAACCCACCCGAACCGAAGACTTCAGCACCACCGCTCACTGCTGGAAGTAGATCGAGGAGGAAGACCCCGATCCGATCCCCCTGGTAGCAGATCACAAGCACTGCGCACACCAACAGCTCCACAAGCTTCAGGCAACTGATCGAAAGAGGTACCAGCAGCCCGAACGCACCCCAGCTCTGCCCCGAGCACAACCCACTACAGGAGAGGGAGGGAAGGGGAGATCGAGGAAGAAAACTCTAAGTCCCCATACCAGCCAAGTCGTCTCTGAACAATAAGAACAGAGGAGGAGCAAGGAGAAGTGATGGAGTCTTAGATCAAAACTGTCTTCAAAGAGAAGAAGAGTCTACTCGAAGGATGGCTACTTTCACGCTTCTTGTTTCTTCAGAGAAGGAACGAGAGGAAAAGATTTTCGTGTTTGTATGAATGTTGAATTGCGATTAATAAGGAAATTCTAACTTATTTGAGAAATCGTTAAGTTAGAATTATGTTTATTTTAATTATATGGAATAATAAATAGATTGATTAAGGCATGATAGTGCTTAATTAACCTAGAAATTAAAACTAATAATGGGTTTCTAATTATTTTCACTCTAGGACCAATAGGAGAATTTAATTAGAATTACAACATCAATGCATGACCAATATATTTTGATGTGTCATTGTTAGGGACAATTTACTTCTTTGAAATATTGTGCTTCAAATAGTCAATTGCAATACCCGTGTTCATAATTGCCTAATTTTTTTCTCACCATTGATTAAGTTCGTTAGTTTTTTTTAGATTCTTTTAAGTTTAGTTTTCAAACAATCAGCTCTGATTTCAAATTCTATTTTGTTAACAATCTTCATTTTTAATATTAGTCGATGACCACTTCCTTGTGGATTCGACCTGTACTTACGAAAATTTATTACTTCGACACATCCTGCACTTGGGATTAATCTCACGCGTAGTGAGTGTGTCACTTTGCTTATTCGAAGATCGTCTTGCCCCACGATGGGCGCCAAATTGTAGACCAGAAAAATGATAGGACAAAGATCGGGGCACTACAACCTGCAAAACTAGAGTCACGAGGTCGATAAAGTACTTGGACACAGGGGCAGTGTCGGCCAAATACACTCTGACGCTTAAATTAGTCCAATTATGATAAATTGAATGTCAATAGTAAATAGATAGCAATAAAATATACTTCCCGAGTATAAATCGTTGATGGTAGAAAGTACGAATGCGAGACGATCGGAATCGTGTATGAACAGTGTCTGCCAGCGGTCGAAATTTACTTGGGAATGGTGATTTTTGGGAATCGTGCAGCTTAAGCCAAGAATGCTTGATTAATTGCTCTAAATGCTTGTAAGTGAGAGAGTGAGGGTTGGGTTTTATAGGGGCTGATCCACCCGCCAACCCTTGATATTTCGGTCCAAATCAAGAAGGATATGATTGCATCCTTGACTTGGTCTATCAGACTTCAAATTCAAAGTCTGATGGTCACAATTTAGCTTAATGGTCGAGGTTGAGGCATTCCCATGAACCAATAGCTTACATGGTCGAGTAGTGACCCTTAACTGAGTAATACGATCAAACATGGAAAGTCAAGTCGACCGACACAGTTGACTCATGATCCTTGACGGTCGTGATCGGTCAAAGGTTCTATAGTCGAACGATATGGTTGAATTATGATCCTTAATGGTCGAGCCATGATCTTTGACAGTTATGATCAGATCAAGGATCTATAGTCGAACAACATGGTCTAGCCATAATCATTTTGGTCGAATTAACATGGTCGAGATGATGAACCTACGTTTGAACAACATAGTCGAATCATGGCTCTATAGCCAAACGACATGATCGAGCTATGATCTTATAGTCGAAAGACATGATCGTCATGCAACGTGTCTCTTTTGCCTTGGATATGGTCTATCGGTTTGAGTATTGAGCCTATGTGTCTTCTAATCTTATGTCCAAACTTGGCTTTGGGCCAGACCTGATTCGGGCTTTAACGTTCTTTGAACTTGACTGTTTTTGGTCACTATAGCCCCTAATTAAAAAATTAAAAAAATAATATTAAATAATTTAAAATAAAAAGATTAAAAACAGTAAAAATTATTTTAATATGGATTTCTATTATTCATCAAGATTGATGGATGGTGAAGGTCATATTAATAAAAAAAAAATTAATAGAGAAAGTGATCCAGACTCAACCATCATCGCTGGAGATCGCTGGGATCCCCAGCGATGGTGGTTATCGGCCATTGTTGGAGATCTCCAACGATGACCATCACCATTGCCGATCCGGCAATGGCCAGATGGCCACCACCATCGCTGGATCCCCAGAGATGGTTGATTAAAAAAAAAAATTTCTTGGTTAGGTAGAGATCCATTCTCCAAATTAGATCTCCACCTACCAATATTTTTTTTTTCAAAAATTTTTTTTTTTCTAAAAAAAGTATTAAAAAAATATTTTTCAATATGATCTTAACCGTCCATCAAGATTAATGGACGGTAGAGATCTATTTAAATATTTTTTTAATTTAATTAATTTTTTAGAAACAAATTAAGAGAAAATGACCACAATTACCCTTCTATACCTTTTAATTAACTTAAATTTTTAATGTATAAAAAAACTTATTTTATCAATTACTATTTGGAAAAGATAATAATCAGTACTTTAATAAAAGCAATAACATTAAATTAACTTAAGTAAAATATATGAATAAAATAAAGTCAATTACAACATAGTCTAAAATAAAACAGTTGATAACAATAATTCTAAAAAAACTATTAATAATCTGGAAGGTTATCTTCATTTTCTCCATAACCACCAAAATATTGGCTAAAGGTGTTGGATGATTCAATTCCACCTTGAGATTGTCGATCTCGAGCCCTTCTTTCATAAATACTCATTTGCTCTCTTCGAAGAGCTTCACGTAGCATTGGATCTTCTATGAAATTTACATCTTTCTGTAAAATTTTATTTTCTTCACGTCGTTCCCGCAATTCTAATTTGTTTTGCCTCATTTTGAGCTCGTAACAATTGGAGTTCGTAATTCTTTTCAAACATAGTTTGGGTTTCTTGTAGACGGGCATTGCTCTCTTTGAATATACCTTTCATTTCTCGATTTTCTTCTTTAATGGATTTATCAAATTGTATCATCTCCTCACTTTGTTTCTTTTCATTTTTTCTTTCTTTCTCCCAACAAATCTTTCAGATGAATCATTATTGTCATTAATTTTCTCTTCATTTTCAAAATCTGCATTTAAATCAATACAAAATGACGACGTACATGGAGTTGATTTGGTAGAGTCGATTGTGATGCATCATTGCAGTCATTTCGCTTTTGACGACTTGGAGTATGATCACTATTAACATCGGCAAATTTCTCAATGTCTTTAAGGAGGGGCCACACATGATCAAATTTGAATCCTTTTTTAAATTTTGGATCTTGTGCTAGTAAGGCTTTTTGGCTTGATTTAACTGTAAAATGTGAAGAAAAAAAAATAAGTTTTCAAAATGACATCAAAATAAGAGTAAAATTAATTTCATAAATATGTGTAAATAGCTTTTAATAGATACTTACCACATCTTGTTTTGAAGCGCCGCTTGGTTTTAAATATTCAATTTGCCGAACACATTCTCTCAATATTCCAATTGCTGCCATGATTACTTGTATCCATTTTTTGTAGAGATCTCCAGAGTCGGACAATTGAGATATGCACTAGTAATGCTTTATGATATTCAGTCTCAATGCAAGACCAAAATATATGCATAGATTGGTCTCAACCTATAATCGAGTTTTGAGAAACATCGAGGTAGATATGACATAGGAGTTGATCTTCCTCATTTGAATATGAGGCGCTTCGTAGAGTATTCTAAGTACTATCACCAGAATTCCTACTTGAAGACATTTTTGCAGAGATAAATTTTTTTGGTAACAAATGGTGTTTGAAACTAATAGAAGAGATAGAGATGCTTTGATTTGGATGAGAAATATCTACTATTTATAGAATCATCCAACGGTCCATATGAAGACTAAATCTAATCCAACGGCTGATAGGAGATAAGGTTGGATTTTGTGTCATGTCTTGGGTAGAGTATGGAAGAGATAAGAATCTCATCCAACAGTCCAGATGAAGACCAAATCTAAGTCCATAAAAGATAAGGTTAGATTTTGTGTCATGTCTTAGGTAGAGTGTGGAAGAGATAAGAATCTCATCCAGTAATCCAGATGAAGACCAGATCTAATCCAATGGCTAAAAATAAATTCTTCATTTCCTATTTATAAAAGGCAAAGCCTCTATCATCTATTTCATCATTCAACCATCCACCAAAGTTTATCAAATCCATTTACATTTCTCTTCAACAATGAGTTTCGAAGTTGGCCCATCTAAATCCCCATCCGCATTATCATCCTCATCTTCGTCTTCGTCTTCAAATCCCGAAGAAGAACTTGATTTCACTGCAGCAATAGAGGCACAAAATCAAGTTACGTATGCAGAACATAGAACAATACTTAATGTATATGCTAACAATTACCTCCTCATAGCTTACTATCTCAATCAAGAAGATAATGACCAACCATGTCATAGAGGCTCAATTCCTGGTTATAAAGTGATACATCGTGGGCGGGAAGAAGCTAAACATAATCTATGGGATGATTACTTTACAAAGAATCCACAGTATAATTAGTCAATATTTCGTAGACGATCTCGAATGGGTCGAAGTTTATTCCTCTGTATTGTCAACGAAGTCAGACGTCATGACAACTATTTCGTGCAACAAAGGGATGGACTAGGTAGACTCAGAATGTCGAGTTTGCAAAAGATAATAGTTGTGTTTCAAATGTTGGCGTATGGTGTATTGACAGATTCCACTGATGAATACATTAAAATTGAGGAGTCTATAGCAATTGAAAGTATGAAGAGATTTTGTCGAGCTGTTATGAAGGTCTTTGGGGAGCATTACTTGAGATCACCTAACGCAGATGACGTTGCAAGGCTGCTCCAAATAGGTGAGAAACGTGGTTTTCCAAGAATGCTAGGGAGTCTAGATTGTATGCATTGGACATGAAAAAAATTGTCCAACGGCTTAGGTAGGACAATACAGTGGATGCAGCGGATCTCAAACTATTATTCTTAAGGCTGTAGCTAATTATGATCTTTAGATATGACATGCATATTTTTTATTTTCCAGGTTCCAATAATGACATTAATGTGTTAGAAGCATCCCACTTATTCTCAAACCTCGCTGAAAGTATGACTCCTCTAGCTCATTATGTCATTCAAGGAAAAGAGTACAATACCGGGTATTACTTAGCCGATGGTATATACCCTAAATGGTCTACTCTTGTACAAACTATTCATGATCCACGGGGTCCCAAAAAAAAGTTATCTACGATGAAACAAGAAGCATGCAGGAAGGATGTTGAACTTGCATTTAGAGTTCTCCAATCATAGTTTGCAATAGTGAAAGGTCCAGCACATTTTTGGAACAAACATGTATTGCATGATATAATGTCAGCATGCATTATAATGCACAATATGATCGTTGAGGATGAACATGATGTGCATGTAGGCAATGATAATTCGAGAAAAGTACTGGCCCCCGAAGTTGAGATGGTAGCAGATGAAAACACCCGGTTTCAACAATTCATTACTCGATATAGACAAATTAGAGACAAAGAGGCTCACATCGCTCTTCGTAATGCATTGATTGAATATTTGTGTGAGCAATAAAGTAACTCACTAAATTAGATAGTTAGAATATTTAAGAGTTCTAGTAAATTATTATTATTCAGGATTTATTTATGTTTTATGAAAGTGATCGGTCATTTATTTTCATATAATTACGACCCTTAAACCATATCTTTTAATTGTATTCTTGAGTATTTTTGGTGCTTTTGACGTGTTTTCCTCTAGTGTACAGGTAATAAGGTTTTGTGCGTAATTGAAGAGTTTTAGTGGATTAAATTGAAGATTTGGGAGTGCACAGCTGTCATGGTTTGGAGGCTGCCGTAAATTCTACAAGATGAACTGGGTTGAGCGCCTTATATTTCTGGAAAGGTCACGATGTCTGCTATCCGACAAATTTTACGGTTCATGATTTCGAGTTGTCTAGAGAAAGTTATGCTCATTTTCACAATAGTGCGCAGACTCACGACTTTTATGTCGAGAGTTAAGTCATGAGTCATGTTTCGGAGGCCTTCATAAATTCCAGAGAATGAAATGGGTTTCGAGCTTTATATGTATGGAAAGATATAGATGTCTACTTTCCAATACATTTTACAGTTCGTGATTTGGAGTTTTCTAGAGGAAGATATGGTCATTTACGTAACAGTGTGCAATCCTGAAATTTGGACCAGTGAGCACCGCGACCTAGTACCGCAACCGTAGGTCGCGATACACTGGTCGCGATGAAACATTAATTTTTTGGTAGTGAGCACCGCGAGCACAGTGCCGCGACCAGCGGTAGCGACCCACGGTCGCGATGGCGACGCGAGAAACCTTATTTCCAATGTCTATAAGTAGAAAAAGGGTTCAAAAGAGAGGGGATTCAGCTAGGGCTCTAAAGAGAGGACCAAGAGAGAAGAGAAGAGGCAAAGAGGGGAGAAGAAGATCACCTTGAAACCAAGAGGGATTGGATTCAATCCTTGAGCCAAAATCTCACCATCAAGCTTGGATTTGGAGAAAGTGGAAGCTAAACAAATTCCCAATGAGGAGGAGGATGAAAGTTCATCACACCTAGAGTTTTTCTATCCCTTTCCTTCTTTATTTTCATGCTTGTAACTCTCTTTATTAATTGGAAAACATGTTTAGTTGTAAATCTTTGATTATGAACTAAATTTGTAAGTTAGGGTTTTGATGGATCTTATTCTATGATGATTGAATGAATTGATTGTTTAATTTGTTGTGGTTGATTATTATGTTGTTGAGTGGTATTATTGTGCTTAATGCTTTTGAATGTGAAGGCCTACATTTAGATGATAAATTGGTTGTGTGTTATGTACCGAGAGGAGACGCCCACCACGTGCTCGATATAATGTCCACCACAAGTAGAATTAGATAGAGATATACTAATTTGCTTGTGTGATCACATAGGGTGTTTATTGTGACTAATGCATTCTCATGCACTTGGATATACCATCGAGAGATAGGATATTAGTGTATGTGTAATAGGTCCGATTTACCTCGAGAGGGGACTTTGGATAAATTAGATAAACACGGTCATCTTCATGAATAATTAGACTACAACAATGTGCTTTCATGGAACTCAATTAGATGGAATAGGTGAATTCAAATACCCTAACTAATCTCTCATATTGGTTGTTTGCTTTACTTTTATGTTTTTATATTGTTATCTTTTAATTCGTTCTTTTAAACCTTTCGATTATCCAAATAGAAATAGGCTTGGTTAATTTTAGTACTCAACGCCTAAATATCCCTGTGGAGATGATAATTTACTCATCATTTTATTACTTGTGCCGACCCCGTATACATGATCGGTCATTTATTTTCATATATTTACGACCCCTAAACCGTATCTTTTAATTGTATTCTTAAGTATTTTTGGTGCTTTTGACGTGTTTTCCTTGAGTGTGCAGGTTTAGGGACCTAAGTGATGATTTTGTATATTTGTGGGGAAAATGTGTAATTTCAGTAACATTATGGAAGGGCATCTATGAAAGAATAGCAAAGTTCTGGGGCAAAGCTGCAATTTCAAAAAGTTCCACCAAACTTAAGTGAAACGGTGCGTTTTGCACCAAAGGTTTTGCACCAATCATGGGGCAGGTGGGCGAAAGCTAAAGCGATGAGGTAAAAACTTGTACATATTTTCTTTTATTTTATTGTTATTTTTATTTTTATTTTTTTTTAGTTTAAATTTTCTTGTGTTTCGTAACTATTTCCCATGAACATTTTGAAGTGTTGTGCCTTGAGTTGAAAATTTTGAAGTTCGGGGGAAGTTTGGTTGGATGTACATATTATTGAAGTGTTTGATTTTTTTTTATTTTTTTTTTGTTTGTTTTTGTGTGTCTATTTAGATTTGTTAGTTGTGGATATCTAGGGTTGTTAGTTGTGGATATTAGGACTGTTGTTATGTGTTCATTTGTTTTGTGAGTTTTTGTTTTTATGTCGAGTTTGATTGTTTTTAGTTTTTATTTCTAGTTTTTTTTGTTTTTATTTCTTTATAAGCCCCTTTTCTTCGTACGTAAGGTGTAAAACATTGAGGACAATGTTTATTTTAAGTTTGGAGGTATTGTTTGGTGTTTGTGTGTTTGTGCGTCTGATTGGTGTATATAGGCTGGAAACCTAGACATTCCTCATACGCAATGCGTTTGGAAGACTTAGGTATAACAATGCCACGTACACCAGTTTTCGAGTCTTTTATTGTATTTTCGTATTTTGTCGTGTTTGTGTTAGGATAGCGAAACCATATGCATGCTTTATAGATAATTGAGTAATAATATGTAAATACTTAGGTCATTTGAGTGTACAAAGTTGTTATTTGGAATAATGCCGGTAGTGTTTTTGCATCTAAACATATAGGTCTGACGTCTTTGCATTGTAATATGTGACAACTTTCAATTAATAGCTCTGATTAATAGTGGAGACTACCCTTAGTGAGATTCTGAGATTATTGCGTATTTATTCTGAGGGAATTCTTGTTTCTACTCTTATACACTTTCTTGAGCTTTATTGTGATTAGATTGATCTCTATAGGTTTGCATTGGATGTTAATGAACTGCATTATGAAAATCTTGTATATTTGTGCTGAATGTTCAATTGAGTAGATGTTGGAGATATGATCCAGGCATTGTGTGTGAATTCCTGAATAGCTTGATTTCTTATCCGTAATTGCGTGCTCCCTATCTCATTCGCGGCCAAACACTCTCATATTAGCCTTTTATTGTATGACCTACATATCCAAAAATCCTAGCCGAAATTGTAAGACGTTACCTTTGACGCTTGGAAACTAGAGACAATTAAAAGAAAAATGTGTACGTGTTGAGTGAGAAAGAGGAGTGGAGCTAAAAATATGAAAAGGATGTGGGAAATGTGCAGAAAAAGAGAATAGCCAACATTAAAAATAATGAATAAAATAAGAAGAGTTGGCTAAAATGAGAAAAAAGAGTGAAATGCACAAAGTAAAAATTGAGAAAAGGTTGAAAATGAGGTTGAAGGAGAAAGGTGTAGAAGAGGAAGGGAAGAAAAGTTGAACAATTTTGGTAGTCGTGAGAGAAGTTGCACGAATGGAAAATTTTATGAAGTCTCTCAATAGGTTTCCAAGTGAGTTGAACCCAATTTCCGTTCTTTTTGAGCCAATCACCCTAAGCCCCATTACAACCATATAAAGACCTGTTGATCTCCTGAAGAAATTCAATTGTAATATTTGACATGTATATACACGAATTTTTCTGTTCTTAGCATTTGATATCTTTCATGAGATCCTTTATTAAATTTGTGCGTTCTTTCTAATTATTGATGCATACGACACATTTCGAAATTATTTGCTCATAAATTCCAGTCGTATGCAATGGAAAGTGTGATTGCCTAGGTTCTGAGTGCTATTGAGTGAAAACTGGTGAGATTAGAGTCGAGGCGAATTATATCAGCGGTTTATTGTTATGGAAGGTGTCACGATTATAAATGCGTTGCATGTCAGTGTCCTGTATGATATATGGTGTATTAGACTTATTGACAGCATTTTGGATTTCTGATTTTGTGCTATTCTTATACCTTTGCATTTGTGTATATATTTAATTTGATGTTGAGCTATGTATGTGGTTAGCTTAGGACGTTTGTGGGTATCGTAGCTGGTAAACCCTCACGAGACTATAACTCGTCCACTAGGGCCACCTAGGGGTTTAAAGGCTTGTGGCACGTGCTAAGTGCAATCGTTGCATCCTACGAAAATGGATATAGCTTAGTTCGTTTTTATTCTTAGTTCCAGCTATCCTTATTTTTGTTTTTAATCGTGGTGTGTTTCGATTTGCTTGAGGACAAGCAAAAGATAAGTTTGGGGGTATTTGATCGGTCATTTATTTTCATATATTTACGACCCCTAAACCGTATCTTTTAATTGTATTCTTAAGTATTTTTGGTGCTTTTGACGTGTTTTCCTTGAGTGTGCAGGTTTAGGGACCTAAGTGATGATTTTGTATATTTGTGGGGAAAATGTGTAATTTCAGTAACATTATGGAAGGGCATCTATGAAAGAATAGCAAAGTTCTGGGGCAAAGCTGCAATTTCAAAAAGTTCCACCAAACTTAAGTGAAACAGTGTGTTTTGCACCAAAGGTTTTGGGTTTTAAGTTGAACGACGCCGTTTTGGACCAAAGCTTTGGTCCAAAACGACGTCGTTTTGGTTAAGAAATAAAACAAAAAAAATAAAAATCCAGTTCGCCATGCATGCACGACCAGCCCTCTCCTCGCGTCCAGCAGCTCGCGTTGAAGACGAACCAGACCACCAGTGAGCTGCACGAGCTCGACCGCGGCCTGTGCTCGCGTCCTTCATCTCGCGGCGATGATGAGCCCAGTCCAGACAGTGAGCAGCGCGAGGACAGCCGCGACCACAGCAGCTCGCAATGAAGCTCGCGATGGAGAAGAAAATGGCAGCAGTGGGCAAGGCGAGATCGAGCGCGGTGTGTCCTCCTCGCGGTGCTGCTCGCGTTCCAGACTCTCCTAGCCGTCCAGTGAAGGCCGCGACCAAGCCACCGTGACCACAGGTCGCGGTGGTGGTCGCGGTGAAGAAAAATCGCAGCCCTAAGTTCGCACTATAAGAAGAAAAGTGGCAGAAACTTGCCAAGGGAGAGAGAGCTCGTGGCAGCAGTCCAAGCAGCCCCCAAGCTGCTCTAAGGGTGATCTCAACCCTCCTTGCTCCTCCCAAACACATCCCAAGCATCACAAATTATCACAACAACTCTAGATCGTGGGTGTTCATCGAAGAAGAGGAAGATCGAAAGCGGAGAAGTTCAAGCCGGACCAAAGCGGAACTTCGAGTCTTGAGAGCTTCAATGGGTTGTATTTCATCTCATTTATCTTCCTTGATTGTTCATTTATGATTTTGAGTTGTTAGAACTATTGTTAGGTGATTTTCGGAACCGTGAACGGATTTGGATTTTATTGTTTATGAATATATTTTATGTGATTTATCTCATGATATTATGTGCTTAATAATAATCAATATATTTTCCATTTCCGTGATTGGAACCGTGTAACTACCTCGCATTATCCTCCATTGAATCCATCTCGTTTTATTTTAATTGTTTTAGTTAATTTAATTTAGTTTAATTAATTGTAAACCATGATTATGGGCTAAACTTGTGAGTTGGGGTTTTGATGGATCCTATTCTATGATGATTGAATGAATTGATTGTTTAATTTGTTGCGGTTGATTATTGTGTTGTTGAGTGGTTTTATTATACTTAATGCTTTGAATGTGAAGGCCTACATTTAGATGATAAATTGGTGGTGTGTTATGTACCGAGAGGAGACGCCCACCACGTGCTCGATATAATGTCCACCACAAGTAGAATTGGATAGAGATATGCTGATTTTCTTGTGTGATCACATAGGGTGTTTATTGTAATTAATGCATTTCCATGCACTTGGATATACCATTGAGAGATAAGATATTAGTGTGTGCGGAATAGGTCCGATTTACCTCGAGAGGGGACTTTGGATAAATTAGATGAACACGGTCATCATCATGCATAGTTAAACCTCAACAATGTGCTTTTATGAAATTCAATTGGATGGAATAGGTGAATTCAAATACCCTAACTAATCTCTCATATTGGTTGCTTGCTTTATTTTCATGTTTTTATATTTTTATTATTTAATATCTTTCGATTATTCAAATAGAAATAGGCTTGGTTAATTTTAGTACTCAACGCCTAAATATCCCTGTGGAGACGATAATTTACTCATCATTTTATTACTTGTGCCGACCCCGTATACTTGCGGGTAACAAAAAGTCGCCTCAATACTTGCGGGTAACAAAAAGGCGTGTCAAGTTTTTGGCGCCGTTGCCGGGGATATTTTAGTTGTGTTGATATTAATACCAATTAAGTCTATAGCTAATTTGGATTTGTATATATTTTATTTTTATTCTTATTAATTTTGATTTTTTTTTTTGTTTTCTATGGAGGACATGTATTCTTGGTATGAGGTGCCTGAGCTTACCGAGGAAGTGGCGACTAGAGACTATGAAGCACCTTTGGGTTGTTTCTTATGTAGGGGACCGCATATGAGTACTGATTGTCAGGTGGGCAATCCGTTTGCTGAGAGCCGTTCTGAGCAAATGCAGTACGAGGGCTATGTACATTATCAACAGAACAACCCCTACCTGAGCTCGTACAATCCTGGGTGGAGCAATGATGTTGATTATTCATGGAGCAACCAGCAAGAAAATGGGTCAAGATTGGAAAACATGCTTGTCGACTACGTGACAAAGATGGAAATCCAGGAACAGCAGGAAAAAGATGCAGCTTTGGAAGACATGATTATTAAATTCATGATAAAGCTGGATGAAAAAATGGATTCCCAAGATGAGGCCCTTAAGAAGCTGGAAGCTAAACTTGATCAAGTTGCTTAATATACTCAAGTTGCTACCCAAAGCTTGGAGATTCAAATCAGTCAATTAGCTATAGAGATCCAATGGCAAGAGCACGAACCATATCCTATGATGCAATGCAATGAAACGGCCGTGGAAATCGAAGAGCAAATTGAGCATCAGATTTGGGTTGATCAAGTAGAGATGGAAGGGAGCAAGAGTTTGTTGCATGAAGATGATATATCTACCCTTCCAGAGCCACTTGAGATTTGCCTAGTCCAGAGTACCACTGCGAAAGAAGAAAGCCACCAAGATACATATGTTTCTGTAGACCTCGGAGAAGGGAAGCACAAACCACCTCCGCCTTTTGAGAAGCCACCGCACTTGGGCAGTAAAGAGATACTATCGCATTCGAGGTATGCAGTGCTGGGAGAGTTTCATTCTCTTCCAGTCATTTGGTTAGGATGGTGCGGTAAGCTGATGAGGAGATACCAATCATGTGGCAGGTGGGCAAAAGCTCAAGCGATGAGGTAAAATCTGTACATTATTTTTTTTTATTTTTTTTTTGTTTTTTTTATTTTATTTCTTTTTAGTATTTGGTAACCCTTGCCCATGGACCTTATTAGAAGTGTTGTGCCTTGTGTTGAAAATTTTGAAGTTCGGGGGAAGTTTGGTTGGATGTACATATTATTGAAGTGTTTGATTCCTTTGATTTTGTTTTTGGTTGCATTTGTGTATCTATTTAGGATTGTTAGTTGTGGATATGTAGGATTGTTAGTTGTGGATATTAGGACTGTTGTTCTGTCTTCATTTGTTTTGTGCGTTTTTGTTTTTGTGTCTAGTTTGATTGTTTAGTTTTTAGTTTTTATTTCTTTATAAACCCCTTTTTCCTCGTACGTAAGGTGTTAAAACATTGAGGACAATGTTTATCTTAAGTTTGGGGGTAGTGTTTGTGTGTTTTTATGCCTTGTTGGTGTATATAGGCTGGAAACCTAGACTTTCCTCATACGCACTGCGTTTGGAAGACTTAGGCATAACAATGCCACGTACACCAGTTTTCGAGTCTTTTATTGTATTTTCTTATTTTGTAGTGTTTGTGTTAGGATAGTAAAACCATATGCATGCTTTACAGATAATTGAGTAATAATATGTAAATACTTAGGTCATTTGAGTGTAGAAAGTTGTTAATTGGAATAATGCCAGTAGTGTCTTTGCATCTAAACATATAGGTCTGACGTCTTTGCTTTGTAATATGTGACAACTTTCAATTAATAGCTCTGATTAATAGTGGAGACTACCCTTAGTGAGATTTTGAGATTATTGCGTATTTATTCTGAGGGAATGTTTGTTTCTACTCTTAAACACTTTCTTGAGCTTTATTATTATTAGATTGATCTCTATAGGTTTGCATTGGATGTTAATAAATTGCATTAGGAAAATCTTGTATATATGTTTTGAACGTTCAATTGAGTAGATTTTGGAGATATGATCCAGGCATTGTGTTTGAATTCCTAAATAGCTTGATTTCCTATCCTTAAATTGTGTGCTCCTTATCCCATTCGCGGCCAAACACTAGCATATTAGCCTTTTATTGTATGATCTATATATCCAAAAATCCTAGCCGAAATTGTAAGACGTTACCTTTGACGCTTGGAAACTAGAGACAATTAAAAGAAAAATGTGTAAGTGTTGAGTGAGAAAGAAGAGTGAAGTTAAAAATATGAAAAGGAGGTGGGAAATGTGCAGAAAAAGAGAATAGCCAACATTAAAAAAAATGTATATATATAAAAATAGTTGGCTAAAATGAGAAAAAGGAGTGAAATGCACAAAGTAAAAATTGAAAAAGGGTTGAAAAGAGGTTGAAGGAGAAACGCGAGCAAAAGATTTGGAAGAAAAGTTGAATGAATTTGGTAGTCATGAGAGAAAATGCACAAATTGAAAATTTTATGAAGTTTCTCAATAGGTTTCCAAGTGAGTTGAGCCCGATTTCCGTCCTTTGTAAGCCAATCACCCAAAGCCCCATTATAATCTGAAAAAGACCTGTTGATCTCCTTAGGAAGCTTAACTGTAATATTTGACATGTATGTGCATTAATTTTTCTGTTCTTAGCATTTGATATCTTTCATAAGATCCTTTGTTAAATTTGTGCGTTCTTTCTAATTATTGATGCATACGACATATTTTGAAATTATTTGCTCATAAATTCCAGTCGTATTCAGTTGAAAGTGTGATTGCCTAGGTTCTGAGTGCTATTGAGTGAAAACTTGTGAGACTAGAGTCGAAGCGAATTACATTAGAGGTTATTAGCATGGAAGGTGTCACGATTATAAATGCGTTGCATGTCAGTGTCCTATATGATATAAGGTGTATTAGACTTATTGACAGCATTTTGAATTTATGATTTTGTGCTATTCTTATACCTTTGCATTTGTGTATATATTTAATTTGATGTTGAGCTTTGTATGTGTTTAGCTTAGGACGTTTGTGGGTATCGTAGCTGGTAAACCCTCACAAGACTATAACTCGTCCACTAGGGCCACCTAGGGGTTTAAAGACTTGTGGCACGTGCTAAGTGCCATCGTTGCATCCTACGAAAATGGATATAGCTTAGATCGTTTTTGTTCTTAGTTTTAGTTATTTTTGTCTTTGCTTTTAGTTGTGCTGTGTTCCGATTTGCTTGAGGACAAGCAAAAGATAAGTTTGGGGGTATTTGATTGGTCATTTATTTTCATATAATTACGACCCTTAAACCATATCTTTTAATTGTATTCTTGAGTATTTTTGGTGCTTTTGACGTGTTTTCCTCTAGTGTACAGGTAATAAGGTTTTGTGCGTAATTGAAGAGTTTTGGTGGATTAAATTGAAGATTTGGGAGTGCACAGCTGTCATCATTTGGCGGCTGCCATAAATTCTACAAGATGAACTGGGTTGAGCGCCTTATATTTCTGGAAAGGTCACGATGTCTGCTTTCCGGCAAATTTTACGGTTCATGATTCCGAGTTGTCTAAAGAAAGTTATGCTCATTTTCACAATAGTGCGCAGACTCACGACTTTTATGTCGAGAGTTAAGTCATGAGTCATATTTCGGAAGCCTTCATAAATTCCAGAGAATGAACTGGGTTTCGAGCTTTATATGTATGGAAAGATATAGATGTCTACTTTCCAATACATTTTACGGTTCGTGATTTGGAGTTTTCTAGAGGAAGATATGGTCATTTTCGTAACAATGCGCAATCCTGAAATTTGGACCAGTGAGCACCGCGACCTAGTACCGCGACCGTAGGTCGCGATACACTGGTCGCGATGAAACATCAATTTTTTGGCAGTGAGCACCGCGAGCACAGTGCCGCGACCAGCGGTAGCGACCCACGGTCGCAATGGCGACGCGAGAAACCTTATTTTCAATGTCTATAAGTAGAAAAATGGCTCAAAAGAGAGGGGATTCAGCTAGGGCTCTAAGGAGAGGACCAAGAGAGAAGAGAAGAGGCAAAGAGGGGAGAAGAAGATCACCTTGAAACCAAGAGAGATTGGATTCAATCCTTGAGCCAAAATCTCACCATCAAGCTTGGATTTGGAGAAGTGGAAGCTAGACAAATTCCCAACGAGGAGGAGGACGAAAGTTCATCACACCTAGAGTTTTTCTATCCCTTTCCTTCTTTATTTTCATGCTTGTAACTCTCTTTATTAATTGGAAAACATGTTTAGTTGTAAATCTTTGATTATGAACTAAATTTGTAAGTTAGGGTTTTGATAGATCTTATTCTATGATGATTGAATGAATTGATTGTTTAATTTGTTGTGTTTGATTATTATGTTGTTGAGTGGTATTATTGTGCTTAATGCTTTTGAATGTGAAGGCCTACATTTAGATGATAAATTGGTTGTGTGTTATGTACCGAGAGGAGATGCCCACCACGTGCTCGATATAATGTCCACCACAAGTAGAATTAGATAGAGATATACTAATTTGCTTGTGTGATCACATAGGGTGTTTATTGTGACTAATGCATTCTCATGCACTTGGATATACCATCGAGAGATAGGATATTAGTGTATGTGTAATAGGTCCGATTTACCTCGAGAGGGGACTTTGGATAAATTAGATAAACACGGTCATCTTCATGAATAATTAGACTACAACAATGTGCTTTCATGGAACTCAATTAGATGGAATAGGTGAATTCAAATACCCTAACTAATCTCTCATATTGGTTGTTTGCTTTACTTTTATGTTTTTATATTGTTATCTTTTAATTCGTTCTTTTAAACCTTTCGATTATCCAAATAGAAATAGGCTTGGTTAATTTTAGTACTCAACGCCTAAATATCCCTGTGGAGACGATAATTTACTCATCATTTTATTACTTGTGCCGACCCCGTATACTTGCGGGTAACAAAAAGGCGTGTCAGTAAGTCGCTATTTACTTAATGAAATATCTTTATTTAAAAAAAAACTTTTTATATTTTTGGATGGTGTGATTATTGACTAGAAAAAGTATGTGGTTTAAAATTAATGAAAATTTAATAGTAGAAAAATAAGTGGGTGAAAAAAAAACTTGCTCGAAAAATAAGTGGATAAAAAATTAGATACAAAATTAGTTAGTTAAATAAAAAAATAAGTTTAAAAAAAATTAGAATAATATTATATTAAAAATAAAAATATTTAATTTGGATATTTAATTTTTTTTATATAATTTATATAATTATTTAATAATAATATTTTTATTCTAAATAAATAAATATTACTTAAAAAATTATATATAAAATGTTATTTAAAAATTATATTCACACCAATTAAACATTAAATAGATTAGAATGAAAAAAAATATATATTAGGTCAGAGGTGACCTTAGAAAACCATTAAAAAACTAATGGACATTTGATACTATTTTAATATAAAATTTAGCATATTAGGTCAGAGGTGACCTTAGAAAACCATCAAGAATCTTATGGACATGACAAGTCGTAAATAAACTTGTCATGACAGCTCTCTTATTATTCCCCTCACGTGCATCATGTCAAATTCAAAACACATCGTACGGTCCACATCAACTCGACAGACCACAGAATGACACCGCCACAAGTCGCCTCCAAATTAATTTCGTATAGACCCCAATGACCTACAACAGTCGTGGAGCTCTGTGATTGGGAGAGCACCACCCACCGAGCATGTAATTATCCAAACAGAAGGAGGAATTTGTTGCTGGGGTGACCAGTGACGCATCATGAAGCCACGTGTTGAAATGTTTACGCGTTTAGGTAGATACGTTGCGTTACGTGGATAAGTAGCTCACGCCTCAGCATTAACCCAACATATATAGATCGCACGCGGTCATTTTGATTTCACTTGTAATATATACTTTTTGTCTCTCTTTATGCTTACAAATATTCTCTCTGAAAATGGAAGTATCATCAGGAGTTGGAATTGATAGAAAATCATCGATTGAAACTGAGCCGAGGACTCTCAGTATTGATCAAATCCAATATGCAAGGGTAAGTTGTTAGTCTCTTTTTCTCTTGGAGGTTTGATCGATCCCTCTTGTAAAACACTTGTTTGATCTTAAGTTTTATCAAATCTGAATAATTTTCTTCGTTGGACGTATATTGTTGGTGCATATGGTGATGCAGGAAGCAGCACTTAATGTGATGCGTACAAGGAGCATAGAAGAAGCCATGAATATCTTCACGGAGGTGAGGGTTGATCTTTTTCTGGGTTTATAAAACTATCAAAACATCATTTAGGCATGCACCGACGTGAATATGCAGATACAACATTAAAGTTTGAGAAATCGTGAGAAATAATAATTAAATGGAAGTGGGTGTGATTTATGCAGGGTTTAGAACCAGTGGAGAGTATGACAGGGCAAAATGACACAAGGGACCTCGGAGAAGAGCTCCAGTATTTAGAAGAGCAACTGCAAGTAGCAGTGCTGGTCAGGGATGTGGCCACTGCACCTTTCTAGTTTCTAGACATCTTTTCATGTAATAGTATAAATTTTGGAGTTTGTTCCTTTTCCATCAATTTATTTGCATTATACCAATCTGTTAATTCTTTGTACATATCCTTTTGTGTCTTGCATTGCATGTATATTTAAAAGTGGAAAGCATTCATGTTTTTGTGGTGGTAAAGCACCAAATTGGTAAAAGTTGATATAATGCAATGAAAATAGCAAATAGGCATGGCCCCGGTTCGGTTCGAATCGAGCGGTTAGAACCGAACCGGCGGTTTTTAATCGGAACCGTTGGTTCCGGTTAAAAATCGATTCCGGAACCGAGACCCAAGATTCCGATTTCAGTTAGCTTTAAGAAAGTAACCGAAACCGTCGGTTAGGAACCGACAGTTCAAGGAACCGCCCGATTCCGGCAGTTTCGGTTCTTGGACGGTTTTTTAATTTCTTTTTCTTTTTTGAAAATTTAAATTTAAAAAAAAAATAAAAAAAATTTAAAATGTGTGGCCGTTGGCCTTTTCAGGCCAACCGCCACATGTCAGGCTGCTGCCTGCCAGTGGCAGCAGCCTGACACTACAGTCTACCACCTCAACGGCTCCTTAGTGTGAAATTACCATATAATGCCCTAAAAAATTACAGATAGACCCCCTAAATTTTGAAAAATATTATTTTTCTCCCCAACCCAAAAAACTATATAAACCTCATTCCTCTTCAATTCAATTCACACCATTTTCTCTCAATCTCATTCTCTCATTCTCTTAATATTTTTCTCATTCTCTCAATTTTTCTCTAATTCTCTTAAAGTCTCATTCAGTTATTTTTTCAATCTTGTTCTTATTTTTCAATACTGCAATCATTTTCGTTATTTATTTAAATTGTATTCTTTACCATTATAAATTTATAATAGCATCACAATCAAGACCGTCTATTTTCGGAGGCCGATGATCCTTTTCCAGAAGGTCCGTTTCCGGCAGAGACATTGAACAGCTACCGGATTTAAATGCTGGAGAAGTGCAAAGTCGCCGTGCCGCTAGCCTAGAATTAAATTTCAACGATGCAAATTTTGCTGAGTGCTTACAACACAGAGAATTTGAGGAGGTAATATTTGGTAATGATACTCCTCCTAATTTTACTCCTCAGTATTCTCATCCCCATCTCTCTGGGTCTGGGGCCCCTGGTCCCTCTTGTGAAAACCCTTCCCCTCCCCCTCCAAGTGAAACCGTACAAGATCCACAGCCAGATTTGACAAAGTACAAATTTGAACTTTTTAAAGTTCATATGAGGAGGGTGGAGAAGGAATCGGGAGAAGTTGTGGTGACTTGCAACTATTGCAACAAAGATTTTAAGTGGAACAAATCTGGAGGGTACGGGACGTACTGGAAGCACATTAACACCAAGCATCCAGTCGAAGCTCAGCATGAGCGTAGCCGAGGACAATATCAAATTTCCAAGGACACATCTCCTAACCATCCTTTATTTAAATATAGTGATGTAAATAATAGGGAACAACTAGCAAGAATGGTAGCGACTGAACATCTTCCTTTTAGTTTTGGAGAAAAAACTAGTTTTTTAAAATATTGTCATAATACTTTAAATCCCGCTGCATGTAGAGTACCTAGAACCACATTAAAACGTACCATGTGTGACATTTATAAAAAAGAAAAAAAAAAGCATTAGTTAGATATTTTCAAAATTATATGGGTCGTGTGTCTGTTTGTGCCGATATCTGGAGCGATCATTGGTAAAAACATTCATACGTAGGACTTACTTACCATTATGTTGACCAATCATGGGAGTTACAAAAACGAATTCTTGCATTTAGAGTTTTTGACGACACACATACTGCCGATAATATTTACAAATTAATGAAAATTATTTTTGAAAAATATTGTATTGAAAGTAAAATTTTTACAATTGGTTTTGATAATACTGCAAACAATACTGCCGCCATTCCACAATTAATTCAATTGTGTCAACTCTACTCTGGCGGCAGATTTTTTCATCAAAGATGTGTTTGCCATGTTTTAAATATATGTGTACAACATGGTTTGCAAACATTTCAAGAATGGATTACACCAATTAGGGATGCCCTATACTATTTGTGGAAATATCCTAGCACTATGAAACAATGGGCTAGGTATTGTAAATCTAACGGGAAACATCCAATTAGATTTTCTCGTGATGTTCCAACTCGTTGGAACTCCACATATATATTGCTTTGTGAAAGCTATGACTATAGAAAATTATTAGTTAGATTTATGCAGCATAATGTTAGTAGCGTTAATTTGTACGTTTTATCCGGTATATATTATCCAACTTCACATTTATTTTTATGTGAATCCATTAATATTGTAGATGCACTTAATGAATGTGCACAAGTATTGGAACTATCTGCATGTGTTGCTGCAATGAGAGATAGATGGTTAAATTATTATAGGGACATTCCTTCGATTTATACTGTCGCTTCAGTTTTTGACCCTAGGTGTAAATTTGATAGTTTATATGAATATTTAACATTTTATTATCAATCTTTAGGGCTACACAACGTAGATATTAGTGCTTTATATAATAATGTTAGAAAATTATTTTATTCAATGTATGACGAATATCGTACTGTATACGGTCCCTCACTGAACATTAATGTTCAGCAACCTACTGCAAGCAGAAGTAGTCATTCTCATTCTCGCTTTCCCTCATTAAGGAAGTTAGGGTCAAGCGTGTTGTCCAAAAAATCAAGGGCACATGGGAGTTCTTCGTCTTCATCAACCTATGTTTCAGATGTTGATCTTTACGTAAACACCTCTTTTAAGTATTTGGACAGCGAAGACTTTAATATCCTACATTGGTAGAGGGAACACGAAACTAACTTTCCAATTTTGGCCCTCATTGCCAAGCAAATTTTTGGAACCTCTGTCTCGACCGTGGCAGTCGAACAGGAATTTAGTGTATGTGGCAATGTTCTCGACGAGAGACGGGCAATGCTCAGTCCTGACTCAATACAGATTTAGGTTTGTGTTGACCACTGGACCAAGGCCTCATACCAGCAGCAAGAATTGGATCTCGTGTCCGACGACAATGACTTCTTCGACACCAACGACGATATAACGGCTACCGAAGAAACAAGCGACGATTGATCACCTCCGGAACATAACAGGTAAAAGAACTAAGTGGGCTTTGATTCCTCTTAGCGGATACGTAGGCAGCTTAATTGAGGTAAAATTAAGTGCAAGCTCTAATTTCTTATTTATTTATTTATTTAATTTTTTTTTAATTTTATAGTTTTATGATATTATTATTATCGTAATAAATTTCTTACTGAAGTTGAACAAATGAACCCTTTTATTTATATATTTAAATTTTTTTATTAATTTTTTTATAAATTTAAATTTTTTTTAATTTTTCTGGAAACGCCAGTTTGGAACCGGAGGTTGAACCGCCGGTTCCAAAAAATTGGGGAGGAACCGGAACCGGAGGTTCCTCCCCGGTTCCAACAGGAACCGAGACCTGGACCTGGACCCGGACCTCCCCGGTCCCGGTTGATTAAAAAATTGAACCGGAACTGCCGGTTCGGTTCAATTGGCTATGACTACCAACAAAACAAAGTTAGACTCTGTTTGGTGGGATATTTTATTTTTGACTTTTGGCTTTATATTTTGGACTTTTGACTTTTTAAAAGGTATACATTTTTACTTTGTCTATAAAAGTTTTTAAATCTTTAAACTTCTTCTTTTAAAAAATTTAAACACTTCTAAAATAGTTTTTGGGTCCAAAAAATTAAAAGTAGACTTCTAAAAACCATGTGAAACAAGCTCTTAGGGTCCTTTTGAAAGAGCTTCCCTAAGTAGAGCTTTTCAAAGTAAATCTTTTAGAATGAGAGTTTTACAAGTTGAGCTTTTAAGGAAAAATCGTTGGCCATTTGGTTGCTTACCAAAAAGGACATAATTTTAGGTTAAAAAAAGACATTGTAAAATTAATAAAATGTAATAGGATTATATTAAACATTTTAATTATTTAAAAATTTAAAAGATTTACTTGGAAAAATCTAAAATTTGAGCTTAGACATAAAATACTTTTTTTTAATCGTCCAAAAGCTCTACTAGAGTGTCAACTAAACAATAAAAAATAAATAAAAATAAAAAGAGCTTTTAGAATTAAAAAAGTTTTTTTACCTGTAGAAAAACTCTTTCGAACGTACATTCAATTGCTATGAGATTAAGTGTACATTTGGAAAAATTTCCCTATATCATGGTAAAAAATAGCCTAAAAAGTTTAGACTCAAAAAGAAAGCCCAAAATAAATAAAATAGTCTAAACAGGCACAGCTTATTCACAAATTGACTAAGTAAAGTGTTGACCAAGTCAATAACCTGATCACTTAAATAGTCAAATAACAGCTCCGAGATAGCAAGAATCTCAGATATCTCGGAGCACGACGTCCTCAGTCACACCCCAAACGACTAACATCTACCCCTATAAATACAACTCTATGGCTTCAAAAGTAGAAGTCAAGCATTTTCCTAACAAAGTTGTTACTCTACCATTAAGCAATCAGACTTACGCATGACTTAACCAAGATCCAGTCAAGCTCGACATAGTCTACTCTGAATCCCTTTACTTACGCTCGACACGCTAGCAAATAACTTGCACTTGACGTACAATTACTTCAAGTAGTATTTCTCTTTTATGTTTCACTTTAGATTCACAATCTAACTTAGGCGTCAGAGACTATTTGGCTGGCACCAACCCGGTGTCCAAAAGAGCACGACTCTCTTATTCGTTTCGCAGGTTATCGTCCTTTCTACAACATCGACTTTAGACCACCAAGTCATCAGCGTAGATCCCAGCATCTACAATTTAGCCCTCACCGTGGGGCACAACAGCATCTAATCAGCAAACGACCAATATTCAAACACCATGGCAGAGGAATCAAACCCCATCACTTTGAAAGCCCAGCTCGCGGTGCTAATGGAGCAGATGAACGAGAATTTTGAACGACTCCGGGCATTAGAAGCAGAAAAGAAAGATGTTCGCGCTGAGAACAGAGACTTGCAGACTAAGGTTGACATCTTGACAACATTGACCACGTCACCACCGGGGTTCGACCATGTCTGTTATGAAGTCAACACTAACCCCACATCTACTCCGGAGCAAAAAACCCCTGCGACACTAACCTCCAACGCTCGCCATCCAAATTTCGAATTGAGGTCAAGTGTGGTCGACCTTGTCGTACCTGAAGACGGTCAAGAGCCTAAATCGATCACGCCTAATTCGACTACACCAGCGACCATGACAACTGCTACCCAGGAGGAGACGAACCAGCCAGCTCTTATTCAACAAACTCTCCCAAGTAGCGCAGAAGTTGTTGCTCACCCAGCAATAACTGCACCAAACATGCAAGCACCACCAATGTTGCAGTCGATAGGTATAGTAAGCTCGACTTCAACTTTATCTTACCCGAAACTTGCACGCAGGTTCACAGAAATGAAGGCCTTAATCCAACGCATTCCTAGAATGCCGACTCCAATCAAGAAAAGCTCGATCAATAGCTTTGCCGACTCTCCTTTCATAGATACCATCGTGCTTGTCGAGATGCCAATGAAGTTCAACTTCCCAAACATGAAGCACAATGATAGCACGACGGACCCAAACGACCACATTGCCCAGCGCAAGTTCATGGCAATAATACCCAGAGATCAGCTTGAAGCATGCATGTGCAAAAGATTTGGATAAAGCCTAGTAGGTCCAAATCTATAGTGGTACACATACGTGCCGAAATAATTCAATAGCTTCGTTTGCATAATTGAACGACATCTTCGTTGAGCAGTTCGCTAGCAGCCGAAACTTGGAAAAACAGTCAAATGACCTATACATAATCAGCCAACGTCGTGGAGAATTATTATGCAACTATGTAGGTTGATTCAACAAAGAGAATGTGTCGATACCACACTGCAACCAAGCCACAGCCATTTCTGCTTTCAGGAAAGGACTCCTCTACCACTCCGACCTCTAAAAAGAACTGACGAAATACCCATACAAAATAATGGAGGACGTCCTCGCCAAGGCATGGGCACAAATCAAATGGGAAGAAGATGAAGTCAACTATACTGCGTCAAGGCACAAGAGGAATGATGACCGACGCAGCCGTCACATTGAGCGGAAGTCAGCTGAACACAGACCAGAGCCCTACCTAACAGGAAGTTGCAGGAATGATTGACCGCGCGACAACCATGTCCGGCAAGACAGGTAGCCTCATCAACCAGAGAGGCCAAAAGCTAGAGTGCCCGAATACAATCTGAACATCACACCTATCGAAGTTGTCGCAGTCATGAAAAATTTGGGCAATTAAGTGAAAGGCTGGGAAGGATGTCAAACCCTGCAGATACAAGGGATTATACCAAGTAGTGCAAATTTTACGAAGATCAAGCACATAAAATAGAAGATTATATTGCCATCAAGTTTGAAGTGGTCGAGCTCCTAAAAAGGGGGTACCTGAAAGATTATCTCACCGACAAAGGTAAAAATACCCTAGCTCGCCTAGACGAGCGCCAGAACGAACACAACAGGCCTCCTCTTGATCCCTCACGACACGAAAGAGTCGTAAACGTCATCACTAACGAACCAGATATCAGTGGAGTCTCCTACTCAACAGCCAAGTATCACACTCGACAAGCAGGCAATCCAGAGGTCCATCTCAAGAGGTCAATCGACCCTATGTTCGACCAAGCCATCAGCTTCAACAACGACGAATGCAATGAACTACTCAATCCATATCGCGACACGGTCATCATATCCCTTCATGTGGACAACTGTCTGATAAAACCCATATTGATAGACAACGGTAGCTCTACAAATGTGCCATTCCTCAAAGCTTTACGAGAAATGCTGATCGACGAGTCTAGCATTATACGACGAACGATCGTATTAGTCAGGTTCAGCGGCGAACATAAGAACACTATCGACGAAATCATCCTCCATGTCCATGCAGAAGGTGTCAACATCAACATCCAATTCATGGTACTCGATTGCCTCTCGACATATAACATCATCATGGGTCGTCCTTGGATACACGACATGAGAGTCGTTCCCTCCACATATAACCAAACGCTCCGCTTTCCAACTAACTAGAGAGTACACGAGATTCGAGGCGAGCAAAGAGTTTCAAGAGAATGCTATACCAACACCCTAAAGAATAAGTCATCACAGTTATAGCAATTACAGCAGTCGACCCATGGACTCAAACAACATAATCTGAAAATGGAAGAGCTCGACGAAGTTCAAATCCATCCAGACTACCTCGAGCACAAAGTCCAGATTGAGTCGCTTCTCAACCTAGACATAAAAGCTCAACTAATCAACTTCTTAGCCAAACACTATGACTGCTTCGCGTGGTCACACGCCGACATGACGGGGATAGACCCAAATATCATGGTCCATGAGCTTCGAGTCGACTATGACGTTAAACCAGTCAGACAAAAATGAAGAAAATTCAACCCCGAGCTGAAGGGTAGAAAATAATTGTCTTATCATATAAACAGTGCGGAATAGGTTTCAAAAATTTTCTTTTTCATTGAAAATAATTTTCAATCAGAAACAAGTTTTTGTATATACGCAGAAAAAAATTTCTAAACTATAATACATTTTCGTTGCTTTCGAATCTTTGACTCCTTGATTTACCACCAAATCATCCTAACTATGACCCGTGGTCTGCCAACACGTGTGTGGGCACGTCACGGTAAGAGATGGATGATACAGGAAAAAGAACGGAGAAGGCTTCTTCTTCTACCTTAGCCGACCGAACCCCTGCAAGAAAAGAGTCAGAAAAACTTCTTTTTTCTTTTTTCTCTTTCTCTCTTAGTTGGCCGAATTTGCCTTTTCTTTTTCTCTCTTAGGTTAGGTGTTAAGCCTTTTTGTACCCGTAAGTATACGGGGTCGGCACAACTAATACAATAATGAGTAAATTATCGTCTCCACAGTGATATTTAATCGTTGAGTACTAAAGTTAACTAAGCCTATATTTATTTGGAAAATCGGAAGGTTTAAAATAGGAAAATAAAAGATAAAAATATAAAAACATAAAAAGAAAGCAGACAACCAAAATGAGAGATTAGTTAGGGTATTTGAATTCACCTAATCCATCCAATTGCGTTTCATGAAAACACATTATTGCAGTTCAATTACTCATGTTGATGACCGTGTCTATCTAAATTATCCAAAGTCCCCTCTCGAGGCAAATCGGACCTATTACTACATACACTAATATCCTATCTCTCGATGGTATATCCAAGTGCATAAAAAAGCATTAGTCACAATAAACACCTTATATGATCACACAAGCAAATTAGCATATCTCTATCTAATTCTACTTATGGTGGACATCACATCGAGCACGTTGTGGGTGTTTCCTCTCAGTACATAACATACAACCATAATATCAACTAAATACAGGCCTTCACATTCAGAAGCATTAAGAACAATAATACCATTCAACAACATAATAATCAACTACAACAAATTAGACAATCAATTCATTCAACTTTCATAGAAAAGGATCCATCAAAACCCTAACTTACAAGTTTAGGTCATAATCAATGAATTACAACCAAACATGTTTTTCAATGATAAAAGAGAGTTACAAGAATAAAATCAAAGAAGAAAAGGGATATAAAAACTCCTGAAACGTATGAACTCTCGTCCTCTTCCAATTGTGAATTCTTCTAGCTTTCACTTTTTCCAAGTCCAAGCTTGATGGCGAGAATATGACTCAAGGATCGAATTTGAACTCTCTTGTCTCCAAGATGATCTTCTTCTGCCCCTTTGCCTCATCTTCTCTCCCTTGGTCTCCTCTTAGTCCTCTTAATTGAGCCCTAGCCGAACTCCCCTTTGTTTCCTCTCCTTTTTCTTTTTATAGCGTGCTGGTTTAGAACTGGAAAGTACCGCTCGCAACTTGGCCAAGTCACGAGTCAAGTCGCGAGTTTAAGTCGCGAGAGTCTCAGGTTTGCTGCTAGAATTAAGCTCTCGCGACTTGGCAAGTCGCGACCTAAATCGCAAGCCAAGTCGCGAGTGTCTCGGCCTGTTTTTGGAGTTATACGCTCGCTACTTACACAAGTTGCGACCTAAGTCATGAGTCAAGTCGCGGGACTGTGTACTGATACGAAAATAAGCATAACTTCTTCTAGAAAACTCGGAATCATGAACCGTAAAATTTTCCAGAAAGTAGACATCTAGACCTTTCTAGAAATATAAAGTTCATGACCCAGTTCATTCTGTGGAATTTATAATGGCCTCCGAAACATGCCAGCTGTGCACTCCCAAATCTTCGATTTAATCCACCAAGGCTCTTCAATTATGCACAAACTCTTATTACCTGCACACTAGATAAAAATATCAAAAACAACAGATAATTACCTACGAACGGGACAAAAGTAGGTAAAGAAAGGTACTAATGAAGGCCCATTTTTTTATTAAGAAATGGAGCCAACATTAGGTCCAATGTTTTTTAGCAATATAACACTTATATACTAGGCTCTTAGTGTTTTAGTTTGACCAATCTGTAAAGTGTGGAACAATTAAAATAATCAAATTCTTTTAATTCTTTTTGTCTCTATCACAGTTTGTTCCCGTAACCTCTTATTGAATAAATAGAATTTAATAATTCATAATTATTAATATCCTTTTAATTTATTAGCTAATTAAATAATCACATTATTTAATTATTCTCTTTAATTAAATTCTGTTACTTTCGTAACACTATTAATTGGATAATCCAATTAATTTATCGTGACTCTCGTTACCAACAACCATAAGGGCTAGCAATGAGACCTAATGGACCCACAGTTTTGAGCTCCAATAATACATAGTAATATTAATTAAACTCTTTAATTAATATTTCATTATTATTAACCTCAGAGTTATTCCACTAAAAACCCGAAACTGCACTCTCAGAACTGTAGACGTGTTTATACAATCTGAAGTCTCAGTGTTCATAGATATAGCTATTTATATATAGTGTGATCCTACACAAGTGGTTCATAGCTAGAGCTGGGTCATAAAGTCTGTTATACCTCTCTAGTTATATCTATTCAATTAAACACCGTTGATTTTATAATGAACAATTAAATCATGCCTTCCTCACGGAAGAAGGAGATGCCTCATAATTGTCCAAGCCCTGCATCAACCCTTAAGGGAACTACTCATCTACTTCAATCAAGAAGGAGTGGATTCCACTATTTTGTTCATACCTTCTCAACCATAAGTCAAACCGCAACTCTAAGATACGGAGGTATTAGTCGAGAATACACATCGACCTCACTCATGGTAAATCAAAAGTCATGATCCAACCTAAAGGAGTCGATAAGATACTCAGGATTAAGATCACCTATAAACAACTATCGTTTATCGATAGATATGAATCTCATCTATTAACGGATCTTGGTGAGAAATTCATATAAATCGTAGCCCGGTCTTATATAATCTCATCATATAAGGTGCCTCCATTCTCATGTCAACTATATGAGCAGTCTAGGATAAGAACGTTGTACATTACAGAATGGACCGGAGTAGTAGATCAACCACAAACAAAGTACCCAGCTTTGTATGCTCTCTACGAACTCTTTAGATTGCATGTCTCAAAATGAATCCTACTATATATGACTTTCATATACTCATTTTGAAATTACATCTTACAATCTAGGATGTTATTGCACAATATAAATGTATAAATAAATATAAAACACTTTTAATTCGAATGATAAGCTGTTAATTCTTATTAAGTCTAAAACATTTACAAATACAAGCTTTAGGGCATAAATCCCAACATGAGCGAAACATGTGTACTACACTAGCAAGTCTCTACTCGATGCAGAAAAGAGATACAGTCAAATGGAGAAACTGGCCTTAGCACTTCACGACATTCCGCTGAAGAGCGTACTACACTAGCCCGAACTCTCCGGTCAACTTACCAAGTGAATGGTGGAACTAAGTGAGCACGACATATCTTATTACCCCCGGACAGCAATTAAGTCCTAGGTCCTGATAGATTTCGTCGCTGACTTTACCCCGGACACTCTTCCTTTCGCAGAACAAGAAATACTTTCTCTAACGGAGGAATCGACATCTACCTGAATACTTTCGGTTGACGGGTCCAGTTACTCCAAACGACATTATTGAGCAAGCAGTCAAATGCGGCTTCAAAGCGATGAACAACGAAGCCGAGTACGAGGCCCTCATAGTTGGGCTAACATTTGCCAAAAGCATGAACATAAAACGGATCAAAGTCCGATGCGACTCACAACTGATCGTACGACAACTTGATAAAACCTACCAGGCAAAAAACCCAATGATGATTGCTTGTCTAGTTGTGGCCACAGAGTTACGCTCGACATTTGAACAATTCGAGCTCCAACAAATACCAAGATCGAAAAACGCACATACAGACGCCCTAGCTAATCTAGGTTCGGCCATTCAAACCATCGAGCCCAAGAGCATACCACTGGTTTACTTACAATGGCCAGCAGTATGGGCCAATAAAGAGGAAGTCTTCCCAATCGATGTCGACAACAACTGGATGACTCATCTGCTCAACTATTTCATCAACGACACACTCCCAACCGACCAAAATGAAGCACGCAGACTTAGAGCAAAAGCTGCCCACTTCAGTGTCATCGAAGGCAAGCTATATAAAAGGTCATTCTCTGGACCCTACCTATGTTGTGTCAACACAACAGAAGCTAACCTCGTTCTCAAGGAAATCCACGAAGGTAACTGTGGAAATCATTCAGGAGCTAGAAGACCTCGCAAGTCAAGCCCTCACGGCAGGATACTACTGGCTAACTATGAGGTCTAATTCAGCAAACTATGTCAAGAAATGTGACAAATGCCAAAGGCTCGCTCAGGTCGCGCATCAACCACCTAGGCGACTACACACTGTTACATCACCTTGGCCTTTCATGAAATGGGGCATGGACATCGTTGGAAAAATGTCAACCGCAATAGGAGGAAAGGTCTACATGCTCGTCTTAACTGACTACTTCAGCAAATGGGTCGAAGCCGAAGCCTATCAAAGAATTCGAGACCTTGAAGTCAAAGGATTCATATGGAAGAACGTCATGTGCCAGTGCGGCATACCAAAAGAAATAGTCACCAACAACGGCTTGTAATTTATTTCCTTCGACTTCCAAGATTTTTGCGAGGAATACGTAATCAAGTTAAGTTTTTTGACACCTCACTATCCACAGTCGAACGGACAACCAGAGTTGACCAACAAGACAATCGTCAGCACACTCAAGAAGAAACGCGACGCAGTAAAAGGGCTTTGGGTCGACATGCTCCTAAAAGTCCTTTGGTCATACAGAACCACTCCTCGAGTGTCGACCGGACAAACCCCTTTTTCCTTGACATACAAGGCCGAAGCCGTTCTAAAAGTCGAGGCAAAACTCCATACTGCAAGATACGAGCATGCCATAGAAGAAGCAAACTCACACGCACTTTTATGCGAGCTCGTCATACTTGACAAGCGTCAAGATCAAGCTTCCATTCGATTAGCCAGCTATCAATAGATCGAAGACCATACAGCAACCCTGCTCTCACGACAAGTTACAAAGTTTGACCATCACACGCTCATATGCTCTACACATGAGCAGGAAAGACAAGCACACGACAAAAAGTCTCCAAGCCTATAAATAAGATTTGCAGACTGGGGGGCAACATCATCTACAAATATTGAACGACAATTGTAAACTGCTCTACACACAAGCATTAATAGCAAATTGCTCAACACAGGAACATTAAAATTACCGTCGACAATTGCAAATTTCTCTACACTGCTCTACACATGAGTATGAAAATTACCTTCTTGTAAAACGCTCAACACACGGGCTTATTTAGTTTCATTCGACAATTAGTGATCGCACTACACGAGCATGTTACTTACGCTCAATAATTGTAAATTGATATACCTTGTTCTACACTCGAGCATTTCTTAAATCCGATAAGTTATAAATTACTCGAGCATTAAATTGCGTTCGACAATTGTAAGTTGTTTTACACATGCCCCTTCCCCAACGTACGACAAATTTTATACATCGCTCGACGCACGAGTTAATTACAAAATTTCAGTTATCAGTCAAGCATTTGACTATCTTTCTGTTCGACAGTTATGACAATCTTAGCATGATTTATACGACAGGATTACTCCTCTACATACGACACTTTAATCAAAGCTATATAGAAGCAAAATTGTTCATAACAGAAAAAAGTGATCGACAAAAACTTGTAGGAAAAACACGCGGCCGAAGCGCAAAAATTTGCATGGTATGTTTTAAAACATTTTCCTAAAAGAAGAGGGGACCTTAACCCTTAGTTAATTAAATATACATAAAAAGGTAACATACCTTTTGTGTAACATGAGGCTTGATATTGCGTCGACTATGAACCGCAAGATCTTACAATCCTTCACTAATGTGGATCACCTTGGATTGTGGACTCTCTTTCATTGAATTGTGTACCTGAAGATGAGAAACAAAAAACTTTTCTTTTTCGTTAATCACTCAAAACCCTCCTGAGAAAACTTAGAACACTTTGAACTCAATTGTTCTTTCTCTTTTTCTCTCGGGCGAATATCAAACTTTTGCTTAAAGTAGGGGGCGGTTTTTCTTGGCTATCAAAAGCTCACAAAACTTGCACATAAGCATTAGTTTTGGCCGAACTCCCCTAGCCCTCTATTTATGGTGGCCGAATTCTCCCTAGTGTGGGAGGATTTGTGTTTCACCAAAAAACCTATCAAGGTTGAGTTTAACTCAATCCCAACTCTAAAAAATATTGTCCAATTATAATTAATTGATAATTATAAATTGAGTGATTTATCAAAACTTCTTAAAAGTGACATAAAAGTCAACTTTAGAGTTTTGATAAATATCAAAAACCTTCCTAATTTGATTTGATAAATAACTCCTATTATTTATCACCTTATGAAATAAGGTCTTTGATACTTATCATACTATCATCAATAGCATGAAATTAGAAATCCAAGTCCTAGAAGAAAAGTATTTTTGATTTTTAATTAAACAATTAATTAATTAATTACCATTTAATTAAATAATAAAATAAAACAAAGTAATTAGCTAAGTCCATTAGCTAATCCCGACCAGACCAAAACACATGGGCCAAACTTCATTTTTCCATTTTATTAATCCCATTGGATCTCCACAAAAAGTCCACATGTAAACTAGACCAATTCTTACAAAAAGAAACAAGTTAACATGCCTTCAATAAATATATTTAATATAATTCAACAGCCCATTTATATTAAATGTGCTTATTATATTCTTAATATATTTACGGGATGTTAAAAACATCCCTTAGGGCCGCCTGATACGCCTTTTTGTACCCGCAAGTATACGGGGTCGGCACAAGTAATACAATGATGAGTAAATTATCATCTCCATAGGAATATTTAGGAGTTGAGTACTAAAATTAACCAAGCCTATTTCTATTTGGATAATCGAAAGGTTTAAAAGAACAAATTAAAAGATAAAAATATAAAGACATAAAAATAAAGCAAACAACCAATATGAGAGATTAGTTAGGGTATTTGAATTTCCTTAATCCATCCAATTGAATTTCATGAAAGCACATTGTTGTGGTAGAACTATTCATTTTGATGATCGTGTTTATCTAAATTATCCAAAGTCCCCTCTCGAGGTAAATCGGACCTATTCCACATACACTAATATCCTATCTCTCGATGGTATATCCAAGTGCATGAAAATGCATTAGTCACAATAAATACCCTATATGATCACACAAGCAAATTAGTATATCTCTATCTAATTCTACTTGTGGTGGACATTACATCGAGCACGTTGTGGGCGTCACCTCTCGGTACATAACATACAACCAATTTATCATCTAAATGTAGGCCTTCACATCCAAAAGCATTAAGCACAATAATACCACTCAACAACACAATAATCAACCACAACAAATTAAACAATCAATTCATTCAATCATCATAGAATAAGATCTATCAAAACCCTAACTTACAAGTTTAGTTCATAATCAAGATTTACAATTATTAAACTAAATTAAATTAACTAAAACAATTAAAATAAAGCGAGACGGATTAAATGGAGGATAATGTTAGGCGGTCACACGGTTCCAATCACGGATATGGAAAACATATTGAATATTACTAAGCACAATATATCATGACATAATCAAAATTAATATCATGAAATAAATCACAAAATATATTCACAAACAATAAAATCTAAATCCGTTCATAGTTCCGTAAATCACCTACCAATAGTTCTAACAATTCATAATCATAAATGAACAATCAAAGGAAGATTAATGAGATAAAATACAACCTATCGAAGCTCTCAAGAATCGAAATCCCACTTTGGTCCGGCTGGAACTTCTCCGCTTTCGATCTTCGTCTTCTTCGATTAACACTCACGAACTAGAGATTGTTTTGGTGTTTTGTGATGTTGGGTTGTGTTTTGGAGGAGCAAGAAGGATGAAGGATCACCCTTAGAGCAGCTTGGGAGCTGCTGAGACTACCTCTGCATGAGCTCTCTCTCCTCTTCCACGAGCTGCATCGCTTTCTTCTTAAAGCAGCAAGTTAGGGCTGCTGATTTCCTTCGCCGCGAGCACCACCGCGACCGCTTGGTCTCGGTGCCCACTGGTCCGCTTGAAGCTTCTGTACCGCGAGGAGGGATGGCCGCGCTCGAGCTCGCCATGCTCACTGGTCACCTGCATTTCTTCATTGCGAGCTGCTGGGTCGCGCTGCTCCTCTCACTGTTCACTGGTCACCTTTCTTCTTCTGCACCGCGAGCTGGCTGGTCGCGCTGTGTGCATCGCCATGCACAGTGCTGGCTTTTTTCTTTTCTTTAAACAGCAAAACGACGTTGTTTTGCACCAGCTCTTTGGTGCCAAAATGGCACCGTTCCACTAAAGGCCAATTCCTTTGGTGCAAAACGCACTGTTTCACTAATGGCTGGGGTTAACTTTCTAAATTTACAGTTTGGCCATAAAACTTTAAGATGCTTTCGTCGAGGCCCTTCTATCAAGTTACTGAAATTACACTTTTTCCCCAAAAAATATATAAAATCATCACTTGAGCCCCTAAACCTGCACACTAAAGAAAAACACGTCAAAAGCACCAAAAATACTCGAGAAAACAATCAAAAGAGACAATCCAAGGGTCATAATTATATGATAATAAATGACCGATCACCGCCCAAGGGATCACACGCCCTTGGCCGCCCATCCTAGGTATTTTGACGAGTTACCACGTATCTTGATCGAACACAAGAACGTACCTCTCAAAACTTTTGGAAAGAATTCCAAAATCAATTCTATAAGATGAATCAAATAAATGATCTGGTAGTATATAACTAGTGATCCATTCGAGTTCGTGTGGATTAGGAATCTTTGCGGGCTATCTAAATTTAAGCTCCAATAGACACAACCTAATCACAATCAACAAATGATTCACTTAGGTCCGATCCGTTAATTTTAGTTCATTTTACTAAATAACTAAAATTGAACTCTTAAATAAAAATAGAATGAGTGAGCGTACTAATTCGTACTCTAGACAACCTAAATGGAGAAAGTGTATCATCGTGAAAAATACCAGTAATCACCAAGAGCTCATAGACCGCCCATAGCTCTCCAAGTTACCATATTTACTCATATGACCATGTTTTCGAACTTGGATATTTTGAATTGTCCATAAGTCATGTTTCAATAACCACTATTGAAAACTTTACATAAAGATTTAGATATCCAATACCTCAAAACATCTATATAATGGTATTCTACTAACATTTGCTAGATGCAGTCACAATGTCCATTTCTATAAATGATGTCTTCTATCAATATACACGTGAATACCATCAAACCATCGAGGATAGACTATGCGATATAATCATACTCATTAACAGCTCAAATGATAACGTGCAACCATAAGTCCAACATTTATCTCAGGATTGAGATAGACTCTCTGATTGTCTTAGTTAAATACTTTTATCCACTGACGATTGCGGATAAAGTTTCTGCAATGATCCTATTCAATGCACCCAGTGTACTAGATTCTTTTGTCCAAAGACACTTTGATGATTTTAGACTCATCATATCACATTTAATCCCTCTTAAATGCTAACAAAAGAATCTACAACTTTGACAAGATAAAGGCGCCCAACCTTGTATCTTAAGTTGTGAATGTTTATTCGAGACTAACTAAAGAATTGTGTCTACCTCATACATATCGAGATGTACGAACAATTCTTTTGTTTCTCATAATCTCTTGACCTTATAATTGTGTCTACTTCATCCTAAGATTCATGAAAGTAGTCACTACCTCTCTCTTAGTCGTCCTGGATCTCATAGCAAATATCCCCTCCAGAGACATCATTATATCAGCATCAATCCTCATTCCTTCATGTTGCTATTGCAACGCGTCAGACATGGTGGCCATAATGTAACATTTGGCCATCTCATCTGAAGCCTCCCACCGCTCATACTCGCCTCTTTGCACCTCAGTGAATTTATCAGTAGGAGCAGGTGGTTTTGAAGTTGACAGAACAAACCTATGTTTTTCAACTTGCAACAACAATCCAATTTTCATTTTCCATGTAACATAGTTATCTCCAGTCAAAGTGTTATCTTTTAGGATGTTGATTAGGGATAGGGTCATGATTTCTAAATAAAACAAAAATTATATTAAGTAACACTTTCGAATATTTATCTTGAATTAACTATTAATAATTCAATCGTAAAATTGAACGGTGATCCAACATCCATAAACACCACGCCTCCTTTGGGAGTTCGCAACATTTACTAGTTGGACTAGGTCCCACCTAATTATTAACATAACAACCAACGTTTTAAATTTTAGCCTTGTGATTATTATTGACAAGAACTCTTGGGAGGATATCAATAGAATCGCATTGAGTGTATCACCAAGGTTTCGACCTTCAATATATTCTCGCACGAAAATCCCTCCTTTGAGAGTAAATATCACCAAGGAAATATCTTGTTAAATTCCATTTATGGATACCCCTCGGGGGGTTATCACACGAAACATAAAGCTCAACTAACCCTGGAGGCCACAGGTGTTCAAAACACCTTCTCCCACTCAATTGTTTATGGCGTGTGATGGAATTCCAAAGAATGATTACCAAGTCATCTAGATGCTAATTTAGATACCTAAATCATTCAATGCATGTTCATACCAAAAGAGATATATGATAGGCACTCCTATTCTACATGACATGTTATCAAATAATGAATAAACATTGTAATATTTATGCAAAAGTAAATAGCCACAATTTTGGATCATCCTAGAAAAGCAAGTAAATTACATTGTTGGAAAAAATCAAACCTTAACCCTAACTTTCGAACAAGTCTTCACCATGTCGTCCATCCAAGATCGCGACAAGGCATTTATGGCCTTCAGGCATTCGCGCTCAGCCTTACGAAGCCCGCGCGCGCTACCTCGTGAGAGGCGCATGCACGGATGCCCCTAGGGCGGCGCGAGCACCCAGCTCTTCACTTGGCTGCGCACACGCACAGCCCTTGCTGGGCCGTGCGCGCGCAAAGCATTGGAAAGGCCATGCGCGCCTTGCCCTTCCCTGGGTAGGCTGCGCATGCATACAACCCATAAAGGGACGCACGCACACATAGCCCAAGGAGGGCCGTGCGCTACGGATCGCAGCAAGTGTAGCTACATGCCTTACGCGCGCGCGCTTGCTGCCTTGGCCCGTACGGGCTATCCTGGGTCCTCCGTTGTTTCATTTTCTGCTTCGAATTCTTCAATCTTTCGTGTCTTCGAATCTCAAACGAATTACAGCAGTTTTTATAAAAAAAAAATAAAGAAAAAAAAAACTTTAACAACTATCAAGAAAGAAATTATGGTGATAATAGACCACCTTCTTGTTACAATTCCAAACAAAAAATACATTGAAAATCTAGGACCAAAATCGAGCAATAACAGCTCACTTTATATAATCCATACATTCCAATGTAATATATATAAGAATTTTTAGAGTGTCATCTCTTTCTAAAAACATGCATATATCAAAAACACAATAAAAAGAAACAATCCACGTATATACGTTTAATTAACTAAGGGTACAACCAGGCTCTGATACCAATTGTAGGAAAAACATGTGGCGGAAGGGCAAAAATTTGCATGGTATGTTTTAAAAACTTTTCCTAAAAGAAGAGCGGACCTTAACCATTAGTTAATTAAATATACATAAAAAGGTAACATACCTTTTGTGTAACGTGAGGCTTGATATTGCGTCGACTATAAACTGAAAGATCTTCCAATCCTTCACGAATGTGGATCACCTTAAAGTGTGGGCTCCCTTTCTTTGAATTGTGTACCTGAGAATGAGAAACAAAAAACTTTCCTTTTTCGTTAGGCACTCAAAACCCTCCCGAGAAAACTTAGAACACTTTAAACTCAATTGTTCTTTCTCATTTCTCTCGGGCGAATATCACACTTTTACTTAAAGTAGAGGGCGGTCTATTGAGCATAATCCTAGCAAAACTATGGCTCCACAAAAATATTTCAAACATAGAAACAAATTGAAACACGGCAATTCTCGGCCCAAAAGAAAATGAAGGGGCATGGAAACTCAGCTCGACAGGGGAAATTCTCGGTCCCAAAAGTTAGAAGGCACTAAGGCCACGTTCAACAAAAGGAATTAAAATTTAGACGTCCACAACTTCTTGTTGTTCTTGTTCTTGTTCTTGTTGTTGATCATTGAGTTGGTCGCCTCCTTGCGCACGACTAGTTTCAGCATTTTCATTCGTCGCGTCCTCAACTGTCAGTGCCTCCACTCTCCTGTCAGCTACTTCTTCCGTCAGCTCTTTAGCAGCCAACTACTTAACCTCCTCCCAATCGACGATCGCTTTATTGACAATCCAACTTTCGGCCTTACCCTCCTTGAACTCCTTCATCAGCTCGGCTTTCGTCTAAATGACAGTGTCGCCAGCAATAGTCTTGCACTTCTCCATGAGAAAGCTCACCTGACCAAGGAAGTTGTCGACCTCATCCTTCTACTCCATTCTGTACCTATCTTCATTTGCGACCAGCACAGTCACCCTCTGCTCCAACTCCTCGAGTTTATGGTCCTTCTCATGTCAACCTTCTTCTTTTTAAGCTCCTCCAGCTTCTTGTTATCGAGCTCCTTTTTCAGAGAAGCGATTTGCTGGTGATAGTCCTTCAAGCATCAAACGGAGTTGGACAGCTTGTTCTTCAGGTAAACCTGTAACTCTAGAGCCTACATACAAATGTCGTCAGAAATCAATTCGAGCACTCTAATTGAAAAAACAACACAAAACTTTTAAGTTACATACATGGAAGGCACTGGTAATCCCTCAGTCGATCGTGTTCAGCACACCGACACTCCTCATATACTGAGCATCGCGTGGGAAAATAAACTGGATGGTACCTTCAATTAAAGCTTTGAAGTCCTTGTAGGTAGAGGTGCCAGCAGGGAAGGAGATCTCGATCTCAGAGCTCTACTCATCTGTCACCTTTTACTTCTTCTTAGCCTGCTTGGAAGCATCCTTCTTGAGGTTATGGCTCAAAGGCGAAGCAGGGGCAAGAGTCGACCACTTGCTGGCTTGAAGCATTTGGACCACATTCTGCTGGTCGCTTGACTGCTTCCTCTTCTGAACCGACACCTGTGCCCTCTCACGACGCCTCACTAGGGCCTCATCAGCAGACAAAATCTTATGCTTGATGTTTGACATAGAATCTGAAGTGAATTTATGCTCGACCTCAGAAACAAGAGTAAGGAAACGAGTCCCACAAAGCAATTCAAAATAATGTCGAACCCAAGCGTAAGTTACTAGATTTTTTAACTTAGGGAAAGGAGTACCTTTCGCGTTCAGGTCGACATGTGCCCACAGACGACTTAGCCTCAAGCTCTCCTCGCTCAACAGTTTTTTTCCAACTCTTCTCCATCGGGTCGACAGAATGGATAAGCTTCGTACGCTCTTCGTTATCATAACCAACGAGGATGTTAGAGCTTGCGACAGTCTCTGCAAAAAAAGGGCACAAATTAGGAAAACAACTAAACAAAGAATGAAAAAGCTAGCAAAATCAAAAATTTACAAAATCCCACTAGGGACGCTCCATGTCGAGCGTATATACCGGTCGCCCTCAAACGGGCCCGTAACCAGCTCTCCCATCATAAATAAATACTTATCCTTTCACCCACGATCATTGGTCGTGAAGTCGGCAATGAAATGCGAACAGTGAGGGCAAGCCGAGATCAGGTAGTGCCCTGACTCATCTTTATGTCCCTTCATATAGTATGAATGGAACAAGTTTCCCAACGAGAAAGGTAGACCCCTCTTCTTATGGAAAACCTCGATTGACATCAGAAGCCTCCAGCCATTCGGCATCAACTGGCATGGAGCAATGTCGAAAAACGCAACACCTTGCGACCAAGGGTTGGGATCGAGAACCTTAGACTTTATCGAAACGGCAACTCGTAGAAGCAGGTCCAGTTGCCATCCGACAAGTTAGCCCACTCTATCAACGTCTGCAACATTAGCTCGACGGACTTGGGGATCCCATATTGGAATCTAATCCTAAGTAGATCAGACTCAGTAAGCCTGGTCACTAGGTTTAAACCCGCGGGCAGAATTCCCCCTAGATGTTAAAGCCTCCTCCTCAACTACCTGGTCGCTCGACCTCTCGTTCACAGCGACCTCCACCGGTATGTCGTCCACCACAACCGTAGAAGGACGGCTCCCAAAGTTAGGGTCCAAATCAATGACCCCCGTCGAAGTTATAATAGCTAGGGGATGCGGCTCACTATCTGTCGACTCCTCGCTCGACTCACTAATTTCAACCTCCTTCATTGCTTCCTCCACTGGACTCGACATGGCTCTAAACACTGTCGAGCAAAAAATAAAAACTTAGTGAAGGAGATCAAATCTACGCCTAGATGGCTCTACAAACTACACTCGATACTATTCACACGTTCGCACGACTTCTACTTCAAAACGCCCTAGAGTTATCCACAAACAGTTTTTCCAAGAAAAAACTACCCAAAACAAGATCTAGAGGCAGTTATCTATCTAGTTTTCAAAAACAAGAAAGCAAGAACTTACGGATGAAACATGGAAAAAAGCAAAAACTACAAAAAAAAACAAGAACCAATAAAGATGGCAACGTAATAGTTGTACAAAACTTCAAAAGAAACACCTAAAGGATTATGCGAAGAACTTACCTCAAGAATTGCAGAAGAAACAAAAGAGGAGAAATGCACTGGAATTCGCTTGGAAACTTTGCTCTGGAAAAGTCTCTCTCGCTCTATTAATGAGAAATGGATTTTTAGAAATGGAAAAAAGAGAAAAAATGGCATTACAGTCGTTTATGTAGAACACTAGAACCCTATGCATGAATGACATGTGGCATGCTAAGGTTTTCCACACGATCTCTGAGAAGACAACTGAAGAAAGCTTCAATCATTTCAAGCGTATGCCTTCCCTTGAAACCACGTGAACATTAAATGTGACATGTCAGCCCTAGCAGTTGAAAAGGCCTCATTAATGACTTCTGCAGTCGACATCTCCGTCTTACCTTCTAGCATTAAAAAACACATATGTCACCGTACGACATACCTACAGTCGACGAGTATCAATCCCTATCACCCTCACGCAACAACTATCACCCTCGAGTTGAATTATTTATGTCGACAATGTCGACCCCCGTCTATGACTTCAATTGAAACGCTGTTAAATAAATTACGGTCGACAATCGCCATCCGCACTACTTTAACGTCCCCTGGCAATGGAATTAGCTCGACGCTTTGAGCTCTTCGTGCTACTCTCTGAGCTTTGGAAAAAAGCTAAGAGAGTGGGGGGGGGGGGGCAACCTATAGTGGTCAAAAATAGCCCAAAAAGTTTATACCTAAAAAGAAAGCCCAAAATAAATAAAATAGCCTAAACAGGCCCAATGGTTGACAAGGCCTAAGGAATAGGTCTACCGGTCAACCAAGTCCAAAAGCTTATTCACAAATTGACCAAGTTATTAACCTAATCAATTAAAAAGTCAAATAATAGCTTAACATAGCAGGAATCTCTGATATCTCGGAGCACAACGTCCTCGGTAGCGCCCCTAACGGCTAACATCTACCAGTATAAATACAACTCTATGGCTTCATAAGCAAGGGTCAAGCATTTTGCTAACAAAGCTGTTACTCTGCCCTTAAGTAATCAGACTTACGCACAACTCAACTAAGATCCAGCCACGCTCGACATGGTTTACTCTGAATCCTTTACCTACGCGCGACATGCTAGCAAAAAACTTGCACTCGACGTACAATTACTTCAGGTAGTATTTCTCTTTTGTGTTTCACTATAGATTCACAATTTAACTTGGGCGTCGAAGACTATTTGACTGGCACCACTCCGGTGTCACAAAGAGCACGACTCTCTTATTCGTTTTGCAGGTTGTTGTCCCTTCTACAATATCGACTTTAGACCTCCAGGTCTTCAGTGTAGATCCCAGCATCTACACTTTACTGGGCAAAAAAGTTTATTTAATCTCAAAAGCTCTTTTCATTTTATTTTTGTCATTTGGTTGCAAGTAGAGCTTTTGAACGATTAAAAAGTTGTTTTATAACCCTCTTTATGTTTTTTTTTAATTTTACAATGCCCTTTAAACTTAAATCATATCATTTTTAGTAATCCTATCATATTAAAAAGCTTTTTAATTGACAATCAAACAATTAACGGCTTTTCCTTAAAAGCTCTACTTGTAAAAACTCTACTTCTAAACATTCTTCAGAAAAGCTCTTCCAAACGGACCCTAAGTGAAATAGTTTATATATGATTAAAAGAGCTGATTTAATTTCAAAAACTCTTTTCATTTTTTTTTTTTTTTTTTTTTTTTTTTTTTGTCGTTTGGTTGCCATTACAGTAGAGATTTTTTGGCGATTAAAAAAGTTATTTTACGTCTATTCTGAGAAGCTAAAATTTTGGATTTTTTTCAGTACATCTTTTTTAGCTTCTAAAAATATTAAAATGTCTAATATAACCCTATTAAAGTTTGTTAATTTTATAATGTCATTTTAATTGGTCATCCTATTATTTCAAAAAGTTTTTTTAATTGATAACTAAACGGCCAACAACTTTTTCTTAAAAACTCGATTTGTAAAAGCTCAATTTTTAAAAGCTTTATTCAAAGAAAAACTCTTCCAAACAGACTTTAATACATGGAGGCTAAACAAGATGACCCACACTACATTCAAAAAGCCAACCATGGTAAAGGAATTTTAAGAACTTAAAATATTTGAACAAGCCAACCACCAAAACTCTTTCTAACTACATTAAAATATTTTCATTTAATAAAAGATAAAACATGTAAATATATCATAAATAAAATTATGTAACATAAAACTATTATTTATTTGTTTCACCTAACACTTAACGGATTTAACAAAATAACTTAAAATTAAAAATTAAAAATTTTAACTTATCACTTACCATCTAATTACTGAATTATAATTAAATATTTTATTCCCTCGTTATCATTCTTATATTAATATATTTCTAATTTTATCTTCATTTAGATATTTCTGTCTTAAAAAAGTGGTAATTGTATAAACATACCCTAAATTTAGGCCTAATTGCACATGAATGGAACTTGTCTTAAAATTGATACAAATATTTTCTACCGTTAATGATCCCTTCTGTTAATGATCACTTAACCGGTTTTTTTCTCTTTAAAAAAAGGATAAATTGTAATGGAATACCTCGACATTTGAAAAAATTATAATAGAACCGTAAGTTGTTCTTAAATTATAGTTTAGTACTCTTAACTAATTAGTTGATAGTTAGAGTTAACATTTTTACCAAGGGTAAAAATGATTTTGGTTCTTTTTTTTTTTTTTAATTATCACTATTTGATTTATATTTTATCTTTTAACACGCATGGTCCCTAAATTTTTAAAAATACATCACTTTTTAGTTTACTGACCAAATTTTTAACAATCAAACATAAAAGAATATGCACATTAATCATTTACCTTTAACTTTAATTGATTAGGTTGAAAATACCCTTTATTTTTAAAAATTCTAATAAATTAACCTTAACTTGTATATCTAATAAGAATCTAACATGTATCACCAACTTTAAAAAAACAATTAAAATTATAAGACATTCCAAATTTATAAGGAAAGCTCTTAAATATTAACAAGAACACAAAAAATAATTTTAAAATAACAATTAAAAATTAACACTAAAATTAAAACCTTTCAAAAAAAAATTATTACAATAAATAACTAATTTATGAAAACTCAATCATTCAAATTAATATGAAAATATAAAAAATTAAATTTATATATGAAAATTAAATTATAGTAAATTAAAAATTAAAAAATAAAATAAATTATTAAAGTAATAAAAACTTAAAAATTCTCATATAATTTTTTTACTTTATTTTTTTGTTTGAGTTGTTATCTTTTTATTTTTAGAATTAAATTTTTTCTGATTGTTTATTTTTTTAACCTGAATTGTTATTTTTATATGTAAAGACTGACATGCTCCTAAGACGGTTAAATTTGACTGACTATTGACTAATAGAATGACTAAGTTGATAGGCTTTTAAAAAATTAGGGACCACGAAAGCCAAAATAGGAAAAATAGATCAAAAAGTAATAATTCGAAAAAAGATAGGGACCAAATGAGTTTCGCCCTTGGTCAAAATGTTAACTCTAACGGTCAACCAGATAGTCAATAGTAATAAGTTGTTATTTAAGAAAAAGTACGATTTCGTTACAATTTGTCCAAATATCAGTAAACTCTATTGCAATTTACTCTTGAAAAAAAAACAGTTAAGGATAACGATCAAAAGGAAAATGATATTCCCACTAAATTATAAGGCAAAATTCATTTTAGTCTTCTACCTTTTCTCGAATTATTATTTTTTTTATCGATACTTTTTTTTTTTTGCTTGCGACGTCCCTAATTTTTAAAAATCCATCATTTTAGTCCTTCTAACCAAATTTTGACCGTTAAACATGATAGAATATGTACATTGATCATTTTACCTTTAATTTTAAGACCATGTTTGGTACAACGTATTAGCTCAAGATTGGAAAATTTATGTCTCAATCATGTGTTTAGTGACACACTAAGAATTTTAATTGTAAATATTTTCATCAAATAAAAAAGCTGAATGAGTATTTATTACACCTATTTATTACCCCACCATCTCTCATCAAATATTTTCTCATCTCTCACCCTTTCTCCTCTCTCATCAGCGATAAGGTTTCCTCTTATTTTCTTCCTCTCTCTCGAAATACATTTTCATCTTCAGGTATGTTAAATCTCTTTTTATTTTTCTTTTTATTTTTTTGTTGAATCAAATAAAAAATATTAGTTTGTGTTAAATCTCTTTTTCTTTTTTTCTTTTTTTTTTTAATCAAATAAAAAAATATTAGTTTGTGTACTTTGTTTATTTAATTTCTTTAGATTATTTCTATATTTATCTATGATTTTATGTTTTATATAGAAGAAAAAACCTCTCAGCCAGGTTCTTATACAAAAAATAAATAAATAAAATAAAACAAAATAAACTTTCAATAAAGGTTGGTTTCTCTTAACTTTTAAGCTTATTTACTTCACTTCCTTCTTTTTTTATTAAAACGAAAGAAACTTCATTGACCAATAGGGGAAAAAAAAAGAAACAACATCAACCTGAAGCAGTTTAGACAACTAAACAGGAAAAGAACAAGTCCACAAACAAGGGACAACCAGATCGAAAGCTCTCTTGGCAATGCTATGAGCTACACCATTTCCTAACCTGGAAATAAAGGAGATAGAAACTATATTTAAACTAGACATCAAAGATTATAAATGGCAAAAGAAAAGGCTGGATTTTTTTAGGCTTTTGAATTGAAATTACTTTTAGGATTCTTTTAATTACTCTGATTTTCAGGACATGGGTTTTTTTTATTTTGTTTCATAATTGCATATTGGTTGCTATGGTTTCTAAGTTTACATTTTTTTTTTAAGTGTTTTTTGATTTGTTATATTTTCATATGAAATCAACATTTAATCACAAAAATAAGGTAGATAATTTTTTTCCCATTACTAACAAATATAAATTACATAAATATGCTTGTAAACCATATATTTGCAATAATCATATTGATAGAATTTACAACTGCCTGCTACAAATTAAACTGTAAAAATAAAATTAAAATTATTAATTATTAATATGTATAATTTTTGTTCTTTTGATTGTAAGGTTTTCGTGTTTTTAAAAAAAATTAAAAGTAAAATTTTATTCTTCAAATTATAAATTTTTATTATAGTTTTAAATTGAATTTATAACCTTTTTTAAAACTTAATTTACAATAGATTAATATAATTTAAACTAATTTTTATATTATATTATTTTAAAAAAATAAATTTATGTTTTTGATTCAATTATTATTATTTTTATTTAATTCCAATTTATATATATCTACTTTAATAGACCAATTATATTTAAAATTATTAAATTATAATTATATAATAAATATTTCATCACATTATTTTTAATCTAATCCCAAATCATTCTAAACATAGAATTTGACTATTTTAATCATATCTCATGTTACACCAAACAATAGATAGTATTATATTTAATCTAACCTAATCCAATCTAATCTCAATCCAATTCAATCCCATAAAATAGTCCAATTTAATCTCGCGTACCAAACAGGACCTAAATGTTTAAGTGAAAATTACGACTTTACTATTTATTTTTTAAAATTTAATAAATAAATCTTCACTCGTATATCCAATAAGAATTTAACATGTGTCAACAAAAAAAATTAAAATTATAAAATATACAAAATTTATAAGAAAAGTCCTTAAATATTAAAAATACATAAATTAATTAATTAACACTAAAATTAAAAATCTTTAAATAATAGAAAAATCAGTACAATAATAGCTAACTTATAAAAATTCAATAATTCAAAATAACACTTCAAATTAATATTAAAATATAAAAATAAATTTTACATATTATAATAAATTAAAAATTAAAAATAAAATAAATTATTAAAGTAATAAAAAATTTTAAAAATAATTTTTAAAATTGACAGGAGAGCATGCATCATTATTCTTAAAAATTAAAAATTATTATTTTTCAATATAAAATAAATTATTAAAGTAATTTTTAATTTTTAATTATTTTTAAAAATTATGTTTTTTATTTATTTTAGTTTTTATTATTTTATTTTTAAAATTTTATTTTTATTTAATAATTTTTTATTTATTTTTTAACCTTAATTTTTATTTTGTGTCTAAAAGCTGAAATACATCCTAATACCATTAAATTTGACTAACTGTTAACTAACAGAATGATTAAATTGTTAGATTTTTAAAAAATTAGAGATCAAATGAATTAAAAAATAAAATATTAATCAAAAAGTAATAATTTAAAAAAAAAAAATTAGAACCAAAATAATTTAAAACTCCTTTAATGAAATTGAGCAGACGAATGCACTTTTGCTTCTTCAACAGAGCATTCGTCGTCTTCATCTTAAAATCTGCTCCTTCCATAAAGGAGCGATACATAGACATCTTCCATCCAATCAGATAAGATTTATCCTCACTGCCTAATCTAATCAAATTAATGGTGGTATTATTGTTTTCTCTTTTTTAAAATTTATTTTTATATAATTAAATTTTAAAATAATTTTTAAGAGTGATAAAATATTAAATAAAATAAAATATTAAAGGCAATTTAAACTTTTTACTCAAAAAATATGGTCACCGGTTGATTTAGATTAACCGATTTAGATGGTTAACCGCTAATAAGAAGATATGTTTATATATATCAATTTTAACAAAAGATCAATATGTATTTAATTAGATCTAAACTCTGATAACAAAAATAAATAATTAACACTTTTATTCAATTATTAGAAAAAAAATATATATATATTCAATCCATATCCAGTCTTCAAAAAAATTCAAACATTAAGTATTCGGATAGAAAAACATACAATGTCTAAATAACCAAGTATTATAATTGCGAAAATCATTTTATTCATCTCAAGTCAGACAGAAGATCCCCTATAAGATTCGAGATTCGAGATGTCCCTGGGGCGGGTCCCTCTATTCAATCAATTATTCACGACCAAAAAGCATCAATTATTGAATATACAACACCACATATACAACGCTAAAAGCTTACATTGCGATCACAAAGTGAACCCTTAAAGCTTGACACATGGTGACAAAAGCTCTAAAGTTGTCTTGATTTGACAAAAGATTTTTGATTACATAAATCAAAACTTACATATTCTACGTTATTTCTTTCACTCAATTCATTAATATATCAAAAGAGAAAGTGTAAACTGAAAGAAAACAATCAATAGAAAGCTACACTAACCTAAGGATTTTCTATTTCGTACATCATACTACATCGGGTGACAATAATAGTCAGATGCCAAAACATGACCATATGCATCCAACCAGGACATAAACTTCACACGTGTTTTGTCTCCATTTTAAACAAGACCATATGCCAAAACAAGATCATGTCTCAAGCTTTATGCAACTAACAGTAATTCTGTGTCATTTAATCACCTTAAACAAGCAGTTGAAGTGCATTCAGAGTAAATACATCTAATGTGATGGACATCGATAGGTACACATGAATTCCAAGAGTCTTAACATTTATCGTATTTTTGTTAAACAACTAAAGATATAGCAACCATATGACTGTACTGTGATCAATCATATAACGCCAACAAGAATTGTTATGCAGCGTTTTGATCTAAAAGACAGAGATCACAATTAATAATACATCCACCCATAACATAAAATGCTATAAAGCACAGCAAAAATTTCAGGAAGGAACATGGTTCCAGATACTGCAGCAGCTAGATGATAACATCCCCCGCTCCTCAGTAAAAAAGACATAAAAGACTCCCTCAACTTGTCTGACAAAGCGTCGTTAGTGTACCCACAACTCCTACGAGTCACCTCAGCCTTGCCATCAATGGAGGAGCCACCACCATTCGCATAAAGCATTATTTTGGATGGACAGGTATGCACTCCAACACAGGAGATTTTGCATGGGAAATCCTAGACTTTTCCTGGTACCAAGTATGACAAGCAGCAAGGACAAAAAAAACCCATGAGGATACAATGTTCTACAGCAAAAATACGTAAAAAGCCAAATACCCTTTGTTGACTTAGATCACAAAGTCCACAGGCCTGGTATCAAATTCAACATGTGAACGAATCAGATGTCAAAGAAGCAGCTAAAAGTTTTGCTAGCAAGTAGCTGTCAAACGTACTTATATAAGCATATTATATAACTAGCCTTAGGAAAATACATAAATCAGCATACCCAAAGTCTTCTACATGAAATCCACCAATAATGTCCGATGTAAACAGAACTTCACCCAGGATAGTGAAACCCACCACCTCTTCTTAGGTCTTCCGGAGAACGGTTACTTCCTTGTGATAATTGCTTGAACAGACTAGCATCAGCCAGGATAATTAAATCCACCTCTTCTTAGGTCTGCTGGAGCATGACTACCTCCTCGTAATAATTATCTGAAACGTCACCATGGTTTAACAGAGCTTGATTTGCATTTCCATGAACACCGTCTTCCTGAATTATTTACAAACTCAAATGAGCAAAACCAGAATGGAGTAAAAAATGTTTATATATATATATAAAGGAAATACGCCTAAAACAAATATGATTAATTGAAAAACTTACCTTAAAAAATGCAACCAACGGGTCCTCAACTGCAATAGGTCCCTCAGGCAACATTGGAAGTGACTGATTTGACACAGGATTAAACAGGTTGCATAGTTGTTCAGAGTTATAACAGTTCTGATCAGTAACTAATTCATCAGTGTGGTTGAGTCCAGATTGACCAGCTTCAGCAGGGCCATTCAATGGAGGATCAAGATCAAGCAACTCTATATATGGTTCATTATCACCCATAAACATCTGATTCATATTGTAGGCAACATTGTTACCGCCTATGAAATCATATAAATCTCCTTGGACTCCTCCACCCAAGTTCCCCAGGTCCGCTAAGTCGTCATAAATGTCAACCCCATCCAGAGAAGGTGTAGCTTCAACATTCTCATTATGTTCATTATCATGATTCTGTAAATCAATGGAAAAACTCATGTCACAAACATTAAAGCAATTGGAATCAGAAGGCAGAAATAGCAGTTGGGAAAGACCACAGAACCCAAAAAAAGAGCGGAAAGGATGCACTTTCAACTAGGTGTATGAGATCTAGCAGTCACTAAATGCTATTACCATAAAATAAATACCTAGGACTTCTAAGATAATATTATTTTCGTATTCTCTAAAATACCACTCCGACAACAATACTTAGCAATGATTTTGATATTACTCAGCAAGGATGATGAACACATAAAATAAGCATCCAACCTCTTGTAAATTAAACCAGAAAACAAGAGCAAGCAAAAGATAAGGATCCAGAAAAATATTGTCACCCATTGAATTTGTCTTGACACCCACTTCATTAGCACACCCACCATTAAAAAAATTACTATAAGCAGCCAATATAATTCCAAAAATAGCCTTTTGGATCCTCTAATATCTTTCAGCTCTCTAGGGTCAAATTTCTGCTATCTTTGTAGCACTATTGCTCTTTGAAATTTCTGCTGCTTTTCGGTTGCAACTAGTTATAAAATTGAATACCTTTATCTTAGTTTCTTATGAAAATCGTCTTTGTTTTAAAATTTTAATGCTTACTTTTTTTCTTATAAATTTTTCGTGAGTTCTGTGAGTAGTCATTCAACTCACCACATACGGACTTTAAGTTTCATAACAAATTAGGATATGATGAGAGGAAATTCTAGATGAAGACAATTGAAATGCTGCAAGCCAACAAGCAAACAAGTTATTGAAGAAGGCTTACAAGGCCCCATTAGTTCTTTACAATACAAAAGTTGCAGAGTCGATCTTCTAAAAGATGATAATTCAATCAACTAAGCATCAGTAGTTGCAATGGTTTGAGGTCTTGACAATAACACCGAGGTTTAAATTGTTTGATCATTTTTTTGGCTCTACTGATACAAGTGGAAATCTCACTAGTAGACTGCCGTTCAAAATATTTGCACGGCATAACAGTTGGACAATATATTTTAATTTATTTTAGTTCAATCAAGACATTCACATTACTACTTTTGTTTAACATGAAATAAAATTTATATAAAAAAAGGTGCACAAATCAGTTTCTGGGTGGCAATAACAAAACTCTTTTATACATATAAGAAAGAAGCATCACGAGTATGTCACGACTATGTAGCTCATCTATTCTCCCCAGTTTCCCTTCTAAAATTTCTATCCAATAGTTTCTGATCTTATTTACTTTCATAGTTGAACCAGAAACATCAACTAGATAAAGGTGATGATATAAATACATATAGAAAACAAGAAATGTTGCTGATTTCATCAAGAATTAATTTTTTTATTTATATATAAAGAAATACAACTCTATAAATCATTTCAACATGCTTAATCAATTTAAATCCATTTGAACTTCAGGTAGAATCCCCTGACCCTTCCATTCTTTCCCAAAAAATTTCAAAGTGGAAGCTACTGACTGATCCTACAATCTTGATACCCATGGAATTTGTAGAATTTTAATATTTTAGGAAGGTAGCCCCAAGGTGCACTGACCCCTTGACATATTGGGCGAAATCCCATCGCTCAAACCACTGGACTAACCTTGTGGAGAACGGTTCAATGATATCACCTAATAACTAAATGAGCAACTCAGCAAAACACATTCACTGGCTATAACCAAATTTCAATACAAATATGTTATACAGATATTATGTCAAAAGAACAACAGAATAGCAAAATGGAAAGTCTAAAGTTATCAATGCCACACACCCAATGTAAACAAAGATACTCCCAAGAATTAAGGAAGAGCAAAATAAAGATACAAAAAGAATGTAGAAAGGTAACAAGCTCACAGTGATCAGCTCAACAACCATATAATAAGAGCAAATATGAGATGCGAAGACATTCAGTTAAGAAGGGAAGAACAATATACGCACCTTATCTTGGCTATCTTGATGACCATTTTCAGTTGGAACAAATAAATCCAACATTGATACAATGTCATCCCCACCGGGAAACAGAGCACCCCCATTAGGTACATCATCACCAACGATGGCCGGTGGAAGCACCTTATTCGCAGAAGGGATGGCATCCGAAAGACATGACTCAGATGATCCAACACAACGACCCTCCGGAACAATGGAGCTAGCAGCTAAAGGAATGACTTGGTTAGGCACTGGTGCGGAAAGAACAGCAGTAGAGACAACTTCCACACAATTGACATCCTCATCATTATCATCATCAATCCAATCTTCCTCCCTAAATGGTGCTCCATATTGAGCACCATTTCTTGGGCCTGGACCATCCTTCCGGAAAACTATACAGAGTACATATGCATCCTAAACACAAGTGGAAGACAAATATTAAAATACTGCAACAAGAAACCCCTCAATCAGCCATTTATAAGAAGCAATAAAAAGGTCAACAAACATGGCAACAAGGAAAGCCAAGCATATCAAGGTGAAAAATAATACGAGTGCATTCAATATGTACTTTTTGCATTTGTGAGGGATCTATGGAAAGCTGAAAAAAGGAGCTACATTGTTTCCATTTTCAAGCAGAAAAAATATTACATTATCCAAAAGAAATTTAACTCATCAACTACAGTATCCAGGAAACTGTAAGAACTTACAGTTCTTGTGCTATAAGAGAATCTCCAACAAGGGATGCATCTCTATCTCTATTTTGAAGAGTCAAAATGGAATATTCTCCCTATATTCCACCTCTAAAAAATTTTCACACCAACAACACTCTCTCTCTATCTTAAAAAAAACCTTATATTTTTATTATTCTTTTTTACCTTCTTTCAATAAATTATTTCCATATGACTTTACTTTTTAACTAAATTTTTACAAATATTATTTTAATACCATTTATAATTTTTTTTTTTTTTAACTTTTTATAAAGTGGTAGTACAATTTTATTAGTGTATGAATTTATTATATAATTTAGATTTTCACTTAAAATTTTAGATTAATTTTCTCACGTAATCTTGCTTACCTAAATTTTTTCACATTACGTATTTTATGTTTAATGTTACTAGACTTGTTAGTTTTTTTTTCTTTTTCTTTTTTTGATATCCTTGTTATAATGTTTTATGTCATTTGTAATTTTCATTTGAATTTTAGATTAATGTGATTAAAATTATTTTGGTCTTTATTTTAGTGCTAACTTATAATTATTAATATACCTATAAATATAAAGTATGGAAATAATATGTAAAGAATTGATAAATGAAAAATTAGTTAATAAATATTCAATTTTTTTAAAGAAATAAATATTCAATATTAGTCTCATTTTAAAGATCTAGATAAGACCTTTGTTAATGGTATAACTTTTATGATAATAGGATTTATAAATTAGAATTTATTATATATTAATTAAATTTAATTAAAAAGATAAAAAGGATATCAATCTCCAATATTTGTTTATAATTATGGGCAAAAGGGTAAAATAGAAATATCATCTATCAAAAGCAAATTTAGAGATCCAAATTTAGATCTCTAAGAGCATCTCCAACAATATTCTAAAATAGTTAAATAAAGTATGAACTCTATTTTACAGTACCAATTGATCCAACAATACTCTAATTGTAGGATCCAATAGAGTTTTTTAGAGTTTTGGTGGATGGTACTCCAAATTTAGAGTACCATCCACCAAAACTCTAAAAACATTTCTTGGATCCAACAATTTAGAGTATTGTTGGATCAATTGGCACTCTAAACCCTAAATTTAATATTTAAACAAGAAAAAGTAAGAAAAAAAATAAATTTAAATATCCAAAAAAAATGCTTGGCTCCTCAAATTTAATATATTTAATACCAAATAGAAGTGCTGAATGATTTATTTGGGACTTGGGAGAAGAAAAGAAAAAGCACTAGACAGCAGTCAGGTAAAGAAAATGAAAGAAAAATTTTTGTATTCTCTCCATAGGTAATGGAACGTGGCACATGCCAATGTTAAGGGAACCAGATGACAAATCAAAACTCTTTGAGTATGAACTCACCAACACAGGAAGCAAGCACCAAAAACTTAATGAAAGCCAATAACCAACAAAAGATCTCAAAATCAAATGTATTATGAATATGCATGACTTTTGGGAATGTCAGTATATGATGGAAAGGAATGTTTCACATTCAATAACTCAATCAGAAATTACCTGAACTACTCCTCTGTCAGCTAGAGCCTTCTCTTCAATTCTATACTCGTGCATAACCCAATCTGTCCGATCACCTCGTGGGGCTTTGCCTTGGTGAAAAACCAGGGTCTTTATCATCCCCACAACTTCATTATTGTAATGAACAGGTCTATCCTTTCCTGTGGTTTTCCAATATCCAAACTCAGTGGCACGGTTCATTCTTGCCCCATTGGCATATTTCTTCTCCCGCGGGCAAAAGAAATACCACTTCAGATCCCTAGTTCTCATACATGACTTGTCTGAAAAATAGAAGCAAAAAAAAAAATAAAAAAAAAAAAAAGCATCCCAGTAAGAAAAACAAACATACACAAAGTAAAGGTAATCTCAACCTCAAGTCGCAAGAAAACAGATGCATTCTATACCTGGTAGATCCCAAGGAGCATGCTTGTATATGTCAACCTCTGCAATTGCCTCAAAACAGAGTTTCTTACCCATAACCTTCCTCTTTAAATAGTATTTGACCAATTCGACATCAGTTGGATGAAAACGAAATCCTGGAGGGAGTGACATTTTTGCCATATAGACACAGAAAAGAGAGTCCCCAAATACAGGTATATAATTCTTCACAAGCAGTGAATAAGGTTATTGTGTGTGGATCTCCTTTGTAAATGGTTAAATGAGGAGGTAACCAAAGCTATAACCCGAAAGTACAGTATTTTGCAAAAACGAACAAGAAGCAGAATTGTGAAATGCTAAAAAGAATAAATCACTAATGAACTGATAAAAAGGAAGAAAACCCGACAGAAAAAGCTGTCAAGTCCAATGCCGAAACAAGATCATCCGAGAACACCACAGCCTCGCCCGGCTCATAAACCCAAAATCACACCGAAGAAATGACGTATCTTTCTTGCTGGGATCAAAAGACATTTGGTGTGCAATGCAAACCCTGTTTTAAACATCATTAGCTTCACAATCTGAAATGGGATACAAAACCCTAAAAAAGAAACACTTCGCTAAACAGATATAAGGAGCAAACACTTAAAACTCATATATTTTATGATTTTAGGTCAAAAAAAAATTTTTTTTTTTTTTTTTTTTTTTTTTTTAAAAATCCAAAATCATACAATCAGAATCGAAGAGCCCTAAAACAAACAATTGCTAAACAAATACACGAGCAAGCAAATATAAAAAAATAAATCAAACCCAGATAAATAAAACGCGTAAAGTCATGAATTCGAAGTCTTTAGGTCACAAGACGATCAAAAACCCAAAATTAATCCCCAAATCACACAAAATCACAAAAACCCTAGCGAAATAGAAAACAATTGCAAACGAAATAGAGAAAGAAACCCTACCGAAGAGAGAGCACCGGGAGAGGAGCGAGAGAGTGTGTGTGTGAGGAGAGCTATAGTGTGAGAGCAGGCGAGGGAGAATGAAAGGGAGGCGATGTAGGGTTTATATACAATTCTTGATTTTAATTGGATGGGAAACTTCTTCAGTAATCCTCGGCTTCTGATTGGTCGAGTTGCTACAAAAATGAAAAAACAAAATTGGAAAATAGAGAGGAAATGCGCTGCCAGCTGTTCCATGCCAAGTCAACTATTGGCATGTTGTGTTCACACTTTTTTAACTAAACACAATAGAATTCAATTATGCTACGTTATATAAACTGTATCTGTAAAGTTGTAATTCAGATAGATTCAAATAAATGATAAATTTTAGAAATAAAAACAATATCTTGCTTCTAACTAGCATGTTTAGCTATAGATTTTGTATACCAGCTAAACAATATCTTGCTTCTTATGGATTCATTCTTAAATTTTTAGTTATTATTTTTAATAAGTACAGATTAGATAGTAAATCGTTCTATCTAGTATTGTTAGGTAGATATCTAAATTATAAATATAGTATTTATATTGTGAGAGTATATATCTTTCGATTGTAAAAGTAAATATTGCATATAGTACAAGAGTACTTGATCTTAACTATTCTTAACTAAACCCTTGCCCAATTAATGCAAAATTTTAAAAATACAAAAGATTAATATTTAAGAAATATATATTTGAATTGATTTAAGAAATTTTTTCGAATATATTTATAGAAAGCAATTGTTGTACACACCACTTGACAGGCCCCTAACCTACTATCTCTCATTAGGTAGCCTATCGGCACTCCATGGTAGCTTCCCAGTCGATACTTGCCTTGCTGAAAGGCTTCCGTGAAGCTAAGCCGTTTATTTTAACTGGAAATCTAAGTATAAATTTTTTTTTTTTTTATACAAAACTATTTTATAAAAATTTTGGCAGAATCTCCTCTGTTTTTCTGAGATTACCAAATCTTGGAGACCTGCATAAAAACTTTAACACTTCTATAAAATCTCAAATCTCAACTACTGTGGACCTCCGATCCATCTCAATACCACAACTCAACAGTTTAAATATCAAAATAAATAGTTATCAAAGATAAGTAAATCAAATCTTTAAAGAAAATACTTATACACTTAAAACAATAATAAAATACAAACTTAACAACTGAAACATTATATATCTTTATAAAACAGTCACAACATCCTCTGACTAGTCCTGCTGGTCTTCAGCGTTCCTGAAATGTCTTTATCAAAGATAAGTAAATCAAATCTTTAAAGAAAATACTTATACACTTAAAACAATAATAAAATACAAACTTAACAACTGAAACATTATATATCTTTATAAAACAGTCACAACATCCTCTGACTGGTCCTGCTGGTCTTCAGCGTATCTGGGAGGTTGATTTAAAAACATAAAACTAATATGAGCTAAAGTAGACATGGCCACGGCCCGGTTCGAACCGAACCGGCGGTTTTGAACCCGAACCTTAGGTTCCGGTTCAAAACCAGTTCCGGAACCGGGAAAGTCGGTCCCGGTTCCGGTTTCCCCAAAAAAATAACCGGAACCGCTCAATTCGGGCGGTTTCGGTTCGGTTACGGTTTTTTTTTTTTTTTGTTTTAAACAAAAAAAACAAAATTTAAAAAAATTTGGCCGTTGGCCACAGTGTGTGACTGTGGCCAACGGCCATTATGCTGCCCACCTGGCAGCTGCCAGCTGCATGCCAGGTGGAGCAATGTATCCCTTTAATAGGCGCCGTTGTTCAACGGATCCTAGTAAAATTACCAAACACCCCCTAGAAAATTAAAACGTTACCCCCTAAAATTTTAAAATATTACTTTTTCCCAATCAAAAAACTATAAACCCATCATCCCAATCAATTACACAATTCTCTTCTCTCAATATTCTCTCATCCAATCTTTCATTCTCTCATCTGCTATATTTTCACTAGGGGGGGGGGGGGGGGGGGGAGGTCGGGGAGGCGAGGGGGTGAGCATAGGATCTTACCATTTATTTAGAACCAACAATTCAACAATCAAAAAAATTAAAACAGAAACAAATGAGGAAGAATAACAAAATCCACTAAGTTTAGCGGTGGTCCCCTTCCAAACAAAGATCAAAACCACGGGACCACTTTCCTCAAGACAATCACATAGTAATAAATGCAGTACACCCTTAAGTTGAAATTACAAGGACTCACTCCTCTTGGACTATCCCGTTCTAGTCTACCCGCAGGCCTTTTCCCTAATGATCTCCCAAGATCCACTAGGTGACTAAACGTATATCCTCAAGCTATCCTAGAATTCACACTCCTATTGGCGTGAGCCTACACCTATCGTCTCGCAAGAGCCAACTAGTGAAATTCCACCAAATGCAACTTTTGCACAAGAAGCAAACCTTGAGCTTGTTCACAAGACTTCACCAAAGTCACACAAGCTCTCCAATAACACAAAGGATTATTGTCTAAGTGTTCAATGATGCATAAACATACAATTAGGATGCATGACTAATACAACCTATGATGCTAAGTGAACTAGTGCACACAATCTACTTAAATAACACTTAGCATAAACACATTTCAAGACCTAACAATTTTTGCAACAAATTCAACACTTTCAAGTCATGAAACAAACATATTCAATGCATGAACTCTACAAGGCAGCCAACATGTTTATATGAATGTGATTCTAACAACAAGTAAATTATTATAACAACAACTAACACTCTTGATCCAACCTAGATTAGTACCAATCCATTAACCACATGTGAGATAGATGCTTAATTCATTCAAGCAAGATAATTCATTCATTTAACCACATGTGAGATAGATGCTTAATTCATTCAAGCAAGATAAATGCATTCTAAATCACAACATCAAGTTATCTAGGTACTAATTTAACTTCCTAAATGCCTTATCATGCATTAAACACAAAAACCACAAGTTTTCAACATCCAATCAATATCTAACTCTCATTCAATAACAACAAAGAGATTCAAATGAAATGAATCATAAAACAACTTGAACAAACAAGAAACAAACTTACCACAAGTCTCTAATTTGATTCCATGGACATACAAGAGAGATTGGGTGAGTTTTGAGAGAGGAGTTGAGAGAGTATGAAGAGAGGGAGCTGCTAGGGTTCTTCTCTGGATTTTTAGGATACATAAAACACTCCTTTAGTTTGGACACCCCAGACTTTAACGTCCTGCAAGTGTTGGAGGGAGCACGCAACCTAACTTTTCCAAATTTTGCGCAATCATTGCCAAACAATTTTGGAACCCCTGTCTCGACCGTCGCCGTTCGAACAGGAATTTAGTACAGGTGGCAATGTTCTGGACGAGAGACGAGGCATTGCTCAGTCATGACTCAATACAAGATCCAGGTCTGTGTTGACGACTGGACCACGACCACATTACCGGCAGCAAGAATTGGATCTAGTGTCCGACGACAATGACTTTTTCGACAACTAACGATGATTACAACGGCCACCGAAGGAACAAGCGACGATTGATCCACATTCGAGAACATAACAGGTAAAAGAATCCGTGGGCTTTGATTCCTCTAGAGGATACGTAGGCAGCTTAATTGAGGTAAAATTAAGTGCAATCCCTAATTTTTTATTTATTTATTTAATTTTATAGTTTTATAATATTATTAAAATTTTATTTCATTTTTATATATTTAATTTTTTTATTAATTTATTTTTAATTTTTATTTTCTAATTTTTTTTTATTTTGCCGGTTCCGGCGGTTTGGAACCGCCGGTTCCAAAAAAACTGTGGAGGAACCGAACCGGGCGGTTCCTCCCGGTTCCAACCGGAACCGGGACCGGGACCTCCCCGGTCCCGGTTCCGGTTGATGAAAATTTGGAACCGGAACCGCCGGTCCGGTTCCTTTGGCCATGCCTAAGCTAAAGAAGCTCAGTGAGTGTCATTAATTTCTAAATAAACTTTAATTTTTTTTCTATTAACCTCCCTGAAATTTGAAAAGAATATAACTCTGTTTCTAATAAATAAATTTGAGAAGATAACTGTAATTTATTTTCTGAACTTAATATGCTGGAATTCAATATAATAATTCTTTTACTAATTCTGAAAACTGTACTGAACAGTTTACATAGTAATAAAAGTCTTTCTGTCTCCTTAAAAACTGAACTGAAATCTAATTCATAAAAACTATATTGAAAGCTATACTGAAATCTATTTTATAAAAACTATTCTGAAATTTAATCTCTGAAAACTGAAAGCTAAGGATATATATATATACTTTCACTTTACTAAAAATTGAAAAACTGAGAATATATAATAACTTTTATTTTTCTGAAAACTGAAAAGCTGATAACATATATATATATATATATATATATATATATATATATATACACACACGTTTCTTCTGCTGAAAACTAAAAAGCTGTACTAATAGAATATATTTTTATTATTTTCTGAAAATTGAAATACTGAAATAATATATTAAAATCTTTCTCATAAAACTATACTGAAATCTATTTTCTGAAAAATGTTCTGAAATTTATACAGAAAACCATTCTGAAATCGAATTTCTGAAAACTGAAAAACTAAAAGAATATACTTTACTGAAAATACTTTTCTGATAACTTCTCTGATAAAACTTTGCTAATAATAATATAGTTTTTTTTATAATACTCTTCTGATAAAATATTTTTCTGATAATAAACTTTCTGAAAACTTATTCTGTCAGGATCTATCTCCTAAAAATAATGTACTGAAATCAATAATAATCTGCTTTCTGAATACTTTACTGAAATATGTTTTTCTGAAAATCTAGCCAAGCCTAATGTATAAAACTCTTAATTTAATATTCTTTACTGATAATCTGAAAATATTTATGGCTTGGCTTATATATCTGAAAACTCTCAATGGACCCCTAAGCTGAACTGAACTCATAGGTCGACCAACTGCGCCGTCCACTGTGACATCTGATATAAGTCACGAGGCGACTAACAGATGCGCTCAACATGACATCTGATAAAAGACATCTCGCTGTCAATGAGCGGAATGCTACGTCGCAACATATAGCGAGACAACACCCCAATGTGTGGGCAACTGACAGACTCGACAGACTCAACCCCCCTAGAGTTAGCGGACTGTCCCCCCTTAACTTGCCATACACAATTGGGATGTACCGGCCGGGTCTAACTGCTGATAACTGATCTGATCTGAATCTGAAGGGTAATCCATGGGTTTGAAAACTATTTTCTTTATTTTGAAAACTAACTTTTAATAAAAACCATGGAATATTTGTAAAACATATTTATTAAATGAATATAAATTCTAAATTCCTGAAATATAAAAATACTTTAATTAAAATATACTTGAGCATAAATTTTATTTAACTTACAAAACTCATATAAATAAATGTATATAAAATTACCAACACTTCAATCTAACTTGAAAACATATTGAAGAATATTAAATCAAAACATAATCTTACTCTTACTTAAATAAAACCATAACTTACTATAAATTCTCATAAAACATATTATAGAAATAAAATATAATTTGCTTAAAAAATAATTTTACACTCACTGGTTTCTGGTTTTCCTCTAAGCTTAGCGCTCTGGTTCCTTCGTCTCAATACCTTTCTTGTCTTTCCATAACATTTCTTTTTCTCCCCTACTATGGAGATTTCTTCCTAAAGTAATATATTTCCAAATTCACTAACATAAATACAACAACTAATACAAACACTCAATTAACACATTTAACACTTTCTTTCTCAATTTCTTCCTATATAACACAACCAATTATATTTAATATAATATATATAACCCATGTCAATCATACAATTCCTTTTCTTGACCGAATTTCAAGCATCCAATTAGTATCCCCAAATACACACAATCTAATTTTAATACCTTATCATACTTCAATTGAAGTCTCTGCACTAAAATCAACTTCGAACCTTAACTTTAATTTACTAATTTTCTTGATTTTCTAGTATTCAATATATATATATATATATATATATATCAATTTCTTAAATTATTTCCAAGAACTCAATATAGTCAAAATAAATAAATTCACTTCACACTTTCAACAATTCTTTTATTGTTTCCTTTTTATCAATCACCATACTATAAATCAATTCACATGAAAATAATTTCAAAATCACAAAATACAACTTCAACTATCAACACAACATCACAAAACCTATATTGCAATCTCACTAATTTGAGAGTCCTCTTGAATCCTTACTTAATAATTTCAATCCACACTACAAATTCACTAATTTGAAAATCATTTTGATTTATTACTTAACGATTTCAAATTTATACTATCAATTAACTCAAAAACACTCAAATTACTACATTAAATATCTCAATTTAACAATTCAAACTCAAAATCATCAAATCCCCAAATCTTTAACTTACTAATTTTCTTAATTTTCATTTTATTCAACTCTAATTAAACTAATTTCCATTAAAACACTACAAAAACTCAAATCAAATACTAAATCAACAAAACCCATCAATCAAATTCATCACCCAAACATTCAATTTCATTTATATTCTCAACAATCAATTTCAACATTCAATTCAATTATCAATAAACCTTAAAAATCAATTCAATTTTCATTTTATGCTCAAAATTAAAACTCCAACACAATTTAATTTCATCAAATCCTTACCCAAATCTTCTTCTTCTTCTTCTAGCTGAACCGAATCTCTTCTCTTCTTTCTCGTTTCTTTTTCTTTTTCTTTTCTTTTTCCTTCCCTCTTTCTCTCGGTTCTGTTGTCTTCTTCTTCCTTCTCCTTTAGCTGCTGTCACTTCCTCTTTCTTTATCTCTTCTTTCTTCCTTCTTCTTTCTTCTTCTTCCTTTCTTCTCCCGCTGCTCACTTCTTCTTCTTCCGCAGCTTCCTCTTCTTTTCTTTCTTCTTCTGGTCGAGCTGCTGCTTCGTTCCTTCGGCTGCTACTGGACCGGACCTCTTCTCTCTCTCTTTGGCCGATCTCCTTTCTTCTTCCTCTCCTCTTCTTCTTCGGCCGAAGCTCCTCTCTTCCCTCTCTCTCTCTCTCTCTCTCTCTCTCTTTTCTTCTCTTTTCTCTCCACCGCCTCTCCTCTTCCTCTGTTTCGTTTCTGTTCTTCTTTCCCTTTTTGTTTTCTGATTATATAATATATATATAAACTTGAATAATTACAACTTACCCCATCAATCTCTCAATTTCATATTGTGACCACAATTTAAAAACTAATCACATGAATTTGATCCACAATCTTATAACTTACAAATTAATCCATAAAAATCCATTAATTCTTTTTCACAAAAATCCATTTCAATTTACTTTTCCGTCAATTAATTAAATCACAATCTCATATCGTAAAAATATATTTTAACTTCCAATAATTATTCTTAATACTCCGATTTATGGAAATCCTTATTATATTCTCCAAAGCTTACAATTGAATTTCGTATATACTTTATGGAATCTTACTAGCTATCTGAAACAGTTTCGAACATTTTTCAAGTCTCTGATACTCTTTTTCGGAAACTTTCCGGATTCATCCAATAAATTTCATTACCGTACCGTACAATCAATTCGATAAAAATATATTACAATATCTGTACGTGTACAGTACAATCTATCGGGAGGGTGTATTACACCACTTATAATTATAAATAGGATAAATTGTAGTAGAATATTCTGACATTTGATCATCTTACAATAAAACCGTATTTTTACTTAAACTACAGTTAAGTACCTCACACAATTATCAAGTTGAGCATTAACGTATTTAGAAATGTCACTTTTTGAACTGTTTTTACTTTTTTAACTCATGTGGTCCCTAATTTTTTCAAAATATATCAATTTAGTCCCTATAACTATACTTTTGACGGTCAGACCTAACATAAAGTATAAATTATTCATTTTTTTTAATTAAATTATTAAATTAGAATGGCGTTTTTACCCTTTAACATTTTAACAATTTTACCTATTTGGATAGTTCAATAAGAATTTGACATATGTTAAAAAATTTTAAAGACTTAAAAAGAATGAAATAATAAAATAAATATAATAAAATTCATTAAAAAATAAAAAATAATTATAAAAATATTATAAAACTTAAAAAAAATTAAAAGTAATATCATTTATTAAAAATAAAATACAATTCAAGATTAAATACTTATAAAAATAAAAATATAATAATAAAATTGTATAACTTATGTATATTGTAATTTTATTATTATATTTTATTTTTATAATATAATAATAATAAATGTATATATATTGTAATTTTATTATAATATTTAATTTTTATAATATATATAATGTATATATACTATATAATATACTCAAAAATATGTATATATATAATATTTTAATATTTTAGTTTTTTTACTAAATTTTAAGTTTTATAAGTATTCACTTTTGAATTTTATTTTTATTTTTAATAAATGATGTTATATTTAAGTTTTTTAAATTTTTAATGAATTTTATCATATTTATTTTTTTATTTAATCCTTTTTAAGTGTTTATTTTAAAAAAATTAAATTTTTATAATATATGTTAATTTCTTATTGGATTATATAAATAGGTAAAGTTATTAAAAAGTTAAAGGGTAAAAGCGTCATTCTAATTTAATAATTTAATAAAAAATGATATAATGAACAATTTATACTTTATATCAGGTTTAACTGTCAAAATTTTGGTGAGAGAGGCTAAATTGATGTATTTTAAAAAAATTATGGACCATGTGAGTTAAAAAAGGCAAAATATATCAAAAAATAATATTTTTAAATACGTTAAAGCTTAAATTAATAATTATCCGAAGTACTTAGTTATAGTTTAAGTAAAAATATTGTCTCATTGCAATGTGGTCAAATATTAGGATATTCCATTGCAATTTGCCCTTATAAATATGATTTTGAAGGAAGATATTTTATAGAACAAATAACACTAAACCTATATGAGGTTTGTGTGAATTGCACTCGGAATCAAAATTTACAGAAACTCACACTGAACTCCCCTGACATTAAGTTTTACCGTTAAAAAGTAGATTCAAATTTTCCTTACTTTGCGATCCATGGTGGATTTATGGTGAATCTATGGTGGATCTACCATGGATCAGTCACTTTTTCTTCTATTTTCCTATTTTTAACGGTCAATCATACTTTTTAACGGTCAAACTTAACATAGGGGGAGTTCAGTATGAGTTTTTATAAACTTTGATTTCGAGTGTAATTCAACAAACTTTAAGTAGGTTCAGTGTTATTTTTTTTTATATTTTATTGATTTGATTTTTTTGAGTTTTTAAATGTATTGTAATGGACTATTAAGAGACAATTATGATTTTATTTTTTGCACTGTTTTTTCTTATTAAGGGTGCGTTTGAGATTGTTATACTTTATGAAAAAACCACTTATTTCATAATTTAGGATCCAAAAAATATTTGGTAATTAATTAAAAAGGATTTGCAAAACCCCTTGAGATTTAATCCCTCTAACTTTGAATTTGAATGTAAATCTAAAACCACTAGTATGATATAAAAATAACTAAAATGACTATTATAGCGTTAGTTTAAAATAAATTAAATAAACAAAAAATTAAATAGGAAAAAATTTGAAAACATACTTTTTTTAGGAATTTCAATTTTTTATTTTAAATTTTAAATTGTATACAAAAGAGCCTAAAATGCCCTCGTGTTATTATATGTAATGAAAATCAACCGACGGTCAACTAACATAAATGAGTTTTTACATCAGAATTAATTAATGATAGGGAGTTTTCATCCAAATCCAAAATTAAAGGGCTATTTTTGAAGATATATCAAACCTTGGGAGTTTTTACAAATCTCCCTGTACTAAAATAAAAATTTAAACTCATTTGTTTAATTTTATTAAATTATTAGAATTAGATTTCATATAGGATACAATAAAAAACTGTAATCTTACGGTGACACTTAAGGCCTGTCCGATAACAAGAAAAATAATCATTTTTGTTTTTTTTTTTTGTTAAAAAAATTGAATTCACGTTCGATGACGCACTAAGACTGTTTTCCAAACTGTTTTTGAAAAAAAATGAAAACAAGGGAAACAAAACATATGTTTGAAATGGAAAACACAAAAACATACCATAGTTGTTTTCTAAAATTTCAATTGGGTGAAAATGATTTTGGTCCTCAACTTTTTTCGAATTATTATTTTTTGACCGATATTTGATGTTGTGGCTCCCATAGTCCTCAACTTTTCTGAAATTAATCAAATTAATCCATCTAACCAGATTTTTAATAATCAAACTTAATAAAATTTGTACATAACCCATTATACCCTTAAAAAATTAAAATTTTTATCAATTATAAAAATATATATATTTAATCACCATCATTTTTTTTTCAAAATTTAATTTTTATTTAATGTTTATTTTTTTCTTTTTTTAACCTAAATAATGTTTTTTTGTTTCTAAAGACTGAACTACCTGTTACATCGTCAAAATTTACTAACTGTTGACAACGGAAGGACTAAATTGATTGACTTTGGAAAAGTTATGGACCACGAGAGCCAAAATATCAAAATTGGTTAAAAAGTGATAATTCAAAAACATTTAAGGACCAAAATGAGTTTCACCCAATTTCAATTTTAATTTCCAAAATCTTTCATTTGACTTCACAATTGTTTTCTAAAATTTTAATTTTATTTTCTAAATTCTTTCACTTGACTTAGGCTATTGTTTTCTAAAAAGGGGATTTCATTTTGGTCCCTAACTTTTAGAAAATTATCAATTTTTTAAAGGAATTATGGATATCAATCTTGATGGACGGTGAAGATTATATTGAAATATTTTTAAAAAATAAAAGTGAAAATTAAAGATTTTTAAAAAAAAATTAAAATTCAAAATGGTGGGTTCCATTCGTTGATCTTCAAACTTTGATTTTTTTTTTGTTGGTGGAGATTCAATCTGGATCTCCATCATTTCGAATTTCAATTCTTTTAAAAAAATTTAAAAAATATTTAATTTTCACTTTTATTTTTTTAAAAAAATTTCAATATAATCTTCACCATCCATCAAGATTGATGGAAGGTGGAGATCCATTAAAAAATATATTTTAAATATTTTAAATATTATTTTTTAAATATTAAAATAAAATAACCATATTACCTTTCTAATTATTGATAATCTTTTTAAAATTTTGAGGTTAAAATTATAATTTAACTCATTTAAATAGAGTTAAGGGTAAAACAGTCTTTTTACCAATTCTATTAAGTTTGACTGACAGAAATTTAGTCAGAGGGACCAAATTGAGACATTTCCTAAAAGTTAGAGTCCAAGTATACCATTAACCATAATTACTTTAAAAAATTAATAATTTTCTAAAAGTTATGGACCAAAATGAAAATTTTCCTTTCTAAAATTTCAATTTATTTTTCAAAATCTTTCACTCTACCTCGATAAGTTGACCTTCTTTGACTAACGAGGTATGTACTTTCGTCTTCTCTTCTATTTCTTGTTCTTGTTCATCTTCTTCTTTTTCTTTTCCTTCTTCTATTTCTCCTCCTTCCTTTTTCCTCTCCTCCTCCTCCTCCTCCTACACTGCCAAATATGAAATTGTAAAAAAAAAAAAAAATTAGCGAGATTGATAGATAGAACTTCTATGTATTTGCTGAATAGACAGATCGACCGAAAAAATCATAACTATGCTTAACAAAAAAATACTAGGAAAAGCCCCCATACGACGAAGATTTTTTGTTGACGTTGGAAAAAGTAGAAGTCCCGCTCCTATTAACATAGGAACTGGAAGTGGAACGAAAGGTATGATCCAGGAATATTGATATGTATGTTCCATAAAAATAATAATAATAACTTTTTTAATTCTTAATTAATTGTTTCTGATTCACCGACTCACATAAATGGGGGTCATATGTATCATTTATATTTGATATAAGTTGTATTATGTTAATGTTATATTACGAGAATGCTAATGAAACATAAAAGTAACCTACAATTATGGAAATTGGTAATTCTGTATTTTTATGTAAATGAATGAAATTTCATGAAACCTTTTAAATTTAGGGAAAATTGCAATAAAATACCCTAATGTTTAGTCATATTGTAATGAAATCGCATTTTTCCTTAAACTACAACCAAATATCTCGGATAATTACAAATTTGGTCCCTAATATATTTTAAAAATATCACTTTTTAATCTATTTTTACTTTTTTAACTTACATGATCCCTACTTTTTTTTAAAATATATCAATTTATATCAATTTAGTCCCTATGACTAGAATTTTGGTTGTCAAACCTGACAAAAAGTATAAAATAACCATCTTATCATTTTTTAATTAAATTATTAAATTATAATGACGTTTTTACCTTTTAATATTTTAACAACTTTACTTATTTGGATAGTCCAATAAGAAATTGATATATGTTATAAAATTTTAATGTTTTTTAAAATGATTAAATAATAAAATAACTATGATAAAATTTATTGAAAATGAAAAATAAATATTAAAAAATTTAAAAAATGTTAAAAGTAATATCATTTATTAAAAATAAAATAAAATTCAATGAATACTTATAAAACTCAAAATTTAGTAATTTAATACATATATTTAATAAATTTATATATATTGCAGTTTTTTTATTATATTTTTATTTTTATAATATAATAATAATAATAATAAATGTATATATATATTGTAATTTTTAATATATATATATATATAATATAATGGATATATACTATATAATATACTCTAAAATATGTATATATAATATTTCAACATTTTAAGTTTTTAACTAAATTTTTAATTTTATAAGTATTCAATCTTGAATTTTAATTTTATTTTTAATAAATGATGTTATTTTTAAATTTTTTAAATTTTTATAATTATTATTAATTTTTAATGAATTTATATATTTATTTTTATTTAATTATTTTTAAGTATTTTTTTTTTAAAAATTAAGTTTTTATAACATATATCAATTTTTTATTGGACAATCCAAATAGGTAACATTATTAAAATGTAAAAAGTTGGAGGGTAAAATCATCTTACAAATTTAATAAAAAAGGGTAAAATAATCAATTTATACTTCATGTCAGGTTTGACCATCAAAATTTTGATTATAAGGACTAAATTGATATAATTTAGAAATACAGGGACCATGTGAGTTAAAAAAAATAAAAATAGATCAAAAAGTGATATTTTCAAATATATTAGGAACTAAATTGATAATTATCTGAGGTATTTAGTTGTAGTTTATTGAAAAGTGCGATTTCGTTACAATATGACCATACGTCAAGGTATTTCATTACATTTTGCCCTTAAATTTATAATCCAAATAAGAAAAATCATCGAATAATCCTTCTATGATGAAAATCGAATAACACTTCATTTTGTGTTTTGTGATGATTGAAAGATCTATATGTAATGATTAACTTCAAATTATCATGTTATCATGCAAAATTATTTGATTCTTTCACATATATAATAACTTATAAATTAAAAAAAATAATACAACCTTATTAAAACATTTTTTAGGACATGGAAAAGCCAAAAATATATTGTTGAGGGTAATTCTCGGAGAAGGGTGCCACGTCATAATATGATGAAAAGTCTAGAACAAGACGAAAAAGCTATCAAACAGCGTAGCAAAATGGCGGTCCATCCTTAAAAATACTTTCTAGAACGTTCGCTCTCTGTAGCACTGAGAGGGTCCTCAACACCACCCTTTTGCTTTACACTTTGTTGAGGATATAGCCGAGATATCCCTCGGCTACAACGGTTAGATAATAAAGATACGCTACGTCTATAATAAATGCACCTGCAAGCATTTATTGCCTACCAAATCAGTATTAAAGGCACCAGGCATGGTCTTGACAAAGAAAAAGTTTTGCACATTTATTGCATCTGACAATACTTATTATACACGCAATCAAGATTAAACACCAGAATACGACACATTAATTGAGGACATCCTCAGGTCACCAAAATGGAGCAATCAAGTCCATTAAACCACTCTCCGAGAATTTAACAACCTAAGGCCAAAGGAATGGGTGAATGCTAAGTGACCCATGTGACAAGTGACAAGGCCCACATGGGTAAAAGGAGAAAGGTACATGGAATACTTATAAATAGAAGTAAGAAAGGAAGACTGAGGTAGGCTTTTACTTACTCTTTGAAAACTCGACCATTTTTACAATTCATTTTCCACCTTTAAGAAATTAACTTGACCGTCGAAATTTAATCGCTGGCATCAGTGCAACACTCCTCACAGATCTTTCTTTGCTTTCAGGTGACCTTTGCCTATTGATCCTCACGGCGTTGGTAATCCTCTTCCAGGCGTTGTGATCTTGAACACTACATTACATATTTTATTAGTCACAATCGTTGGCCATAAACTTATCCGATTGGCACAGTTGTGAACCGTTGACTTTCCTAAACCTGAAATTTATAGTCACATTTATAGAAAAAAAATATTTTTCTAGAAATAGCTATCGAAATTCATATTTTCAGTTTTTGATATTTTCAGTTATTGCTACTAGACACGTTTTCACTGTTTTCATTTTCATAATACTGTTTTCAGTATATTCTACCATACGCATTTTCAGATTTGAAAAACGGAAACCAAAACACTGTTTTTCTTGTTATTTTAAAAAAAAAAAAAACAGTAAATGAAAAACGCTATCAGACGCACTATTAACCTTTCCATTTAAGAATTCATGATTAATTTTATTTTTGTTACAAATTTAGTATGACCTTTTCCCCTTCATTTTCCTATTTGCGGTATTCTTGTACTAATATATTTATTGCAAAATAATCTAAAGAAAATTTTGATGGGATTGATTGAAATGGTTAAAATAATTGGAATAATAATTTAATATAGAGATTTAAACCTAATATATAGGGTTGGCTGCGGTTTGAGCCGAACCGTTGGTTCTGAACCGGGACCGGCGGTTGCGGTTCAGAACCGATTTGGAACCGAGTAATTGGAACCCGGACCCATGGTTCCAGTTTTGGTTTTTTTATTTTAGGAACCGAAACGCCGATTCAAAACTGGCGGGGAACCGGAATCGGCGGTTCCGCCGATTCCGGGTCCTTTTTTTTTTAGTGTTGGAAGTAAAAAAAAAAAAATTTGATTCTGGTTCTGGAATCGAAACTGAATTCGACAGTTAACTGCTGGTTTTGAGAATCGGATCCAGAACCTGAACCGGCAATTCCCCACCGATTCCAATTCCCTTCCTAATGGAACCAGAACCGCCGAACCGCGGTCATGACTACTAATACATGTATCACTATTGTTGGGAGGTGTTATACCTCGTTTGGTATTGCTTATGAGAATATAAAATCAGATTATCTAACAATTTTGATATAAAAAGAATGTTTGGTAAAACCATGGGTTACTTTTTTAGGAACCACGGTTACATTTTTAAAGTAATTAATAAATTATTATCACTCGTAAATATAATTTATATATTCATATTTTATTAAAAAATTTAAATAAAAAATATCCAACACAAAACAATTAATAAGGACAAACTATTTTAATTAAAAATAATTAAAAAAAAATACTATGTACACCCATTAATTACACCAACCTTATCTACAACTATATTAAACCATTTATTTAAAAAAAAAAAAGAGTACAATAAACCCCTAATTAAACCCTAATTCTATTTTAAGTATCAATTTCTCATGAGATAAATAATTATCATATAACAAATCTTACAAAAGGTATGTATTTCTATAAATTTTAGAATTAACTTTTTTTTTATGTCTAATTATGAATTCTATCAATAAACAAAAATGAGGCATAAAAAAAAAAAAGGTGAGGCGTAAACTGATTTTTATTTATGAGATATTTTTTATACCAAAAAATTAAGTGTGGAAAGAAATATAATGGATGATTACGTAATTTTCAACTAACATGATGATATAAGGAATAAATTAAGTGTATTAATAATTTAAGAGGTTAACAAATAAATAGTGTGGATGTAAGTAAATTGATTTTAATAAGGATACCTTTGGCATTAGAAAGGTGCTTATGGTAATGATTTATTTTTTAAAGTTTAAATATGGGTAAACTTATAAAATGAATATGTAAATCATATTTATGAGTGACAATATGGACACCCTAAACATAAATATAAAATTACTTTGCTTTTTTTTTTTTTTTTACTTCAAATAATTGTATTAACTACTTGTTTTATTCAAATATCAAATAAAATTAAAATATTTTATTTTTTTGTCTATTATAAGTATTATATAAATTCACAACAATTAACATAAAATTCACAAAATGCATACATACTGTCGTTAAGCCTTATAACAATTTTAACAAAAAAAAATTGATTAAACAATTATCTGATTAACTTTGCCACGGATTATTCAATCAACACAACTAATAAGGATTATTTTAAAAGTTATAACAATACCAAACTATCTCTTAGTTGAATTGGATTGATATGTCAATATACATTAATTATAACATCATTTCATTTGTGACATTTTAATTGAATCAGACTATTGCCTCAACAAATTATGATATCTAGCCTTATTAATTGATGATAAGAATTTTAAATTGGAGCAATTGTACAAACATCCTTTAAATTTAGATGTAATTGTAAACATAGGAATATTTCGTAAAATATTATATACACATCTCTTATTGTTAGTGGCGAGCCATTAGAAGTATAAATTATTGTCTTTTAGTTAGTTATTTTGAGTTTTCTACGTAAAAGAAATTATCCTATATTATCAAAACAACTACATTCCTGAGTTATTAGATGGTTCAATTACATTTCAAAATAGAAAAAGTGTGGCAAATGCATTGCCAAAAGGCCTCTAAATAGACCACCGTTATGATCGTTGAGCTCCAATGCTTGTCTCTAACCAACGACCAAATAAGATCTTTAATTTTTATAATTGCTCTAAACATACAATGGTAAACTTGTCTTAAATATGTTAACTAACCAACACATACCTACCTAGTCATGGTTGCGGTTTAGTTCAAACTGGGCGGTTCGAACCGAACCGCCAGTTTTGCGGTCCCGGTTCAAAACCAGTCACGAACCGCCCAATCGAAATCGGAACATAAGGTTTCGATTCCGGTTTTTTATTTTAGGGAACCTGGAAACCCTAGTTCAACCGGTTCCGATTCCCTAACCGTTTTTTTAAAAATATTTTTAGTGTAAAAACAAAAAAGGAGGTCGGTTCCGGTTCGGGAACCGGCAGTTGAATTGCGGGTTCCCAAAATCGAAGGAGGAACCATAACCGTGGTTCCTCCCCCAGTTCATGAATCGGAATCGGAACCGAGACCCCACGGTCCCGGTTCCGGTTCCCCTTCAAAGGGGACCGAAACCAGAGGTTCCAAAATCAGAACCGCTGGTTCCGAAACCGTGGCCATGACTATAGCTACCAATTGATCAGTTGTCAGATAAGTTAGATCACTCTGTTTTTACTTTTGCTAGTCTGTATATTGATGTGTATGTAACAATGTACAACATAAAGCCTGTTATATGTAAGATTTCACCATAAATGGCCACGTCATTGCCAACTGCCAGCATAGCTCCAAGAGAGAAACTATGAGTACGTGTCCAATTGGGAGCGATCCAATGGCCCCAGAGGAAAAGAGGTCTCGGCGACTGTAACACCCCCCGACCCGACCCGGCTGAACCGACCCAGGGAGCGCTACTCGGTTTTCAAACTTTCTAAATTCATTTTATACTTTCAAAATCGTCGTGAGCCCATCGATAGATTTTCAAAACATTAGAAAACCAAATAGTTTAACAATTTAAAACTAATTTTCGAGTGAGCCCAATCAATAAACTTTTTACAAAAATTCGGCAGAGTTTCGTTTGTTTTTCGGATTTCCCAAAACCTGTTTTTCAACAAATCAATTCAAAAACAAATCTCAACAACACTTCAATATCTCATTTTCAAACACTTGCGCACTCTGCCGTTTAGTGCGACTTCCACAAACAGTTTATAAAATAAAATAATTCAAAGTCATCATTTACAAATATTCTAAAATGAGAAACGGAAATCGATAAATAATTAGTTACAAAACATATTTACAAATTCTCTGTATATGCATGCCTATCAAACATAGTACACTTAAACATAAACATCTACCCAAAAGTTGTGATTCTACTCTTCTATCTGCAGGAAGCTTCTCTTCAATCCTTTGCCTCTTCAGGATCCCTGGTACCTACGCGTTAGAAACAAAACTAACGCGCTAAGCATATAGCTTAGTGGGTGTACTATAAACTCAATTAAATAAACCACAATATAAATATCTTTTAAGAAGAATTAAACCACAATATAAATTTCATTTCTAATCAATTTCAAAACAATTAAATTTCAAAATCAAAGCATTAAACCATTTTAATCACTTTAATTTCAATAATGAGATCAACATATGAATTCGATCAATAAAATCATTCGGTTCATTTTTCAATTCAAATCACTTCTGGCCCGCTAGAATACTAAACATACTAGGACTGGAATATGGGTCAAACTCCCACCCGAGGACGAATCCTACGAGTGGTACGTATCTCCCTACTCTAGGACCGTGGGTACGGAACCTAGAGAGGTACATAACTCCCTATCCCAGGAACGAATCCTTAGGAAGGTACGTGGCTCCCAACCCCCAGGACGAATCCTGAGGAGGTACGTGTCTCCCAGCCTCTGGACGAATCCAAGAGGAGGTACATGAATATCATCAATAGCAATCAATAGCGGCGCAGTACTGCTCAGTAAAACCTAGCTGGTATACCAACCTCCTATATCCATTTCTATGTTTACGTATCCTAGGGCCGTTTCGATAAACTATGTTCACAATCAGTACTCAATAGATATACACTTCGCACAATACGTTTCAAGAAAATCAACAATAATCATACAAAGTATAAATCAAGTATTGTTAATGAAATCGACATAATCGAAATACAATCAAAATGCGATCTAACATAAAAGTGTTCCAAAATCAACAATAGAGATGACAAACATCGATTTTACATATAAAATAAACACTTTACTTACGAAAAATCGAAAACGAGAACTTTTCACGAAATCCAAAACGAAAACTAAAACGAAAACGAAAACGTAAACGAAATACTTCTCGTAACGGTTCGGACAACGAAAGTACACCTACCTGGAATCCGTTTTTCGTTCGAGAAATCACGGTTCTACGATTTCGTTTTCCTTCCTTTGCCCTTTTCTCTTTCACCCACACTTACTTTCTCTCTCTTTCCTTCCTTCTCTTTCTTCTTCTTTCTCTCTTCTTCTTTTTCTTTTCTTTTCTCGGTCTCTTCTCTCTCTTCTTGCTGTTTCTGTTTTTTCTGGCTTCTACGAGAAGCTTTTTTTTTTTTTTATAATTTTTTCGCTACCGCGACCGTCGTCGCGACCTGTGGTCGCACCACCAGGTCGCGGTGCTTACTGGAGCATTCGCACCGCCTTCGTCGCGAGCACACCTCGCGGTCCCTTGATCGCGCTGGTGGTCGCGTTGCTCACTGCCAGATTTTGACATTTTCATCGCGAGCAGCTCATCACGACCTGTGGTCGCGGTGACTGGTCGCGATGCTCACTACCAGAAATCTCGTTTTTCACCGCGAGCAAGCCATCGCGACCTGTGGTCGCGGTGACCAGGTCGCGATGCTCTCTGTCTCCCTTTTCGATTTTTCATACATCAATTTTCAACCATTCAATCTGGTCCGCTGGAAATCATAAAATTAATATACATTTAATTACATTTACACCCCCTCTAATAACAAAATTTATTTTCACATATATAAAATTAATTACCCAAAATCCGGGATGTTACAGCGACTGCCTACCGGAGACGGCGAGGACCTCGTAAGTACCACGAGCTTCTCGGAAACCATCGCCGACGCGCATAAGACCCGACGACCCAAGACAAGTCGAAAAGAGAGATTGGGCCTGTCAGAAGCAATGCTGACACACTGCGACATAGCAGTCTGATCACTGGAAAGCGAAAGGCTTGAGCGCAGAGGGTAGCAGACGCATTAAATGTGATGACAGGCGCAGGTTACCGTTCAATGAAGCAAAAACCCTCTGGCGTTAGGAGCAGTCTGATGAAGAGATGAATGTTACACGTTTAAGGAAACATCTCTCTGCCTACCTCCTAAAACGACATCTGCAACATCTGCATATACCCGTAATAGAGGTCAACGAGAAGGAGAGACTGCGACTATAAATACAGGTATTTATGAGAACTAAGGTACGCAATTTTTGAGAGAGAAAGCAACTACCCAGAGAAATACTTGACTTGTTCATTTACTCTTAAGAAAACCTTAAAACTGATTTGATCGTCGGAGGTTGATCGCCGGCGAGAGTCCGGCATCTCTGACCGATAGTTCTCTGTTTTAACAGCTATACAAACCCCAAAGTCTAAGCCGAACGCTCTATAGATCCCGCGAGAACTCGTTTCGCGGGATAATAGTTGTCTTTTTTACGCATCCAGCTCAACGAATCATAAGGTGACCTTACGTGGCTTCAGTTGACTTGCGTTGACCGTAGAATCCATTTTTTACTGTCAACAATATTGGCGTTAGAAGGAGGGCTGAGTGTTATACTACTCTAAGGAAACCTTGACATGGATCCAGTCAATCCAGGGAAGGAACACAGTCCCCAGCAAATGTCACCTCCGGAGAACCCGTTATCTCCGATAAGGCAAACTACCCCTCGGGTTCGTGATACCCGACTGCATGCCTATGGCATCCCAACCTCCTCCAATAACCCCACCTACGGAGATATCTACTTGAGACACGGACCAGGCCGGGTACCACCTTCAGAAGTTTATGGAGATTGTGGGAAGCAGGCTCACCCCCCCTGGAGAAAGTACGTAAGAAGCACTGGGCTTGGCAAGGAAGTCACCAAGACTAAGGGGAAAGAACCTCTGCCACTCTCATAACCTTTCACAGATGAGTCGCCTTCCCAGAGCATTGGTAGCTCGCAGACAAAACAGAGGCAACCTCGGCGAGAAGGAAGGACTCACCGAGAAAGTAAGAGGAAGTGAGCTCCCGCCAAAAAGTCAAAGATGACGAAACAAGAGCGACGTCAGCATTGCAGTAGTGAATCCAGCCAAAGCCAAGCAATTTCCGTCAGAAGTTACCAAACAAGCACCGACGGGGAATCGGTAAATGAAAGGAAGTCCATGCTGAGAGAAATTCGACAACTGAAAGAAGGACTCGAGCGAGTTCAAAGGAGAGGACCCCTACCCAAGAGCTCAACCCCCTGCTTCGAGGCGACGGCGAACAAATTCACTGACAGAGTGCTAGCAAAGAAGTTCTCGAGAAACTTCAAAATGCCCAGCATAAACAAGTACAGAGAAGACAGAGACCCAGTCGAGCACATATCCCGTTTCACTACTCTTATGGGCACCCAAACCAGAGATGACCGATTGCTATGCCAGGCCTTCCCAATCACTTTCGGAGATATCGCAGGAAGCTGGTTCCGACAACTCCCCCATCGCAGCATCGACAACTTTGAGCAGTTTAGCATAGCATTCTCCCAATAGTTTATGGGAAGCGTACAAAGAAAGAAATCCCTATCTCACCTGTCTTCAGTCAAGCAACGAAGAGGAGAGTCCATCAGAGCATATTTGTCTCGCTTCAACCGAGAAGCTGTCCAAGTAGAAGATTTTAACGATGCAGCCGCAATAAACATATTCACGAATGGACTACAAAGGGGGGCATTTTCCTTCCAACTAAGGAAACAACAGCCAAAAACCTACCCGGAGATGGTAAAGGTAGTAGCCGACTACGCTTGCGCCGAGGAAGAGGAAATAGCTCAAGGCGGCCATCTAGTACATGGCGTACGACCCAACGAACCCGATCGTTCAAGAACCCATCCTAACAAAGGGGACAATGATCGCTTTAAAAGAAGAGGACTCCGAGAGGATCGCCGAGAAGTCAGAAACCGACTGCGAGAAGTCAAAAGGGCGGAATGGAGATTTGACCGATACACTCCTCTAACGCGGGGACATGAAGAGATATTATCAATCGCTCAAAGCAAAGGAATCGTTACTTGGCCGGGAAAGATGACCTCGGCGCCCCAAAAGTGAGATAAAGATAAATACTGCCGTTTTCACCGCGACCACGGACACGAAACTTCTAAGTGCTTCCAACTTAAGGATCACATCGAAAATCTAATTCGATATGGACACTTGAAAGAGTTCGTGGTAAGGAGGGATGGCGACAACGCCCAATGCCCAGCGAGAAGAACTTTCGACAAAAAACCAGAACATCCGAGGGGAGCGGCGTGACAAAATAACTCTCGAAGCCCCAATAGGCCGAGTGAACTGTCCGAGAGCCCGAAAGCTAGCCCTATCAACACAATACACGGCGGTTTGGGAACCGGTGACAGCAATAGGGAACGAAAATCAGAGATTTGGGAAGTCTCCAATCGTAGTAAACCTTCGAAAATACACTTAATACAGGGGGACAGCAAAAGACTGCGAGAAGATTGGGACACCATTTCATTCACTCCAAAAGAAGGCACCGGAGTAAACGCGAAACCAAATGACGCCATAGTCGTAGAACTCCAAATCGCACACAGGAATGTACGAAGAATCATGATAGATAATGGGAGTTCCGCCAACATCCTCCACCTCTCGGTGTTCGACCAGTTGGGTCTCTAGCGCAAAGACTTGGAACTTTTCAATACCCCCCTCCTAGCGTTCGGCGGAGCAGAGATCAGACCATGGGGAACGGTGATGCTTCCAGTTAGAATTGGAACTAAACCCTACAAAAAAACTGTACTACTGGAGTTTGTGGTAGTCGACAAACCCAATTAGCCTTACAATGCATTACTGGGGAGGCCTTTCCTTAATAAAACAAAAGCGGTGATGGCCACCTACTGTCTCAAAGTCAAATTCCCCATTGAAAATGGAACAGGAGAGATAAAAGGTTGCCAAGGGACTGCCCGACAAACCAATTTGTCTGCCTTAAAAAATAAAGGAGAAAGAGAAGTCTGCCAAATCACCGAGAAGAAAAGTCGAGGGAAAGAGAAAAAGAATGGCAAGGATTTGTAGCAATTAAAAATAGTCGAGGAAAAAGAGCACGCGGAAGTCCCTAGAGAATTCGCCCTAGACCCTGCGAGAACCCACAGCGTGAGAAAGGAGCGATGAAATAGAACCCACCAAGGACGTTGTTCTCGACCAAGACTTCCCCTGAGAAGGTCGTCAAGATAAGGGCGAAGCTAAGTGCCAAGGTCAGAGAAGACCTAGCAAAGCTACTCCGTGAATTCAAGGATATCTTCGCATGGAGTCATTCCGACATGCTAGGAATCAATCATTCTACCATTTCCCACGGATTAGCTGTACGCCGCGATGCGAAGCCAGTGGTTTAAAAGCGGCGGCATTTTAATCTTGAAAGAAACTCCGCCATACGAGAAGAAGTTGAGAAGCTCATCACCGCAAGGTCCATCCCAGAATCACGTTACCCATCTTGGATCGCCAACGTGGTCCTAGTCAAGAAAAAGAACGTGAAATGGAGGATGTGTGTGGATTTTACAGATCTGAACAAAGCTTGCCTGAAGGATGGTTTCCCACTCCCAAAAATCGATCAGCTATTAGATGCTACAGCGGGCCACGAACTCCTCAGCTTTATGGACGCATATTCAGGATATAATCAAATCAAGATGCATTCCACCTGACGAGGAAAAGACAACCTTCACCACTGATCAGGGTTTGTACTGTTACATGGTAATGCCCTTCGGCCTAAAAAACGCTGGAGCTACCTATCAGAAGCTGGTCAATCAAATGTTCGCAAAACAAATAGGACGAATAATGGAAGTATACGTCGACGATATGTTAACTAAAAGCTTAACTGCCGAAGAACACGCCCATAACCTGCGAGAAACATTTGAAGTCCTACGGGAATATAAAATGAAATTGAACCCCGAGAAATGTGTTTTCAGCGTGGCTTCAGGAAACTTTTTAGGTTTCCTAGTTCACCAGAGAGGGATTGAAGCCAACCCAGAAAAGATAGATGCCCTTGTCAAGATGAAGCCCCCCAGAACGCTCAAAGAATTCCAACGCCTCATAGATGTCTCGCGGCATTAAATCGATTCATCGCGAGATCCACTGACAAGTGCCTTCATTTCTTCAAAGCAATTAAGAAAGGCAAGGGGGTTGAATGGACTGAGGAATGCAACGAGGCCTTCCATCAATTGAAAACCTATCTTGGAAAGGCCCATGTGCTGTTGAAACCACTACCAAATGAAACTCTGTATCTCTACCTCTCAGTAACTGATGCTGCGACAAGTTCTGTCCTAATACGAGAAGAAAAGTGGGTACAAAAACCAGTATGCTACATCAGCAAAGCTTTGATCGCTGCCGAGACAAGGTACCCCGACTTAGATAAAATGGCCCTATCTCTAATTGTAGCCGCGCGAAAGTTACGACCCTACTTCCAAGCACACAACATTGAAGTACTCACAAACTGCCCTCTAAAACAGATATTGCAGAAAACCAGAAGTATCGAGGAGACTAACCAAATGGGCAATTGAAATAAGCAAATTCGATGTAAGCTTTAGACCGCGAACCGCAATTAAAGGGCAAGCCGTAGCAGATTTCATCGCCTGAATTCACCAAACCGATAATCGACGTCGTTTTCCCACCGATATGGAAGAAGGTAACATTTACCCATGTAAGTTACACGTATATGGTGCCTCCAATTCACATGAAAGTGGGGCAGGAATGGTCCTTACGACCCCTAAGCAAGATGAAGTAGAGTGCGCACTAAGGTTCGATTTCAAAGTGACCAATAATGTCGCGGAATACGAGGCCCTTCTCGCGGGACTCCGTGTAGCCACCGCTTTAGGTACAGATAAGATAGACATCTTCAGCGACTCGTAGCTAGTGGTCAACCAAATCTGTAACGAGTACCAAGCAAAGGAGGAAGGAATGATCGCCTATCTAGAAAAGACGTGACGAGCTCTTGCCAGATTTACCAAATTCAGAATCACGCAGATCCCCAGGGCGGAGAACTTGAAAGCTGATGCTTTATCCAAACTAGCGTCAGCCACCAACGTCTTGCTATCTAAAACTGTGCCAGTCGCGCATCTCTTACAACCAAGCATATGCGAGGAAGACGATCTTGTGGTTGCCGAAGTAAACCTCACGGAAATAACATGGATCACACCCATTAGAGTATACCTAGAACAGGGAATCCTTCCAGAGGACAAGAACGAAGCCAAAAGGCTAAGGTATTAAGCTGCACGATACACCATGATGGATGGAGAGATGTATCGAAGGGGTTTCTCCAAAACCTTACAGAGGTGCTTCGACCCTCAAGAATTAGCGAGAATCCTACAAGCGATACGTGGAGGAGTTTGTGGAAATCACGCCTGGAGGAAACAGTTTGGCACACAAGGCCCTACGATAAGGCTTTTATTGGCTGACAATGTTCCAAGATGCCAAAGAAACAACTTCGAATTGTGATAAATGCCAAAGAATCGCTGACAATATCAAGCAGCCGCCGAGAAATTAAGAAGTCTCACGTCCCCATGGCCTTTTGCGCAGTAGGGGATCGACCTTATCGGACCTATGATAGCGGCGAAGGGACAAGCAAAGTATGCTATAGTGGCCGTCGATTACTTCACCAAATGGGCAGAAGCGGAACCCTTAGTCCGGATCACTAAAAAGATACCACTAATTTTGTGAGAAAATCTATCATATACAGATTCGGAGTCCCGGACACCATTATCTCTGACAATGGTACACAATTCGACAACCTCAATTTTCTAGGAATTTTATAGGGGACGGGGGATAAGGAACTACTACGCATCTGTAGCACACCCGCAGACCAATGGGCAAGTAGAGGCTAGTGAACAAAATCATCAAGCATACTATAAAAGCAAAGCTAGACTCAAAGAAGGGCAAGTGGGCCGAAAAACTCCCTGAAGTCCTTGATCGGTCATTTATTGTTATATATTTACGACCCTTGGATCGTTTCTTTTGATTGTATTTTTGAGTATTTTTGGTACGTTTGATGTATTTTGTGAGTATGTGCAGCTATTAGGTAAGCCGCATGAATTAATGTGAATACACGATGAGTTGAGGCAAAATCGACCTGTTAATAGTACCGTATACATGAACAGTACTGTACACGTAAATAGTGCAGGTAAGTTTTGCTTAACTATGGTTTGGTCATTTAAGTGTACAAAGTTGTTAACTAGAATAATGCCGATAAGTTTTACATCTAATCATATAGGTCTAACATTGTTGCATTGTAATATGTGAAAGCTTCCAATTAGAAGCCCTGATTAATAGTGGAGACTACCCTTAGTGAAATTTTGAGCTTATTGCGTATTCATTCTAAGGGAATTTTTGTTTACTCTTAAACACTTTCTTGAGCTTTATTGTTAGTAGATTGATCTCTATAGGTTTGCATTAGGATGTTAATGAACTGCATTATAAAAATCTTGTATGTATGTTTTGAATGTTCAGTTGAGTAGATTTTGGAGATATGATCCAGGCATTCTGTATGAACTTCTAAATAAGCTTGATTTCCTGTCCTTAAATTGTATGCTCCCTATCCCATTCGAGGCCAAACACTCGCATATTAGCCTTTTATTTTATGAACTACATATCTAAAAATCTTAGCCGAAATTGTAAGACGTTACCCTTGACGCTTGGAAACTAAAGACAATTAAAAGAAAAATGTGTAAGTGTTAAGTGAGAAAAAGGAGTGGAGTAGAGAAGATGAAATGGATGTGGAAATGTGCAGAAAAATAAAAAAAATAATAGCCAACAGAAAAAAAAAAATATATAAATATATATATATATATATATATATATATGAAAATAGTTGGCTAAAATGAGGAAAAGGAGTGAAGTGCACAAAGAAAAAAATTGAAGAAGGTTGAAAAAGAGGTTGAAGGAGAAAGGTGTAGAAGAGGGAGAGAAGAAAAGTTGAGCAAATTTGGTAGTCATGAGAGAAATTGCACGAATTGAAAATTTTATGAAGTCTCTCAATAGGTTTCCAAGTGAGTTGAATCCGATTTTCGTTCTTTTTGAGCCAATCACCCTAAGCCTCATTACAACCATATAAAGACCTGTTAATCTCCTTAGGAAACTCAATTGTAATATTTGACATGTATGTATATTGATTTTTCCGTTCTTAACATTTGATATCTTTCATGAGGTCCTTTACTTAATCTATGCGTTCTTTCTAATTATTGATGCATACGACACATTTTGAAATTCTTTGCTCATAAATTCCAAATCGTATGCAGTTGAAAGTGTGATAGCTTAGGTTCTGAGTGTCATTGAGTGAAAACTTGTGAGACTAGAGTCGAGGCGAATTACATTAGTGGTCTGTTAGTATGGAAGGTGTCATGATTATAAATGCATTACATATCAGTGTCTTGTGTGATATAGGGTGTTTAGACTTATTTGCAGTATTTTAGATTTCTAATTTTTGTGATGTTCTTATGCCTTTGTATTTGTGTATATACTTGAGTTGATGTTTAGCTTTGTATGTGGTTAGCTTAGGACGTTTGTAGGTATCGTAGCTGGTAAACCCTCACGAGACTATAACTCGTCCACTAGGGCCACCTAAGGGTTTAAAGGCTTGTGGCACGTGCTAAGTGCCATCGTTTCATCCTACGAAAATGGATATAGCTTAATTAATTAATTAATTTATTTTTATTGTTAATTTTAGTTGCTTTTATTTTTGTTTTTGTTGTGGTGTGTGCCGATTTGCTTGAGGACAAGCAAAAGATAGGTTTGGGGGTATTTGATCGGTCATTTATTGTTATATATTTACGACCCTTGGATCGTTTCTTTTGATTGTATTTTTTAGTATTTTTGGTACCTTTGCTGTATTTTGTGAGTATGTACAGCTATTAGGTGAGCCCCGTGAATTAATGCGAATACACGATGAGTCGAGGCAAAACCGAGCAATTCGGGACATATATTCTTGGTATAAGGTGCAGGATGAACAGTACTATATACGTGAATAGTCTATATACGTAAACAGTAAAAATGGCGGGCGCCGCTGTTTGAACAGTACGTATGAACAGTCTGTTTGTGCGTGAACAGTAATCATGAACAGTGCCGTATACGCTTGAACAGTAATTATGAACAGTACATGACATCTCCTATAAATAGCCCCCATTTGTGAATCAAAAGGGATATCAAAGAAAAGAGGAGAGGAAGAAGATTCAAGAGAGAGAGTTCGGCTGGGTTCATTCCAGCAGCTCTTAGCTGCGGCCTAGGGCCAATTTTCACCATTCTTTACCCTTCAAATCACAAAGCATCATCACCAAACACCAACACAAGATTAGTTTTACGAATTACATCAATTGTTCATCAAGAGAAGACGAAGATTTGCGGAAGAGAAGTCCCAGCCGGACCAAAGCAGATTTCAACTCTACACATCTCCGAATGGGTTGTATCACATCCCTTTTCCTATCTTCTTGTTATTTCGATTATATGAGTAGCTAGTTTTGTTGTTAGGTGGTTTTCGGAACCATGGACTGAATTTGGATTTTATTGATTATGAATATATTTTGTATATTATTCCATGATATTGATTTTGAGCATATTTTATATTATTACTTTGTGTTCAATTCTTGTGTTTTGCGATTGCGAAAGTAGATTGCATGCTCTTTGATGAGAATCAATTTGATATTTATTGTAATATATGATATTGATTTTGAGCGTATTTTATATTATTACTTTGTGTTCAATTCTTGTGTTTTGCAATTGCGAAAGTAGATTACATACTCTTTGATGAGAACCGATTTAATATTTATTGTAATATTATATGAGAAATCATTGAAATTACAATACGGTTTAATTGACTCAAGAATCAATACTATGTTAGTTTCGATAAGAAATTACTTAATTAACCTTTGTATTAGATTAACTATAGTTTTCAATTAATTGCACTCTAGGACTAATAGGTGTATTTGATTGAATTCACATATCATACTATTGCGGGAGCAATACAATGTGGCTTTAGTATCATCTCTAGTTTTAGAATTAGTACCACCACTTCCTTATGGATTCGACACATCCTACACTTGGGATTTATTCTCACGCGTTTGAGTGTGTCAGTCCTTTGGGCTTATCGAACGACTGCGAGAACGTCCACCGGGGAAACACCTTTCGCGATGGCATTCAGGGTCGAAGCAGTGATTCCTATCGAAATGCAAATCCAATCACCCCGAGTAGCCCTGTATGACCAAGTCCAAAACGTCTCCGCCCTGGAAGAAAACCTCGACGAGTTAGAAAGCCGCTGAGGTAGAGCGCAGATAAGGAACACTATGTACCTGCAGAGGGTCACCAGATACTACAATTCTAAGGTAAGGGAAAGGAGATTCCAACTTGGAGACTTAGTGCTGAGGAAAGTATCGCTCAACACCAAAGATAAAACCGCAGGTTCTTTGGCGGACAAATGGGAAGGATCATATCATATTATCGGGCAAGTAGGTCACGGTTGTTACAAAATCGCTAGGTCAGATGGAGAGATAATTAGCTACCCTTGGAACGCTCAATATCTTAAGATGTATTACCTATGAAAAATGTATGAACAAATGTATTGATGATCGCAATGATATATGAAAATGAATTTTCGTGCACAACCCCTCGCGAATACCTTATTAGTTTGTAGAAAATGGCGAGAATGCCACGTCAAAAATAAAAAATCTCGCCTGAGAAGAGTTAACAAAAACTCTCTCTAAAGGCCTGATAAGACGGCGAGAACACCGCATCAAAGATAAAAATCTCCCCTGAGAAGAGTTAACAAAAACTCTCTCCAAAGGCCTGATAAGACTGGCGAGAATACCGCATCAAAGATAAAAATCTCGCCTGAGAAGAGTTAACAAAAACTCTCTCCAAAGGCCTGATAAGACGGCGAGAACACCGCATCAAAGATAAAAATCTCGCATGAGAAGAGTTAATAAAAACTCTCTCCAAAGGCCTGATAAGACGACGAGAACACCGCATCAAAGATAAAAATCTCGCCTGAGAAGAGTTAAAAAAAACTCTCTCCAAAGGCCTGATAAGACGGCGAGAACACAGCATCAACGATAAAAATCTCGCCTCAGAAGAGTTAACAAAAACTCTCTCTAAAGGCCTGATAAGACTAGCGAGAACACCTCATCAAAGATAAAAATCTTGCCTGAGAAGAGTTAACAAAAACTCTCTCCAAAGGCTTGATAAGACGGTGAGAACGCCACATCAAAAAAAAAAAAATCTCTTCTGAGAAGGGTTGACAAAAACTCTCTCTGAAAATTTAATAAAACGGCGAGCACGCTGCGACAAAGAAAAGGCGGCGAAAATTCTGGATCAAAGATAAAAGTCTCGGTTGAAGAAAGATAACTAAAACAATGCTCAGTAAGATAGTGTTGTCTAAATAAGTCTAAAGGAATCCAATTGCAAATCTCAAAGGGATCCAGTTCCAGCGAGAAATCACAGTAAGGCCAACCATGTCATAAGTCCTGAACGCTGCCCAAACAACTCACCCTTCAAGACTCGGGGGTAGGAAGTAGATAAAAAATATACACATATACAACAGAAAATTCAACAGATTCTTATACACATATACAACGAAAAATTCAACAGATTCAAATCGCTTCAACTACATGTATATTCGAATCAAAGGCATCAATAAAATGCTAAAGACAATCAGATCATGGTCAGAGATATCAAAAAATATTTCATGTATATATTAAGAATTCATAACTATTATAAAAAGTTCGCAACATTAAGAAGCAGAAGGATCAGGATCTTGAGAATTCTTAGAGGGCTCAGGATCTTGAAGATTCTTAGAAAGCTCAGGACCTTGAGAAGTTTTCTCCTTCTTGGACAACTCCACCAAAGAAAGGTGGTCTTCAGGATCCATTTCCACTGAGGTCGAGGCTTCTTTTTCACTCAAAACCAGGCTTTCCTCACCATCTGACAACTCGTAGTCCACGTCTGGATCAGGTCCAGTACCTATCCTCAAGCCAAAAATACTACACCCGGGCTTTTCGGCAGCATAAACTTTAGGAAGACCATTTTGGTCAGGTATTTCCATATGCATATCCAAGACGGGCAAACCCCAAGATCGACAATGAGCCCGCCACAGCTTCCTGGAATCACGAAGGGATTGCAAGGCCCTCGAAGCGTTGCTCTGGATAGCAAGGTTCATCAACTTCCGCGCCTCCAAATCAAGGTTCGACTCTACGATGTTCCGGCATTCCTGAACTCTCGATGCATAAAGGCATCAAAAGCAGGGGAAGCCTTGTAACGATCTACAGATCTAATCTCAATCTCGGTCTTCATCCCTTCCAGGTTGGAACGGAAGGCGTCGATAGTATCGATGAGCTCAGCAATCTTCTCCTCTGACTGAGCGAGTTTCCCCTCAACCTCTACCCAAGCGGCGACAGCGGCATCAAGAAGACTGTTAGCAGAAGCAATCGCCTCATCCTTCTTAGATAAAAGAGCAGCTTTCTCAGCCTTGAGAGCTTCTAGTTTGTTTTCACAATCACTCACTCTGGTTTTATAAATCTCCCTCTCGGACGAGAGTGTCTTCACCATATCCTCGAGGTCTCCTAACTCTCTCTTTAAGCACCTCTTGCTCTTTAAGCGCCGCTTCGTTAATAGAAAAAGAAGCCCGCTCAGCCTCAAGATCAGCAAGACGACGCTGTAGGGCCTCTTTCTCGTACGCCGCGACATTAAACTTCAGCAGAAACTGCACGATCAAAGGAAAATAGATTAGTACCTGTGAAGAATCGAAAATAAATAGGGAAAGGAATGACGAGTTACCGCGGTCGAAAAGCTAAAGAACGATTGCAGTTGTTTCTCGATGGATTCTCCCAAAAAACTGTCGGCAGTTTCTTGCATCTCAGAGCTAATGTCTTTGGTCAACACTCTTCTGAGGACCGCCTGTAAGGAAAGTTCGGATGAGGTAGGAATAGCACCGCGAGAACCACCGGCGACATCCATGCGAACTTCGGCACCATTGCCATCCATCGATCTCAGAGGCCCCACTTCTTTTTGAACAGTAGGGCCCTTACCCTTTGCAGACGAGCGACGCAGCAAGGGTTCTTCCTCTAAATCACACGCATCAACGCCTGCCACTACCAGACTCTCTTTCTCAGGGGCAACCGCGGAAGCAGCATCAAGAGCGCTCGCGGGAAGAGGAGGGACAAAACTAACATGAGGAATCAACGTAGGAGCACCCAACGAACGATCCATCCTTCTCGACCGGCGGGGAGGACGGCCATTGGGAACATGTTTAACTTTGGTCCTGACACGCCTTTTTTGTACCCGCAAGTATACGGGGTCGGCTTAAGTAATATAGATTTATGAAGTCCGAATATCGTTCCCACGAGGACGTTTAGATATTGAGTACTGAAATTAACCAGGCTTAATACTATCTAGATGATCAATTCAATGGTTGTAATTTGTGATTTATATTCTAAATGAATAAGAAACTTGAAATTAAAATATCTTTTTATCAATGGAGATGGGAACTAGGCAATCCGATTTCACTTACTAATTCTAATGATATGAGATAATCATGTATGGATGTCCAAGTTGATGATTGATGATCATGTTAACAAATTATCCGAAATCCTCTCTCAAGGTAAATCAAACCTATTCAACACATACTAATACCCTATCTCTCGATGAATGCTAAATATACGAGAATGCATTAAACATGGAAACATATTAGATCAAATAACCTACACCAATATATTTATATTTGGTTCCTAGGTCATTGTGTCAATTTATCGAACACGTGGTGGGCGTCTCCTTTCGATACTTAATCCACCACAACAAGATATCGAATATTGGTGATCAATCAATATACAATCAATTAAACGTTAAATCAACACTCAATCATATAACTCAATTCATCCAACATTCATTAATCTCAATCAAAAGTCATAACAAGTTCCATCATCATCCCTAGTGTAATAAATTAGTTCATCACTAGAAAACAAAAATACATAATATTATATATCAAGAACAACATGAATAATACAATATTAAAGGAAAGATTGTGATAGAAAAACTCAATGGGGCTTGACTCTCGTCGACACCGAATCGGTAGAGCTTTTTCGTGCACGAATCCGAATCCGTAGAGCGATTGAAGTCGTCCAGGAGAATCGATCCAATGGCTAGCTTCCTAGACCCTCTTTTCTCTTCTTCTTCCTCCTTCTCTCTCTCTCTTTCTTATCTTTTTCTCTAAAATCCCCCAGATCCCCTTTCTCTCTCCTCACTTTTTATTAATAGAAGCACTTAGGGTTGCTGGAAATTCCTCGCCGCGATCACCACCGTGACCTGTGGTATCGCTGGCTTAGTCGGCGGTGCTCCCTGGATTGGCTTGAACTGCTGCACCGCGATCTAAGGTCGCGCTGGCCAGGTCGCGATGCTCACTGCCAAGGCCTCATCATTCAGCGCGATCCCATCACCGCGACCGTTGGCTGGTCACCATGCTCTCTGCCAAGAACCTCACTCTCACCGCGACCACCTCATCGCTACTTGTGGTCACGGTGAGCGGTCGCGCTGCTCACTGCCAGGATCCACATTTTCTACCGCGATCAGCACAGCGCGACCATAGGTCGCGATGGCCAGGTCGCGATGCTCCTTGTCAGGAAATCACGGTTTTAGACCGAGAATTCCAATCTTCGCGCGGTTCTGAGAGAAACACCTAAAACCTACAAACACTTAACAAACACATCAAAAGCACCAAAAATACTCAAGAATACAATTAAAAGATACGGTTTAAGGGTCGTAATTATATGAAAATAAATGACCGATCAAATACCCCCAAACTTATCTTTTGCTTGTCCTCAAGTAAATCGGAACACACCACAACTAAAAACAAAAACAAAGATAGCTAAAACTAAGAACAAAAACGAACTAAGCTATATCCATTTTCGTATGATGCAACGATGGCACTTAGCACGTGCCACAAGCCTTTAAACCCCTAGGTGGCCCTAGTGGACGAGTTATAGTCTCGTGAGGGTTTACCAGCTACGATACCCACAAACATCCTAAGCTAATCACAAACATAGCTACACATCAAATCAAGCATAAACGCACATGCAAAGGCATAAGAGTAGCACAATAATCAGAAATCTAAAATGCTGCCGATAAGTCTACACACCCTATCTCATACAGGAAACTGACATACAATGCATTGATAATCGTGACATCTCCATATCAATAAACTGCTGATATAATTCGCCTTGACTCTAGTCTCACCAGTTTTCACTCAATGACACTCAGAACCTAGGTAATCACACCTTCAATTGCATACGACTGGAATTTATAAGCAAATAATTTCAAAATGCGTCGTATGCATCACTATTTAGAAAGAACGCACAGATTTAATAAAGGATCTCATGAAAGATATCAAATGCTAAGAACAGAAAAATTCATGCATATACATGTCAAATATTACAATTGAGTTTCCTAAGGAGATCAACAGGACTTTACATGGTTGTAATGGGGCTTGGGGAGATTGGCTCAAAAAGAACGGAATTCGGGCTCAACGCACTTGGAAACCTACTGAGAGATTTCATGAAAATTTCAATTTGCACAATTTCTCTCACGACCACCAAATTTATTCAACTTGCATTCCAAATCTTTTTCTCACATTTCTCCTTCAACCTCTTTTCAACCCCTTTTCAACTTTTACTTTGTGCATTCTATTCCTTTTTTCTCATTTTAGCCAACTCTTTTTATTTTATTTTATTTTTATGTTGGCTAACTTCTTTTTCTGCATATTACCCGTATCCATATCATCTTTTCTACTCCACTCCTTCTTCCTCACTCAACACTTACATATTTTCCTTTTAATTGTCTCTAGTTTCCAAGCGTCAAAGGTAATGTCTTACAATTTTGGCTAGGATTTTTAGACATGTAGGTCATACAATAAAAGGTTAATATGCGAGGGTTTGGCCGCGAATGGGATAGGGAGCATGCAATTACGGATAGGATATCAAGCTATTTAGGAATTCACACACACTGCCTGGATCATATCTCCTAAAATCTACTCAATTGACATTCAAAACATATACACAAGATTTTCATAATGCAATTCATTAAAATCCAATGCAAACCTATAGAGATCAATCTATCGATAATAAAGCTCAAGAAAGTGTATAAGAGTAGAAACGAAAAATTCCCTCAAAATAAATACGCAAAAATCTCAAAATCTCACTAAGGGTAGTCTCCACTATTAATCAAAGCTATTAATTGACAGCTATCACACATTACAATGTAGAGACTTCAGACCTGTATGATTAGATGAAAAGATACTATCGGCATTATTCTAGCTAACAACTTTGCACACTCACATGAACTAAGCAAATATATATTATTATTCAATTATCTGCGAGGCATGCATATGATTCGCTATTCTACAACAATAAAAATGACAATACGGAAAAATATCAAAAGTTGGTGTACGTGGCGTTGTTCAACCTAAGTCTTCCAAACGCAGTGCGTATGAGGAAAGTCTAGGTTTCCAGCCTGTATACACCAACAAAGCAAACAACATACAAAAGATAAACACACCCCCAAACATATCTCAAACATTGTCTGTAATGTTTAAAAATTCAAATAAAACGAAACAAAAGCGATAAGCAGGAAATAAATGTAGCAGTACAAAATCCAAATCTAAAACAATATCAGTTTAGTAAATAAAACAAACAGAAAAATAAAACATAAATGACACAAAAACAAATCAAGCTGGTGGAGGTGGTGGTGGACTCGAAGCTCTCGAAAATCTGCGGATGTAGGACTGAACAGTGAAGCCTCTCCTCTGCAAGTCGGAAGAGACAGTCTGGAGGTACTGACTCATCTCATCAATAGCTGCATCCTGTCTGTCCATCCGCTGGTCAACATGTTGCTGGAGCTCCGTCATCCGATGATCCATATGCAGCCACATATCCATCATCTGCCCCTGAATATCCACTAAAACACCCAATACCTGACCCCACTGAGAACCCTCGGATGCTCCCTTCAGATCGCCCCCGTAAACTGCCTGGATCAGATCCTCTTGTCCCCTTGATGGGTACTCTAGGTGCAGCCTGGTCGTCATCATCACTGCCATGAAAGTCCTCAACCGCAGCCAATAGGTCCTCCATATCATCATCTCCATCTGCAGGCTGACCCTCCTGCTCACCAAGTCATGGCAGCCCTCGCCTCTTGGCCAAATCATTATAAGTTGCTCTGTTCAAATTCTGCAGAGGTGAGCGGAGGTACTACTGCTCATCTGCAGTATACGCATCTATGCCATGAGAAGCACAAATATGCGTGATCAAGCACGTAAATGGCAGCACACCTCGCAACCGACGGCCTGCATGGCATATCTCATCCCTGATCAATACCCCAACATCTAAAGCAATGCCGCTCCGGATACAGTGCACCAACAGTGCGGTCTCCATGATAAGAGTCGTGCGATGCTGGACTAGCTGCAGTGAAAAGTCAGAGAATATCTGCCAGAAAGCTGCATCTATATGAAGCTCATGATGCTTAATAGGGGCAGTGCCGTCCTGCCAAACTCGCGATCCTGACAACCGCAAACTCCCGGCTAAATCTGAGTTATGCTCTGAGAACAATGGAAGCTTGAGGTATCCAAGATGAAGGTCTGGCTGAGGAGTGGTGCCGAAATGAGCATTAATCACTTCTGGAGTGATCCTAATCTATACTCCTCTAACTGGAACTATGCCATAGTTATGAAAGTGCGGCGGATACATCGCAGCATAGAACTCATGGACGATACTCTCATTCGCCCTATTGGGCATCCGTATAAAATTACCCCAACCCTGCTGGTCAATATGAGCGGGGATAACAGATGTGGCTAACTCCTCCACAGTAATACCTCGCTCCAAGAGAAGGGTTCTCCCCTTCTGAAGCTGCCAATCGACCGTGGAATTCAGGGTTCGGGTCACCCACATTCTTCGGCTTTTCTTTATTCCGAATTTTGGCCTTTTTAGCCCCTTTTTGCTTTTGTTTGCCTTTGCCCTTTGAAGAACAGGACGCAAACCGGTCGAGATACTCTTCGTTAAACCGTTTCAACCTCGGCATTGCACCACAGCCCACACAATTTCCACCAACTCAACAACAGTTAATAAAAAATACGGCAACAAAACAACTTCACAACTTCACAACAATCCCAATAACTTCTATCGTAAAAATAATACTATAACAAACTTCAACAACACTACAACAACTAATTAATCCCCAACACTTCAACAATCACTACCAATCACAAAAACACCATACAAATTCGAAAATCTCAACACACCACAAACTTCAATCTTCTAGGCACTAAATCCACTTAAAGAAATCCAAAATAGTTCTCTACAACTTAACTGAAAAGAGAGGAATCAATTACCTTGCACCCAATGTTCTTGGGAGAATTCGGAGTTAAGAGGATTTTGAAAAAAATCAATCGCGAGAACTGTTGAGAGAATGAGGGCTGTCGCGCACGCTAGGGATTTAACCGCCTTTTCATCGTCGCGACTGCTTCACCACGACCACAGGTCGAGCTACGTGGTCGCGGTGGCTGGTTTTTTTTTTTTTTTCGAAATGCCACCGTTTGAATAAGTGATGGGTCAGCGCGAGGCGTCGCCGCGACCACAGGTCGCGTTGGTCTGCTCGCGCTGACCACTCAACTGCTCTGGCAGTGAGCACCGCGACCTCTGCACCGCGACCACAGGTCGCGATAAGGCGATCGCGTTGCTCACTGTGAACCTTGGCGATATTTTCTTCTTGAGGCAGTGAGCAACGCGACTGGGTCACCGCGACCATAGGTCGCGACGCAAGTCGCGGTGCTCACTGTGAGAAGCACAAACTCTCCTCCTAGCACCTCTCAAGAAAAACAATTGCAAAAATGAAAATTCACAACCAATAAACAACAAACCAAATCAAAATCAACAAAAACAAAATAAAAAAAACTAAAAACTAAGAATCAAAATTAAAAAAAATCAAATCAAAATAACTTAAACCAAATTCAAAATAATTCCAAAAAAAATTTCAAAAGCTTGGGTTGCCTCCCAAGAAGCGCTAGTTTATAGTCATAGCTCGACTGTATGCCCTGCCATTTGGAACTTAGCAACTCCACCGAGGTCTTGGGCGGAATGGCAACTCCCTCTATGTATAGCTTGAGTCGTTGGCCATTGACTTTGAACATTTCTCCACTCGGGTTCTTGATATCCACAGCCCCATGTGGATATACTTTCACAATCTCGAATGGTCCGGACCATCGTGATTTCAACTTTCCTGGGAAGAGTCGCAGGCGAGAGTTAAATAGAAGAACTTTCTGCCCTACCTCCAACTCTCTTCGCACAATATGCTTGTCATGCCATCTTTTGGTGCGCTCTTTGTAGATTCGCGTGTTCTCATACGCATCCAACCGGAACTCCTCTAATTCGTTTAGTTGCAGAAGACGCTTTTCACCTGCTAGCTGCATATCATAATTAAGCGCCTTCGTTGCCCAATAAGCCTTGTGCTGGAGCTCGACTGGCAGATGACATGATTTCCCATAAACCAACCTATAGGGAGACATCCCAATGGGGGTTTTGAAAGCTGTTCGGTAAGCCCATAGTGCATCGTCTAACCAGGGCTGACCAATCTTTTCTGGAGCTATTCACCAGTTTTCTCCAGAATTTGCTTGATCTCCCTATTCGAAATTTCCACCTGTCCGCTTGTCTGAGGGTGGTACGGTGTGGTGATGCGGTGAGTCACTCCATATCTTTTGAGTAGTGCTTCAAACTGCCGGTTGTAGAAGTGCGATCCTCCATCACTGATGACTGTCTGCATTGTTCCAAACCTGCAAAAAATATTTTTCTTGAAAAACTTCAACACTACCTTTGCATAATTTGTCGGAGTGGCTATAGCTTCCACCCATTTGGAGACATAATCAACTGCAACCAGAATATATTGGTTGTTGAACGACATAGGAAATGGTCCCATGAAATCAACTCCCCACAAATCAAATAGCTCGACCTCAATGATGGGGTTTTGAGGCATTTGATTTCGGCGGCTGATATTGCCTGTCCTCTGACACCTATCACATGAATCAATGAAGTGGCGGGTGTCTTGAAATATTGGGGGACAATAGAAGCCTGATTGAAGAACTTTTGCAGATGTCTTTGAAGCGCTGAAGTGCCCTCCACACTCCAAACTGTGACAATGCAGGAGGATATCTCTGATTTCCGTTTCTGGCACACAACGCCTGATTATGCCATCTGAACAATACTTGAACAAGTATGGTTCCTCCCACATGTAGTATTTCACGTCGGCAAAGAACTTCCTCCGCTTATGATAGGTCAAGTCTGGTGGAATGATCTCGCTCACCAAGTAGTTCACAAAGTCAGCATACCATGGGGTCATAAGAGCCTGCAAAACAAAGAGTTGTTCATCAGGAAATGAATCATCGATAGGAATACTTACCTCCTCTTCGTTGCAGCTGCGTTCTAGTCGAGAAAGATGGTCTGCCACCAGGTTTTCTGTTCCTTTCTTGTCCTTGATCTCTAGGTCGAACTCTTGCAGGAGTAAGACCCATCGAATGAGTCTCGGCTTGGCATCCTTCTTTGACATGAGATACTTGATCGCAGAATGATCAGTGTATACAATTACTTTGGCCCCCCACCAAATATGACCTGAATTTTTCGAAAGTAAACACAATTGCAATAGCTCTTTTTCTGTGGTTGCATAGTTAATTTGAGCATCTGTCAAAGTACGACTAGCATAATAGACAACATGAAGGCGTTTGTCTATTCTCGGACCCAATACTGCCCCCACAGCAAAATCACTCGCATCACACATTAATTCGAATGGTAATTCCCAATTAGGGGCGGTGATAATTGGTGCGGAAGTGAGCTCTTTTTTCAGCTTCTGGAATGCACTATGGCATTCTTCTATGAACTCAAATGTTACCTCTTTTGACAATAGATTGCAGAGGGGCTTGATGATCTTGGAGAAGTCTTTAATGAACCGGCAATAGAAACCGGTGTGTCCCAGAAAACTGCGGACTCCTCTTATGGAGGTGGGCGGTGGTAATTTTTCAATGACTTCTATTTTCGCCCTGTCCACCTCAATCCCTATTGATGAGATTCTATGACCCAAGACAATGCCTTCCTTCACTATGAAGTGACATTTCTCCCAATTCAGTACTAGATTCGTCTTTTCACATCTTTTAAGCACTAAGGCCAAATTGGCCAAACACACATCAAAAGACGAACCAAATACAGAAAAATCATCCATGAATATTTCAATGAAACGCTCGACCATATCGAAAAGATAGCCATCATACATCGCTGAAAGGTCGCTGGGGCATTACAAAGGCCAAACGGCATTCTTTTGTAGGCGAAAGTACCATAAGGGCAGGTGAAGGTTGTCTTCTCTTAATCTTAAGGTGCAATAGGTATCTGATTGTATCCTGAGTAGCCATCTAGGAAACAATAGTACGCGTGCCCTGCCAGTCTCTCTAACATTTGATCAATAAAAGGAAGCGGAAAGTGATCTTTTCTTGTAGCAGTGTTTAGCTTCCTGTAATCAATGCACACTCTCCAACCTGTAACTGTTTTGGTGGGGATCAATTCATTGTTTTCATTTCTCACTACCGTGATCCCCCCTTTCTTTGGCACCACTTGCACCAGACTCACCCATGAACTATCTGAGATGGGGTATATGATTTCAGCATCTAGCAATTTAAGAATCTCTGCTCTGACTACCTCTTTCATAATCGGATTCAGCCTGCGTTGATGTTTTATTGAAGTCTTGAAATTATCCTCCATCAAGATTGTAACGGCCCGGGACGCTCTACGGCTCTTGCCCGACCCCGTTACTCACAGGTACTGTCCGCTTTGGGTGCTCTACGGCGTCGGCCCTCACGGCTTTCTTTCGCCTCCCTCATCAGGATTCGAACCTGGTACTTGTCCATAAGTACCAAGCCTTATCAAGTTGAGTACCAATTGAGCTACTAGCTCAATTGGTACTCAACTTGATAAGGCTTGGTACTTATGGACAAGTACCAGGTTCGAATCCTGATGAGGGAGGCGAAAGAAAGCCGTGAGGGCCGACGCCGTAGAGCACCCAAAGCGGACAGTACCTGTGAGTAACGGGGTCGGGCAAGAGCCGTAGAGCGTCCCGGGCCGTTACAATAAAAATTATTGTAACGGCCCGGGACGCTCTACGGCTCTTGCCCGACCCCGTTACTCACAGGTACTGTCCGCTTTGGGTGCTCTACGGCGTCGGCCCTCACGGCTTTCTTTCGCCTCCCTCATCAGGATTCGAACCTGGTACTTGTCCATAAGTACCAAGCCTTATCAAGTTGAGTACCAATTGAGCTAGTAGCTCAATTGGTACTCAACTTGATAAGGCTTGGTACTTATGGACAAGTACCAGGTTCGAATCCTGATGAGGGAGGCGAAAGAAAGCCGTGAGGGCCGACGCCGTAGAGCACCCAAAGCGGACAGTACCTGTGAGTAACGGGGTCGGGCAAGAGCCGTAGAGCGTCCCGGGCCGTTACAAAGATCTTGTGCATGCACATGGTAGGGTTGATTCCTTTTATGTCAGAGATAGTCCACCCCAATGCGGACTTGTGCTGCCGCAGCACTCCCAAAAGTTTCTCCTCATCTGTTTCATTTAAGGTAGCTGAAATTATTACAGGGGGGGAGTTAGATTCCCCCAAATAAGCATACCTCAAATGCTCAGGTAACTGCTTCAATTCGAGTTTAGGAGGCTTCTCGATTGAAGGTAGTATTTTTGGCTTCCCATGGCCTAAGTCTTCAAAATATCTCCTGCCCCCGTATGGCATAGGGGGTGCTGAATCAAGACGGAAAGCATACTCAGCTATGCTATCATTTTCTTCTTCTTTTGTCTCTCCATGAGCCAAACAAGCTTCCAATGGCTCTTCAGGATTGCTCTTCTCAAAGGCTTCTTCAACTAAAGAGTCGACTGCATCAACTCTAAGGCAAGTGTTTGCAGTAGTTGCAAATTTTGTGGCCTTGAACACGTTGAAGACTGCCTCTTCATCACCCACGCGCAGTGTCAACATCCCTTGCTGCACATCTATTAGTGTTCCCCCGGTTGCCAAGAATGGTCTCCCCAATATGAGAGGAATATTAACATCTTCCTCCATCTCTAGCACAATGAAATCCACAGGGAAGTAGAATTTGTCCACCTTGACTAGCACATCTTCTATCACTCCGTAGGGATATTTGACAGAACAGTCTGCCAATTGGAGTGTTACACTTGTTGGCTTCACTTCCCCCAAGCCTAGTTTCCTGAAAACAGAAAAAAGGCATCAAATTAATACTAGCACCTAGATCGCACAAAGCTTTAACAAATTCAGAACTCCCAATAGTGCAAGGAATAGTAAAACTCCCTGGATCTTTTAATTTCTGAGGTAATTTGTTCTGAATGATGGCACTGCATTTCTCAGTCAAGGCAACGGTTTCATGATCTTCAAGCCGTCTTTTCTTTGATAGAATTTCTTTCAAGAACTTCACATATGATAGCATCTGAGCTAAAGCCTCTGCAAAAGGAATGTTAATATGAAGTTTCTTAAAAATTTCAAGGAATTTAGTAAAATTCTTATCTTCTTTGTGCTTCTGTAGCCTTTGCGGAAAAGGTACAAGTGGCACATATGCCTTGACTACTTGGACAGGCGGAAGTGGTTCATCACTCTTTTCATTGTGACGAACTGGTGGTGTGGAAGGTGATTCAATACTTGTTTCATTTGCTTCAGCTTCTTGTTGAGAGTGGTTGCTTCCTACAGTATTTTCTATTTCTTTTCCATTCCTCAAAGTGATTGCTTTACAATGCTCCTTGGGATTGACCTCCGTGTTGCTAGGTAGTGTGCCATGAGCTCTGTTTTGTGTATCTCTAGCTATCTGCCCAATCTGCACCTTAAGCTTTTGAATAGTGACTTGATTTTGCTGCGCCACATAGTCAATCTTCCCATCCATCTTTTTCATTGCTGCATCTTGTCCATCCATCCTGGAATCAATTTTTGACATAAATTTAACCAACATGTCTTCTAGGGCCGGTTTCCTCTCTTGCTGATTTGTTCCTTGGCTCAGATGAACATTGCCTTGATTCTGAAAACCAGGTGGGCCGGGCTTCGCATTGCTGTTCTGCTGATTATCTCTCCATGAGAAATTTGGGTGATTTCTCCATCCATGATTGTAAGTGCTTGAGTATGGGTTGTTGTATGGCTTGCTGAAGTTTTGCACATATTGTACCTATTCAGCACCGCTGGTACCTGCAAAAGAAGAATAACCCATTGTGCACTCGTCATTATCGTGTGGTTCTCCACAGTTGTCACATCCAAAAGTTGATGACTATATGGAATTTATATTCCATTTGTTGATTTGGCTCGACAAAGAAGCAACTTGTGCTTTGAGTGATGTGATTTCGTCAACCTCATAAGCTGTAGCTGACCCAACTGCTTTCTTGTGATATGCTCTCTCATATGCCCACATATAGCTATTTGTGGACATTTCCTCAATTAACTGATGAGCTACGTCAGCTGGCTTGCTCATTAAAGCACCTTGAGCGGATGCATCTAGCATTCTTCGGTTTTGTAGTGTGAGCCCATTGTAGAATGTCTGCACTACAAGCCAATCGGGTAAGCCGTGATGCGGACACTTTCTCAAAGTATCTTTGTATCTCTCCTAGACTTCATATAACGATTCCATCTCCATTTGGGCGAATAGAGCGATATCGTTTCTAAGCTTTGCAGTTTTCCCTGGTGGAAAATACTTGGCAAGGAAAGCTTGAGCTAGGCCTTCCCATATAGTGAAAGTGTTCGGTGGCAATGAATTCAACCATAATTTAGCTCTATCCCTTAATGAAAAGGGAAATATCCGCAGCCGAATTGCATCGTCAGACACTCCATTTTGCTTGAAGGTGTCGCATATTTCCAGAAATCGCTCCAGGTGGCTATTTGGGTCATCAATTGGCATACCCCCAAATTGAACAGTATTTTGTATCATTTGGATGATTGCAGGCTTGATTTCAAAGTTGTTAGCTGCAACTGGAGGTCGTCGAATGCTCGACTGATTTCCTACCATGGTAGGAATGGCATAATCTCGCAATGCCTTGGCAATTTCTGGAGGTGCTTGTTGCTGCTCATTTTGTTGCTATTGATGGTCTTCCATTGTAGCTTGCTGTCGTGCTTGCCTCACTCTTTGAATAAGTGTTCGCTCTATTTCAGGGTCAAGGGCTTCAAGAGACTCTAAACTACTACTACGTCTTGTCTGTCTCATACATAAATGAAAATTCCTCCATACAAAAAGAATCACACAAGTAAGAAAACAAATGTAAAAAGAATTTGAAGAAAATAAAGAAAATACCTGGATTAGTACTAGACTAAGTCGGTATCAATATCAATTATGACTAAACCGTCCCCGGCAACGGCGCCAAAAACTTGACACGCCTTTTTTGTACCCGCAAGTATACGGGGTCGGCTCAAGTAATATAGATTTGTGAAGTCCAAATATCGTTCCCACGAGGACGTTTAGATATTGAGTACTGAAATTAACCAAGCTTAATACTATCTAGATGATCAATTCAATGGTTGTAATTTGTGATTTATATTCTAAATGAATAAGAAACTTGAAATTAAAATATCTTTTTATCAATGGAGATAGGAACTAGGGAATCCGATTTCACTTACTAATCCTAATGATATGAGATAATCATGTATGGATGTCCAAGTTGATGATTGATGGTCATGTTAACAAATTATCCGTAATCCTCTCTCAAGGTAAATCGAACCTATTCAACACATACTAACACCCTATCTCTCGATGAATGCTAAATATACGAGAATGCATTAAACATGGAAACATATTAGATCAAATAACCTACACCAATATATTTCTATTTGGCTCCTAGGTCATTGTGTCAATTTATCGAACACGTGGTGGGCGTCTCCTTTCGGTACTTAATCCACCACAACAAGATATCAAATATTGGTGATCAATCAATATACAATCAATTAAACATTAAATCAACACTCAATCATATAACTCAATTCATCCAACATTCATTCATCTCAATCAAAAGTCATAGCAAGTTCCATCATCATCTCTAGTGTAATAAATTAGTTCATCACTAGAAAACAAAAATACATAATATTATATATCAAGAACAACATGAATAATACAAGATTAAAGGAAAGATTGTGATAGAAAAACTCAATGGGGCTTGACTCTCGTCGAAACCGAATCGGTAGAGCTTTTCCGTGCACGAATCCGAATCCGTAGAGCGATTGAAGTCGTCCGGAGAATTGATCCAATGGCTAGCTTCCTAGACCTTCTTCTCTCTTCTTCTTCCTCCTTCTCTCTTTCTTTCTTATCTTTTTCTCTAAAATCCCCCAGATCCCCTTTCTCTCTCCTCACTTTCTATTAATAGAAGCACTTAGGGTTGCTGGAAATTCCTCGCCGCGATCACCACTGCGACCTGTGGTAGCGCTGGCTTGGTCGCGGTGCTCCCTGGATTGGCTTGAACTGCTGCACCGCGAGCTGAGGTTGCGCTGGCCAGGTCGCGATGCTCACTGCCAAGGCCTCATCATTCAGCGCAATCCCATCACCGCGACCGTTGGCTGGTTGCCATGCTCTCTGCCAAGAACCTCACTCTCACCGCGACCACCTCATCGCTACCTGTGGTCGCGGTGAACGGTCATGCTGCTCACTGCCAGGATCCACATTTTCCACCGCGATCAGCACAGTGCGACCATAGGTCGCGATGGCCAGGTCGCGATGCTCCCTGCCAGAAAATCACGGTTTTGGACCGAGAATTCCAATCTTCGCGCGGTTCCGAGAAAAACACCTAAAACCTATAAACACTTAACAAACACATCAAAAGCACCAAAAATACTCAAGAATACAATTAAAAGATACGGTTTAAGGGTCGTAATTATATGAAAATAAATGACCGATCAGGTCCCAGGAGAACCCACCCCTTTAGACGACGAACCGAGGTCATTAAAATCCCCGGTCACCCTACTCCTCTTCGTAGGAACATCAGGAGTTGGGAAGTATCTTCACCACGAGCGACCGAAGCCCGATCCAAGTCATCTCCCCAACGTTTCGTGGAGACTGAGACTCGTTCTCCAACGTCTATGGTCTTCTTCGAAGGAATACTGCCTCTTCTTGTCCGAATCCTTGCCCAGTTCCCGGCGAGAGGTAGCGGAAAGGTTCTTCAAATCCCTGACCTCTCGACTAGAAATTAGATCCTCGTCCTGAGCTAAAAAAGGAACCAAAAGGAAAAGTCAGCCAAAGCGCAATTAATTACATGAAACGAACGAAGATAAGAAAACTCACTGCGGAGGCGCTCGCGGAAGAATTCATTCGTATCATGACAAAAGATATGAAACGCACACCGCTCTAAAGCTTTGTCGCAACAAAGTAGAGTCGCACATCGATCATACACGCAAGCGGTAACAACACGTAAAACTTGGTGGGCTTCTTGGTTGGTCAACTTGGGACCCTCGTTCCAAGTATCTGCACAAAAAGGAAATGGTAACTCACACGATGCATACTATTGAGACGAAGATACGTCCGACCAATCACAAAAATACCTAGCTGAGTGAATAAACAAGAAACGCACGCTTCGCTTAAAGACTTCTCTCTATCAGCAAGAACGTTGCGGCCCCAGTCCCCGCCGACAAAAAACCAAGCCCCCTTCCAATATTTGTTGGAAGATGGCAGCCCCCACAGGACCCCTCTCTTCTTCTCGTCAGACACATCAAGCTTGCCGAAAAGTTTTTTTACCACCCTCGCCGATGGGCAGCCATTGGTTCGAAGCGCTTAACACGAGATAATAGGACCCCACGACGCCGGGTGATGATTGAAGCTGATAGCAATGGCGGATCTCGCGAAGGGTCGGATCCGAGAAGCCAGATTAACGCTACAGAGCTCACAAAGCCATCAGAGTCCTGTACCCATTAGGCACTAGTTGCGCCAGAGCGAGGTTGATATCACTGAGGAAATGCGCAACAAAAGGTTGAAGGGGAAGGGTAACCCCACAGTTCAGCATAAAGCCATAGATGGCCACGCAACCTTTTGAAGGATTCCACTCAATCCTTCCCTTGGGAAGAACGAACTTTACCTCCCCTGGAATTTCGTAGTATTCCCTATAGCGTCTCAGATGGCGCTCCGTGACTACATTGGGCTCCGTGTCAAGGAAACTAGGCGACGACGAAGAGAAAAGAAGTTGCCTCCCCTTCTAATGATTGTTATCTGAGGAGTTCGGCCTCTGAACTCTATAGAGAGAAGTACCTTTAGCCATGGCTTCTTCAAAAGATGACGTCCTAGCCAAGGGAATGTCGGCAAGGTTCTCGGAAGAATTATCGAAAGATGAAGAGGACAAACTCACCGGCAACACAACAAAAACTAGGGGAACCTGCACATTCGAACAATCAACACTCAGAGGTATGGGATGACGACGGTCGGCGTAAAGACCGAAGCCGTCCCTATCGATTTCCTCCAACATCCGCCTAATCCTCATCCATGAATCCATAAAGAAGAATAGAGAAAGGACAAAGAGAGGCCTTACTAGAGAAGCTTGCAGATACGAACCTCGGAACCCAATGATTCTGTCAATAACGGTTCAACTTTCTCCTTTCGTTCGAGACTTTGAAGAAAATAACAGAAAATGAAGAGTTTGCAAGGAAAGAGGAATGCGATATATATAGATGCCAACGCATGAAGCGTAGCAATTAATTCCAGGAAACCAAAGAAATATCTTGAAAAGACAAAGGAAGTAACCGGCGCACCAATGATGGAATTTCAAAAACCAAGAGTCGCCTCGAAAACCGTTACTCGAGTAAAAACGCCATAAACCGCCAATTAAAGACCTAACCCGCGAAAAAGGCCAGTTTTCCATTTTCAAAAATAAAAGTTAGGTACCACTGGTACGTTACACATCGTTTCAAAAGAAGGACAAGAATGACTTTGCCGCTCTATTTCGAAATGCCTTTAAGAATTACCCTAAGAAGTGAGTAAATCTCCTCAGATATAAATCTCTTCGAAAATTTAGGGGGTATTGTTATATGTAAGATTTCACCATAAATTGCCACGTCATCGCCAACTGCCAGCATGGCTCCAAGAGAGAAACTATGAGTACGTGTCCCATTGGGAGCGATCCAATGGCCCTAGAGGAAAAGAGGTCTCGGCGACTGCCTACCGGAGATGGCGAGGACCTCGTAAGTACCACGAGCTTCTCGGAAACCATTGCCGACGCGCACGAGACCCGACGACCTAAGACAAGTCAAAAAAAGAGATCATGCCTATCAGGAGCAATGCTGACACACTGCGACACAGCAGTCTGATCACTGGAAAGTGGAAGGCTTGAGCGCAAAGGGCAGCAGACGCATTAAATGCGATGACAGGCGTAGGTTACCATTCAATGAAGCAAAAACCCTCTGGCGTTAGGAGCAGTCTGATGAAGAGAAATGTTACGTGTTTAAGGAAACATCTCTCTGCCTACCTCCTGAAACGACATCTGTAACATCTGCATATACCCGTAATAGAGGTCAACGAGAAGGAGAGACTGCGACTATAAATACAGGTATTTATGAGAACTAAGATAAGCAATTTCTGAGAGAGAAAGCAACTACCCAGAGAAATACTTGACTTGTTCATTTACTCTTAAGAAAACCTTAAAACTGACTTGATCGTCGGAGGTTGATCACCGAGGAGAGTCCGGCACCTCTAACCGATAGTTCTCTGTTTTGACAGGTATACAAACCCCAAAGTCTAAGTCGAGCGCTCTATAAATCCCGCGAGAACTCATTTCGCGGGGTAATAGTTGTCTTTTTTACACATCTAGCTCAACGAACCATAAGGTGACCTCACGTGGCTTCGTTGACTTGCATTGACCGTAGAATCCATTTTTTACTATCAACAAAGCCTTATATAGGCTAGTTATATGTGCAGTACAAGTAATGCGCTAATGCTAGACTAAGTTATATACTAACATCCCCCCTCAAACTTGAGGTGGCAAGGAGGAAGCCAACTGGAGTTTGGATATAAGATCTCGAAGATGATCAGGCGGGTGAGACTTGGTGAAGGTATCAGCAGGCTGGTCAGCAGAGGAGATGGAGAACAACTTGAGAATGCCTTTTTAAGATGCTAGCGAGTGATGTGGCAGTCGATCTCAATGTGCTTGGTGCGTTCATGGAAAACATCATTATGAGCTATGTAGATAGCACTACGATTGTCACAATAAAGAGGAGTAGTAATGAGTTGTGGAGCATCCATGTCAGCCAAGAGCCAGCGAAGCTAGACAAGCTCGCAGATGGTGTCGGTAAGGGCACGATACTCAGCCTCAGTACTGGAACGGGAAACAACATCATGTTTCTTGCTACGCTATGAGACAAGAGAAATACCCAACAGGAAACAGAAACCTGTGATAGAGCATCGATCAGTCGGATTACCTGCCCAATCCGTATCTGAATAAGCATGAAGCTTGAGAGAAGGCCGAGAGGAGTAGTGTAGACCATGATAAAGAGTGCCCTTGACATATCAGAGAATCCGAAGAACGGCAGCATAGTAGACAGAACGAGGGGCATCCATAAACTTACTAATCATACCCACAGCATGTGAAATATCCGGACAAATAACCGTAAAATAGATCAGACTACCAACCAACTGATGATAGCGAGTAGTATTTTAAATTTCTTGTATTGATGGGATAGTTAAATTAATGTTATTTTTAACTGTTGATTAGTAACTATAGCGGATGATGAGTGGATGATGTGCAATTGTTTGTAAAAAGTTCATATTTATACAATTAGGCTTGAACTTGAACACCGATTGCTCAATTAACCGTTTCAAATTTATAATTCTTATCCCAAAGATAATTTGGGAAGAATATTTTATTTTTGTTAGGAAATAAAGTGAAGAGCAATTATAAGATAAGTCTATATGTTCTTATTTCATTCTAACTAATTTACGATTTTTTTTCCATTTTTGACCAAATTGCTCCCTATTTTTTTATAATTACTAAATTAGTCCATCTAACTAATAAATTGTAACGATTGTAAGGATACAATTGTTCTTTTAATTTGAAATCAATACTGATTTGACACATGTACTTGGTGAAAAATAACTATAAGTAAATTAACTTAAGTTAAATATATTTATTGTAGCTTAATGCCTAACCCTAAGTTTCCTAAACCTAAACCTAAATTAATTATAATTTACCCTTAAGTTACTAACAAATGCTATTGTCACCGTACTCACCCACCGTGACTGGACCATTACTAGACCGACATTGTCGAATATCAATAACAAAGGTGATGATGAATCATGGGTCGAGTTGGAATGACGAACGACTTCATATCGATCTCCTCTGTTAAGAGGATATCGATGCTCAATCTCTTTACAACGAAGGAGATTATTGTCGATCTCCCTTACTTTGAGATTATCAACATTCAATCTTGTAGGGAATACCATTTTCAATTTTCTTTATTGCAAGGAAGTAGACGCTCAATCTCCTTGCAATGGTGGAGATCCTCATCATTGATCTCCTCAATTGTAAGGAGATTAACAATTTGGAATTTTTTTTATTTTGATCATTATTTACTTATTAATATAGTAATAACTTTATTATATAAAATATAAAATAATTTTTTTAAAATTTTAATATTCTAATAGTTTTTGTTTAAATTCTTTTTTTTTTTTTTGACGTACTACCTGCGGTGTGGTGAATCGAATCTAGATCATTATCAGGCTGAATGAGCATCTTTGCCACCGAACACACAGCGCATTTAAATTCTTAAATGTTTATTTGAATTTAAATTTTTAGTTTTAGATATGACTGTTAAATTTGTGGGGTGATTTTGTGTTTGTTAACATAATATTTGGGAAACAAAGAAAATAGGGCGTGTGTGGATTTGGAACCAAAAAACAAAAACAGCAGACTTGGGGATCATTTGTTTTTTTTATTTGAAGAATAAATATATCTGAATTTTTCTAAAAACTCAACAATGACTGAAACCGAAAACCTAAATAACATGTTTGTTTTTTCCTTCTAATTACTAAATGAAAGTATTGATTTTTTTAAAACAAAAACATCAGAATAAATATAAATTTAAAAATATATTAATATAAGAATGATAATTATAAAAGAAAATATTGTAATTATAATTCAATGATTAGGTATTAAGTGATAAATTGGGATTTTTAACATTTTATTCTAAGTTATTTTCAAGAAATTTTAAGTTGGTTAACCATTTTAAAAAATAAATAAAAACAACTTGATGTGTCCAATTCAAACTCATTAAGTGTTAAGTGAATAAAATAAATGACTCATTGGTGATAAAATCACAACATATTTATCCGAGACGAAAAAGCTGGCCATGTTTGGACTGTTGGAAGAAGAAATAGAGCTGATACTGTAGCACCCCCTGACCCGACCCGGCCAGACCGACCCGGGGAGCGCTACCGGTTTTCAGAACTTTTCATAAGTTCAATTTTACATTTCAAAATCCTTTGTGAGCCCATAAAACAGATAGAAATCCTTTTCAAGTGAGCCCATAACAATAAATAAACTTTTCACGAAAATTCGGCAGAGTACCGTTTGCTTTTCGGACTTTCCAAAACCCTGCTTTTACACAAAACAATTCCAAAACAATTCCAATACAATTCTCAACAACACTTCTATACAGTTTCAAACAGTTGCGCACTCTGCCGTTTAGTGCGACTTATCAAAACAGTTTATAAAATAAAACAAAACAGACTTTAATGGTTACAAACATTTTTAATAATAAAAGACATAAATCATAAACTAATTAATTACAAAACATTTTACAAAACGTATTTACAAATTCCCTGTATATGCATGCTTTCAGAATATATATACACATAACAAAAATATAGCTACCCAACTGTACAATCTCTGTGACTCGGTCTGCAACTCGTTCTTCCTTCAGTCCTTAGGCTCTTCTGGATTCCTAGTACCTACGCGTTAGACACAAAACTAACGCGCTAAGCATAAAGCTTAGTGGGTGTACTAAAAACTCAATTAAATAACTCACAATATAATTGTTCTTTAAAGAAGCAATAAACCACAATATGAATTTCATTTCTAAATCACTTTAAAAACAATTAAATTAATAATGAAATCAACATATGAATTCGATCCATCAAATCATTCAGTTCAGTTTCAATTCAAATCATTTCTGGCCCACTAGAATACTAAACATATTAGGACTGGAATATGGGTCAAGCTCCCAACCCCCAGAACGAATCCTGAGGAGGTACGTGTCTCCCAACTCTAGGACCGTGGGTACGGAACCTAGAGAGGTACATAGCTCCCTATCCCAGGAACGAATCCTTGGGAAGGTACATTAACTCCCAACCCCCAGGACGAATCCTGAGGAGGTACGTATCTCCCAGCCTCTGGACGAATCCAAGAGGAGGTACATCAGAATCATCAGTATCAATCAATCAGTATCGGCGCAGTACTGCTCAGTAATACCCAGCTGGTATACCAACCTCCTATATCCATTTCTATGTCTACGTATCCTAGGGCCGTTTCCGATAAACCAAATTCGCAAGAAATGTCACAATAATTACTCAATAACAATAATTACTCAATAAACATACAAATCACATAATATTCTTCAAGAAACATATTCAATAATTTTACGAAAATCAAAATCAAGTATTTTAACGAAATCGAAATGTTCGAAATTACAATCGAAATATAATCTATCATAAAATCGGTCCGAAATCAACCATAGATCTACAAATCATCGATTGTACATATAAAATAAACACTTTTCATACGAATAATCGAAATCGAAAACTTTTAACGAAATCGAAAACGAAACGAAAACGAGAAACGAAAACGAAAACAAAACGATGACGAAAGACTTTTCGTAATGGTTCCGAAAACAAAAGTACGCCAACCTCGGTACCGTTTTTTGTTCGAGAAATCGCGGTTCGACGATCTCTTTTTTTTCTTTCCCTTTCCTTTCTCTTCTCTTTCCTCTTCTTCTTCTTTCTTCTCTTCTTTTCTCGGCTCTTTCTCTCTCTTTCTCGCTGTCCTGGTTTCTGTGTGTGTTTTCTCGCTTTCGCGAGAAGCTTCTCTTTTTTTTATATTTTTTTCGCTACCGCGACCGCCGTCGCGACCTGTGGTCGCGCCACCAGGTCGCGATGCTCACTAGAATTTTCGCACCGCCTTCGTCGCGAGCGCGCCTTGGTCGCGCGAGGAATCGCGTTGCTCACTGCCAAATTTTGACAGTTTCATCGCGAGCAGTCCATCGCGACCTGTGGTCGCGGTGGCTGGTCGCGATGCTCACTGCCAGATTTTTCCATTTTCATCACGAGCAAGCCATCGCGACCTGTGGTCGCGGTGACTGGTCGCGATGCTCACTGCTCGAAATTGCGTTTTTCACCGCGAGCGAGCCATCGCGACCTGTGGTCGCGGCGACCAGGTCGCGATACTCTCTGGTTCAGGTCGCGATACCAGGTCGCGATACATTTAATTACATTTACACCCCCTCAAATAGTAAAATTTATTTTTCACATATATAAAGTTAATTACCCGAAATCCGGGATGTTACAGATACTTACTAAGAAAATTAGGATCGTTATGGTTGTTTTGAAGGGCTGTTTCAACTTGGATTCAAACCTAAAATTGCATCCATCATGTCAGGTTTTCATTTATTTTCTTAATCAGGCTTTACGTTGAAAAGTTGAATTATAAGAACTTTGATTATATAATTTTCATATATTTGATACATATAATACTTACATCTTTTACATCAAGTTATTGAAATAATAATTTGCTTTTATGTATTTAATTGATAAAAGTCCGAAAAAGTATTAGATTGATTTCTAGATTGCTACTCTGATTTTTGAAAATTAATAATTTGAATGGAAAAAGGACACACTATTTTTTTTTTTTTTTTGATAATCCACAACTTCTTAAACGCTTAAGTTCGAAACTGAAACACCGGTTGAAGTATGAAACTATAGCCTTTAGCGATATAGGTACCCATTAAAGGATTTGAACTAAAGACCTTGTGGGAGCAAACCATGAATTTAACTATTATGCTAAACCCTAATGGGTTGTATGAGGTTACACTTTTTAATAATGATAAAATTCTTATAACGTGATATATAAAAAAGTGATAATTTTGGAGAAGAATATCTTATTGAAAGAATGGTCATGGCACCTTTAATAAATTTGAAGCCAAAACTTCTTGGATTACAAGATAATTGAGTTATCCCACTGGTCGTTGTCATATGTGAGGTTGAGTGTAGATAGGTAGAGGTAGTTTTTGAGTTGTTATTGTTGGAACCATATGGCAACCAATTAAGTAACTAGCAAATTCCTAACCACAATTTGCAATTCTATAATGTGTGCAAATACAAATATAAACAATTAATGTAAATTGCACAATATAAAGAGATAAGTGATATAGATCAAACACAATAATTTTTACATAGTTTGGTCAACTCGCCTATATTTACCCTCCCGATAATTTGTACTGTATACGTACAGATATTATAATATATTTTTTCAAAATTGATTGTACGGTATTTTAATGGAATTTATTGGACGATTAGTAAGATTTGTAAAGTATATACAAAATTCAATTATAAGTTTCAAAATTTCTAGTAAGGATTTTCTATAAATTAGATGTTAAAAGTATTACGGATATCAGAGACTCGGAAAATGCTTGGAATAGTTCCAGATGATTATTAAGGTTCCATAAGGTATATGAAGAATAATTATTGGAAGTTAAAATATATTTTTACGATATGAGGTTGTGATTAAATTAATTAATGGAAAAGTAAATTGAAATGGATTTTTATGGAAAAGAGTTAGTGGATTGTTATTGATTAAATTGCAAGTTATAAGATTGTGGATTAAATTCATGTGATTAAATTGTATATTGGGGTCATATTATAATTTTAAAATGTAAAGGAACAAATTATAATTAGAGAGAGAGAGATAATATATATATATATATATATATATATATAATATAAATATAGGTGTTAGTGGAGCACTAACACCAAGTCAAACTAGCAAAAGAAAGGAACCAGAAAAATAGAAAAACAGAGCATAGAGGCGGTGGAAAGAAAAGAAGAAAAAGAAGAAAAAGAAGGGAGAAGGAAGAAGAAAGAGATTCGGCCGACGGAGGAAGAGGAAGGAAAAGAGAGCAGCGGCCGAAGGAGAGGAGAAGAAGAAGAAGAAAGAAAGAAGAAGGAAGAAGAGAGAGAGTAGCTTGCAGCAGCCGAAGAAGAGGAAGAAAGAAGAAAAAGCTGCAGAAACCGTAGGGAGAAGAAGAAGAAAAGAAAAAGAGAAAAAAAGAAAAAGAAAAGAGAAAGAGGAGGAGGAACTTTCGGTTCAGCTAGAAGAAGAAGAAGAAGAAGAGGATTTGGGTAAGTGTGATGAAGTTAAATTATTTTGAATTTGATGAAATTAAATTGTGTTGGAGTTTTGATTGAGTTTTGATTTGCGTTTGAAGTTGATTTTTAAGTATAAAGTTAAATTGGATTTTTAGAAATAAAGAAAATTATGGGTTTTGTTAATTTTAGTATTTGATTTGAGTTTTTGTGGTGTTTGGCTGGAAATTAGTTGGAATTGAATTGATTGAAATGAAAATCAAGAAAATTAGTGAGTTAAAGAATTGGAGATTTGATGATTTCAAGTTTAAATTGTTTAATTGAGATGCTATTTGTATAATTGGAGTATTATTGAATTAATTGATGGTATGAATTTGGAATCATTAAATAAGAAATCAAAATGATTCTCAAATTAGTTACTTGTATTATGAGTTTTGTTGTAAGGTTGTGTTTGGTGGTTGATAAGAGTTGTAGAAATTATTTAGAATAAAATTGAAATCACTAATTTTGGAAATTTTTGAATATAATTTGAAATTGAAGTGATAATTAGTTTAATCAAGTTTGATGAGATTGAATTTGATGTTGTTAAGTGAAGGAAACTCACTTATGTTAAATTGATAAAGATTAGAATGAGAAATTGTGTAGAAATTTAAGTTGAAAGTGTAGAGATTTCAATTTATGTGTAATTAAGTACTAGAAATTGTATCTGTATGATTGGGATAGACATTGGTGTTTAAAAAATAAAGTAAATATGTTGAGTTGTGATATATGAGATTCGATTTAAGAGAAATTGAATGATTCCAGAAATCATATTGAATTTGAATGTTTGAAATTCGGTCAAGTAAAGGAATCGTATGATTGACATGATTTATATTAAATTAAATGTAATTGATTTTATTAGAATAGAAGAAAGTAGAAGTGTTAATTAAGTTTTTGAGTAAGTTGTAGTACTTTTATTAATGATATATTTGGAAATATATTATTTTATTTTAGGAAGAAATCTCCGTAGTATGGAAGAAAAAAAAACGTTATGGAAAGTCAAATAATGTAATGAGACGAAGGAACCAGAACTCTAAGCCTAGAGAAAACCAGAAACCAATGAGTGTAAAATTTATTTTTTAAGCAAAGTATATTTTATTTTAGTAATATGTCTAATCTAAAGTTTAGCAAGCTAATATCTTTGTTTAAGTTAGTGCAAAATCAGATTTTCAGTTAAATTACATTTAGTATATTTTATTTAAGTTTGATTTAGTATTTTATGACTTTGTATATAATTGTAACACCCCCTGACCCAAATCCACTCGGATCGAATCAGGGAGCACTACTATATACTAAAATCTAACTTTTACTATTAATAACCATAATTTAAAACTATATTAAAAACATTTGAAAGTGGTCCAAATAAATTTCCGAAAATCTTGCCAGAGTTTCCTCCATTTTTCTGATTTTCCAAAACCTGTTTACAATTAAAATTCATAAAATAAACTTCCAAATTCTCAAATCAATTTTGCGCACCCTTCCAAATATAGTGCGACTTACTAACCAATTTATCACAAGATAATATATATATATATATATAACATAAACAGATAATAAAATATTTACATAGCGGAAGCTCCTTAAATATATACAAACAGTTTCTGTATATGCATGCGGTATCAAAATATATATAAATTTATTACAAACGAACTACCAAAATATATGCAGGAAAGATGTGATTCCGGACTCTGGTTTCTGCAGTCTCTACTTTTCTTTATCTTTATCGCCTTTGGAATCTTTGTTACCTGCGTGCGAGAAAACTCAATACGCTAAGCATATTGCTTAGTGGATGTACATAAAATTGCATATACAAATATACTAAATCAAATAAGGTTATCTATTTTCGATAAAAATATAAATCACATATAATTAAATCATATATAGGGCTCATATCAAATCAAATCATAAATTCAACCAGTATAATATTCAAAATCAATCAACAAGCAAATTCTTCATAATTTCTCAAATGTTTTCATATAATAAATCAGTTTTCATATTGGGCTCCTGACATACAAAACATAAGTTATCGGACTGGATTACGGGTTGTTCGGCATCGGACACATAAACGGGGCCACCCGCCGAACATCAGATCAGAATGGAACACCAACGGAATTACCCGCTGTAAATGTCCAATGACAGAATTCAGAACCCTAAGACCGGCACTTTAGGGCTTGTACTATCCAAAGGGTGGTATAATCGGCACAGTACTGTTCAGACAGAAACCCAATCGACATGTCAACCTCCTATATCCATATCTATGTTTGTACACATCAGAGCCAAAATGTTTTCTCAAATCCAATATCAACATATTTCATTTCTTTCAGAATCATCGAATTCAACTTATTCAACGTATTCAATTTCAATTCATATCGATATATCTATATTTTTTAAATTCAAATTTCATCAAATATAATATAACGGAAATATACGAATATATTTCTAAATCCATAATCACATCAAATCAATCCAAAAATATATTCAAACGTATTTCATAATTTCATATCGAATCAAAATGCCCCAAAATCATTTTCCGATACATTTCACAATTAGTATATAACTAAAATCACTTTCAACAATATATTTCCATAGCAATACTAACATCAAAACATATTAAAATCAATTCCGAATAGTATTTATAATCAAAATTTCAGATATAATCTATATTTTAATAATTCATGATTCAAATTATTTCAGAATCAATTTCAAACTATCAACTGTAAGCAATATAATCCAAATAACTCAAAATAAATCAAATGAAATCAATCCGAAATATTCTGGAAAATGAAAAAATTCGAAAACACGTGTACACCAAACCTGAACTATAATCTATAATCCATATAATTCAACTAATTCAAAAACTCTAAAATTCGACAATTCCGAAAATTTCTGGAAAACTGAAAATTCGAAAAATACGTGTACACCGAACCTAAACTCTTCCTCATTCTCTTTTTCTTCTTCTCTTCCTCTTTTCTTCTTCTTCTTCTTATCTCCTTCTTCTTCTTCTTCTTCTTCTTCTTCTTCTTCTTCTTCTTCTTCTTCTTCTTCTTCTTCTTCTTCTTTCTCTCTCTTCTTTCTCTCTCCTCTTCTCTCTTCTTTCTCTCTCGTTTTGGTTTTTGTTTTGCTTCTGTGTGTTTGCTGTGTTTTTTGCTTCAATTTGGTTTATGAAGCCCCACCGCTTCATCACTCGGTGCTATTTTTTTTTAAAATTTTTGAGCCATCGCGACCGAGTACCGCGAGCGGTGGTCGCGTCGCTTTGTCGCGTTGCTCACTGGTGAAAATTTACCACTTTCACCACGAGCGCTGGTCGCGGTGCTCACTGGTCCAATTTCTCTATTTTTACCGCGAGCAGTTACCGTGTGCACTGGTCGCAATGCTTACTGTCCAAGTTTTCACCCTTTTCTTCGTGCATTGTTTTCGACTGGTCAAATTGGTCCATTAGGAAACCTAAAAATTGGTTAAATTGGTACATTTAATTACATTTTTCACCCCTCAAATCATAAATATCATATTCACATATTCAAGATTAATTCAATCATACTTTTCATATTTATTCGAAATTAGGGATGTTACAATAATTGTTTATTTTTATGAGTTTTATAAGTTAAACAGAATTTATGTTCAAGTGTGTTTTTAATTAGAGTATTTTTATATCTCAGATATTTAGAATTTATATTCATTTAATAAATAAATTTTATTTATGAATTTAGTAAAGAAATATATTTATGCATATTTCAAGCTTTTAGAAAAAAATAAATAAAAAATTTTCAGGCTAATAGAATACCCATTTATTATCAGAATTATCAGAATTTATCAGAAGTAGACCCGGCTGATACACCCCATTTGTGTAGGGCAAGTTAAGGGGGGAACAGTCCGCTAACTCCAAGGGGTTGAGTCTGTCAGTCGTCCACACACTGGGGTATTATCTCGCTATATGCAGGCGATGCAGAATTCCGCCTCATAGATAGTGAGATATCTTTTATCAGATTATCAGAAGGCACTAGTGCAGCGCCAGATCAATCGTCTGGTGACACCCTCCATATGATACGGCGCCAGTTGAGTCGTCCTATGGAGTATCAGTTATCAGATATGAGTTTTCCAATTGGCATTATCAGAAAAGTATTTTATCAGAAAAGAATTATCATAAAAGTATTTTATCAGAAAAGTGTATTATCAGAAAGTTTTATCAGAAAAGGTTTATCAGAAAGGTTTTATCAGAAAAGTTTTATCAGAAAAACATTATCAGAAAAGTATATTATTTTAGCATTTCAGTTATCAGAAAAATATATTATTTCAATTTATCAGTTATCAGAAAAATATATTATTTCAGTTTATCAATTTTCAGAAAAGTATATTATATTAGCTTTTCAGTTTTCAGAAAAGAAAAGTTTATATATATATATATATACACACTATTTCAGCAATAACAGAAAGTTTGAAAGGTTTTCAATATAGTTTCCAGAACAATTTTCAGAAGTTAGATATTAGTATAGTTTTCAGTGTGGATTTCAGAATAGTTTTCAGAAAATAGATTTCAGAAATAGTTTATCAGTTCAGGTTTCAATAAAGTTTTCAAAAGTAAATTTCAGTATAATTATCAAGAAAAGATTTCAGTATGGCTTTTAGTATTTTCAGAAAACCAATTATTATTCTTTTCAGTAAAATTTTAGGGAGGTTAAATCAGAAATGTTAGATTTATGAGAAAAAGATAACACTCACTGAGCTAGTTTAGCTCACTATGTTTTTATGTTTTATAAACCAACCTCCCCAGGTACAGGTACCAGTGCAGGCATCGCAGAGACTCCGAAGACCAACGGGACTAGTCAGAGGATGCTATGACTGTTTTACTAGCATATATAATGTTTTAATTGTTAAGTTTATATTTTGGTATTGTTTTAAGTACATGAGTATTTTCTTGAAAGATTTGATAACTATTTATTTTGATATTTAAACTGTTTGAGATGTGATTTGATGAGATGGACTGGAGGTCCACAGTAGTTGAGATTTGAAATTTTATAAAAGTGTTCAACTTTTATGCAGATCTCCAAGATTTGGTAATCAGAAAAACAGAGGAGACTATGCCAAAATTTTAATAAAGTAGTTTCATTTTAAAAAAAAAAAATTTCTACTCAGATTTCCTAGTTAAGAAACGGCTTAGCTTCACAGAAGCCTTTCAGTGAGGCAAGCCTCGACTGGGAAGCTACCATGGAGATGCCGGCAGGCTGCCTAGCGTGAGATAGTAGGTTAGAGGCCTGTCACATACCCTTCAAGCCCACATAACGTGAGATAGTAGGTTAGAGGCGTTCGATGTTGTTTTATGAATGCATTTTTTTGTTTTGCAAATTGAGGAACAAGGAAGAATGTGTCCGTTGACAACGTTTTGGATGAAAAACACAGAAAACATAAATCAGTTTTTTTACCGAATACACAAGAAAAGCGAAAACATCAATTTAATGTTTCAGTTTTTTTTTTTTTCTGAAAAGGAATAATATTAAAACCAAAACCAAAAAACATCAACCCGAAGAATCATTAAGGACCAGACCCTCCACGTAGGGAGGACAATCTTCAATCCAGATTGATTCATCCAGCAAAGACAAAGCAAATTTACCTAAACCATTAACTACCCTGTTGGCATATTGAGGAATAAACATCACCTTATGTAAACTAGGACTTTGAAGCAAATCAATAATATCAGACATTACAAGACCAAATTCTGAAAGAGGAAGCATATTAGAATTAATCACATCAATCACGGCTTTAGCACCAATTTCACATATAGCAATGTAGAGACAAACATACAAAGCCAAGTGCAAACCTTTTAGGATCCTGAAGCCTTCAGCAACCTATGGAGAGAAGTCATCCCGTCGTGGCTGGGCACTAGTTGCCATAACTTGGCCTTCAGAATTACAAATAACTGCAACCACATCCCAAAGCTTGCAATGCACATCAAAGGTTGCATCTGTATTAATTTTTGTACATGTTGTAAGCTGGTGCAATCCATCTCATAGCAGGTTGCAAACCTATCAGGCAAGGTTGCAGAAAGCACCATTAAGTGCCGTTTAATCGCCGACAAATCGCTAGTCGGAGTCGTGCCGCCAAGACTTAGCATTAAGCGGAGGTTTAGGCGTTGAAAGGTCAAAGGCGGGCGTCGTCTGTCATAGTCGGTTCGAGGCGAAGGTAGGCAGAATAGGCGCGACAGTCGTAGTCAGCGTTTAATCGGAAGAAGGCGAACTGGCACTACGTGGGTCACGGTGTCAAACCCAACGACCCTTGTCCTAACAGAAGTCATCGTCCAAAACGACGCTGATACAATTTAATTTTTTAAAAATTAAACCCCAAAATGATGCCTTTTTTAGGGTTTAATAAATAAATAAAAAAACAGAAGCAAAAAGAGGCCAGTGACCTTTTCAAACCAAAACACCAAACCCTCGACTTTTGGAGTGCAGTCTCATTGTCGTCACCATCACCGTCTTATTATTGTCACCGTCGCCGTCTTATTGTCATTGATTGAACAACCTAGTATTCGTCCAATTTAATTTCAAATTGATGAATAAGCGTAAAAAGTTAATGGATAAGAAGGCTATGCTATTAGCAAGTGATGGTGATGCTAGTAATGCAAAAAGATGGATAGTTGATGATGGTGATGAAGAGGTTGAGCCATGTATGGGGCTTACTTGGCGATTGGTTGATGAAGCAACCGGTGTGGATGAAATGACACAACCTCGAACAAGTGCTAGAGTTAATAGATGTCATGGAGAAAAGTTTGAATCCGAAGATGAACCAGTGGAGGAAGATAGTTTTGAGTTCGAATCCGATAAAAAATAAGTGTTGGAAAGATATGGAGAAGAACATGATGACCCTGATTGTAACATCCCTAATTTCAAATAAATATAAAAGTATGGTTAAATTAATTTTAAGTATGTGAATAAGATATTTATGATTTGAGGGGTGAAAAATGTTAGTAGTGAGTACCGCGACCAAGGATCGCGATGAGCAACTTGCGGTGAAAATGATGATTTGAGGCAGTGAGCACCGCGACCAGGGATCGCGATGAGCAGCTCGCAGTGAAAATGTTGATTTTGGGCAGTGAGCAACGCGACCAACATCGCGACCAAACACCTCGATGGCTGATCGCGATGAAGGCGGTAAAATTACTCCAGTGAGCAACACGATCAGGTGGCGCGACCACAGGTCGCGATGGCCAAATTTTATATAAAAAAAATATGATAGCGGTGGAAGGTTCACGAAGAAGCAAGAGAGAACAGAAAATAGAGAGAGACCGGGAGAAGAGAAAGAAGAAGAAAGAGAAAGAGAAAGAAAGAAGAAGAAGAGAGAGAAAGGAAGAAGAAAGAAGAAAGGAGGAAGAAGAAGAAGAAAAAAGGAAGAAGAAAGGAGAAAGAGAAGGAAAAGAGGAGGAAGAAAGAGAAGAAGAAAGAAAAATGAGGAAAAAGAGAAATCCAAAAAAGAAACTGTTGTAGAAATGGTAACCAAGTTGGTGTATACACATTTTTGAAATCTTTACGAGTTTAACATGGGTTTTAATTCGAATATGAGATTTTTGAATATTTTGATAAATCTATGCTTATTTCGTTCTTTATTTGAATATTTTGAGTTAATTTGATTTTTGATTAATAACGATTATGATAGAATAAATTGTTTGAGAATATTGTTTGACTTACGAATATCGTTTGAAAATTTTATTGTTGAATTTAACTTAGAATTTCGAATGAAAGTTTGTTGATTTTGAAATGAAGGAAATGAATTGATATGAAAATTAGAAAAACATTTTATATTGAAACGGCCCTAGGATACTTGGACATAGAAAACGGATATAGGAGGTTGGTATACCGGCTAGATTATTTTCAGCAGTACTGCACCGTTATTATTAGTGACTGTTGGACTTCGCGGGGCAAACCTGGCATAGACCAGTTTAGGCGAATCCCGGAGGTGGACGTCACACCAATATTGATATTATGTACCTCCCTAAGGATGGTTCAGGCCCCCAGTGCCGGTCCTAGGGTAGGGAGTTATTTCAGCCCATATTCCAGTCCAGAAAATTATATTGAGTATACCAAAAGGCCAGAATTGAAATAAATGGAATAAAATGTTTAAAAAGGAATTGAAAAGTTGAATTCTTATGATTTATTTAATTTAATTGAGTTGTTTTAATAAGTTGCTTATTGATAATATGTTTAAATTTAATATGACATTTTACTTGAAAGGCTATTTTATGAATTTTGAAATTATTTATTTAGTGTACACTCACTAAGCTATATGCTTAGCGCGTTGATTTCATCACACGTAGGTAACAGAGATACAGAAGGAGGAAAAGACTAGAGAGGAGGTAGCTGCAGATTGAAGATTCAGAGTCACCATACTTATTGGGTAGCTATATATACATGTATTTTTGTTATATATCATTTAGTTATGCATGCATACACAGGAGTTTGTAAATTTGTTATAAAAATATGTTTTGTAAATATTTGTTTAATGGTTTACTTTTCAAAGGTTGTAAATATTAATTATGAATTGTTTTATTTGAAAATGTTTAGAAAGTCGCACTATACGGTAGAGTGCGCATATGATTGAGAATTTGATTTTGAAGTGTTGAAAATATATTGTTTGAGTTTTGATGTAAACAGGATTTTTGGATAATCAGAAAAACAGAGGAAACTATGGCAAAACTTTTTCAAAATAGTTTTGGATGGACTCACTATGGAAAGGATTTTAAATTATAACTTATTTGATTTTCAATGGCTTTTCAATTATAAAGTGAGCCAAGTCAAGTATGAAAATCGGGTAGTACTCCTTGGGTCGATCCAGACGGGTCGGGTCAGGGGGTGTTACACTGATGCTTAGAAATTTATGAACTTTATTAGTTTATTTGGTTACTACTTTATGAACTTATGAACTTACTACTTAGAGCTAGAAATTTATTTACGTATTTGACTTTGGTAGTTTGGATGAAAATTTATTGATTTGGTTGGATTTTGTTTGAACTTCAAAATTACTTTAAATATTATCCGATCTGCTTCTGGCCGGCCGACTTCTATTAGACCGCTTAATCCCTGCTTAAGCGGCCTAAACGATAGGTGGTGGGTCACCGCCCGACTAGCGCCCAGCGCTTTCTGCGACCTTACTGTCAGGAACCATGACTGAAGTAGAGTTTACCGCTTAGACCTCCGAAAGAGTTTAGTTCTGTAGCTGATGACTCGCCGACCTATGTTCACCTCGTCTAGATAAATTACGATTTGACCCTATAATTTGATAATAATTCATTTTGGCCCCTATAATATTACACATAGCCCTTTAAGTCCATAAATATTCCTTAACACCCCTAATTGACTATGTGACTTCTAAATTAGTTTTCATGTTCAGATTAAAAAATATGGATATACAATTAAGTCCCTAAGTTATAAAAAAAAAAAAATAATTTCTTACACAACTTGCATACATTATTTTTTTTGTTTGCTCTCAAGTTTTGGTAACTACATCAAAATGATTTCTTAATTTTTCAAATTAATAGGAGCAAGGGTATTTACATATTTATACATGTAATTGTACAAAGGTGACATGCGTACACATAAACAAATGAATTTCGAAAAATAAAAATATAAAAAATTTGATTTAAAAAAATACAAGCGGTTACCTTGGAGGTGGCATGTGTCCACTAGGAGATCGTCGACCAAAACTGCCGTTAATCTCCTCACCTCGCAGAGGTTGTTCGATCTCTTCAAGTGCGAAAGAGATAGATAATCTCTTTTGCACCACACCATAGGAGATCCATCGATCCTCTTTTATGGGGCCGAGATTGATTGATCTCCTCCCAGTAAAAGAGATCACTAGTGAAGGCTATCTCCACTGGCAATGGATGTGGCATCCACCCTTATTTATTTATTATATAAAAAATAGATTATTTTAAATTAAATTTTTTTATTATTTTATTTTTTAAAATTATTGCAATAAAAAAATTGTAATTTTATATATTTTAAGGAGTTATTAAAATTATGTTTGGATTTTTTTGAACTATCTTAAATATGACTGAATTTTGGTTATTTACCAATATTTTAATTATGTGTAATGTTAGACTAGAGATGGCAATCGGATTTAGATTGTTCGATCCCAAAATATGAATCTAAATTCGGTCTGAAAAATTGGACCAAAAAAGTCCGAATCCGATTGTCTTAGAATCCAATTCTCGGTTACGGAAACTTAAAATTATTGTGCGGATTCGGATAAATCTGAATACGGAAATTTCCAGAATCCTAATCAGTTCCAAATTCGATTTATGTTCGAGTACGGTCCGAGAAAAGCTGAATATGAAACATATCCAAAATATCCGAATCCGAAAAGAAATCCAAAATATTTTTAAATGTTACTTATAAAAAATATGCATACATATTAAAAATGATTACAAAAGACCTTTTATGTGATTATTGTGAAAATATATATATATTTTTTTTTAAATAAAAAGTTACATTAATATTTATATATCCATATATCAAATAATACAAATTTTTTTCTCAAGTATATATAAAAATGTAATTGTTTTTCTTAACTATATATAATAATGTAATTTTTTTTTCCATTGATCTAATATACTTATTACATATATAACAACATTCTAATATTTATTTATTTTATTAAGAGCTAATTGCATCGACCTCCCCTGAGATTTTGCTAACTACAAGTGGAGTTAATTTTATCGTTTATTGCAAATACCTCCCTTACCCTTAGTAAAATTTGGTCAAATGTAACAATTGACCAGGGAGGTCTTTATAAAAAAATCCAAAAGTTGGCTAACGGGAGGGGAGGTCTTTGTTAATAAACTCAAAAGCTGACTAACGGGAAGGGAGGTCTTTGTCAATAAACTCAAAAGTTGACTCCGTTTGTAATTGAATAAACCTTAGGGAAGGTAGGCATTATTTACTCTTTGATTAATTATGTGAAGTGTAGTGGATAAAGTTTATTCAAAATTGATTGGTGAATATCTTAATAAAGTAATTAAAATATTAAGGTAACAAAAACTAATTGGAATTCCAAATCCGGTTCGAAATCTGAAATCCAAAAATTTACATCCGATCCGATCTAAATTTGGTCCGATTTTTCTCAAACAAAGTTTGATCCGAATCTGAAAATCCAAAAAAACTGGATTCGGATAATCTGAATGAGATTTGTTTGCACCAGTATATAAGCCTACCTAAATTATTTGTCCAAATAATATTATAAATGAGTTATAATTAACACACCATATACCACATTATCTCATGATTACCACTCACATACTACATTATTTGAATTTAATTTGAGTAGATTAGCATTATTCTTTAAATATTAGGTAAGTTTAATTTTTAATAATTAATTATTTGTATGGATGTTTTAAGTTTTTTCAGCTATGTTTAAATTGTAATTATACAAAAGAATAGACTCAAAACCTACTGCTTTGGCACTATAAACAACTTTTGTAAAACTCCATGAGATTTGGTATTTGACACTAAAAACAACTTTTGTAAAAACTAATACTTATCTTTCATACGGTTAGTGAATGTCATAGTTAAAGCATAGCCTTGACCATTAAAAAATAAAAATGTCCTCACTATTACAATAAATATTCCAAAAATACTCTTAATAAATTTTAAAACAAGTTTAAAATAAAATATTAAATAATAACAATAAAAAATTAAAAAATTAAGAATTAATTTTTTTTTGTAAAAAAAAATCAGATCTGGTTAGTTCTCCTCTCTAGGAGATCAAAATTAAGATTTTCTTCTTTTTTTTAAAAAAAAAAAAAAGAGAAAATATGGGAATGAGGAAACCAGATCTCTCCATTTTGGAGGAGATTGTACCTAAGAGTCTGTACGTTAACCTTTTTTTTTTATAAATGCGTTTATATTTTTCAAAAATAAAAAATAATAAAAATGTGTTTTTCAACCATATTTTTAAAAAATAAAAGACAAAAAACAGAAAACGTGTTTTTCACTTTTATTGAATAAAAACTGGAAACATCATTTTGACGCTTTTACCGTTTTACACTTTTTTCAAAAAAAATTTTATCAGTTGATATGTGACGTATAAAATAAACATGTTTTATTTATTAAAAAATAATTAAAGTTTCTAAAGATTAAAGTTATATTATATATATATATATATATTTTTAACAAATATACTTTCTTAAAGATGATTAAATATATATATATATATATGTATATCCTAATTTAAAAAAAAAAACATAAAATGATGCCAATCAATTTTAAACTAATTTTTAATTAAAATATATTAATATCTATATATTCTTATGTATTTTTAATTATAAAATTAATTTAACTACACTACTTATTTTTAAGCTTACAATATGTTAAAAATATATTTTCAAAACAATTTCATAAAATACATATTATAATATTATTACTTAATATATATTTTTTAAAATAGTATTTACGATTATTTCTACTAGACGTGTTTTTCAATTTTAAAGGTATAATAATCTTTTTTTTTTTATTTTGAAATGAAAACTGCTAATCGTAAAGCGGAAACAAAAAAAGGTTACGAAACAGACCCTAATCTTTTGGAAAATTGTTCTTTTACAATGTTATAGTATTTGCTTGGTTGTTGAGAAAATGCAGAAAAAGAACAGGAAAAATGTTGAAACTTATTATTATTATTTTTGTATTACAAACATAATATTACTATTTCAAAGCATTGAAATGAAATCAAAAGAAAATAATATTTAAGTCTAATAATATAATGCAGGCTTTAGGAAGCTTCCATTTTGCAGAGAAACTCACATTTTTAGCCGCGTATGCCACCAAATCTACTAGAGAATGAAAAAATTTCTCACTAAAACAAAATGGGATCAATAAAATATGACGCATTATACAATCAAATATTTCAATAGCTTTTGGTAACACAACCTTTGGATATAACTATGGAAGAATCAAAATCAGGGAATACATCCATCAAACGGCGGTGACCGATATTCATTCTGTCCGTGGCTTTACCCATACAAAGTATCACCAGCCCATTGTATAATGTACAGTCATCGGGACTTTCAACCAGCAAGATTCATCTTCATAGCCATTTCAAGTCTGGTCTATCATCCCAAATGGAATTACTCTGTACAGTGTGTGCTGTCTGAAGATTGAAAGTGTTGTATATCTCCTTTTGAGTAACTAGTTTCCCCAGCCAGCAGGGTTCTGATGTACATGGAACAAGGGGAGAAAATAAAAAGAAAAACCCCGCCAAAGAAAATTTAATCTGCTAGACTTAGACGAACATCTGCCGATACAATTACAAATTCCTCACACCAAGGAAAGACAGACCACAAACTGCTGTCAATCATTCTCTTTTACTAACAAAATCTCTGAAGCCTCCAGCTGCCCTCGTGCAAACATCAATATACTTTGATCAAGAATGTTTCACTGGATTGGCCTTTGCCAAAAGGAAACCTTGTCCGACAACCAATCAAGTCTAACATCACAATATTCCATTCAAAACCCTCTGATAGTAGTCATACTGCCTTGTCCGCCATGCATCTAAGCTGCTACTGATCAAGGAGAGCACCAAGGAGACACATTGCTGCAAAGAAAACAACAATTTACCATTGTGACACCCATAGCAATGTATAATTCCGAATAAATATAGTTGCCAAGTTATAATCAAACCTCCTCTGTTAAACTCAGATGGAATCGTTTTCTCAGATTCTGTATCGTTCTTGGACCACCTTTAAAACAAGGGAAACCAGAGTCCTGATCCAAACATAAACAAGTATTATCATCACATTAACTGTCAAAATGTTACCGCACTCATCTGTAGCACAAATCACCCTCTTTGAATTATGCAATTGATTCTCATTATTTCTCTTTTGTGGGTTTGTAGGCAAATGCTCTCTTTCTCAAAGCAAAGTACAGGGACATTATAGATGGATTCTAGCTGTGTAAACTAAAAATTTTATTAAACCTTTGAGCAGATTCCAACCTGCAAATACTCTAAAATAAAGTAACAAACAAGCAGAGATAATAGGACAAAAAAATAGTTCAAGAAAACCCACACATCATGTCCAAAGTAATGGTAGATCCAAGATTCACAATATTAAGCCAGTCCAAAAATGGAAACTATTAAAACACATCAGAGAGTTCCATCATTTTATAATGATGTGAGCATCAGGAGCAAACACAGCCATAAAATTATAGATAAACATACGAAATTTAAGTATATAGATGTTACAAAAAGCCAAAGTTTGTGTTACCTGCAACATTTCAACGAGAAGAATAATGCGCTCCGCATGCTTGCGACAGGTTAGAAAGCCTTGAATACATAAAACCTAAAGTTCAAGGGCAAAAGAAAATAAGACAACTTTAACCAGAAAATTATAAAAGTAACCATCTCTAAAACCTTTTTAAGTCAGGCCAGAAGGGAAAAGGAGGTTCCCAAACATGATCTCATCAATACCTTGAAATAGTCAAAGAATTCACTTGGAACTCCCTCAGCATCTGAATCCATGACCTAGTATAACTCACCATTCAGATCAAATTAGAATTAAAAGATAAATTGATACAAGCTCACAAATGTTAAAGTATAAACACCAAAACTAACTGGAAAATATGGAGAGAAAACAAAATCATTTACCTCAAGGAGTTCACGGGTTAATTTGAATGGTGCGCTCTCAAAATTTACACCGCCAGGGGAATTGGAGAGCATAAAGCCAAAATCAATATGTATGATATGGCCTTCTTCGTCCATTAAGAGGTTCCCATTGTGTCGATCCTTTACCTAGTAAAAAAAAAAAAAAAAAGGTTAGGCAACAACAGATGCATAAACAACTCCACAGATTGCATATGCTTTTACAGGCAAGCAAACCCAATATAAATTTCACCAAGCAACTGAATGCTAAAATATAAAGCTAAAACATTTGTTGCCAGAGACAGCTTCTAGAAAAAGTAAAAGAGTGATTATTCTTAGATTGAACCAGATGCTGTAAAAATAACATTTCAGAAACAATATTACTTAGCGAGGTTCCTCATTCTCAAACCCTACCAGAACTATAAGAACAAGCTTAGCCTCATGAACAGATCGTTCCAAAGGATAGTCAGTAATGCCAAAAAATTCAAAACAACAAATAGAATAAACAAAGCCAAAAACATTTAAAAATTAATGAAAGATATAATCAGATCTAAGAAAGCATCAACCAAAAACAATGTCAGTCAAAGGAGGATATTGCTCACTCTGGAAAGGTAAGCAATTTCTACCAGACACACAAAAACACATAAAAGCACATGCAGTATTTAATACTACGCAGCAGCATAACCAATGCATAACTACAAGAGTAGAAGCCCTAATAAAATAAGAAAAATAAAAACTTTAAATCTCAAATAAAAGTAAATTAGAACTAAGAAAAGGATCAATAACCACAGATAATTAGTAGAAACCGATTACTGATATGAATGAGAAATAGTTAACCCTGTAAAATTTAAATCAACAATGATTGAAATAAAAAACCAAAAACTTTAAATCTCAAATAGAAAATAGAAAATAAAACTTAGAACTAGGATCAATCACCACTGAAAATTAGTAGAAACCGATTAATGATGCCAATTAGAAAACGTTTCCAGAAATAATCACTTCATATGTATGTCTAAGTGGAGAGAGAGAATCACACCTGCAAAAGGTAGCACACAAGGGAATACCCAGCCATGCTTTCAACAAAATTTCTCTGCAAAAGACATGACATCCAACTCAGAACTTTTATAATGTCCACTAAATCATTTAAAAACCGAGTAAAGAAAAATTACAAGCAGTCAGAGATTGGATTATGATACAATAAATCATGGTTTTCAACCATCAAACTGAATCTACACAACCGCTTTTTGACTTGATTCTACAAAATTACCTCCTTTTCTTAATATGTATGCATAACTTTATTTCCACAGTGCAATCTGCTGTGCAAACAGCTGGATCTGAAGAAGTATGTATATTTGGTGCCCAGCTTTTATACAACATATGGATGTCATTTAAAATGTTCTACTCCACTTCTATCTTTTCTCCCATTCTAAATAATTAGCTATATGTCAAAGACTTACAAAACAATGAATTTGCGCCACCCAAAAAATTCCCAACAAATATAGAATAATGAAAAAAAAAAAAAAAAACAACAACAAACACACTAACATTGACAGACAGGCAACAGAGCATGAGTGAAAGCCTTAATGCAGAAAACAACAAAAACAAGAACAGCAATAGTTAAACCACAATAAAAGTTTTATAACATTGCCTAATTTCGGAGCAGGCTTGATTAGGACCTTCGGTGGTCTTGTTGGGAAGTAGAGTCCTCTTTCTTTCTAAGTTAATGAGCTGCTCATTCTAGTAGTCAGGAGGAAATTAACATGGCTTAGCTACAATTCACAAGTATTATTTTCAGTTTACATGACATTTGTTTTTCTGAAAAAGTCTGAAGCTAGTTTTTCCAAGTCAAAACTCAAAACTGAATATTTATAGTTTCCTATATTTTTTTTCTTTTTCAATCAGAAACCAAAAGTATACTAAGAAGGAATAAAATAAAATCCACCAGGAAAGTGACAGAGAAGAAACGAAAAAAACCATGACACAAGGCAAGGCGGCAAGCCCAAAAGTTCTCAAAAATGGTCCTAAACAAAAACCTATAAATAAATTATCCCCTCAATGTACAAAAAGCCCCAACAGAAAACAAAACACCAAAAAAGTTGGCAAAAAGATGGGTAGATAATAACTTACTCTTTACTTCACCACAGTGGTCCAATCTTTTGATTAAAGAACAACTGAATATCCTACCTAGGAAACTAAGCCCTATTGAATTAGAAACTACATTAGTCTATAAATACCTTTAGCTTTCTATCCCTCTCTTTTCTATTGAAAACCCAATGTGAATTTTCAGTCACAAAAGCCAAAAATTCAGACAACTTGGAACCATTAACTATTGACTGAAAATTCATAAACTACTCTTGGTGTTAAAGAATTGTGTTTCTCTAATGATAAAACATGTACGAAAATCAAAATTGATACATAATTAATCAGTCTTGATTTCTTTATTGAAAAAAATCCTTCTTAATTTTTTTTTTTTTAACAGGAACAATTTATTGAAAAAGAACCGAAAGAATATATAGTTTATAATTATCTACGTGATTGTTGAAATTTCAATGAAGATAAGATTCAAGGAAACAGAAGCTCTGAAGCTCCCTTTTAGGGTTGAGCGGTAGAGAACACTAACACTAGGTGTGATTCCTATGGAACATTGGCTAGAATGCCAAAAGCCTAACAGCTATAATTATAGAAGATGTTTGGCAGCATTTCTGTTTTTTGTTCCCAAAAAAATGTTTTTAAGTATGAAAAGCAGAAGTTTTTTTGAACGGATATACATTAACTTAATTGTTTAGTCTATAAGAACTAAGCTTGAGGTTTTGTCCTACATTCGTGTAAACTGAGGATTTTTTATTTAACACAATTTTTTCTTCTTTTCATGTGAATATGTGATCAATCAAAACAGTTCCACAAAACACTAGAAAATAAAGTAAATGTTTTACAAAGTTCTTTTAATAAAAAAAAAAAAATTTAATGGCAAACTATAATTAACATATCTCTTCCCAATCTTATAGTCAGTGGATTCTCTTCTACACTTTTTCTTAGGAATTGCTAGCCAAACAAGTTTCAGCGATAACATAATGATATAATTATAATAATAATAATAAGAAAAATATTTCTAAAAACACAAAATTGCTCAGAATGCAAAATATTAGACGTTCTTGTATCCTCTTTCATTTTCTTCTTTAATTCTAAAATCAAACACCCTAATTTCAATTTAAGTGTATCACAACAAAAACACCTAATTCAATAAACAAATTTTTTTCTTTGTGAAACCCTACCCTTTTCCAATGATATTGGTTCTAAAATATGATGCCACAATTAGATTAACAGCATCATATCCAACAAAGTAGTGCATTGTGCCCATGTCAAGTTTAATTCTGAAGCAAGTTCTTGAGTACATTTTCAAGTTTTACATAGTTTTTGTCTCCAAATCAAACAAATAAATAATTATATAGACAAAGGTAATATCAACAATATTCCTTACTATTAAAGATGTGTACATTTTTTACATTAACATTAATACTTTAAAATCCTTCATAGTAACAGTTGTTGTGACATGTATACAACCATCTAGAAGACACCTGGGCAAGCAATATATTTTACCTGGGCAAGCTTAAAGCTTGGAGAATTTTCTTCATACTTGGCAACAAAGAAATCACGCAAACTTGAAACGTTGGGATATCTACTTTTGATAGAATGAAGTGAAGCCTAGAGAAATTAAAGACATTATTATCATGGAAATATTCATCAATTCATTGTCAACTTACTGAGCAGTTTTATATATATATATATATATGAATTATTACCGTATCTGGAATTGTTTCAATGAGAGCTGTGTAAGACGACGTGACCAATACTTCATAAGGACGCAACCAGAGAGGAAGACCAGCTTCTTGAAATATATCTGGCATCAAAACCCCAATTATACACTTTAACAAACTAAAATCAAAACATGACCAGCTTTACAGAATAATCAGCATTCCATATTGAACCAACTAGAAGACAAAATAAACATCAAACAATCAACAGGATATACACATACGCTTCCGCATGCGTATACATCCCACTTCATTGCAGACCAAACAATTTTAATGCAGTTACAGTTTCCAACTAAATACAGTGTTCTAGAGTATGCTCGAGAGAACTAGTTCAAGCATTGTTTGCATGCAACACTATATCTAGCAATCAATTCCTTCCCTCAATCCACAAACAAGTTATAAACAGTGGTCACAATTTTCAGTTTCAAAAAACAACAAATATTTGGAGGTTTGCCTGCTGTAAAATCACTTATAAATTGTGTTTGAATGTGCATAAGAGGTGAGGTATGGGTCAATTTTTCACTTTGCATCGATTAATGCTAAAAAAAAATGGTATGGCACAAAGAAACAAAATCCAATTAAACTCAATAGTCCAAATCTAAATCCAGATGAAAACTGAAAGACAGATACCATAACAGTTAAACAAATGGACTGTGTTTATGTGCAAAACGACTACTAATAACCATTGGGGAAAAAGAACGGATTTAATTGACGGAACAATATGCATTTAAATGATTCATCAATGCACTCTTCTATGTTTCCTTGTACTTGATAGATAGGAAACAGATATTCATTTAATTAACAAAATTTAAATTGAAAGTGAACAAGCAGTCCACGCAACTAGGGATGTCAATGGGTCAAAATGGGAGCGGGGGGCGGTTCCCCCGCCCTCATTTTCCAACCCCTTCCCCAGCCCTGGCCCCACCCGATTATTGAACCCTCACATTTCTAAAGTTGACGGATTCTCTTTCTTTATCAATCCAATCACTCCCCAATCCCCTGTTTGACCTCGTCCCCCCGCGTTTCCCCCAATTTCCCTCAGTCCCTCATTCCTCATTTGACCCTGTTTGATCCTGTTTGACTTGAAATTAAAAAATAATCACAAACAAATAAAAAAACATTTCCCTTTAATAATATAATAAAATTTATCATTACAAACTAATCTCATCAATATGTTAATTCTACAAAAATAATAATTCAGGAGCAGGAGAAACAAGGATGAGGAAACCTTCCCCCACCCCCGCCCCTGTTTAGATTTCGGAGGTGAAATTCACACCCGTCCCCGTCCCAATCACCCTTTTTGAACCACTATTTACCCCCAACCAGGAATGGGGCCCCACAAGAGTGAGTCCCTGCAAGGATTTTTGACATCCCCACACGCAACCAAATATAACCAATGAGCAGCTCAATCAACAAACTACAGACTGAATAGTAATACCTAATGACATCATTTTCTATCAAAATATGAACCAAACAGTCCCAGAAATAAAAATTACTCAACCAGGGAGAGTTTCAGAGCAACAGGCTGGGCAAAGATGAGTTGAATGCCCTGAACCCTCAACGCCACAGAAAATGTGGAAAGGGGAGGGAAGGGGAAGGGGGAGGAGAGAGAAATAAAAGTTGCAGCAACGGGAATTACCATAAAAATGAGAAATAAGTTGAACAGCAAGGTGCTCTTGCCTACAGTCATCACCGCTCTTCACGATAACCTATATAGAAAAAGTGAGTAATTTCATTATTGCCAAGGATTTAATAAATAGAGGACAAAACATTATAGAAATAAATAAAAATAAGAATAACTGATAGAAGGTATTTGCGGAAAAGTAAGTTGTATTACTGATTTCCAACTCATATATATATAAGAGCACTAACTAGAGTTCTAGAGTTATACAACAACACTAACTAGAGTTCTAGAGTTATACAACAACACTAACTAGAATTTTATACAAGTACAAACTCTTTGTTAAACTTAAAGATAAATACAAGTAATAAAATAACAGTAAAACTAAAACAGTAACTTCTAACACTCCCCCTCAAGCTGGTGAATACAAATCTTCCATTTCCAGCTTGGATATAATCTCTTGGAACGAACTTCCAGGTAATCCCTTAATGAAAACATCTGCAAGTTGATCTCCCGTAGAAACGTAGGGAGTACAAATTACTCCACTATCAAGCTTTTCTTTTATGAAGTGACAATCAATCTCTATGTGCTTAGTTCTGTCATGTTGCACCGGATTGTGAGCAACGCTAATGGCAGACTTCTTGTTATAGTAGAGTTTCATAGGACCTTCCTGAGAGATTTTCAGATCATTGAAAATGATTTTAAGCCACAATAACTCACATACGCCATGTGCCATCGCCCTGAATTCTGCCTCCGCACTTGATCTCACAACCACATTTTGTTTTTTACTCCTCCATGTCACCAAGTTATCACCTATAAAAGTGCAAAACCCGGTTGTGGAGCGTCGATCTTTGACCGACCCGGCATAGTCAGCATCGGTATATGCTGCTAATGCTAATCCTGCACACCTTTTGAACAATAGCCCCCTGCCTGGATGAGCTTTAAGATACTGAAGTATTTGATAAACTGCCTGCATATGTATTCCTCTAGGATCATGCATAAATTGACTTACCACACTCACAACATAAGCAATGTCTGGTCATGTATGTGATAAGTATATCAACCTTCCTACCAGTCTTTGATATCTCTGCCGCTCCACCCTAACATCATCAACCGCATCTCCTAGCTTATGATTTTGCTCAATGGGTACTGCTGCTGGTTTGCACCCTAGCTGCCCAGTTTCCTTCAACAAATCGGTCACATATTTCTTTTGGGAGAGATAAATTCCTTCTGTTGAATAAGCTACCTCAATTCCCAAAAAATATTTTAATCTCCCTAATTCTTTAATCTCAAACTCCTTCTTCATACACTGCTTGATTTCTTCCCTTTCTTTTTCATCATTCCCAGTCACTACTATGTCATCTACATAAACTAGTAATGCAGTGACTCCCCCTGAAAATGAGGGCTTAAAAAACAGTGTATGATCACCTTGACTCTGCTTGTAACCGGCTTTGATCAACACTTTAGCAAATCTCCCAAACCAAGCCCTAGGCGATTGCAGAAGGCCGTACAAAGCTTTTTTTAATTTGCATGCAGTACCTGTTTTTATTCCACTGCCATAACCTGATGGGATTTGCATGTAAATCTCCTCCTTTAAGTCCCCATGAAGGAAAACATTTTTCACATCAAACTGTTAAAGAGGTCACCCATAATTTGCCGCTAAGGCTAGTAACACTCTCACCGTATTCATATTTGCCACAGGTGCAAATGTCTCCTGATAGTCCACTCCCTGTGTTTGTGTATATCCTTTTGCAACTAATCGGGCCTTGTACCTCTCCAGTAACCCATCTGCTTTATACTTACTGTATAAACCCATTTACAACCCACTATTTTCTTCCCTTCGAGCAGTTCCACCAAATCCCAAGTATTATTTTTTTCCAATGCTTCCATTTCAGTCTCCATGGCAGCCCTCAAATTGTTATTAGCCAATGCTTCAAACAGTGTGTTAGGTATAAAAATTGTGTTTAAGTGTGTGAGAAAAGACTGGTGTGAAATTAAAAATTTTTGGTGTGAAACATATCTCGATACAGGGTAAAGTGGCCGGTTGGTACACTCTCTAGTTCCTTTTCTCTGTGCAATTGGTAACTCTTCATCAGTCTTCAGGTCGGACTGTACTTGCTTTGGTTTTAGGCCTTTTTTCCTTGAATACACAATCGGAGATGTAGGATTTTCGGTGCATTCAGCTCTAGTTGGTTTGGTGCGGTTGGGACTAGTCATTTTTAGGCAGTAGGTGCTGGTCGAGTCTGGGCAATCAGATTTTCTGGTTTCTAACTCAATTTCGATTGGATTTTTTTCAGTTTCAGGAGAGTTTGATGAGGGATCGATTGAGTTTGACAGCTGGTCTGTTTTATCTTGTACATTTTGTTGAGATTTGGTCACAATAGGACTCCTATCTAACTCAAGATTGTTTTCATTCAAAACAAAACTTTCATTCAAATCAGCGTTGAAGTTAGACTCAAACTGGCCTTTATTTGACTCATTTAATTCAAAACTCTCAGGTTCGTGTAAAGAAATCGGAGACTTACTAGAGCTAGGACTCTTAGAGTTAAAATTATCAAAACTCAAGACTCTAGAACCTAAATCATCAGAATAAAGAAAATCATCATCAATAGGAGTCTTAGCTTTACTCAAAGTCTCCCCCTGAAGATAAGACTATGGATTTGAACTCATGAAACGTAACATCAGCAGAAACAAAAAATCTTTTAAACACTGGATGATAACATTTGTATCCTTTTTGGGTATTGGAATACCCAAGAAATAAACATTTAAGAGACCTGGGATCTAACTTGCTTTTAGTAGGACTGTGATTATGAACAAATGCTATACAACCAAAAATCCTAGGAGTAAGATTTTGAGACGTATTAAAATCAGGATAAAACTTTGAAAACACGGATATAGGGGATTAGAAATCCAATACCGGTGTGGGAAGCCTGTTAATGATATGTGTAGCAGTTAACAAGGCTTCACCCCAAGTAGCAATTTGGAACTTTGTTTTGAAAAAGCAAAGCTCTTGTTGTGGAAAGTAAATGCCCATTTTTCCTTTCTGCCAAACCATTCTGTTGAGGAGTATAAACACAAGAGGACTCATGTATAATACCCTCGTTTTGAAAAAAAAAATTTTAATTCCTGATTAAAATAATCTCTTGCATTATCAGTTCGAAAACGTTTGATTTTTAATTGAAATTGTGTATAAACCATGGCACAAAAGTTTTGAAGCACTTTGTTTAAATCTGATTTGTGTTTCAGCAAGTAGATCCAAGTCACTCTAGTGCAATCGTCTATAAAAGATACAAACCATCTCGCTCCCCTAATGTTAGAGATTCGAGATGGTCCCCATATATCACTATGAACAAGAGAAAAAGGAAAAAGACTTCTTTTATTACTAACTGAAAAAGATACTCGTTTCTGTTTTGCAAGTTCACATGTATCACACTGAAAGGAACTAATTTGAAGACCAACAAACAAAGAAGGAAACATAACTTTTCAAATCTGAAAAGAAGGGTGACCAAATCTCATATGATGTAACCAAATTAGGTTCTTATTCTTACTAGGACCCTGAGGTGGTTCAAGAAAGTATCGCCCATTTTTAGCCTTAGCAAGGCCAATCTTCTTCCCCGAAGGCTGATCCTGAAATTCACAGTGAGTAGGAAAAAAGGTTACAGAACAATTCATATCCTTAGTAATTTTCTAAGCATAAAGTAAATTTGTGGACAGTTTTGGTACATGTAAAACACTTTTCGAAGAAAAATTTGGACTAAGTGTAATGTTTCCTAACCTAGCCACTGTAATCAAAGAGCCATCGGCAATTGCTATTTTTTTATTGCGAGGACATGGTTCATAATCAGAAAAAATGTGAGGTGAGTGGGTCATATGGTCTGTGGCACCTAAGTCAATGACCCAGGCACTCAAATCACACTTGTCCGAAACATTAAAACCAACACAATTAGAGACCTTACCTGACTGAACCAGAGAGCATATACCTGACTCGGGATTACATGATGATTTCTCCAAAGTTCCGAGGAGACTTTTAATTTTCTCCAATGTAGCAGAGTCAGTTTTGTTATCTTCATTAGTGCCTACATCTCCAGTTAGGTTGGCCCTTTGCTGCTGTCCCTTTTGGCCCCATTCTTTACTTTAAGTAGAGGGTTTTCCATGGAGCTTCCAGCACTTATCCTTGGTGTGCCTCGGCTTCTTGCAATAGGTGCACCAAAGATTAGAGTTATTGTTGCTGCTGGACCTATTCCGTCCCCTGTAGCAGCCTTTATTTGATGTAAAACTCGTCCGCCAGTTGATGCAAGGGCTGATCCTTCCTCATGTAATGGTTGCCCATGACACTCCGTCGACTCTCCTCAGCACGAACCATCGCAATGACAGTATTTAACGGTGGCACTTCTTCTCTTCCCAATATCTGTATTCTAACTTGGTCATATTCCATGTTGAGACCAGCCAAAAAATCATAAACTCTATCTTGTTCCAACATTTTTCGCACAACTATTGCATCAGCAGGATTTGTTATCTGAATACAGCAATAATGATCCAATTTCTGCCACAAACTCTGCAGAATATTGGCATAATCAGTCACCGAACCACCTCCTTGCTTGGTTGATATTGCTTTTGTTCGAATCTCATATACCTGGGCAGCATCCTTTACTTTAGAGTAAGTTTGCTCTTAATGAATTCCCAAATTTCTCTTGTCGTGGTTAGGAACATGCAGGTATCGTTGACTTCAGGAGTCATGGAATTCCACAACCAAGTCATAATCATAGAATCTTCCTCATCCCAAGCATCAAACCGAGGATCTTCCTTTGGAGGACCGGCCCCCGTAAGCCGAAGTTTACCCTTTCCTTTGAGAAAGGTTTGAACAACTTGAGACCACTTTAAATAATTTTTTTCATTCAGTCTGTACCCAACCTGAATAAATTGTAAATCCTTGCCGGATACATGACCATTGCCACCCCCGAATATTGACTCTTCATTCGGCAGCCCAGTCGCACCACCAGAAGTTGTAGAACTCTCTTCAGTCATGCCGTAGGGCGGTGAAGTAAAGGCTAGGAAGACGACGCAATGAAGGCGAGGAACGAAAGGCAATGAAGGCTAAAAAGATGCTATTAAGGCGAAAAACAAGGAAGGCAATGAAGGCTGAAAAAAAAAACGCTATGAAGGCTGAATAATACCTATAGCTCTGATACCATAATAGAAGGTATTTGCGGAAAAGTAAGTTGTATTACTGATTTCCAGCTCATAAGCTCATATATATATATAAGAGCACTAACTAGAGTTCTAGAGTTATACAACAACACTAACTAGAGTTCTAGAGTTATACAACAACACTAACTAGAGTTCTATATAAGTACAAACTCTATGTTAAACTTAAAGATAAATACAAGTAATAAAATAACAGTAAAACTAAAACAGTAACTTCTAACAATAACCAAGACAAAGTTGTGCTTTTTCATTGCATAGAGATATCAAGAAACAACTTAAGCCATTAAAAATTGGAAAAGTATAGAGCCAAAAGAAAGTTCTATAGTTTTACAGGAAACAAGCAAAACTTTATTCATAGAAGAAAGTAAACAATAGTGAACAAGTAGCCCAATAGATGAGCATTCTCACTATTAAAACAGGCCTGAACATAAACAAAGAATTAACAGTTGATACCAGAATCAAGCACATAAAATCAAGAGGTAACAAATGATATTATGCCAATCCCTCAAAAACTAATGCAGGTGCATTTAACTTTGCGAAACCATAATATATGATAACTCTCTGCACAACAATTCTTTGTTTGGCGTACAACAATAAATCATAATATTAATCAATAAATGAAAAATTTTCCAGGTGGTAATCATAATAGAATCAAGAAAGTAGATAGTCCAACTTTATGCAAAAAAAGTTGGCTTGCTTATTACGATGTGACAAAAATAAACACTCAAATACATAGCTGTACTAAGCCAGCAACACAAATTAAGGTGGTTACTTTTGATCATGAACAAAATAATATGGAACCAACCATCCGTATGTCAGAGCTAGATTAATACACCATATGGGAAGTCATCAATCATGCTAATCTAAACAAATTAATATATGCTTTGTTACAAGTCAGCAATTTAGATCAAAGTCTAAAATTCTGTAAAAATATTAGTAACAGATATGTCCACTGTCCAGACATCAATTTTAATAATCCACTGTACAAATGAGTACCTATATGAAGAACTACAATTTACAGTAAGGACAAAGGTATAATGACAATATTCTCACTCAGCTATCATTAGCCCTCCTTATTTCCTATAATCTTGCAAATAACTAGACTTGTGTCACATCAACAAAGAGTACTCTTTCCTTTTCATCTTTTCTCATCTTCATCACGGTGTTTGCATAAGAACTCTGTTTCTAGATTGATGAAAAAAATGAAAATAAAAATAGATATTTTGTTCCTTGAGGAGTACATGAACCATATAGACAATAAATCTTGTCACTTTGTTTTGCATTAGCTTCCCTTATACCTCATTTACAGCAAATCTTTAACCAATCATTGATTCACTTAATCAGTTGTAATAGTCAAATTCCACAAGAAAAGCTATTTACTAATTACACCATTGTATCTTATCAGTCTTAACCGTTCCACAAGGTATGCCTTTATGTTTTCATTCATCATTTGCTTCAATACTCAATTCAAAAAACTTCAAAATCACTAGATATATAAGGAAAGCAGCCATATAGGAGGCTGAACTTACGGAGCGCAAGTCCCAACCAGGTAATTTTCCATATACTGAAGCTTTCTGGATCCTCTCTTTCTTTACCTCCCAAAGTTCACCAGATAAGGCATCACTGGCCTTGGGTGTACCACCATTAGCCTGTCCGATAAACATTTCAGCTAAACATTCCAAAATTAAAAACAAAAAAAAAAAAACATTTTAGGTTTGATGAAAGTTCACCCTTGGTTGTGCATCTGATGAATCCTGACCAGCCCCTTTCAGAGGTAGTCCAGGAGGAGCTTCTCCTTTTGCGGCAGCAGCCTGCAGGAGTAGTGCTTAAATTTCACTAATATCCAAAACAAAAATATATAATAAAAGAAAAGAATAATTCAGATTCCTAGAAACTGGTTTCACAAAATATAGGCCAAAAATTCAACTATTGACTAAATTCTAAAATGGGAATTGAACTGAAAATGAGACTAACAGCACATATGAGCACTACAAATTGAAACTACGACTATCAATAGATCCTCCAGTAATGCCAACGCCTGCTACTACAATAATCAACTAGTTAGGCAAGTTCCTATAAGAAGCTGAAATATGTCATATGCGCCTGATAAATCTGCAGATTATGCTTTCAAGATAAAAAATTTTATATACGCACAGAATACAGGTACGGCTAGTAAAGAATGGCTGGATCCCTAGAATCTTAATAGGAACAAGAAAAACAGATACTTTTGCCTTTTTTTTTAATTAAAGGAAACAAAAAACTTTATTCAAACAAAAATAAACCAGGAGTCCACCAAAACAACAACAAAATACAAGGAATTCAATTAAAAAAAACAACTGCCTTACAATATACTTTTGCCTTTAGAATGAATGGATTTGCGAAAGGACAGTCTTGAGTAAATTACATTCACTTATTGGAGGAACATTAATGATGCTTCCCACCCTATGCCCCACCCACCCCTAACCAATACTTCCCAAACAAGAAAAAGGGTAAATAAAAAGTTGAAAAGGTTTTAACTAATGAAAATATCCAGGATGCTTCCTGAATTAAATTATTATAAGCTGCAGTAAAGAAAACAAAAAAAAAAAAAAAAATTGTCATCAGGATGTTTATTTAATTATCATCTCATTCTTCGTACTTAAAGTTACTTTTTAAGCGCAGTATTGGCATACATGTATTCATGCTAAATAAGAAAGAAGAAACCAAAGACCTTTAACCTAACTAACTCACAAAATGTTAATTCAGCATCTACAGTTAATAAGAACTGCAAAGAATTCATTTATTCTCAAGCTTTTCATATGAATAAAAAAATATTCAAACTGATAAACATCACGCCCAACAAAAGTCGTAGAGTTTAAGACCAAGTCATACAAAGAAAAAATTCAAAACTACTTGAAACTACCAAGTAAAGAGCACTCAGAAACCAATCAGTCACTTCTAATTCTTTGTGGATTACACCATAAACCTGTCCAGCAAGACTTCAACAATACTGGGAAAACAATCTAGTTTATTAACCAGCAAAATGATATACAAGCAGAGAAGTTTTTTATAAATCAAGCAAAATAATCCTCATTCGCAAACATATACCAAATGAATAACTTGTGCATCTACCACGGAGAACCAATGTTTTAAAATGCACAAGGCGGTCAAGACGGTCGCCTCAAAAGGAAATACTAAAATAGAAAATCACCACCAAAAATGCATTAAAACCTTTCAATATAAATAAAGAGACAAAGTGATGCAAATATATATCATCCTAGCTATTTTCAGTTCACTACACAATACATCACAGTAATTTACCTATAACCTCTTTCTTTTCTATAGAGTCACAGAAAATGTGTAATGTAAATTTTATGTACATGAAAATTTTTATCAACACATAAAAAAGAGAAAGTTATTGCATGTAATTAAAAATAAAACAAAAATAGTAAAATTAACTCAACGCAACCAATTTAACCGAGAATTAAAAAGTTTTAAACGATATGTTAATATGTTATTTTATATTCATTGAATTAAATCAATCATAAAAATTTTGTTTGTATAAAACTTTATTACACTTCAACAATTTAATACTAAATTAACAAGACTTGTTTTTGACCCATAGGCCATAACCCATTCAAGTTGACCCAGATATTTTTTCTTTGACTTATTTTATGAAACCTTATAATATTTCGTCTTCTGAAGTCGAGTCCAGAAAACACAAGCCGTGCCTCTCCTCCTCACTGACCATCGCAACCAGCTGTTGTCACCGCCCCCGACAACCATCACTCGGGCCGCCTCACACCGCCTCATGGTACTGAGGCGGAACCAAGCAAGAATATGGGAGAGGTGGCTGACTCAAGGCGCGCCTTGGCCTCCTCATTCGAATTTTACAACATTGCGGAGAACAATTACCATATGAAAATAAAAACTTCAATTTCAATATATATAAATATATAAGATAAAATAGCTTTGCTAGTAATTCATTTACCCACACAAAAGGCCCACCTTCACTTCCTCTATAGCGACTGTACTTGGAACACGGCGGTGTTCCTTCCGACGTGGTTGTCCTTGATCCTCAATGTCTTCCATTCTAACTCCAGGATCTGCTGTCAACACAATCCTTACCCATTCCAAATCACTGCAGACTGCTGCTCTTGATGCATGAATTACACCATCTTGAGAACCATTTGAGGTGTCAGGAACAGCAGCAGGTCGCATACTACTGCAAATGATGTCAGACTGTGAATCAGATACTTCAGGGTCCTTTGATTGGCTACGCATCTGCTTCTCCACTGAGAGACTCACATTGACAAATTTTAGTTTTGTGTCTGGCTTATGAGTCATTGCTTGATCAATCGCTTGAGCAGTTGACATCGACATCCTATCAGTACTATTCCGATATGCCTCCTGAGCAGTCCACAGAGGATAAGCCCATGGGGGTGGCTTGGGCAAAAATGCATCACTATTTGCTAGAGGAATTCCCCCTCTAGAAAGCTTTTGAGCACCAGATGCATCCTTTGTAGTGCTACAACATTTTGACAAAATGAATCAGAAATCTGAACTGATTTCCATGATTTGAAAAAACAGTTGCAGTAATTGTAAAATTTGGAAACTATGCTATCTAATTCGAGTAGATGATGCAACTCCATATTTACCTTGGTTGTTCACTTTTCAAAACTTCAACACAGATCAGATAAGGTGCCTTTTCTCTGGAGTTCAAAAGGACAGCTTCATCTTCAGGAATATGAACCACACGATACATCCCTTTTCCCATCGGAAAGCAAATTCCTAAAAATGTTATCAGCAATATTGATGAGTCAGAAAACTTATGCTAAAATAAAGAACCAGAAGATGTATGTGATTAACTACAACTAAACGAAGAAATGAAAATTTCTAGAACAGTCAATAAGATCTTTTCTGCAAACCAGATACCTCAAGCATTAATACTTGCATACTCAGCTTCAAAACTATACACACAGACACACTCAATCACAGAATTATTACAAAAATGGTAGCTCTCTTTGCATCTTTGGCCTTTTTATTATAGATATAATGATTTCAAGGTCAATATCAGCATAAAGAATCCAAAAAACTATCAGTCCTTAAAAATATTTCCTTCAGGGAAAGCCCTAAGGAAAACTCAATTAAAACAATGAAACACAATAATAACATTATGAGTTCATTACAGGTAGATAAATAAAATATAAGAACACTCATCCACAATCCCAGAAAACTAAAAGAATCTGATCTCGAATGGCATATGCAATTCGCAATATTAACAGTGTTTTTTCAAACAGAAAAATCCCATCACCAAACCTAAGCCTGAAGAATTTATTGGGAGTTTAAAAGATATAAAAGAATAATGCTTAACATGACTTTTTTTAATTAGAAAATAAAAAATTTTAAAACAGAAAAGTGACTACACTAATGTTTAACATGACTAACACCATTTCATTTCATTAGATGGTGGAGAACAATTGACAGGTACAGTTACAAAAACATAATTCGAAAGTTGCCAACGAGTTGATTTTTGTTTTTGGATAAAAAACATAAAAATTTATTCAAAGATGAATAAAACAAGTACAAGAGTGAACCACTAGTCCACCAAAAGTTGATTTCCAATATTTTTTAACAAAAGTTCTGCAATTTCAGATTCTAAGATCACCTTTTTGTTAATATACCAGAAAGCCTTAAAAAACTTACAATGTTGCACAATACAACCTGTTTTACAACAGTTACTTGACAAAATATTATACATGAAAAAGACTCATGCATTGTCCCCATCAATGGTCATTGCTTTAATCAAATCTACCATGACTAAATAAGTACCTCCGCTGTTTTGAACCTCAGCTATGCGCAAATTGATCTCTGCAAGTGACTAGAAACACAAGAATGACACGAAGAAGAAATGTATCAGAAAATATACAAGCAGAACATATCACTGCATAAAACAGAAGCAGTAATATAACTCAAAGTAAGCCTAACAAATCATCAAAATCCAAAAACAACCTCCCGAAGAGCAATTTTCCGATCTTCAACAGGAAATATATCCACTAAGCCATATGATGTCTCACATAATACGTGCACAAAATCCAATGATTCGTGATAAGCCCCTTTGCGAAATTGTGATGCTGTATTAATTGGAAGTGGGGGTTTGGCATTTGACTTTTCATTCTGCTTAGGTGAACCAGGACGTTTCTGCTGAATCAAAAGAATAAAAAAATATAAGAACAAAAAGATATGCAACAGAAGGAGTTATCAAGTAGAGCAAGTATAAGAAACAATTACAGAATGTTAACTCTCGCATGACATGGGCTATAACTCCTCCATACAAGATCAAGCAAAAAAGCATCCATATAGAAAATCTATGGTCCATTCTGTCTAACAAGATTCCATATAACTCTAAAGTAATTTAATCTTTAAATTGATGTTAAGAGACATGTGAAGAGCTTCATACATATTTTTTTATTGGAAAAAAAAATTATATTAAAAATTAAAAGAGATACAAGAAAGAAAAGCTGACCACAGAGAAAGTGGACAATCTAAAAACAAAAATACAGCAAACATGAGCTGAAACACAGGACCTTCAATAAAGATTCCCTCAAAGCAAAAACAGAAGCAAAATAGATAGAAAAGCAGCCCCAATGAACATGAATCTGCCCTCACAACCAAACAAAACTAATCACCAAGGAAATAGAGCTTGAGATAAATATATATATATATATATATATATATATATCGACACACGCGCATTAAAATTTTCAAGTGCAAGATCCTTAATATAAGTTAAATGCGATTTAACAGCTTGGTGACATTATAAAACCATCAAGACCTTTACATGAAATGATATTGTGTGTGCGCACGCGCTCTTATAAAGTGTCACCTCACTTTATAAACTGAGGTGCTTAGTGTATTCAAAGCTATTGTTTTGTCTTTTTAGTGTCAAAAAAGGTAGCACCTCACTTTGTAAAATGAGGTGTCACCTTATAAGGGATATACATATATATATATTGGTTCTTAGGTGTCGAATGCTTAAAAGTTCTATAAGAGAAGTCTTGATCAAAACTTCAAAAGCTTTGATCAAAGCTTTGAAGATCTTGACAGATCTCAATCATGTGATCATGTCATAAACCTGTCTCTAATGTAGACATCCACATGAAAATATTTAAAGACAGCAAATTTTTATTGATACAAACTTGCTAAAAGACAAATGTCAGTAAGTGAATTTTTACCTTTTGGCGATTTATATTGTTACAAATTCGTTATACTGAATTTTTTTTTTTTTTTTTTTTTTTTTTGCGGACCATCTGCACTAAAGAATGGTCGTCTGTGTGTGTATGCTTTCTATAGTGAGGAGCGACCTCACATTATAAAGTAAGAACCTTCCTTTTTTTACACTAGAAGACAAAATTACAATTTGTCTTTTAGTGTAAATAAGGAAGGACCTCACTTAAAGTGAGGTAGCACCTCTCTGGAGAAATTTATATAGCAAGAAAAGAATAACACATTTAATAAGTGAATTTGCAGCAAAGAAGTTAAAACTAACAACATTACAAGGAAAAAGAACTGAAATTGTGAAAAGTTGGGGTTAAGGAGCTCTATGTGAAGAAAGTAAGACGTTTCTTCAGGATTTTAAAAGGAGCTGTTAATCAATTCAGTGAGATCCTACTCCAAACTCCAATGTGTAATAGAATTGTCTGTAAGGTGGTGGAGGTTTGCTTTGTATAAGTAACATGACTTTTAATGCGGAAAAACAAACTCTTATTGACAAAAGAAAGTATATAAAGGGAACAAGCAGTCCACCTTTTTATAAGTAACACTTTATCATAAAAATTCCATATAGGAGGCCTGACTTTGTACAGATGATACTAAACAAGAAAGCAAGAAAGAAAAAACACATTGAAAAAATGAATTAATAAAGATTAAAAGGTCAATATAATCCTAACTAAAATGAGTATTGGAGAGATTATAATTCATAAGAATGCCCTCACGAACTACTTTTGTATGCCAACATGGAATCCCACTCCCCTACTGCCCTAATATTTCTCTCATCATGCTTACCCAAATTACACAGCAAGAAAATTGGTCTCCAGACATCTTTAAATTTAAGAACATGGATGATGGCTTCAGCTTGATATTTTTAAGATGTAAATGAAATTGGATACCATTCATAGGAAGTGAACAGTTTAATATATATAGGTCCATCTCGAATATAAGCATCTCTCTAAATTAAGCAACAACGCGTTATAAATTTATGGACTGCTGTTGAAACATATCACTTCACTTTGTCTTATAATGTAAAGCTCCCTTCAACATGAAAGGCAGATTCTTATTTCTTCAGATTGGAAGGAACATCATTTGACATGTGCTCCATAAAATTGCTTCCTAGACCAAACTAAATCATTACAATGCCAATTTCTTTCCATCAGCAAAACTGCATGGACTGATGGACAGTATATAAGATCAAAGCAACAAAAGTGGAATTCTTCCTGATTCATTTTACGAAATGCCACAGGCCTTGAATATTAATTAGGTGCACCATACAATACAAGCCATCTCATAACTTGAGAATTACAAAATATAGAGTTTTGAAGGAAACTAGAGGCTTCATTTCATGCCTATAAAAGGATTGTCTCGAGCCGAAAGTACAAGTGTACAACTTTAACAACTTACTACTACAGCAGATTAATTGATTAAACACATCCATATCATTCCTTTTGGGATACGAAGAACAAGCTACATAGTAACATACATCATATCCTGCACATAAACATATGATCCATCTTTGGCAATAATAATAAGGGCTAATTAATCAGTCAAATGAAAACTAAAGACTCTTAAAAAATTGTCCCATATTAGATTGTTGGGACAATAACGACTAGCAACTAGGTAAGGCAAAGAGAGTAATTCTGATCATTCAAAACCAAGATATTGTGATGTGTAGTACACATTTTAAAGACTATTAGTCATTCAAATATGTTTTTGAAAAAAAGAAAAAAGTTACAGAATTAAACAAATCTGGAACAAATCCTATATCAGAAAATGATTCCAACAGAAATGGGTGACAGTGAACTCTTCTTCTAGAAAGTGTTTTAAAAGTGAAATTATATCTTATTGTAATTTTAATGAATTAAGTATCGGCACATGAATGTGAAAAAAGAACAAGAGACGGAACAGGAAAAAATCATGCTTCCAAACTCAACCAGACAATTAACAACTATAACCTAAATGTGAACGAACCTCATTGTGCTTCTTCGAACCAAAAAGCTCTGAGTCTTCAACTGATCGATCACGATCTCTGAACAGTTTGCGGAAAAAGTTCTCTGTCCCCGGGCTGCTTTCAAACAAGCCACCATTGTTGCTATGTTCATTTGCAGAAGTATTTTTGGCATCTTCAGGATGCACACGAAACAATCTTCGAAAAAGTGAAAAATCAGAAGGTTCTTCATCCTCAGCATTGGTATTTCCCTCATCAATTCTATCATTTCCATCTTTCTTGTCCTCAAATTTTTCCTTGAAGAATTTCCGGAAGAACCCTTCTTTTTCATCATCTTCAGGAGATTTTAAACTTTTTTCTTCAGAGTTCACCATCTCTCCATCCTCATTTCTATCCTTTCCATCCTTCTTATCATCAAACTTTTCTTTGAAAAACTTCTTAAAAAACCCTTCTTTCTCATCATCTTCCAATGACTTTGCCACTGACTTATCATCAGAATCACTCTTGCTATCGCGGAATAACCTCTTAAAAAACCCTTCTGAGCTTGACGTCAACTCCTCATCCTCAGTTTTACTATCCCTCAAAAGCCGCTTGAAGAACCCCTCTGAACTTGACATCAACTCTTCATCTTCACCTCGACTATCCCGCAAAAGCCTCTTGAAGAACCCATCCTTTTCACTCTCTTCCTCTTCCTTGTCAACTGATTTCCTGAACAGTAAAGCATCTCTCACTTTCGGACCTGGAATGAATTTCTTAAATATCTTATTTTCCTCAGGTGTTAACTGACTAGCATCCTCTTGCAAACTATTTCCTGATGAGGGTGAAAACGATAAGGACCTCTGCGTCGGTGGGGAAGATGTCAACGACAGCAGCCGCTGTTTTGATGACAATATCTTATTTAAAACCTGGTTCTTACTACCAGGGCTTGAACCTGCATTATTTGACCGAACAAGAGGTGGCCACTCACCCATCAAAGTGGCTGCTATTTGACACTTCTCCTGAATCCTACTGATACCCTCATTATCATCTGTATCCTCTACCTCTGCCATCAAAAACCAATGCACTTTCAAAGCAATCTTAAGCGACTTCGAGCACATATCAATAACAAATTTATCCAAAGATGGGCTCGGCTTATGAATCGACATATAACAAATTTGAAATAAGTAACCCTCAATACCCAATAACGGAAGTGTATACATTCTATTACATAAATAATCACGCACACCAGGGTGGTCATGCTTGTAAAGGTAGCTAACAGCAATCCACTCGCAAAAGAAGGATGAGTCAAAGAAACGAATGAGCCACCCATTCTCACTGGAATCACTGGCGAGGAGAGTCCGTGAGGTGATTTCACGAGGGGACTCATCTGATTCTCCACGAACCAGTCCTAAAAGACGCACCATTGTTATAGTATCAATAACCAATCTTCCATCATAAACCCTTGCAACCTCTCAAAATCGGATCAAACAAAACCCTAATTAAGTTCAAAATCCAAAACAAGTAATCGAAATCCAATCATAACAGCAAGAAGAGCAGTCTCCAGATATAAACCCCCCAAAATGCCTTAAACCTTCGTTGAAAACCCTAATTTCTCTGGACCAGCAAGTCACAACTCCTCGGCAATTCGTTCAAACGTTAACTGTGAAACGTCTCAAAACCACACTTGTTGATCACAAACTCTAATTATTCTAGAACATACGCATGCACGTACGCCAGACAACCAAGTGATATTTTCCGTCTGTTTCTCGATAAAACGACGAAAATAATCGCGAATTTCACTCCTGGCGAGAAAAGAAAAAAAGAAAAATTGGATTTATAGAAAGAAAAGGAAGTGAAATTGGCTTACACAGAAACAGAAAAATCTGATGTTGCAGATCGCCTGATGCTTCCGACAAAACGGCGTCGTGTTAGGTGCTATGAGTTGGCCTAAGGTGGCGATGGTGGTGCTGGTGCCTGGTGGTCTTCAATCTTGTTGAGGAGACAGGGAGAAAGATAAAAAAAACGAAGCCTGAGGTAATAATTATTATTTAATTATTTTTAAAATTTTTAATATTATTTATTTATTTAACGTGTGAAATTTTGGGTTTTGCTAACGTGCGTTGTCGGGTTGGATCAAGCACGCTTTTGGGTGGATGATCGTTTTCATTTTCCCTCCAAAGTAACGTAATATAGAGCTTTGTTGTCAGTTTTTAAATTTTAAAATCAAATATTTGTTGTAAAATAATAAAAATATAATAACAAAATCTCAAAATAAGAAACAAATAATTGTCCAAGAGAGATGAATTCATTTAGCCTTGTTTGTTGTTTGGGTTTAGGTTGGGATTGGACTATTTTTTATTCAATTCCGTATTTAGCCCATCCAAATATATTGGATTAAATAATCATTTATCAATTTTTATCCCATTAAAACAGGTTAATTTTGTTCCATTCAAATCTGGACTGTTCCTTTATTTTTTAATTTCTCATATTATATTAATCTATTTATATATAAAACTAAATTTATTTTATCTATTTTAAAAGTTAATTAAATACATTAATAAAAATATTGTAAAATTTTAATATTCTTAATATCAACTAAACATGCTATTATTTTCTTTAAAATTAATTTTAACTTTATTTATTTTAAATGATATTATTTTATTCAAAAATATTTAATATAAATATATTTAAATTTTATTTAGTTTATTTTAAATAATTTTAATTTAATTATATAATATTTAAAAAATAATTTTATTTTATATAAAATTAATTAAATCAAATTTTTTATTCAATCTCATTTTACACCAAATAAGGGACAACACTATTTTTAATCATATCCATACTACACCAAACACATCACAGTACTAATTAGTCAAATCCAATCCAATCATATCTCATAAAAATAGTTCAATCCAATTCCACACACCAAACACACCCTTATTTCTCAAAGTGTAAACATAAATTGCAAAAAAAATAATAATAATAAGGGGCTGAAAATTATTTGTGAAAATTATTAAAAACGACCACATAAATATATGAAAAATTGTTTTTAACCATAAACGAAATAATAAGTATTATTAGTCATTTTCATAATATAATTTCAATCACTAACCAAAAAAATCATAAAAAACCATCAACCACCCCGACTGAATAATTATAGAAAAACCCTAAAAAAATATAAAATTACAGAAAAAAAATTCCTCATAAATTACATAAAAACTCATATCAACACTCTTGAGATTCGTTAGGACTCACACACATAATATGGGCATTTAAGTGCTTTTATGTTTTTTCTTTAATGCTTTCTGAGTGTGAAGTCATTTTTATTTTGTTTTGGTCTAATTCAAAAATTATTTTCAAACATTTTGTGTTTTTAAAAATCTGATCTTTGGATATTTTCTGATCTATAACTTTTTATCAACTAATCCAAATGGTATTTGTTTTTTAAAGATAAAACTAGACATCCATATCTTTCCATCAATAAAAAGAACGAAAATTTTAAAAGTCATTTGGATAGGTTATGAAAGGATCGAACATCTAGTAGTGTAGAAAAACTGCACAGACTAGCAGGAGTGTAACATCCCGGATTTCGAATTATTAATTTTGCATATATGGATATAAAAATTTATGATATGAGGGGTGCAAAACGTAATTAAAAGTATGTTTATTTTTATGATTTCCAGGTGGACCAGATGGAACGGTCCAAAAATAATGCGTGAAGATTGAAAACTGAGACAGTGAGTATCGCGACCTGGTCACCGCGACCACAGATCGCGATGAAAAATTGCATTTTCGGGCAGTGAGCAACGCGACCTGGTCACCGCGACCACAGCTCGCGCTGACTAGCTCGCGATGAAGAAGTGAAATCTTGGCAGTGAGCATCGCGACCAAGATACCGCGACATGTGCCCGTGATGAAGGCAGTGAAGTTGGTCCAGTGAATACCGCGACCTAGTCACCGCGACCACTGGTCGCGACGACCGAAATTTTATAAAAAAAAAATAAGTCATCGCAGAACTGTGTGGAAAAACAGAAAGGGAAAAAGAGAGAGGGAGAGACCGAGAAAAAGAAGAGAAAGAAGAGAAAGAAGAAGAAGAAGAAGAAGAAGAAGAAGAAGAAGAGGAAGAGAAGAAGAGAAGCGGAAGAGGAAGAGAAAAGAAAAGAAACCTAGAATCGCGATAGTCGAACGAAAAACGGTATCCAGGTTGGTGTACCTCCGTTTTCGAACTCTTTACAAAAAGCATTAAGTATTTTTAGTTTGAATCTGAGATTTATTCGAAGATTTTCATTCTCATGTGTTGATTTTATTTTCGTTGAATGATTTTATTGTTGATCGTATTTTCATTACTTCGATTTCGTGGAAATTATTTGTTTTCGATTATTGTATAAATAATGTTGATTTTCCCATGAAAAATTTATGTTATTGAACTCGAATGTTTCCGTTGATTGTAAATATAGTGAACATTGAAAATAGTTTATCGTAACGGCCCTAGGATACTTAGACATAGAAATGGATATAGGAGGTTGGTATACCAGCTGGGTTCAGTGAGCAGTACTGCACCGATATTGATATGCTATTGATGATTATTATGTACCTCCTCATGGATTCGTCCAGGGGCAGGGAGACACGTACCTCCTCACGGATTCGTCCTGAGGTTGGGAGACACGTACCTTCCTAAGGATTCGTTCCTGGGATAGGGAGTTATGTACCTCTCTAGGTTCCGTACCCTCGGTCCTAGAGTAGGGAGATACGTACCACTCTTAGGATTCGTCCTAGGGTGGGAGTTCGACCCATATTCCAGTCCTAGTATGTTGAGTATTCTAGTGGGCCAGATTTGAAGTGAATTGAAAAGTGAATTGAGTAACTTTATTCATTGATTTTACATGTTGATTTTATTCTTGAGGTTAATGTGATTATAACTGCTTTATGGTTTGATTTTGAAGTTAAATTGATTTGTAAATGATTAGAATTGAAATATATATATATATATATATATATATATATATTGTGATTTGTTTCTTATTAAAGGTTATTTATGATTTTTCATAATTGAGTTTAGTGTACACCCACTAAGCTATATGCTTAGCGCGTTAGTTTTGTTTCTAACGCGTAGGTACCAGGGATACTGAAGAGGCAAAAGACTGAAGAGGAGGTTCCTGCAGACAGAGGAGTAGAGTCGCATTGCAGGGGTAGATATTTATGTTGACGTGTATTGTGATTGATATGCATGTATATACAGAGATTTGTAAACGTTTTGTAAAATTCTGTTTTGTAATTAAATTGGTTTATGATTTCTGTTTTTTTTCATTTTTAGAATGTTTGTAAATATTAACTTCTGAATCGTTTTATTTTATAAACTGTTGTTGGAAAGTCGCACTAAACGGCAGAGTGCGCAATTGATTTAAAATGATATTTGAAGTGTTATTGAATTTGTATTTGATTTGAGTTGTGGAAAAACAGGTTTTGGGAAATCTGAAAAACAAACGGAACTCTGCCGAATTTTTGTAAAAAGTTTATTGCGATGGGCTCACTCGGAAATGGTTTTAAAAATTATAAACTAGATGGTTTTCCAATGGTTTGAAAAATTGATTTGATGGGCTCACAGTGATTTTAGAAATTATAAAATGAATTGAGAAAGTTTTGAAAACCCGAGTAGTGCTGTAACATCCCGGATTTCGGGTAATCAATTTTATATATGTGAAAATAAATTTTACTATTTGAGGGGGTGTAAATGTAATTAAATGTATGTTTATTTTATGATTTCCAGCGGACCAGATTGAATAGTAAAAAATGAAAAATTGAAAACTGGACCAGAGAGCATCGCGACCTGGTCACCGCGACCACAGGTCGCGATAGCTCGCTCGCGCTGAAAAACGCAATTTTGGGCAGTGAGCATCGCGACCAGTCACCGCGACCTCAGGTCGCGATGGCTTGCTCGCGATGAAATTGTCAAAGTTTGGCAGTGAGCAACGCGATCTCTCGCGCGACCAAGGCGCGCTCGCGATGAAGGCGGTGCGCGCACTCCAGTGAGCATCGCGACCTGGTGGCGCGACCACAGGTCGCGACGGCGGTCGCGGTAGCGAAAAAAATATAAAAAAAAAGAGAAGCTTCTCGCAGAAGCGAGAAAACACACACAGAAACCAGGACAGCGAGAAAGAGCCGAGAAAAAGAAAGAAAATAGGAGAAAAAGAAAGAAGAAGAAAGAAAAGAAAGAAGAAGAAGAGAAAAAAAAGTGTAGGTAAAAAGGAAAGACGAAACCGTAGAACCACGATTTACTGAAAAGAAAAGGATTCCAGGTTGGTGTACTTTTGTTTTCGGAACCATTACGAAAAGTCTTTCGTCATCGTTTTGTTTTCGTTTTCGTTTCTCGTTTTCGTTTCGTTTTCGATTTCGTTAAAAGTTTTCGATTTCGATTATTCGTATGAAAAGTGTTTATTTTATATGTACAATCGATGATTTGTAGATCTATGGTTGATTTCGGACCGATTTTATGATAGATTATATTTCGATTGTAATTTCGAACATTTCGATTTCGTTAAAATACTTGATTTTGATTTTCGTAAAATTATTGAATATGTTTCTTGAAGAATATTATGTGATTTGTATGTTTATTGAGTAATTATTGTTATTGAGTAATTATTGTGACATTTCTTGCGAATTTAGTTTATCGGAAACGGCCCTAGGATACGTAGACATAGAAATGGATATAGGAGGTTGGTATACCAGCTGGGTTTTACTGAGCAGTACTGCGCCGATACTGATTGATTGATACTGATGATTCTGATGTACCTCCTCTTGGATTCGTCCAGAGGCTGGGAGATACGTACCTCCTCAGGATTCGTCCTGGGGGTTGGGAGTTAATGTACCTTCCCAAGGATTCGTTCCTGGGATAGGGAGCTATGTACCTCTCTAGGTTCCGTACCCACGGTCCTAGAGTTGGGAGACACGTACCTCCTCAGGATTCTTCCTGGGGGTTGGGAGCTTGACCCATATTCCAGTCCTAATATGTTTAGTATTCTAGCGGGGCAGAATTGATTGGAATTGAAAAGTGAACCGAACGATTCTATTGATAGCATTCGTATATTGATTGCAGTATTGAAATTAAAGTGATTGAAATAGTTTAATGCTCTGATTTTGAAATTTATTTGATTTTGAAATGGATTCGAAATGAATTATATATATATATATATTGTGATTTATTTAATTGAGTTTGTAGTACACCCACTAAGCTATATGCTTAGCGCGTTAGTTTGTTTCTAACGCGTAGGTACCAGGGATCCGGAAAAGGCTAAGGACTGAAGAGATAAAGAGTTGCGGACAGAGTCTCAGAGATTTGTACAGTTGGGTAGCTATATTGTGTTATGTATTTATATATTCTGAAAGCATGCATATACAGGGAATTTGTAAAATGTTTTGTAATTAAGTATTTTGCGATTTCTGTCCTTTATTATTTCAATGTTTGTAAATAGTAAAGTCTGATTTGTTTTCTTTATAAATTGTGATAAACTGTTTTGATAAGTCGCACTAAACGGCAGAGTGCGCAACTGTTTGAAAGTGTTATAGAAGTGTTTGTGAAAATATGAATTTGATTTGATTTGTGGAAAACAGGTTTTGGGAAGTCCGAAAAACAAACGGTACTCTGCCGAATTTTCGTAAAACGTTTATTTTTATTGATTTGGGCTCACTTGAAACGATTTATTAAATTATAATTTATATGGTTTTCGGTTTATAAAATGCATTTAGAAAGTTTTTGAAAATTGAGTAGCGCTCCCCGGGTCGGGTCGGGGGGTGTTGCATTCTCAATTGGTACTCATTTGATAAGGTTTGGGTACTTAAGGATAAGTCCCAAGTTCGAATCGTGAGGGAGGCGAAAAAAAACCTTGAGGCGAAAAAAAACCTTGAGGCACATGTGTGGCCAAAGAGGACAGCACCTATGAGTAATGTTGCCAGGGCTGTTACCAGGGCTGTTGCTAGGGCCGTTCCCCTAGGACGTAAGCAATCCCCTGGGATGTTACAAGTGCTCCCTGGGTCGATCCAGACGGGTCGGGTCAGGGGGTGTTACAAGGAGGCTGCTGCCTAAAGCGACGAGCCACGACCAGATTTACCACCTGAGACGGTGGCTTCCTGCCAAGTATGTACCTGATCAATTGTTTGCAATTATATTTCCTGTTTCGATGTCTATTTGACTTCTTATTGTATTTTCAATGTATCATAAATTATTTTATGATATTTTTCATGGTTTTAGAAGTTAGAAAATTTCTTGAACTTCAAGATTTCATCTTTTATAAAATTTCTATTTTTAGTTTTATTCGTTTTAGGAAATGACTCTCATTCTCTTAAAACGATTTTGAAAAACTTTATGGTAGTATATTTCCTATTCCTATTAGAATTAGGGTTTTCTTTTGAAGCTATAAATATTAGAGTAAAATTCAGTGTCCATAAGCTCTCAATTTTATTTTTCTCTCCTATTGTTTTATTACTCTAGTGTTTTTATTTTCTGTGAGATGAAATAGAGTTTCTAGGCTAAATTATTTTTTTGATATTGAGCTTCATTGTTTTTCTCTAGTCTATACATAATATACTTTGATCTTGCATATTATTTGTTTGTTCATCATTCATGAACACTTAAATCGGATTTCAACAATTTAAGGGGTTTTGTTTCTTCGATTTTACGTAAGAATCGCGAAATCTTGCAGCATGAGGAGTCTATGAGTAGCATTGTCAAGGTTTACTCGTAGAAAGCATGCGGGTAAGTGTAGTGACTAAAAATAGTCCAAGCCTAACAAGATTTAAGCCTGCATAAAAGCCCAATCTAGCATCATGCCCACAACATTTATAGGTCCAACACCTTGACAAACCAATAAGAACCCATAAGGCAGCCCACATGAAGAAGGCATCGTTCGATCAAAGTCATGGTCGTTCGACCACATTACCTTATACAAAAGGTATTGTCCACTCCTTAAGCTAATGTTCAACAAGGTAATTCGATTGCACATATGGCTACCTTGGTCTCAGCATGACTGACCTTGAGGCTTGACCCAGCCATCGAGATACTCTTATCGTTCAACCATAAGCATAGATAATAGGTCGCTCGACCATCTTGTAAGGGTTTAAACCTATAGAGGGTCGTCCTTCGACCACCTTCACCCTTTACACCGTAGACCATCTCCTGGTCATGATTACCAAGTCAAACCTTAACAGACTTTAAATTAAAAGTCTGATAGACCCGGTCAATGAGACAATCACATCCTCCTTGATCCGCACCGAGAAATCAGGGATGATAATCCACCTACCAACGAGTAGATCACCTCCTATATAAACAAACTCTCACTCAGAGTGAGGGTCCACGAAATTGTCCTCACTCTTACTCTCAAGTACTTAGAGCATTCAATCGAATTTTCACTATTCCGGCTACACTATTCCCGAGGACCACAGTCCCTGAGCGAATTCCGATGACCGGCCAATACTATTCACGACCGATTCTAATCACCTTCATCTACCGTCGTTCACTTACGATCAGGAAGTATTTTTACTATTCATTCGTCATTTATATTTCATTTCTTGTCTACCGGACTAACTTGATTGTCGGAGCGTATTTGGCCGACACTGCCCTGGTGTCTAAGTACTCCGATTGACCCTTCGACTCTTGTTTTGCAGGTTGTAGTGTCTTGATCCTCGTCCTACCATTTTCGTGGTCTACAGTAGGTAGGATTAAGTTATAGCAAGAGTCGTATGATTGAGTGTTATATTAGCATGAATTGTAAACTAGTCATGGCCATGGTTCCGGAACTGGTGGTTCCGGTTTTGGAACAGCCGGTTACGGTTCCATTTTTGGAGGGACCGAAACCGGGACCGTGAGGGTCCTGGTTCCGGTTAGAACCGGCGGAGTAACTGCGGTTCCGGTTCTTCCTCCAGTTTTAAGGAATCGGCAGTGGAACCGTCGGTCCCCTAACTGGAACCGACGCCCTCATTTAAAAAAAAATTGAAATTAAAAAATTAAAATAAATTAATAAAAAGTTGAAAAAATTAAACTAATGAATAAACCAAAGGTATGGGGAATAAAAACTTTAGAAGTGTGTATATATATATATATATGGGTGAATTGCACTCAAGTACCCTGACTTTTATCATAATTGCACGCTTAATACCAGTTTTGTCATAATTGCACTCTAGTACCTTGTAATCCGTTGACCACCGTTAGGGTAACGGTTGACCAAACGAATTCAGGGGTAAAATGGTCTTTCACATTTAAATTTATTTTTAAAAAATTTAAAAAATCATCCAACCAATAAGAACATGCCACGTCATATTTAATTAATTTTAAAAAATATTTTTTAAAAAACTAAATCAACAAAAAAAAAATTTTGAAAACATTTTCAAAGAACACGAACCCAGATCTGGGTTCGACCACGAACCCAGAAACTGGGTTCGACCGCGAACCCAGTTGCTGGGTTCGCGATCGAACCTAGCTTCTGGGTTCGATCGCGAACCCATATTTCTGGGTTCGCGTTCGAACCCAGCTTCTGGGTTCGAACGCGAACCCAGATGCTGGGTTCGACCACGAACCCAGAAATCTGGGTTCGACCACGAAGAACACGAACCCAGATTTCTGGGTTCGTGTTCTTCGAAAATTTTTTCAAAATTTTTTTTTTTTTTTGTTGATTTGGTTTGTTGATTTTTGGGTTCGTGGTCGAACCCAGATCTGGGTTCGACCACGAAGAACACGAACCCAGATTTCTGGGTTCGTGTTCTTCGAAAATTTTTTCAAAATTTTTTTTTTTTTTGTTGATTTGGTTTGTTGATTTCTGGGTTCATGGTCGAACCCAGATCTGGGTTCGACCACAAACCCAGTTGCTGGGTTCGCGATCGAACCCAGCTGGGTTCGCGATCGAACCCAGCTGGGTTCGATCGCAAACCCAGTGCATCTGGGTTCGAAGATCTGATTTTCAATTTTTTTTTTGTTTTTGCTTTGAGGGGCATTCTCGTCATTTTGCCGGAATCCGTTTGGTCAACCGTTACCCTAACGGTGGTCAACGGATTACCGGGTACTAGAGTGCAATTATGGCAAAACTGGCATTAAGCGTGCAATTATGATAAAAGTCAGGATACTTGAGTGCAATTCACCCTATATATATATATATATATATATATATATATATATATATATATATATATATATATATGCAAAGGTAGTTTCAAAATATATTTATTTTCAATATGGGATTGATTATATATATAAATAAGTAAATATGGTTTAAGTTTTGTGCAATTTCAATGTGGGATTTGATAATATAGTTAAAAATGGTTTACACTAGTTCCACATTGAAAGTAAAAGAGGAGTGTAAAAGATGAAGTTTTATATAAAATAATAGTAAGTAGTCCCACATTGAAAAGAAAATGGTAGTGTAGGAAGTTGAGTGCTTATAAGTAATCTCACATTGAAAAAAAAAATGGTAGTGTAGATATGACTAAACATTTGAGTACTTATAAAAGGAATAAGCATTTGTTAAGATATGACTAAACTGGTATGTGGCCCAATAATAATATTGGGTCATTTACTCATATTTATTTCTAAATTATTTTATATGGCCCAACAGTGTTGGGATATATATATATATATATATATATATATATATATATAATTATATATGTGTGTGAAATCAATAAACCATGTATGCTTAAACTTCTTTCTTCTTTCCTAAAAACTCTGTGTTTATTTTATATTATGATGGAACCCTGCTGAACTATTCAAGTATGCTCTGTGCTTGTCTCCGGTGGAGGATCCTGCACATCAGAATGGATACACAGTTTGATCCAGTTGCTACGGTCCCTCTCACAGAGTAGTGTAACCCGTTGCTTCGCCGTAAGTCCCGCTTTGAGTTGATATAGGGCAACAGGAGTGGGTTTCTCAAATCTGTGTTGAGGGCTCCCGGCGCACCTATGGTATCAAAGCCTTAAAGTATATAGGCTGGAAACCCGATATTTGTGAAATGCTTATATCTGGTATAACAATGACCTCGTACTTTTATGGTTTTTGGATTCCATTATAATATAAAATACAACTTAGTAGTTGGAAGGAAAGGCTTTTTCATATCATGTCTTCAAACACCTCCAATATTGTTCCTACTTCTAATTTTATTCCTTCTTCCTCTTCTACTACCCCAAATCCGGTTTCGTCATCAGTTTCTTTAACTCCTACCATTACCCGAACTTCCTCCTCCAAAATTACCAATCTTGTGGAATACGCTTATATTCCAGAAAATACTCAGATCTCTAAAACAGATTTACCTTTAGTTAGTCCTTACAATGTTTTCAAGTGACACAGAAGCCTCAAAAGATCCATCCAGAAACTCATAAGTACTCCTAGACCTCCTGTCAAAAAGTATGTTGCAGGCATAACAAAAACTTCATCAGGGTAGTCAGGATCCACATGATTTAGTTCATAAAGAAAATTTATCCATGAAACCTTAATCTGTGGCCACTAGATGTCAAGATCATAAATCGTCTGATATTTATAAGCATGATTCAGGGACCATAACAACTGTGTATGAGGATTAAACATGTATGGTCTGTAAAAAAAGAAGGGTTAGAACCGGAACCGCCATAAACCGGTGGTTCCGATTTTTTTTAGAGCTAATCGGAACCAGGACTGGAGGGTCCCGATTCCGGTGCACGGTTAGGAACCGGTTTTGAACTGCCCGATTCTAACCGAACCGTGGCCATGACTATTGTAAACAATATACTAACTAATGAAATTGGTGTTCGATGTGTTAAGTGGCGTATGAGTTATCTCATGGTTTTTACATGTTGACGTTTTCAACGTATAAAATTAATGTGTTGATTTTTTAATTTAGGTTTATCGTTTTTAAATTTCCCATTATTTTTGTTAAACCTATTCAATCCCCCCTCCCCCCCCCCCCCCCCCCCCCCCCCCCCCCCCAAGGTTTGCCATATTTACAAATCCACCGTTCTTAGGGCGAGACTATGGTAAAAGACGCGGCTGTCAAGACAAAGGATGAGCTCATGATCGCGTTCAAGAAAGGGCACACCAACCTTTAGAGGCCCGATGAAGGTATCGCGGCATGGGATGAGCTTTATGCTCTAGCTGCCGATGAAGTAAGACAAGATGTGGTTGAGTCTCGAGTTGGCGAATGAGCGATAATTTTGAGCCCTGCCGAAGACGCAAAGATTGAAAAGGCAAAGGCAGGGACCGTCGAGCTCGAGGGTGGAGACCATTAATCTTTTTGTAATCGATTTTTTTTTTTAAATTTTGTTGAACATGGCTATAGTGTCTTTAATATTGGAACTTTGTAAAAAATTTCTAAGTATGATAATTCTTCTTGCAATTTTTTGTTGATATTTGTATAATGTTTTTTGTATGTCGAGCAAAGCCATGTTAATGTTTTAATAAGCAAAAGCATGTGAGATAAAACTTATGTGGAAATTGACAAAGTACAAAAAATGACTTTAAATAAGAAATGACTTATCAATATTTAGAATAAACTCTCGATCAACTTAGTCGACTTTAGTCTTTTCAGCTTACGAGGATTGAAGCTTGATGAATTGCGTCGAGTGAAACGTTGGTTCATCTGCTCATTTGTCGAGCAAAGCTTTGATTCATCTACTCATTTGTCTAGTGAAGCTTATACTTGATACAATCATCTTCCCAGTGTAAGTATTGGGTTCTTGAACTCAAGACTTAGACTTTACAGTGCATCGATGTTGAGCGTGAAGTGGTCAAGCTAACCAAGCTTTCCATGAGTGTAGGACTACTGAGGTGGCTTCGACCTATCATGTTTTGCTAGTGTTAACTGTTGGCCGTTGTACGACGCTCAAGTCACTAATGTTCTATCAAAAACTTATAATTGAAAATAGAGATAGAGCATAAAAGTGATACAATTTTAAATTCTAGCTCTTGTTGATCTCTCGATCGTCAGTGGCTTGTAGTTCGTATGCCCCATGTCCGATGAACTTTCTGATTTGGTAGGATCATTCTCATGTCAGGCTGAGTTTCCCTGTTTTATGTTCCCTATTCCTTGGTGTTTTGGAAAACATAGGACCTAGTCACTATTTTGAAAGCCCTGATGCATATATTCTTGTCGTAGTGTCGAGCGACCATTTATTGGTATAATGCAATGCGAATAAGGGCTTGGTCTTGTCGTTAGTCGAGTGTGTCGAGCTCATGGGCCAATTCTTGCGAGTTTTGTTCCTCAGTCGATAACTCGTACCTAACTGATGATAGCTTGACTTTTACTATGAGTAGGAACTCAGACCCATATATAAGGGACAAGGGTATTTGTTTAGTCAACACTTTAGGAGTGATTCGGTAGGACCAAAGTACCTCGGGTGGTTTGTCGACCCAAAGTCCCTTAACTTCGTCGAGCATCTTCTTGAGGGACCCAACAATGGTCTTATTGATCGACTCAGCTTATCCATTTAGCTACGGGTAGCGTGGGGTGGAGAAACTAAGTTTTATCCCTCATTCCTCACAGAAGTCTTAGAAGTCAAAGAATATGAATTGAGAGTCGTTGTCGGTTACAATCACTTTGGGGATTCCAAACCTGCAGATGTTATTCCAGATGAAGTTTTTGACTTCGAAATCTCTGATCCTTTGATAAGCATCGGCTTTAACCATTTGCTAAAGTACTCTATCATGACAAGCATATATATCCCGACAATTATCAATTTGGTCCCTAACTTTTGGGGAATCATCAATTTTTTAACGCAGTGTTATTTATTGGTACCCTTGAGCCTTAAGTTTTCATAAATGTATCAATTTGGTCCCTCTAATCAATTTTTTAACAGTCAAACTAACTGAAAATGTTAAAAAGACAGTTTTGCCCTTATGAAATTGAAAAAAAAAATTAATTCCCCATTCACAATATTTTTTTATAAAAAAAATTCAATATGATCTCCACTGTCTATCAATCTTGATGGACAATGGAGATCTATTTAAAATTTTTTAAAATTTTATTTTTAAGAAATTATTATAAAATGATCATATTACCTTTTAATTATTAATAATATTTTTAAAAATTTAAGGGTAAAATTGTAATTAAAACTCATTTAAATATAGTCAGGTGTAAAACTGTTTTTTTTTAACATTTTCAGTTAGTTTGACTATTAAAAAATTGATTAGAGGGACCAAATTGATATATTTATGAAAATTTAGGGCCTAAGGGTACCAATAAATGAAACTGTGCTAAAAAATTGATGATTCGTCAAAAGTTAGAGACCAAATTAATAATTGCCATATATATCTTTCCCCCCTATTGCTTGTATTTGTGATTTTTTTTTAAAAACTTTTTTGACATATTCTTTAATCATAAAAAATATCAAAATTGAATTTTGTTTTGTATTTTTATGAAAAAAATAATACCCTAAAAATTGCATCAAAGTAGCTTTGTTAAATAGTAACAAAATACTTGAAGTCTACTTAAAGTCATTAATAGAGAAAAAAGATAGTATATATTCAAATTCTATCTTTCTGCACTTTTTTTTTAACTTTAAGCACTCTCTTTTCTTGGTTATAATATTGTATTTTTCTTTTAGTTTGGGTATTTTGTCAATAATATTTGTTAACTTTTGAATTATTTTTCATAAGCATAATATACTGTATTGTGGTTACTAATTTTTTTAAATGATTCTTCTTTAATAATATTCTCAATAATAAGTAATAATAAAAGTTGTCAGTGATATTTTATTTGAATTATTTGTCAAAAGTCTTCAAAAGTTTTTGCGGGGAATAAAGAGAAATTGAGAGTTTTGATATTTATATTTTTCATCCAAAAGTTTAGCATTTTTAAAAATTTATGAAAGTCATGAATATTTGAATATCTCATGATTTTTATAGACTTTTTTAAAGTTTATATTGAATACCTTGTTACTTTTTTAGAGTCTTCAAAAATATTTATTCTATAAAAAATTTTTAAAGTCTTTGAAAGTCTAAATTGAATACACCTCCTTGATTTTGAATTATATTCTTGAATATAAATTAGTCTGACAACAGTTAGGGAGCATTTGGTTTTTTCCATTAAATAGGTTTGAATTTGAAATATTAATTTGTCATTTATACCATTGTAAGTATTAATTGCTTGATTTTTTTTATTTGACACAATTAAAACAACAAGTGAAAAATAAATAATTTAATAAATCATAAAGTAAAACTTTATAAATATTGCTAATATTTAATAAATTAATCTATTTACTCTTATATAAATAATTAAAAAGTTTAGTTAATAATAGTTTATGAAATATTATCTTCATGTAAAAATAATACAAAACTAAACATTTTCTATTAAATTTATATAAAAAAAAAAGACATAGTTAAGATTATTGTGTAAAAAAATAATTAAATTGCAACATGTGAAATTTTTTTAATATGATTAGTATAAAATTTGTAGGATATAGAAAGGTATTACTTTTTTATTCTTCTTCAATAGCTTCTTTGGTTAATTCTAAAGATCCCCACGTTCGGATGCGGGTTTAATTATTTATGATATTATTCTTTCAATTACTTCTTTTTCTATTTTTGATTTAACTTATCAGTAGAAGAGTTCATATATTGGCTTGAGGATGTTCCTTCGTGTGTGGAAATTTTAGTTTGCAAAGAAGGTTCTCACCATTTGTAAGTTTGGTTTATTTTATAAAAAAAGTTCACCTTTGTCAAAAAAAAAATAAAAAAAATAAAAAAAACAAAGAAAGGTATTACTTTTAAGAGGATATTTTGACGGCTTCTTTTTTGTTTTGTTTTTGTACATAGAACTATGTGCTATATTATTAATTTGAGTTTTTATAATAGCTATTAGGATTTTGGCATTTTCACTATTTCTAGAAGAAAATATTTTAGGCATTATTCTATATTTGAAATTAAGCCATACACATTAAATTTTTACGGTGCGATTGACGTACGCGATTAGATTTGATTATTTTTATGGGATAAGATATGATTTGATTAAATCTAAATAAAATATTAATATTTTAAAAATTAAATATATTTATATTAAATATTTTAAAATTAATTATAAATAAAATATATTATACTAATTAATTAAATATTAAAAAGAGCTAATTGTATGGACTTCCCCCAAGGTTTTATCAAATACAAGTGGAGTCAACTTTATCGTTTATTGACAAACACCTCTTTATTTCCTTAGTAAAATTTGGTCAAATATAACAGTTGATCAGGGGAGGTCTTTGTCAAAAACTGAAGAGTTGGCAAAAAGTTGACTTCACCTATAATTGAGCAAACCCAAAAGAGGGTAGGTATGTGTCAATAAACTCAAAAATTGACTCCACCTGTAATTGAACAAACCTCAGGAGAGGTAGGCGTTATTTACTCTATTAAAAATATATTAAAAAAATAGTTAAAAGAATATAAAAATATCGGACTATCAAGACTCGTATTTTATTTAGTTTAATATAAAATTTAACAAAATATAATTATGTTTTATATTTATATGGTGTGAGATTGATAAGTATAAAATTATATTAAATTAATTTTAAAAAAAATAAATTATTTTTAAAAGATTTAAATTAAATTTGATTAAAAAATTAATTTTTAAATAAAATAAATATTTAAATATTATAATAAATTTTATTTTTTATTGATATTAAAAATATTATAATAATATATATTAAATAGACTATTGGCTGGACAAAATTTGTATAAAATTTAATCTCATACACTATACAAACACAGCTAGCTCTGTATAACAAACAGGCCCTTAATGAAAAAAAAAGGGTATAAGTATGGGGGCAAACCAGTAGATCAATCTTATATTATCAAAGCTATACTAGTTAATAGAGAATATATTAACTATTTTTAATGTTTTCAATTTTAACTTTAAAAGATCTTGATTTATTTAAACTATATATAATATTGAATATAATAGAACAAACCATAACAGCTTCAAAAATTAATATTAATTAAGACAGTACAAATAAGTACAAAATATATCACAATGCGACAACACAATTTATACCATAAATCCTTTCAAAAAAAAAAAAATTGTAACATAAATCTAAATATCCTGCAAATTTCTCCCTCACATCTTTATTAAAAGAAATTATTTATTTGATTCGGGAGAGATATTTGAATTCGAAACCTTAATATCATGAACTTATAAATCTTATTTTTTTTTTTTATTAATCCAACTCCTTTATCTAAAAAATGAGTCACTTTTTTTTTTAAAAATTAAGCTTCCATGCAGAAAACCACCATTGTCACACAGAAGTAGAATTGAGCAAGAAAGCCTGCGATTTCGTCTCAAAGTGATAACCATTAGAAGCAGCATCATCAGCCGAGAAGATCATCACTCCATTGACATCGAACCCATTTGCCTCCAACAGATTCAAAGCATCGAAAAACGCGTCCCCTTGAATTCCTCTCCCGTTGATCTCATAACTGGGCAGCAACTTCTCCTTGTCGAACTGCGTTCCTCGAAGCTTGAACGCCTCTAGATACCCTTTCGGGTTCTTCACCTTGTCAGTGTAGAACTGGTGGTTCACGTAGTCGATCACGGTACCATAGCCCTTAAAGAGCTGGATGTAGGGCGCCGCGGTGTCGTAGTAGGGCGCGATCGTGGCCACGGAGATGACTCCCTGGTTCTTCAGCCTGGTGATGAGCTCGCCGATGCAGTAGGCGAAGGAGGACGAGCTGCCTTTGGCGAAGCGTTCGTAATCGATGTCTATGCCGTCCAGATGGTACTTTTTGGCTAGGTTTTTAAGGGAAGTGAAGGCGTTGGAGATCCATACTTGTTTGTCCTTGGGCTCGTACCTGCGAAAATAGAGCTTTACTTTGGTGCCGTCCAGAGTTTATGTTGAATCTAAATATGAGAGATTAAAAGATTAAATGGTACCAGTGGAGGACTTTTTCACCGATGCTCCAGCCGGAGAGGCTAGCCATGACTTTGACGTTGGGGTGGGTGGATTTGATGGCTGCAACGGCTGATGGGGTGAGGTTGTCAGCCCAGTAGGGTGAGAATTTGCCGTTCTGGTAGTTGCCGGATGGGTCGGCGTCAATGGCGAAGCCGAGGATGAAATGGAAGTCGATGCCGTCTTTGATTGGAACAGATTCGAATTTTACTGGAACACCGGTGGCGCCTATGTATTCCATCATCACCTTCCCATCTGCAAATGCAAAATGCCCAACTTGATTTGCGTTAGAGAATCTAATTTAAGAATTATGATTATTTATATTTTCAACCCATATAAATATTTATTTGCCCAAGAAGAAGTTGTTGTCTTCAATTGAAATGAATATACTATATTATCATGTAAAATAATAATACCCTAAAAAAAAAAATATCACATATACATTTTGTCATTTTCTTTTTTACATACCACCTACAGTGATATATATATATTTTTCATCTTAAAATAATAATACTTTGCTTTTTATGAATATAATTGTTTCATCTCATCTAACGTGATAATTGAATTAATAGACATAACTGGATGATCATATAAATTAAGAAAATAGTTAAAAATGGATACTAAGGAAAAGAGTAATATAGATACAAACCAAGAAAAACTACTTACCACAAAGTTGGGCAAAGATGAGAGAAACAAAGAGAAAGAAGAGATTAAGGTTGACCATAGTTGTTTGTTGAAATGTTTCTAAGCAGGAATGGTAAGATTAATATATATATATATTATGTGAGAATAAAACTAAGTCGGCCCTAGCCAAATTTTGGTATTTGATATTAAAACAAAGCCGAATACTAATATGCTTTTGATGACAATATCAAAGAGTTCATCATGGTGCTCTAGTTTTCTCTGAAGACAAATATCATATTAGCCGTCTCATGGAATTTTTTTTTTTTTTTTTTTTTTTATGATTCCATCAGACAGCATAGATTTTGATACATCAACCGTGACAAAACGCATTATACCATTTTTTGTTTATTACACTAAGTTTGCATGTATAATTAGATTGTATCCAAACACACAAAACTTTAACTTCTTAATTTCATAAACATTTGAATCTCCACTTGCACAATTTTCACCAATATGCTAATAATAATTTTATGAAATACTTTTAAATATATCTCTTTACCTTCTTGTCAATGTTATGGATAATCTCAACGTTGCCAGCCATGAATGTAATTTATACACTTATATTTAAATTTTGAAAATTAAGTTCGTTTATACAGTCCAAAATCACATCTATTTCGGAATTCTTTGTATTGAAGAAAACCGGAATATTAACACCCCAAATACTGCTCAGACTCAGAAAGCACAAAAAAAATATATAGAACATATTTTTTTTCTTTTGTTGCTTGAATTCGGAAATAAAAAGAAGAACATCAATTTTGCACTGATTGCTTGAATTCGGTAATAAAAAATTTGAACAGATATACTAACTGCACCTTGTGTTTTGCAATAAAATTGGATTGCTTTAATGCGGAAATAGTGCCTGTATGGATGTTGTTGTGTGCTTGGCTTGATTTCAGAATAAAAAAAAGAAAAAAAAAAAGAAAAAGAAACTAGTTGCTGTGCTTGAATTGAGGAAACAAATAAGAACAAAAATTTGTGCTTTTGTACTTGCTTACAAAACAGTATTTGCAATTAATTGCTATTGCATTTGCAGAGAAAAGTTTTGTGTCTGTATACTTTCAATTCGTTGCACTGGGTCGGTATTTGTATAGCCAAGGCCCTAATCCTGCCGAGAACCTTCTTGCTGACATTAAAGAGTGAGACAGAAAATTATCAGCTCAACTAACCACTAAATTTTTTAACGTGGCTCAGTTAATTTTTGTTGACTACTTAATCCATTTTTTACCATCAACAACTATAACCACTTATTCTAACGTCAGCAGTACTTTTATTAAAATCAATTTACTTAGTTTTATACATTTTATGTGTAAACCCTCTTAAATTATTAATACACCTAATTTAATTCTTACATTATCATTTTAGTTGAAAAAAGAGTTAAATGTTCATGAGAATATGATAAACAACTATGGAATAACCATGGGGGGATCAACATAGAGATTTTCTACATGGAAAACCTCAACACGTAAAAATCACGAGACCAACTCGTAGATCACTTAACACATCGAACACCGATTTCATTAGTTGGTATATTGTTTACAACTCACGTTGATTGACCACTCAATCACATGATTCTTCCTATAACCCACTTCTACCTAACTGCAAACCTTTTACTAGCAAACCTTACAGATGCTACTCATAGACTCCTCACGCTACAAGACTTCATGATTCTTTCGTTAGGTCGAAGAACTAAAACCCCTCAAGTTATTGAGATCAAATCTAGGTGCTCAATAATGAATAAACAATCAAATAACATACATGATCACAATATATTATGAATAGACTACAACAATGAAGCACAATATCAAAGTATAATCTAGCCTGCAAACTCTCTACTCTCTTACAGAAATAAAAGCAGTAGAGTAACGAAATATAAAATAATGTGAGAGAAAATAAAAAATTGAGAGTTTATGAATAATGAATTTTACTCCACTATTTATAGTTTTAATAAAAAAAACTCTAATTCTAATAGAATAAAAAATAAATTATCAAAAGTTTTCCAAAATCATTTTAAAAGAAAGTGAGTTATTTCGTAAAACGAATAAATAAAAAAATAAAATTTTCTTAAAAGATGAAATCTTGAAGCTCAATAAATTTTTCAACTTCCAAACCATATAAAATACCTCAAAATAATTTAGAACTCATTGAAACAACATTAGGAAGTCAAACAGACATCGAAATAGGAAACTGAAAAGCTAAAAAACTGAATCAGCAAAACTGGATAGGCCCTTACCTCCTTGGCGGTGATTTACCGCTTCCGGTAGTAATCACAGCCGTGGCTCGCTGCCTCAGGCGGGGAGCTGCTGCCAGCTTGTGCTGATTTTCTGCACGTCACTTGTTTTCGATCCTTCCATAACTAGACCAAATAATCTCCGAATTTTTTGTTCTTTATATCGATGGAAATGTATGAATGTGTTGTTTCATCTCCAAAAAATAAATCACCATTCGAATCAGTAGATAAAACGTTATAGCCAAAAAATATCCAAATGTCAGATTTTTAAAAATACAAAATATTTGAAAATAATTTTTGAACTAGACCAAAACAAAACAAAACAAACATGACTCGATATATATATATATATATAAAACATAAAAACAAACATATTAACACTTAAATGCAAATGCATGAACTTATGTTTGTGAGTGTGTCATACTGATATCAAGAGTTAAGAGAGTTTTTGACTCTTCAAATTTTATTTTTGTAATACCCTCTTGAGTAATTCAGAAGCTACTCGTTTTTGCATGATCTCTTTGAATTTTTAACACCATTAATTCATGCTCTAACTAAACTAACTAAGTTACAAATATATGTTTTGCTCACAGAATTCAAGCCAATAAAATCTAGACCTTACAGTTCATCAACTATTAAAGAACATAAAGGCTGACATTCGAGAATTGGCTTATCAACGTTACAATTCTATTGTTGTTCCACGTTTATATGATTAAAAAGCTATAATTGGCACTAAAAGTAAATAACATACTTAAATTTTTCTAACAAAAAAAAAAAAAAATCTCATTGACATCATTCTTTTGGTGAAAATTATGATTCACTTTTTGTTTATTGGTAGAATTTACAACCAGACATAAAATAAAGATAAAAAAAAATTCAACTTAAAATTTAAAGAAATATATATTTTTGTATGATTACAGTTTTTCATTACTTTGTCATATGATAATCATGTATTTCATGAAAAAATTTAATACTTGAAATAAAATTAGTGTTTATCTTATGTTTTTTTTTCTTTTTATAAGATAAGTGTAATTCATGAATGTACACAATATTTGATTTATTTTAATTAAATAAGTTTGTCCCTATTAGTTATTTTGTGCCAGGATATTTTTGTAATTAATTTTTTTAAAATAAAATATGAAATGTAAATAATATTTATTGGTGATAATATCGACTTTCTAATCTCAAGTCTAATTAATTTTAATGCATATGATAAAGAGAAAACATTACCCGGTTATCCTAGTTAATTTTGTTTACCATAATCATAAATATTCTTTCAGGTGACAATTACACAAATAGCATACTAATTGCTATAAATTTTAAGAAGCCTTTTTTGGTTATAATAAAAGTGCTTTGGCTTTGGAGTCAAAAGATGACAATAAAGGTCAGTTTAATATTACTGTAACATTTAAAAAATCACGGTTATTTGCTGCAAGAATAATCACCTATCAAAATAATATGTTAAACTATTGGTTCACATTTAAAATTACTATGAGATTTAAAGGCAATGTGTATATATTTAATAATTTTATTTCAAAAATGTTATAATTATATATAATTACTGAAATAGATATAATATTATAATATATATTTTTTTATTATTTCAAATATTACATTGAATTAATATTTAATCATAATATTATATTAAAAATAACTATAATAATATTCATTAAAAAAAATGTTATTATTTATATTTTTGGACGAGCTATAGAAAATTATTTTCTTGATGGAGGCCGCTCTCCCCCAACTTTGAGGAATAAAATTGGCCTAAGCAAATTGTGGATTGGGAGTAAAAATGTGGGCGCATCCCGAACCCGACCGAACCCGACCCGACCCGTTGATATCGATCCGACCCATTGACATCCTTAATCCTAGGAATGAAGTATCATACATATATAGAGCTTGAAAGACAGTTATCCATCCTCCTCGTTTACACAGGCTAGGCCCAATCCCAAATATTTGTTCTTTCTTAACCAAGCCCAATCTTATCTTCGACTTAAATTTCTCCTGACCCAACTTGGATCCAATCCATCTCAATTTAAAAAAAATCAAACGGCTGTCCTTTACCCTTCCAATCCAACGGTAACACCATCGTCTCTCTCAACAGTCACAAACACAACAATAGACTATAAAAACTGATTTTCATTATTCTGTGACATGTGTTTGATTTTAGTATTTTCAATTCCAGTGAGATGGTAAATCGAGGCTCTCATCATACGCGAAACTTTTCTTCGACATCCAAGTCCGTCTCAAGAAAACCGTCCTTCTTCACCATCACTCTCTGTATAATCCTTCTCTCTGCCTGTTCCATTTTCACTTTTCTTTTTAGCATTAGAAACATATCCGATGATGATGATCACCAAAAGGATCGCTTAGTGGAACATTCCGAATCCCATTCTCAATCTAAATCTCAGTTTCAATCTGAGTCCCAATCTTTGCCGGTAAAGGTTCTGCTTTTGATTAGTTTTTGCTGTTTTTTGTTTATTATTATTATTATTATGGGTGGTCGTGGTTTGGCCTGAAAAAGTTGATTTTCTGCTTTCCTTGTTTTGTTTTCTTGGTGGGGTTTGTATTTTTTGTTGTCCATGAGTAGTTGGTATGTGCTTAGTCTTTGTTCTGGGAAGTGGGTTTTTGTATTTATTTGTAGTTGTTGATTGGGTGGAGAGTTATGTTGGAACTTGAATTCGTGGAAAAAACAAAGAGGCGATTTGGGAGCTTGAATACACATAAATGTATTGAAATTCATTTAGTTGGAGAAGTTTTTTTTTTTTGGGGATTGAATTAAGTTGAAAAGATTGTGATTTGCATCACTACAACTCCAGAAAAAGGGGAGTGGTGTTGGTTGCAATTGACCTCGAGTTTTAATGACCTCGAGTTTTAATGAACCATATCTGACTGCTTTACATGTTCAAGCCACTTGATGTGGCTTGGAAGTGCTAAAATAGTTAACATTTTGAAAATTTGAAATTGTAAATGAGAATTCATTGTTTGGTGCACCCATTTGGGCACCACTTGGGGAGCATTCTTTTCAACAAAGTAGTGTATACCTGTGAATTTCAACACCGAATTGTACTTAATGGAATTTTTTGTCACTGTTGGCTGTCTTATTGTTTCGACAAGTTGAGAACACCCTCTTCTTCAAAAATCACCTTATGTGCCTCAATTAATTATCACTATGCATAATTGGCCCCTAGAAAACCAGTCACAGCTTTAAAAGGTTACAAAGTCTTGTAGGTCGACAGACTTGCATGTATATACAATACCGTACAAATAGAATAAAATAAGCTAAATTTTCAGTAAGCTTGCTATATTACTGTATTTCGTTTAATGTGTCTTGTTTGTTTTGGTGCAATGGTAATCATGGCCCTTTACTTACAAGTACAGATGTTAATTACTGAGTTTTCCTCCAGTAACAAAGAAATTGAATTTACAGAAGCATTTCTCTTATTTGGTTATAAGCAATTTCTTATGCCCTTTTTCTTTTATTTCCACTTTTCTATATTTGTTATCATCAGTCTTCTTCATGAGCTTAGGAAACACCATCATTTACAAAATCTGGTCGAGGATAATAATGTAGTTTCTTTTAAGGGTTACATCTTGCTCTGCTTCCAATTTTGCAGGTGCCAGATGAACAATTGTGGGATGTTTCGTTTAGCTATGGTTTACACCCCTGTGTCAAACCTACTTCTGAATACCAAGGTAAAAGTTACATGTATCTATTTCTGCTACTTCTTTTGCAATATGGTCCCCCCTTTTTTTCCTTAAAACTCTGCAGAATGAAATCTAATTGCTTGTCTGTTGGATCTCCAACTTCCTCCGATTATGCTGATCACACTCTATAGTCTTTCCCATTATTATATGTTTTATGTTATATCCAGTTTACAATAGTTTAGTAATGCAGTTATTTGTAGCCTTATATCTGAGCATATTCTTGTGTCTTATTAATCAAGTTTTTTACTCAGGCAGGTTAGGTCTATCGCTTTTCTCTTTCTCAAACAAACATAAACACAATCCTATCTACCCAAAATATCTCTCTCTCTCTTCTCTCTCCCCTCTTTTGCTCTCATAATTTTTCTCCTCTAAATTTTGTTCATGATGACAGCTGCCCAAGGATCAGACCGCTACATTACAGTAAGAAGCAATGGAGGATTAAATCAGATGCGCACTGGTGTAAGTAAACTATTGTTAGAGGCAACCTGTTCTGACGTATATAGTCTAATTTTATTCCAGATGTAGGTTTATAATAATTTTTGCTTAAATAAATAAAGAAAAATGCCAACCATGTTAATATAGCTCTTTCTGATGAAACATTGAATCTTTGTGGACAGATTACAGATAATACATCATTTCCATCTTTTCTTGATAATTCTTACTGAAGAATTTGAGAGAAAAGAGTGAATACTCTTCTATTTTTCATGAATACAAAACAATGAATATATACACAAAGAAGGGAAAAACATAATCCCTAAAAATAGAAAAAACTATTGACTAATTTACCACCTAACTCACCAATCACTAATTTACCACCTAACTCACCTAACTCACCAACCATTGACTACTCATATTTCAACACTCACCAACCATTGAATACTCATATTTCAACACCCCCCCTCAAGCTGGGCAGTATATGTTGATCATACCCAGCTTGGAACACAATCCTTCAAAAGATGCTCTAGGTAGAGCCTTAGTAAACACATCAGCTGTTTGAGAATTGGTAGGTGTGTAACTTATCTTAACAGACCCTGCTTCTATTTTTTCTTTGATAAAATGCCGATCTATCTCCACATGTTTTGTTCTGTCATGGTGAACTGGATTCTTTGCGATGCTAATGGTGGCTTGATTATCGCACAACAGTTCCATTGGCTTAACCATAGGAACTTTGAGTTCATTTAGTAGTCTTTGCAACCAAATTCCCTCACAAATTCCATGAGCCATTGCTTGAAATTCCGCTTCAGCACTGCTACGAGAGACCATCGACTGTTTCTTGCTCCGCCAAGTGACCAAATTACCCCAAACATAAGAACAGTACCCTGATGTAGACCTCCTGTCTACCACTGAACCAGCCCAATCTGCATCTGTGAAGATTCTAACATCTCTATCCTCACTTTTCTTGAAACATATACCTTGTCCTGGTGTCATCTTCAAATACCTTAGAATTCTCAAAACTGCTCCCATATGTTCTTCATTCGGATTGTTCATGAATTGACTAACAGTGCTCACGGGGAATGCAATATCCGGTCTGGTGTGGGATAAATAGATCAGTTTCCCCACCAACCGTTGATACCTTCCTTTGTCTACAGGTGGACTTTCTTCTATGAGACCCAACTTCGTCGTATAGTCCATGGGTGTATCCGCCGGCTTGCATTCTGTCATCCCAGTTTCTTTGAGAAGATCCAGGATATATTTCCTCTGATTTATGCAAATCCCTGCTTTTGATCTTGCAACTTCCATTCCTAAGAAGTATTTCATACTTCCTAGATCCTTGATTTCAAATTCCTTGGCTAGAAAGGATTTTAACTTCTGAATTTCCTCCTCACTGTTACCAGTCATAATCATATCATCCACATTCACAATGAGTATAGTAATAACACCTGTGGCATGATGAACAAACAAGGTATGGTCAGCTTGACATTGAGTATAACCAAACCTTTTTACGGCTTTCGTGAACCTTTCAAACCATGCTCTGGGAGACTGTTTTAACCCATACAGAGACTTTTTCAACTTACAGACTTTGTCTCTATAATCATTTTCCAAACCTGGAGGACCTTTCATATAAACTTCCTCAGCTAACTCTCAATTCAGGAAAGCATTCTTTACATCCATTTGGTGAAGCTTCCAGTTGAGATTAACTGCTAGGGACAGAAGAACTCTGATTGTATTCAGTTTAACAACAGGAGCAAAAGTCTCCTCGTAGTCGATCCCATAAGTCTGTGTAAATCCTTTCGCCACCAGTGTGGCCTTGTAACGTTCTACACTGCCATCTGCTTTATGCTTCACTGTGAAGACCCATTTGCACCCCACAGCCTACTTACTCTTTGGCAATTCTGTGATATCCCAGGTTTTATTTATCTGAAGGGCTCCTAACTCCTCCATAACTGCATTTTTCCACTCTGGAATTGACATGGCCTCTTGTATGTTTGCTGGAACAGACACTAGAGAAATATTATGAGCAAAAGTTTTGTAACTAGATGAAAGACCCTCATAGGATATGTACTTACTCAAAGGGTAAAGGGGTCTCTCTCTACACATTCTTACCGGTCTCCTCAGGGCGATAGGTATTTCAGTATCTGAAGGAACTTCCTCACTTGTCTGGTTAGTATCTAGGCTGGTGCTAGGATCACTCAGGGGTTCAGTGTTTGGATCAGATATGTGGACCAATTCCGGTTGAGACTCCTGGTCTTGTTAAGGTACAATCTTGTCTGGTCCATCTTTAGTTGCAATCGGCTTCCTCGAGTATACAATAGGTTCTGCTTTGAATTTATTTGTCATGTCTGGAGGGTCAGAAGGAGACACATTTGACTCACAATGAGGAATTTCAGGCACATTAGGATGATGGGACTTACTGTTGGGACTAGAAGACTCATAATGAGGAATTTCATGAAAAACGTGACTATGGCTATGATCAAAAAACTGAAATTCATTCTCACTCCCCCCCTGAATTTGAGTTTGTGGGAAAAAAGATTGATCTTCAACAAAGGTAACATCTAGAGAAATATGAATCTTTCGGGTGTGTGGGTTGTAGCATCGATATCCTTTTTGAGTAGGAGAATAACCCAAAAACGAACACCTAACAGCTCTAGGATCAAGTTTACCCCTGTAATGTGGTTGAACATGCACAAACACTGTGCAATCGAAGACGCGGAGAGGAATAGTGGATATAAGTTTGGTATGAGGATAAGTTTCAAGTAGGGTTTGACATGGACTTTTGAAGTGTAATACTCGAGAAGGTTGCCTATTAATCAGATGTACAGCAGTGAGGACAGCTTCACCCCAAAAACGACTTGGCACCCTCATACAAAACAACAAAGATCTAGTAACCTCTAATAGGTGACGGTTTTTCCTCTCAGAAATCCCATTTTGTTGAGGTGTGTCAACACATGAGGTTTGGTGGACAATCCCCTCACTACAAAGATACTCTCTCAACCCTTGGTTTACAAATTCTCTCCCATTATCTGATCTGAATACTTGAATATTTGTTTGAAACTGATTTTTGATCAAAGAATGAAAATTTTTGAAGATATTGGTGACCTCAGACTTTTCTTTCATGAGAAAGACCCATGTGACTCTGGTATGATCGTCAATAAATGAAACAAACCATTTTGCCCCAGTAATATTAGGGACTCTGGAAGGGCCCCAAACATCACTATGAATCAAAGCAAATGGTTTGGAGGCTTTGTCACTAGTAGGATGGAACACAGAACGAGTATGTTTTGATACGCAGAAATCACAATGAAAAATCTTTTGGACTGTGATTAAGAAATAAGTCAGGAAACAGTTTCTCTAGATATAGGAAACTAGGATGTCCTAACCTATAGTGCCAACGCATAATAGAATTCTCTTTATTGTACTTAGACATAGACTCAGACATTGACTCAAGAGAAAAATTATTGGACTTAGTAGAATGACCTTGTATACCCTTTGAAGCTTCGGCCTTGATGACATAGAGACCAGATTGTATCTCAGCAGTTCCAATCATCTTTCCCGAAATCATGTCCTGAAACACACAATAAGTGGGAAAAAATTTAAACACGCACTTTTCATCATAAGTGAGTTTGGAGATAGATAGAAGATTACAATCTAAAGTGGGAACATATAACACAGACTGCAGGGTTAGAGTTTTTGAAATAATAACAGTACCACACCCTGTGACCTTGGACAGAGAACCATCTGCAATTTTGACATTATAGTTACCTTGACTCGGCTCAAACGTACTAAACACCCTAGCATCACCTGTCATGTGGTCAGTTGCTCCGGAATCCACAATCCATGTTCCTGATATCTCCTTTTGCACATTCAAAACAGTGGAGAAGGTACCTTTAGTAGCAACAGACCCAACACCAAACACTGAGGTATTTAAACCAGAAAACGGTTTCTGTAGCTGATCCAATTGCTCATGAATGTGTGCAACTGAATCTGTTCCAACACCGTTTTTTCCACTGGCCGTGTAACCTTTTTCCTCTGTATCCCCATTGTTGTTTGAGTTGATCGGATCTAAATCAGAGACAAGTTCGGAAGAGGATTCGTGAGACATGCTGAATTTTTTTTTTTTTTTTTTTAAACAGGGGCGGAAACTGTAATTAATCAACTGAGGGTAATACTGTAATTAAACAGAAGATATTCGCTGGCAATAGGCGAGATCGGAGGAGAAACGGCAGAGGTGGCAAAACACCTTTTGCAAACTTCGATTAGCCTTTTCATTACTCAAACGGCCTCCGTTGGCGACGAGCCTTTGAAAGATTTTGCTAATCGGTACTATTCTTACTTTCTGGTGCCGGTGGTGTCAACCGACTCGCAGCAGCCCGTGAACAGTACGCGCGTGAATAGTACTGTTTTGGAATCCTCCGATCTGCGAAGAAGAAAACAGATCGGCTCGGATTTAGGCTGAAAAATACTGGTTTGATGGCTGATTTGTCTCGGAAACCACCAAGAGAGGAGAACAAATCTGTTATCACCAAAATAATACTCCGCTTGCTGATGATTTTTTTCGCGGAAGTGATGACGAAGCATACAAAGCTTCGGATTCTGGCTGCCGGAATGAGCAGCGGAAATCGCTGGAATAAGCAGCGAGGACGATGGTGGCTGTCGGAAAAAAAATCTCAAATTGAGAGACTCTGATACCATGAAGAATTTGAGAGAAAAGAGTGAATACTCTTCTATTTTTCATGAATACAAAACAATGAATATATACACAAAGAAGGGAAAAACATAATCCCTAAAAATAGAAAAAACTATTGACTAATTTACCACCTAACTCACCAACCACTAATTTACCACCTAACTCACCTAACTCACCAACCATTGACTACTCATATTTCAACACTCACCAACCATTGAATACTCATATTTCAACACTTACAATAGGCTTCATAATTAATTTTGACTGTCAAGTTTATTTTAGCTTTTTAATTTGCTTAGTGCCCCCTTCTTCCGCTAATGAATAGTTCGGTAATTATGCAATCCTCATAGATATCAGACATGGTGGCTGTGGCATACATAATGAATGCAACTTTAGTCATTCCTCAACTGGATAAACGTTCATTCTGGCAAGACTCAAGGTATTCTTATGTACTTATTTCTCCAGTTGAAACTATTCTAATAATCTGCGGTATCTTGTTTTATTTTCTTTTAGTAAAATTTCTTATTTTTTTATTCTATGCACAGTACCTTTTCTGATATTTTTGATGAGCTCCATTTCATCACATCATTACAAGGAGACTTGAGAATTGTGAGAGAGCTCCCTAAGGAATTGGAGTCTGTCCCTCGGGCTCGGAAACACTTCACTTCCTGGTCTGGCATGGGTTACTATGAAGAGATGGCAAAGTCGTTGAAGGACTATCGGGTATGGAATTATTTTTCAATCAACTTTCAAATTTGAAAAACTGTGTTTTGCTTATAAAATGAGAGCTATTTCGTAAGAGAGTTTTTCTTAACTAAGCTAGTTGTTCATGTTCGTTGTAACTTATCTATTTTTACGGATGTCCAGCAACGTATCTCAGTGGGCAACCCAGTAAAATTGTATGTGATCCATTATTAATTAATCTGTTTATGATATAGCATCTGGGCTTTTCCACTTAGATTTGAGGAAACCATCCTTCATACTGATTAGGGAAAAAAGACCATCTAACACAACAAAATTACTTTAGATGCTAAAGTGTGGAAAGGAATTATTAATTTTGATATGGCATGTGAGGCAAAGTTGAATGGATGATTCAAGGTCTTAAATTTCTTTTTAATCATTTAGATGGTGTTTAGTACTGCTTAAATTGTGTCTCCAAAGCATAGTTTTTAATGGCGCAAGGCGCATTTAGGCCTAAGGTCTTCTTGGAGCCTAGACGCAAGGCATAACACGAGGTGTGTGCTTGATCGAAGCGACACACACCTTTTTCTAAAAGGGTGCCTAATAGCTTTTATATGCATCTCCCAATGGGAATTATTCATAATTGGTGTATTAGCCAAATTTATCATATAAATTTCAAGTCATTAAACAAAATGACTTGAAAGAAACTATAAATAACACGTCATAATTCATTAAGCAACTAGCATTCAGTCATCATATTAATAGCAAAGTAGCAAACACAAAGCCCAAAGATGTGCGAATTAGTTTCTAGCTCCCCCAATTCATATTAAACTCATTTGGTTATATTCTAATTGTATTTCAATTGGTCTGCAAACTTGTAGATTCAGTCAGAGTTTCATGTGTGGTGTTGGATTTTGAAGTCTGAATCAATAATATTGCGCTACGTAGACGCAACACGGGAGTCGAGTTACTTGGTCAGCTTGCCCCCGGAAGAAAGTTTTAATTATAAGTTATATTGTGGAATGACAATTTTAGCCCGAAGGGTTTTAGTATATATACTATTACCAGACATAATGTACCTTGTCTTGTCATTTCACATAATATTTATATAGCTATATATTTCGTTTTTAAAACCTTTAATTAATTTAGGATTTTTTAACCTATTATTTCTTTTTTTTTTTTTTTTTAAATTGCAAAGAGGTGCGCCTCAACTGCCCTGGTGCCCAGGCACAGCTAGACGCACGCGTGGCACAATGCGCTGTGCCTGAGGCCCAGGCATGGTGCCTTTAACAACTATGCCCCAAAGGGATATTCGCGTTATTTATAGCTTTTCCAATTAAAGTAAAAATATTTTTCTCCTCCACACCAACCTTGGAGGGGATTTAATTTATTTTTTTGGTGTGCATGAAGTTGGGTGGGATGGGATGGGGTGATGGGGTGTATGCTAAAGTTAAAATAATTAAAAAAAAGGTCAAATTGCACGAACATCTCCCGACATTTAGTGTAATTGCACGAATATGAGACTTGCCTGAAATTGCCAAACTGCCCTTGCCATCATTGGTTAATGGTTAGAGATCTTTGACTGTCTTATCCATGTAAAAGGTGCAAAATGCTCCTAGTTATTATTTTGTTATTTTATAATTAATTTATTTGTTACTAAAAAGTTATTTATTTGAAAAAGGAAAAAAATGGTGATTTGATGAGGAGATCTAATCTCCTCCATCTGATCAGAGGAGATCGTCTCCTTTGTCTACAAACGGAGGAGATTTGGTCTCCTTCATATGATCAGTTGGAGGAGGACTATCGTCAGACCAAGATAGAGGTCTAAGGAAGGAGCGATCTGCTTCAGTGGAGCAGATCACTCCTTCGTGGAGGAGATGATCTCCTTAATCAATGAAGGGGACCAGATCTCCTGCATACATTTCTATATATATATATATATAATGTAGTATTATTTAAATAATTGATGATGATTTTGTCTTATTAATAGGTAAAAGAACTTTTTTGCCCCTCAGCTGTTAACTTCTAATGGAATGCCACTAATGTCAGGAGATGTTTGTGTAATTTAGGGCAAAAGTCCCATATGCATGTTTTTCTATGTTTATATATGTTGATTTACTGGTTACCATAATCTTTAATGCCCTAGAACTTGATTTGAGGTGAGCCAGATTGCAAACTTCTGGCTGTGTTAAAAATGAGGTGGTCCTGTAAGGCATATTATTCAATTGCGGAAGCTCATGCCCCAACATGCCTTTATCTCTTTTCATGTGTTCATATTCGAAGAGTAGAAGCAATGAATTTAGAATTAAGCATTTAAAATGACTATGTTAAATCATTGAATGTTTTCAAACCCTCTTTTTACTTTTTAGAAAACTAAAAGAAAAGATTGGTTTGACGGCAAGAAATGGACCCGATATTAAGTTATGGACCCGATATTAAGTTTCGACAACTATTTCTTTGAGACTTGTTTCTTACATATCTTTTCTTTCTTTATTATTTTTTCCTTTTTTAAAAAAAAAATGGAAAAGAAATACTTTTATTAAGAGAAAAGCAGAATGCAAGGTATTGGTGAACCAGGGGTCCCTGAAAACAAAACAGTAAAAACAGAACTGTACAACTTCGCAGACAATCTATAGCTGCCTATACTGAACAATTGTGAAATAATTGTATATCAAGACTGAAAGTAGTCTGGGGAGAGAAATATACCAAGTCTCTCTCAGATTGGAAAAAATTGGGACAAAAATATAATGTTTTGTTTTTTTTTTTCATTCTAACAACTTATTTTTTGGCCATTACATAAATGCTAATGTGAACTCTTTATTCAGTTTAACTACTTTCAACAGTCTATATAGGGATTAATAAGTTTTAGTACTTTGTTAATAATTTTAAAGGTTTAATATGTAGAATTGCTTTAAATACAAATATTTAAGACCTAGAATGGTTATGCCTAATGCTTTCATTTGAATGAACCTTTTGCTTATATGAGTCTGACTGTCAGTTATTGTCCCTTTGATTGGTGAAATGTTTTAACTCAAGGATAATTTATCTAGTCAACTTTTGCAGGTGATTCATGTTGCGAAATCAGATTCACGACTTGCAAACAATGATCTGCCTCTTGATATACAGCGTTTGAGATGCCGCACTTTATATCATGCTCTCCGTTTCTCAATGCCAATTGAAATTCTAGGAAAGGTTTGAATTGCTATTCCTTGTATTAATATCTTTGCCACTTATATCCAGAATTAAAAGTATTGGTTTGTACAACAGTTTGAACTTACTAACTTGACTTCGGGTTAATCATGTGAATTTAAAATAAAAAGGTGAGGTCAAGTTCAGTTTGAGCTGTAAAATTGTGTGTGACTATTCTAAGTCTTTAGTGAGATATCTCTCTCTCTCTCTCTCTCTCTCTCCTGTAGATGTATTCACATTTATACGTAAAGCGTGTTTATGGGTTTGGAACTCAAAGAAACGATTAATTACTATTGTTAAGTTATATTTTTCTGTTTGTCTAATTAACTATAATAAAATTAAAGGGACTTGAGATTTTATATTCATAGGCAAAATGGTTTAAAAGATGAAGAAACTTCAAGTGTTTCCTTAAATAATGTTTTTGGGTATTGGGTTACTCTTTCCATCCTTAGTCAAAGACAGCAATAAGTTAAATCTGTGTTCCATCTTTTTTCCCTTATCTCTTAGCTTGGTAGGTAGCAATAAGTCAATCTGTGTTCCATCTGTATTTGTTTTTACTTATCTCTTGCAATTGCTCTTTTGTCAACTTGACAACAAAGGAAGAGCATAGTCTGCATGGTTTTCTGGATTTTGAAATTAATCTGATATAAGTACAAAATCTAATTAATTTTCAATTTCCTGATGCACTGTGCATGTCCTTTGCCTATTAGGCTGATGCTGCATTTCTAGTGGCAAAATCTCCGTGAATTAGTGAGATCTTAAACTCATGAACAGCTAAAAAGATACTGCCCTTTACTACTGGAGAAAACTACATCACCATAATAGCCTTGATTTATCACAAAATTTGTTTAATTATTTCAAATGCATAGTTCTATCCATCTTAGTTAATAGAGAATACCAAAATGGTTTAGGCTGGTATAGTTACCCATGAAAGGAACCATATAAGTTAACATGAGCCAGTCCCTTCTATTATGCTACCACACGATGTACATGATCATATATGTTTATTTCAGTATCGATGCATTTAAGAGGTCTCCTATGGGGCTTCCTGTTAAATTAGGTTCTGAGCATGCATGACGCTGACACCACAGAAGCTGGTGGAGCGGCTGAGGTCACGTGGTGGAAGATACATTGCTCTTCATCTGAGATATGAGAAAGACATGCTGTCTTTCACTGGTTGTACTTATGGTTTGACTGATGCAGAGTCAGAAGAGCTGAGAATAATGAGGTGAGAATGTCTTGATGTGTGCATATGCATTTTTCTATGTGCATGTGTCCAAGTGCATAAATGAAATGTACAACATAAACATGTACATATCAGATTGACAGTTTTTCTTTTGCCTCTACCTTATATTATAGGTTGAAGTACCACAAGGCTCATATTAGACTAAAATACAGTATTATGTCAGAGTATTTTAGTATCATTAGATTTAGTGAGAATTACTAAAACCTGTTTGAGGTTTGACTTTTATTGAAAAATAAACCTTTTAGTTTTGGATTAACTGAAACCCCATTGCAGTGGGGTTTTTTTGCCTGTTCAGTACACAGCTAGGGGATTGGGATTCTCCCTTTAAATTATGTCTTTGTTGCCAGCCGATTATTTTTTTTGTAAAACTGCAATAAATTCTTAAAATTTGATCTCCTTTTTGGATATTGTCAAGACAGTGGAATGTTTTTAAATCAAATAAGCTCATATATTTATATTTTCAAAAAAAAGAAAAAAAGAATCAGTGGATTCAAATTCTAGTGCTAAAATTACAAACTTGTGTCGATTCAAAATCAATTATATTGAGAATGTGACTTATTCTACCCTCTCATTCTGAAGCAAGCATTTTTCAAGCAGTGTTGGTATAATCACGTGGGTCACTAGCTTATAATACTTTCTTATTTTATTGTCATTTTAGGGAGAGCACGAACCACTGGAAGGTTAAAAAGATAAACTCAACAGAACAGAGAATTGGAGGTCTTTGTCCACTAACTCCCAAGGAGGTGGGGATATTTCTTCAAGCTCTTGGTTATCCTCCTTCAACATTAATATATATCGCTGCTGGTGAAATCTATGGTGGTAATATTCACCTTTCAGAGCTCATGTCTCGCTTCCCAAATTTAGTTTTCAAGGTATTTTAATCATTTTGTAGCTTAATTGCTGTATTGGAAATTTGGAATTATTGTTAATGGCATTGGTTCATTGACAAACTGATGTTGGACTTTACAGGAAACTTTAGCAACCAAAGAAGAGTTAAAAGCATTTACTAGTCATGCATCTCAAACTGCAGCACTGGATTACATAATTTCTGTAGAGAGTGATGTGTTTGTCCCATCATATTCGGGTAACATGGCAAGAGCCGTTGAGGGGCATCGTCGATTCTTAGGTCATCGCAAGACAATCACTCCAGATAGGTATTAAACCGTTCAAGAATACTTACTGTTATTGACTTCTTAGCAAGAATACTTATGAGCTGACCGATTAGACATTTTCCTTGAATAACCTGACTTTTACCTTTTTCAGGAGAGGACTTGTCAAACTTTTCGATAAGCTGGAAAGTGGAAGGCTTAGAGAAGGATCCTCATTGTCATCTCGTGTGCAGCAGATGCACAAAAGCTGGTAACTAGTTGCGACTTTTCTGTAATTTCTATAAAGAAATAAACAATTTCATATCCTTTATGAACTACTTTACAGAATCAAATAAACTTCATTTTGATTTACATGACATATAATTGTACAAGTTAAGGCTCTTATCTTGTTTTATTCTATGTTACAGGCAAGGGGCGCCAAGAAAAAGGAAAGGTGCTTTGCCAGGACTTAAAGGTCGAGCACGACTTCGGACTGAAGAATCTTTCTATGAAAATCCATACCCCGAATGTATATGTAGTTCGAAAGCAGTATGAAATGAATGAAGTTATGGCACAATATGCAGTCTGAATCCCAAGTTTTCTGCATCAGAGGTTCCTTTTTGAGTACAAGAAGCTCTGGGGATGCCTAAACGTCAAGCCATGGCTACTATACTGGTATTGGATGGTTAGATTTATTCAGGTTTTGACCAAAAACTTAGTTAACTGGCAGATAATCCTTATTTCTGTGATTTTCTTGCCTCATTATTTTATTAGTTTTAAATTTATTTTGTAAAAATTTCAGATTGTTACGGATGTCAATAGTTGTAGGATGAAATTGCAGAATAGATGGTTTATAACCAGTTTATTTTATTGAAATACTTGTGTAATTAACAAATCTCAAACACTATGTTGCTGATGAGGTAATTAATAACTAGAATTATATGCTTATTTGTTTTTTTTTTGGGTAAACAGGAAGGCTAAAAAGCCCAACAAAAACAATCTATATGCAACTCTATTGCTTTCACTGTACACATCAGAGATTTTACAGCACCAGTCCTTGCTTCTTCATCAAATCTTTGCAGCTTTGAATGAGCCTAAACAAAGGGTGATTGGTACAACTTTTCTTTAGAAGGTCTATAAAAGCTTTCGAACCAGCCTCAAACCTTAATAAACACTCCAAAGATTAGCTTCTATAACATTTCAATGCCTCTACTCAAAGCGAACCCTTCCAACCAATTCTTATTGGGATCGCGGAACACTACCAGCAGGCAGCAGACGTAGAGCCCAGATAAGTTCTTCTACTACCATCCTCATTAAAGGGGTGTATTTAATTTAGATTTTAAAAGACTTTTATAGATTTTTTTTTTTTTAAGTAAATGACTTTCGTAGAGTGCATGGATGTCAATCAACTTTTATAGACTTTGCAGAATTATAAAATACTTTCATAGACTTTTATAGATTTTCATTTCAACTGATTTTCATACACATTTTTTTTAAAAGAAGACATTGATAGACTTTCATACTTTTAAAAATATAAATATACTAGATTAATTATACTAACGTATTTATTTTGTTGATGATGTAATTAGTGTACGTTTGGAAGATGTTATCTACTGGTAAAAAAAACTTATTTAATCTTAAAAGCTCTTTTCATTTTTTTTTCCCTTATCGTTTGGTTGCCACCTCAGTAGAGCTTTTGGGTGATTGAAAAAGCTGTTTTACATCTATTAAAAGAAGCTCAAATTTTGGACTTTTCTAAGTAAATTTTTTTGAGCTTTTAAAAATATTAAAATGTTTAATTGTTAATTTTACAATGCCCTTTTAACTTAAAATTATGTCCTTTTGGTAATCCTATAATTTCAAAGAATTTTTTTAATTGATAACCAAACGGCCAACGACTTTTCCTTAAAAGTTCTACTTGTAAAAGTTGTATATAATGTTTCCAAACGGAGTCTTAAATTATTATATTGTTTATAGGGTGAATCATTATATATAATGTTTGATCTGGTCTTTCAGCCGTCTATAAATAATGCATTTTAGATTATTTTTTTAATAACATTTTCGACATATTTGTTAATCTTGAAAATATTAAAATTGATTTTTTTTTTTATAGTTTTAGAAATTTATTCATAAAAAATATTTCCTTAAAAATTACATCGAGATAACTTTGTTAACTGCTAACAAAAAACATGAAGTCTACGTGAAGTCATGAATAGCGATAAAAGATAGTGTAGATTCTTTTTAAGTACTCTCTTTTCATGGTTATAATATTCTTATTTTTCCTTTTTGTTTTGGTATCTTGTCACTAATATTTGTTAACTTTTAAATTCTTTCTCGTCTGCATAATAGTAACGGATCAAAGCGACCGTTAGTCGGGTTGATATGTGATTGGTCAAAAGGTTGCAGGGTGGTTATTATTATTATTAGTTAAAATTATTCGTTTTGAATAATGTACTCAATAATAAGTTATAATAAAAGTCAGTAATATTCTTTTGAATTATTTGTCAGAAAGACTTTAAAAGTCTTTGAGAAAAATGAGAGAAAAATTGTAAGTATTTTTATGAGAAGTTGTCTATAAAAGTCTATAAAAGTCATTGACATTTTGAATACCTCATGACTTTCGTAAATTCTTAAAAAGTATAGTTTGAATACTCTTTGACTTGTATAGATTTGTTTTAAAGTCTGTAAAGTCTAGATTGAATACTCTATGTTTTTTATTGACATTTTTTAAAGTCGATAAAATATTGAATACCCCATGACTTTCATAGACTTTTTAAAAGTTTTTTTTTTTTTTTTTTATTGAATATGCCTAAACTTTTTAATTTCATACAAGTTTTTAAAAGTCTTTAAAATCTAAGTTGAATACATCCTCTAAGTTTCATCCAATCCCATTTAGGAGGATCCTAAGCTATCATCCTATTGGACGTTGTACCCTTCTTCTTGCTGCATAGATTAGCCTGCAAACCACTGTATAAACCTCATCATAAAAGTTTGAGGTTGAAAAGGAAGAACTAAGTCCTCTTCAAAAATACTCTTGCACCTTTATTTCCAGATAAACCACATGATCAGAATAAATAGACGTAATCTGGACCATTACCGGCCAACACTAGTAAACTTGTTATTGAGATTGATAGACAACCAATCTTCCATATCACCCTGAAACATATTAGAAAGAGTGATACCCTGACAAAAACTTTCCCAAATAGAAATAAAATTTGGACATTTATGGAACAGATGATCAGTATCTTCATAGACCCCGTTACATTGAGGACAAGTGGCATTAGAAGCAATTCCTCTAATTGTTCTCTGCAAATTGGTGAGAAGCTTACTATGAAGAAGAGTCCACAAAAAACATTGAATCATGGGAGGGATTTTGATTTTCCATATGAAACTATTTCCAAGGATGGAAGCTACTCGAGGCAAAGTGAGACTAGTAAGCCGATTTCATAGAGAAATCTCCATCATAGGACAAACCCCATATGGCACTATCAGGTCCACTCCACGTTTTTTTCAGCATGAAGGCTCACAATCCTATTCACAGCAGATCAAGGAAGAACAAAAACAAGTTTTTTAATATTCCAGTCTTCCTTAATTAACTCACCTTATCAGAGAGAGAAAAACATTGAGATCAATGGTAGCAAATTGACGCAGAGGACCAGGGTTTGAGATCTAAGAATCAGTCCAGAAGAGGACTGATGTACTAATTTTATACCTCGCAAGTGCACGAAACAATATGTTAGTATAGTTTCGGTAAGTATAAGGATTGATCCCACAGAGATTGATCTAATTCTAATTTAATTAAAACTGAAAATTAAAAGGTCTTTGAGATTGATTTGAATTCTTAAAAGTAATTTAAACTAAATTAAAACACTTGAGAAAAGAGTTTGAGTTGTGAAAGAATGAGAAGAGAAAATAGGCCATCGATAATCCAAACATATCCACTCATGCATTAACTATATTATGAAAGTATTTATTTAGGTTCAGAATTCGTTCTTAATTCATGTATGGTCATCACCTTTCAGATTATTTAACCAAATATTCCTAAGTTGTTAAACACCGCTACCGTTAGGTCATGAATTAAGCAATTAACACAAGAAACCTATTAAGATCTAAGAACTTTAAGAATTAACACACAATTTTACGATAAACATGCAAATCATGCATCAATTATTCATTAGAGATATATACCAACCAAATAGCACGTAATAACGATTATCCAATTTAGAAGTTATATAACCCTTAAATTGGCACGTAACAACGATTATCTCAGTTTTCAAAATCTCAAGTAATTATTATCTATATTCTAATGAAACTCAGAGCTAGCACGTAACAACGATTATCTTAGTTAATCAATAATAGAAATATAAACAATTAACAATTAAATCATGAATAAAACAAAACCATGAATAGAATAAAAATAATAGTCTTTAACATGAGCAAATTAATGTTCTTCACATCAATTCCCTAATAATAGATAAGTTACACATCATAGAAAAATAAATAGAAAGAGAATTAAGAAAGAAAGAACTCATGGTGATCATCCCAAAGCTTCTCAATTTTCTTGTTCTTCTTCTCCTTGATTGTTTCTTGATCTATGATGGATGGAAGATGGCTTCAATGGTATATGAAATAATTTGTATATGGTAGGGAAGGAGATTTGGTGGGTGGTCCCCTTTGGTGGTTTGGGAGCCTCCATCTTCGTTCTTTCCTAACTATGATGAAAAGAGATGGATTTATAGGTTGAAAACGAGTTAAGTACGAATTTGTGTCAAACACTAATGAAATCTACGACTAGGGGCTCCTCTCGCACATGTTGGTCATGGTTTACACTTGCTAACTTGTTTTAACTGCTACCATTGACTGCGGTCGTAGATCTCGGTCGCGGTTAGCGACTGACTGCGCACTGTTACAAAAACGAGCATAACTTTCTCTAGAAAACTTAGAATCATAAAATGTAAAATTCATTGGAAAGTAGACATCTAGCACTTTCCAGAAATATGTTACTCGTAACCCAGTTAATCTTGTGGAATATTTGGCGGTCCTCGAAACATAACAGCTTGGCACCACAAATCTTCTAATTATCCAATTTTGATACTTTTATCTCCAAAACTCTTCCTTTAAGCTTAATTCCTTAATTATGGGTAATAATCTACAAAATGCTCACGAAACACATTAGCAACCAATTTCACTCGAAAACATCGCATAAATAATAGGAAATAGGGGCCTAAAACATGTACAAAAATAGTTTGATCAAGGACCTTACTGCCACAACCCAACCTCCACTGAGTACCCTTAGAAACTAGCTTGGTTCCAAAAGATATGCTCCTCCAAGTGATAGAATGAGTTCCAGTAGACTGCTTCACATCATCCAATAGAGAACCGTTTTTCAAGTACTTTGATGAAGAATCTATCCCCACAAACCATCCATGTTGGAAAGTAGATTTAACAACTATGGCGAACCTGGGGGGTGAGGTTAGGGGTTGGGTGAATAGGTTTTGTAAACAAATTTGCGCAACAAAAAATATAAACCTATGTTAACAAAATAACACCTCATTTTTTTTTATTTGGAAAACCCTAACGGGTAAAAAATCACGGGATCAACTCGTAGACCATTTAATACATCACACACTGATTTCACTTGTTGGTTTATCGTTTGTAACTCACGCTGATTGATCACTCAATCACATGAATTTTACTACAATCTGATACTACCTATCTGCAGGCCTTTTACTAATAAACCTTGTTGATGCTGCTCACAGACTACATACACTGCAAGACTTCACGATTCTTTCGTCATGTCGAAGAATTAAAACTCCTCAAACTATTGAGATTTGATCTAGATGCTCAGAATGAATGAACAAAACAAATATGTTGCATATCAACACATTATGTAGGCTAGAATAATGAAGCATAATATACAAAATTAATCTAGCCTAGAACTCCCAATAATTCTTTCAAAGAATAAAAATAACGAAACACAAAAACACCAGAGAGAAATCAATAAAATTATAGGGGTTAAATACTTGATAAATAATAAATTATGAGTTCACTATTTATAAGCTTTAGCCTAATTCTAACCCTAATAAAAAGTAGGAAATATTTTACCATAGATTTTCCAAAAAATTTTTTAGGGTAAGATAGTTAATTTCCCAAAAGAAATAAATAAAAAACGGAACTTCCTAAAATATATTATTTGATGCACATGAAATTTTCATACTTTCAAAACCCTAAAAAACATCCCAAAATAATTTAGGACGCATTAAATATATGTCTGGAAGTCAACCAGAGAACGAAACAGGAAAAACTATGTGAAAGGAGAAGTGGGCGGACAGCCAGGGTAGAACCTTACCGCCTCAGGCGGCTATTGCTGCATCTGCTTCAAACCAGCTTTCCAGCTGATTTTCCTTTGCACTTTACCTGTGTTTGAACCCTATGAAACCTATCCAAAGGAACTGAAAATCTTTTGTTCAAAATACCATTAGAAATGTATAGATGTCTAGTTTCCACTCCATTTTGAAGAACACCATTTGCATATGTAGATAAAATGTTATTCTCCAAAATCCATAAACATGAAAGTGTTTAAATTTAAATCTTAAAACTAGACCAAACAAAACAATTAAGCTCCATATTTGTAAAAACATTAAGATAAATATGCAAGCATTCAAACATCAAGTATGAACATATTATATGTGTGTGTGTGTCTGTGAGTCCTAATGAATTTCAAGAGTTAAGAGTTCCAAATCATCAAAAAAAAAAAAAAAAAAAAAAAACCCTTGAAGCACTCTTTTGAATAATCTTGGAAGTTTGTTACTTTTACATGAATTCTTCGAATAGTCAATACATCCACTCTTGAAGACACATGAATTCTTGGAAGCTTGTTACTTTTACTTTTGTTGTGCAAGACTCTCAGCTAGCTTTAGTAAGCAAGGCTTGATTCTTAAGCTTCATCTTCTTAATACACATTTCTCGCTTACATTTACGAACACACACAATATCCCAGTTGATCAAATGAATAAGTTTTGTCTTATTAGTATGCCCCCCAAAAAAAATCCCTATTAAGCTTATCAAGCTTATTGAACACCACACTAGGGAGCTTTACGGTCTGCGTAGCATAGATAGGTAAAGTAGAAGAGACAACCTTGATCAATGTGAGTCTTCCTACAATGGAAAAAGTAGTAGATTACGAAAAAAGCCAACCCGCTTTGGGTTCTTTCCACAATCTCCTTATAAGTATGATTAGTAATCCTCCCATGAATGAAAGGGACACTCAAATATTTATCTAAGTTATTTGTAAGAGGAGAGCCATACAGATAAGCTAACACCCAAATATTTACCTAAGTTATTGGTAACAAAAGCCATATAGATAAGCTATCTCTTTGGTTAGGCTATTAGGGATGTTGTTAGAACATAAGGCCTTGGATTTATTAAAGCTCACAAGTTGCTCGGAAATTTCACAAACAACATCCAAGCACTTTTTAATTTATAGCTGCATGTTGGGGGCTGGCTTGCTTAAAAAGATCAAATCAAATATGAGAAAAAAAAAAAAAAGATGAGAGATTTTAGGGCATCCACTATAAATGCGATTGCTTTCCAAACTCCCCCATTAAGCTTCTAGTTAAGGAGATGCAAAAGCTTTTCCATACACAATACAAATATATAATGAGACAAAAGATCATCTTGCCTAATACCAACCTCTAGGCATAAAGTTTTCAGTAACTTCTCCATTCAACACCACCATGTATTGTACACTAGTCACACATTGCATAATCAAGTCCCCCACTTTGCTAACAACATCAGGCTCCTCAAGAACCTGATTAATAAATTTCGATTGCATCCTATCATAGACTTTAACTTGGTCTATTTTTCAGGCCAAAAAAAAAAAAAAAAAAACTTTTTACCTTTGACAGTCTTCAATTCTGTAGAACTTCTTAGGCAACTACAATGTTATCTTGGATTTGCCTACTAGGGACAAAGGCAACCTGATTAGGGTTAATAAGGTTAGGAAGCAAATGTCTAATTCTCTTGACAATGGTCTTACTGAAGACTTCAAAAACTTTTTTTATAGAGGCTTATGGCCTAAGCTAGATCATATCTAAAAGACTATCAACTTTAGGAATCAAGGTAATTAAGGTATGATTGATTATATAAGGAAAGTTACCACTCTTAAAACTATCCATAACTAGCCTCACAATGTCTTCCTTACAAACATTCCAATGATTTAGAAAGAAGATAACAAGATACCCATCAGGGCCCGAAGCTTTCAAATCATCTATAGCGAACAGATTGGCTTTACCTCCACTTCATTAACCAGGGAATTGAGATTAAAACTATCATTATCAGAGGTAACAGGGAAAATTTTAGGCAGGTCTTCATAGCTGGTCAAGCTAGGTCTCTTAACAAACAGACTGTCAAGCTAGGTCTCTTAACAAACAGACTTTGAAAATACTGCACAACAACCTCCTTCATCTCATCTTTTTTAGAAATCCATGCTCTATCCCCTCTTTTGATACCCTCTAGCTTGTTGTTTCTTTTATTATTTAAGGTAGACATGTGGAAAAATTTGGTATTTTTGCCCTCCTTCGTTCAGCCAACAGTTCTTAGATTTCTGTAACCAAAAAAGCTTCTTTTGCTATAAAATAGTGTTGTAATCCCTCAAAAGTCCCACTTCAAGATCATCTAGCCTTGGATTGAACCCTCTAGTGAGACAGTTCTGAACACCCTGTATTCTAGCAATAAGTCTCATTTTCTTTTGAAAAATACACCAAAACTGCTCCTTATTCTACACCTTAAGGCACTTTGTCAAATTGTTAACTTTATCCAACAAATTACAACACTGATGGTTCTAGAAAAGAGTAAAAAATATCATTAAATCTATCATGTTTCAACCACATAGTTTCGAACTTAAACGACTTCAGATTACTAACGGGGATTTGATAGCTATTGAGATGAAGAAGAATTGGACAATGATCAGAGTTGACCATAGGGAAATGTTTGACAAAACCCTTAGCAAATTTCATTCTCCACTCCAAAGAGCAAATAGCTCTATCTACTCTAACTCAAATATCTTTTCTGCTATACCCTTTTTAATCATCCTCCCCTTTTTTCAAAACTGCTGGTGATCTCATTGAAGTCCTAAGCACTATCCAATGGCGATTTAAATTACTCATAATAGCATTAAGTAGTCCCAAAGCTTCATTTTATAGCTAGCAATGAGACTATCATACTATATAGTGAGAAAACAATAACTATTCCCATTTGCTATAATAGCATAAATAGATTGTTTAGAGTTGATAATGACTTGAAGTTTAGCTTTATTGTTGTTCGAAAAAAGTAAACCCCCCCCAGATAATGCCACAGCCCCCACAATGAAATTATATATAAAAAAAAAAAATCAAGTTTTCTAACAACTTTTATAACCTTGTTACCACTAATTCTAGGCTCTAAAATGACAAAAATATCAAATTTATGAAGACACTTAAGGTCAATAATTGTTCTAGGAAAGTTCCTTTTCTATGTGCTTCTCATATTCCACATATAAATATGGAAAGATAGAAGAAAATAGACACACCTGAGGGATAAACCCTGACGCCAAAGTTTGGCATCGTAGTGAAAGGGGAATTGTTGATTAAAAGTTGGGTATCGAGAGAATAAGTCATGAGCCGTGAACTTGACAAAAACTCGAGGTTAATAAACATGTTCGAGGTTAATAAATGGGTCAATTCATGTGACCCGTTTGTATAAATAGGTCGTGTCAGGTTGAGCTAAACGGGTTGCGGGTTGACTCGTGTAACTGATAATGTCATATTTTGCATGATTTGCGACCCCATTATTTATTAGTGTTTGTTCGATTCTTAAGGAAAATTGGACGTTTTGATGTGTTTATTTAGTATGCAGGTGATATTCGATGATCGATGATGATTTGGATGTTTTTGGATCAATAGACTGTGAAATCAAGTTGAAGAGCGAGTCTAGGCGAAGCGCTACTAAGAGGCGCTACCTCAGCTAGCGCTCCCAGCTAGCGCTTTTCTTCTCCTAGCTTTGCCCATCAGGAGGCGTTCAGCTAGCGCTTTTAGGTAGCGCTTTTTGGCACGAATTCATGTGTTCGTTTCCTTCTCAAAGTCTTCATTAGGGAAAGCTATAAATAGAGACTCAATCAATTAGAAGAAGGGGGTCGAAAATTCTAGGGTTTGGAGGCAACATCTTCGTTCCGCATCGCATTCGTCATCAATTTCGCATCACCTCGGAAAGCAATCGATTGGGAATCAACTGAAGTTTTCTAAGATTTCTTCCTCTTTACTTTTTCGTTGTAATTAGTCATGTTAGGATTTAAGAATATAATTGCTTTGTTTTATTACTCAAGCATGAACTAATTTTCCACAGTTATGATTGATGATGGATCTTGGTTTATTAATTATTAAATACAATTGAGTTTTTCTATTTAGATTTGTTATTGATGTGTTGAATAGATATTAGTGTGTTAATTGCTTGCTATTGTGTCTGATCATCACTTAGAATCATCATAGGTGGTTGGGTTATGAACCGAGAGGAGACGCCCACTACGTGCTCGTATTAATGTTTATCACATACTAGATTACATAGAGATATAGTAATTGGTTTGTGTTGCTTGTTTTGTATTTATTTATTTTTAATGTGTTCTCGCGCATTCAGTAGTCATCGAGAGATAAGGTATTGGTGTGCGATTGATGAATTCTGGTAATACTCGAGAGATATTATTGGTTAATCTAGTTTAAGCACGCATTCAACTATCGGTAATAAAATCTAGATAGTAACTCATGAGTGTTTGATAATAATAACCAAGTGAAATCGGATAACTAACGTCTCAATTCCCTTGAATTCGAATCGTAGTTTTTAATTGTTTTTAGTTAATTTGTAATTTCTAAAATATTGTTATTCCAAATAGAATTAGGTTGAGCTAATTTTGGTAATTGATATTCATTGTCCTCGTGGGAACGATACTCTACTCACTCTTTATTACTTGTGTTGATCTCGTACACTTGCGATTTGCATAAATTCCGCATCAAGTTTTTAGCGCCGTTGCTGGGGACAATTGAATGTCAATATCAATACCAATTTTGCCTTTTGCTACTTTGGAAATTTTTTTATTTGTGTATTTGTGTATATTGTTTTTTGTATTTTTATTTTTTTTAATATATATATATATATTTTTGTATAGGTTATGTACTCGTGGTATCAGGCGTATTATCCTATTGAAAAAGTGGCAACTAATGATTATCAATGGTTATATGAAAGGGCAACACCTGAAAGTTCAGTTGGAACACCATTGGGTTGTTTCTTATGTGGGGGGCCGCATGTGAGCATCGATTGTCAGGTGGGCAATCTGTTTGCTTATGGAAGTTATGAACAAATAAATTATATGCAAAATTATAACTATCAACAGAACAACCTATACTCGAGCATATAAAATTCCTGGTGGAGCAACCATGCTGATTTTTCATGGAGCAACCAACAAGAAGAGAAATCCTCTGTCGAAGACTTGATTTCTGCATTTATGTCGAAGCAAGATGCAATATTGTCAAAGATGGACACACAGATGGATGTGCAAGAAAGTTCTTTAAAGCAACTTGGCCAAGTGGTACAACAATCTCAAGTAGCCATCCAAAACTTGGAGGTTCAAATCAGCCAATTAGCAAAAGAAATACAAGGGGAAGCACAAAAAGCATTGCAAAACAACATAGAGACATATCCGATGGAGCAATGCAAAGAGATTACCTTGGAAATCAAAAAGCTAGTTGAACATCCGATGGGGATTGATCAAGTAGAGATGGAATGGAGCAAAAACGTGTCACATGGAGATAAGGCAGCCACATCTCAAGGCCACTTGATTCATTTTTTGTCCATGCCATTGAAAAGGATGATAGCCAAAAGGTTGTAGATGATGCACTTTGGTTAGATTCTTCGCTTCCGCCCCTGTACAAGAGTACATTTTATTTTAAAGAGCTTGGAGAAGGAAAGCCCAAACCGCTTCCACCCTTTGAGCAACTGCCACACTTGGACCCTAAAAAGCTACCTTTTTATTTAAGGTATGTATGGCTAGGAGAGTTATCTTCTCTTCTTGTCACTTGGTTTGGATGGTATGGTAGGTTGATGAGAAGATATCAATTATGGGACATGTGGGCGAAAGCAAGAGACAACCTGGTAAAATTTATTTTTGTTTCATTTTTTGTTAATAATGTTAGTTTTTGGATTGCTTGTTTAAACTTTGGAATTATTAGGATTGTCGATATTTTTTTTTAAGTTTTTTTTTGTTAATTTTAGTATGTTTGCTTTTGATTGTTAGTTATGACAACTTTGTTACATTATTAGTCTGTTGTGTTCATTGTAAATTCTCACCGGTGTATTTTATTGAGTTTCGAATTCCCTATTATCTGTTTTTTGTTCTTTTATTGACTAACATTAAAAACAATATTAGATTTATGTTTGGGGGTAGGAATTCGAACTTTGGTGCATTGTTAGTTGAATTTGCTGAGATATGATGCTTATACATGTTATTGTGAGACCGTTTTGCATACAGTACCAATAATTTTTAACTAAAGTAGGGTCTTAGAGAGTTTTACGTCGTTCGGTAGTTAATTAACCATGTTTTTGATATTATAATGGAGAAACCACTTATTTGGATGACCATAATTAATAGTGGAGACTACCCTTGTGAGTTTTTAAGCTGTTATCGTTTTATTTTGAGAGGGTTTTATTGTTTCTACTCCTATACACTCTCCTTGATAATTTTAAAATAGATTGATCTCTATAGGTTTTGCTTTAGATGTTAATGAACTCTATTTTAAATAAATTCACATGTGTGCTATACTTTTGAGTTGGTTTAATCTTGAGAAGTGATGTAGGCTATGTGTGTTTCTAAACCGAGTTAAATGCCATAATTCCTAACTTTTGTGTGTGCTCCATTACCCCCTTTGAAGCTAAACACATTAACCATTTTCTTGCACATCCCACAAAATCTGTATCCAAGCCCTTGTACTTTTAGCCTTACCCTTTGAGCTTGGGATTATTTGGAGATGAATCATAAAAAAAAGAAGAGAATTTTCAAGAAAAGTTGTGAAGGTGAGAAAAGAAATTAAGGAAATCGAAATTGTTCAAGTCCATTCAAGCTGTATTCTATCAAAAAAAAAAAGGACAAAAAAGAGAAGGAAAAAAAAAGTGTTAAGATTGAATGGCTTGAAGTAAAAAAAGAAAAAAGAACACGAAGAAGAAGAAAGGATTGGATTAAAAAAAAAAAAAATTTGCTTGGAAAGAAATGTAGAGGTTTGTCTAAGTTTGAATAAATCTCTGTGTTTGTGATCCTAAGTTCTTTTTGAAATCCGGTTTCCGTTCTATTTCTTAACCTCCACCCTTGGCCCCATTACAACCGAGAAAAAGACCTACTGATCTTTTGATGATTCCAATTTAAGAGTATGTGTGTGCATTGTGATTTATGTCGTTCTTAGTGTCTGAATCTGTTCACGAGATCTTTTGCATAATCTGAGCGTCTTTTCTGTTTGCATACTCATATGCGAAGAAAATTTTGATTTTTATTGTGCATAAACTCCAATTCGCATATATTTGAATGAGTGTATAAGCCTAGGCTCTAAGAGTTATAATGAGAGATTCCATGCGAGATGTAGAGTCGAGGCGAATTATATCAATGGCATTCGAATGTGTTTGTTTTGAGATTATGATAACTCGAGCATTGATTAGTTAGATATTGTTTGATGTTTAATTCCATAGACCGAGCTTTAGTTATTGATTATTGGTATGTCATGCATGAATGAGTCTTTGATAGTATGTCTTAAGTAAGTGTTTCAATGAGTTCAACGCACAGGGATTACGTTTGTAGGTGTCGTATCTGTAAACCCTCAGGAGACATAACTTCTCCTGCTAGGGACACCTAGGGGTTTAAAGGCTTGTGGCATATGCTAAGTGCCATCGTGTTTACCTACGAAAGTGGATTATGATAGTTTACGTTATTTGTTTATTTTTGTTTTGCGTTTTAGTTTCGTTTCGATTTTTGCTCGAGGACGAGCAAAAGGTAGGTTTGGGGGTATTGATAATATCATATTTTGCACGATTTGCGACCACATTATTTATCAAGTTTTTGCTCGATTCTTAAGGAAAATTGGACGTTTTGATGTGTTTATTTAGTGTGCAGGTGATATTCGATGATCGATGATGATTTGGATGTTTTCGGATCAATAAACCGTGAAATCAAGTTGAAGAGCGAGTCTAGGCGAAGCGCTACCAAGAGGCGCTACCTCAGCTAACGCTCCCAGCTAGCGCTTTTCTTCTCCTAGCTTTGCCCATTAGGAGGCGCTACCTCAGCTAGTGCTCCTGTAGCACCCCCCGACCCGAACCGGCCGGACCGAACCGAGGCGCGCTACTCGGTCTTTCTAAACTTTTCAAAACTTCACTTTTCTTTTTAAAATCAGCGTGAGCCCATAAAACATTTTAAACTTTTTACGAAAATCCGGCAGAGTACCGTTTGTTTTTCGGACTTTCCAAAACCTGTTTTTACACAATCAATTCAATACCAATTTCAATAACACTTCAATAACAATTTCAAACAATTGCGCACTCTGCCGTTTAGTGCGACTTATTAATCACAATTTATAAAATAAAACAAAACAGACTTTACTATTTAATATAAAAGACAGTAATCATAAAATAATTAATTACAAAACATTTTACAAAACGTATTTACAAATTCCCTGTATATGCATGCTTTCAGAATCTATATACACATAACAAAAATATAGCTACCCAACTGTACAATCCTGTGACTCGGTCCGCAACTTGCTCCTCCTTCAATCTCTAGCCTCCTCTGGATTCCTGGTACCTACGCGTTATAAACAAACTAACGCGCTAAGCATAAAGCTTAGTGGGTGTACTAAAAACTCAATTAAGTAAATTACAATATAATTATTCTTTAAAGAAACAATAAACCACAATATGAGTTTTATTTCTAAATCACTTTCAAAACAATTAAATTTCAGAATCAAAGCATTAAACACTTTCAATCACTTTAATTTCAATAAGGAGATCAATATACAAATGCTATCAATAAAATCATTCAGTACACTTTTCAATTCCAATCAATTCTGGCCCACTAGAATACTAAACATATACGGACTGGAATATGGGTCAAGCTCCCAACCCCCAGGACGAACCCTGAGGAGGTACGTATCTCCCAACTCTAGGACCGTGGGTACGGAACCTAGAGAGGTACATAGCTCCCTATCCCAGGAACGAATCCTTGGGAAGGTACATTAACTCCCAACCCCCGAGACGAATCCCGAGGAGGTACGTATCTCCCAGCCTCTGGACGAATCCAAGAGGAGGTACATCAATATCATCAATATCAATCAATCAATATCGGCGCAGTACTGCTCAATAAAACCCAGCTGGTATACCAACCTCCTATATCCACTTCTATGTCTACGTATCCTAGGGCCGTTTCAATAAACTATTTTCACAATAATCACAATATAGTACAAATCATGAACAATAGTCATGCGAGCAATATTTTTCTCAAATCACAACAATCGAAATGTTCGAAAACGAAATTGAAATACAATCTATCACAAATCAGTCCAAAATAGTCCAAAATAAAGATATCAACATCGATTTTTCATAAACTCAACAATAAAGACAATAAACAGTGTTCATACGAAAATCAAATGCGAGAAATCTCTACAAAATCGAAAACGAACCAAAAACAATGACGAAAAACGAAAAATGAAAACGATAACAAAACAATAACGAATATTTTCGTAACGATTTCGAAAACAAACGTACACCTACTTGGAATCCGTGTTTTCGTTCGAGAATCGCGGTTTCACGATTTCGTTTTCCCTTCCCTTTTCTCCTTCTTCCTCTTCTTCCTCTTTTTCTTTTCTTTCTTCTTCTTCTCTCTTTTTCTCGGTCACTCTCTCTTCTCTTTTCTGTTTCTCTCGACCTCTCACTCTCTTTCTCTTTTCTCAACTGTTTTCTGTGGCTTCCACGAGAAGCCAAAATTTTTTTTCATATTTTTGTCGCTACCGCGACCGCCGTCGCGACCTGTGGTCGCGGCACCAGGTCGGGATGCTCACTGGAATGCGCGCACCGCCTTCGTCGCGAGCGCGCCCTGGTCGCGCGAATGGTCGCGTTGCTCTCTGCCTGTTTTTGACAATTTCGTCGCGAGCAGTCCATCGTGACCTGTGGTCGCGGTGGCTGGTCGCGTTGCTCACTGCCAGGTTTTGCCATTTTCATCGCGAGCAAGCCATCGCGACCTTGTGGTCGCGGTGACTGGTCGCGGTACTCACTGCCAGATTTTTACGTTTTTCACCGCGAGCGAGCTGTCGCGACCTGTGGTCGCGGTGACCAGGTCGCGATGCTCTCTGGTCCAGTTTTCCAATTTTTCATTTTTCATTCTTCATTCATTTTTCATTCATTTTTCATTTTTCATACATTTACACCCCCTCAAATAGTAAAAATTTATTTTTCACATATTTCATATATAGCAAAAATTCATCACCCGAAATCCGGGATGTTACAGCTCCCAACTAGCGCTTTTCTTCTCCTAGCTTTGTCCATCAGGAGGCGCTACCTCAGCTAACGCTTTTCTTCTACTAGTTTTTTCCATCAGGTGGCGCTACCAAGAGGCGCTACCTCAGCTAGCGCTTTTAGGTAGCGCGTTTTGGCACGAATTCATGTGTTCGTTTCCTTCTCAAAGTCTTTATTAGGGAAAGCTATAAATAGAGACTCAATCAATTAGAATAGGGGGGTCAAAAATTCTAGGGTTTGGAGGCAACATCTTCGTTCCGCATCGCATTCGTCATCAATTTCGCATCACCTCGGAAAGCAATCGATTGGGAATCAACAAAGTTTTCTAAGATTTCTTCTCCTTTACTTTTTCGTTGTAATTAGTCATGCTAGGATTTAAGAATATAATTGCTTTGTTCTATTACTCAAGCATGAACTAATTTTCCATAGTTAGGATTGATGATGGATCTTGGTTTTATTAATTATTAAATAAAATTAAGTTTTTCTATTTAGATTTGTTATTGATGTGTTGAATAGATATTAGTGTGTTAATTGCTTTCTATTGTGTCTGATTATCACTTAGAATCATCATAGGTGCTTGGGTTATGAACCAACCTAGAGGAGACGCCCACCACGTGCTCGTATTAATGTCTATCACATACTAAATTACATGGAGATATAGTAATTGGTTTGTGTTACTTGTTTTGTATTTATTTATTCTTAATGTGTTCTCGTGCACTTAGTAGTCATCGAGAGATAGGGTATTGGTGTGCGATAGAATAATTTTGGTAATACTCGAGAGAGATTATTGGTTAATCTAGTTTAAGCACGCATTCAACCACCGGTAATAAAATCTAGATAGTAACTCATGAGTGTTTGATAATAATAACCAAGTGAAATCGGATATCCTAACGCCTCAATTCCCTTAAATTCGAATCGTAGTTTTTAATTGTTTTTAGTTAATTTACAATTTCTAAAATATTGTTATTCCAAATAGAATTAGGTTGAGTTAATTTTGGTAATTGATATTCATTGTCCTCATGGGAATGATACTCTACTCACTCTTTATTACTTGTGTTGATCTCGTACACTTGCGAGTTGCATAAATTCCGCCTCAGTAACCCGTTTATTAGGGATTATATTATAATTTTTAAAAAAATTAGGGGTGAGATTGTAATTTTACATAAACTACTTTTTCTCAACCCTAAAACACATACTAACAAAAATCAGATTTCATTTTTCTCTTTATCACGCTCTCGCCACTCAGTAGCCGATCAAGTACAGCCACACTAATATGTTCATATGCTGCCTTTATTCTGTCTACGTTTAGGCCTTCAAAAGTTGTTCTTGTATAAAAGCTGGAATAATTAGTAGCATCCATAACAAAATCCATAGGTTTATATTTACCTCATGTAAACTTCTATATTATAGTGTCCCGCTATGGCGCTATCTAAAGGATTTATCTTTTCCCATAGCGAAGATTCTACCACATGCATTAAAAATACATGAATGGTCAATTACAGTAGATTTATGATTATCATCAAATGAGATGAGTCTACCTACTCGTGTTTGTGTAATGTCAGTACTTATAGTAGCTATTCTCAATAACATAAATGGCTTTGGGGCATGGGAAAAGAGTTTGTCCAAGCGTAATTCTTTCTCTTCGATGTCTAATTAAGGAGGAAGATTGCACCAGATTGTAGTTCCAAAAGGGAGACGATCAGGGGCCCAGCCAAGTTTTTTGAAAAAAATATGTTTTATTTATTATATTATTTTTAGAAATTTTTTTAATAAGACCATGTTAGTACAAATAAATAAGTTTAGTCTAATAAGTTGAAAATTTTAATAAGAGAATGTTTTTCTAAACTAGTTAAAAAGCCCAATAAGTCCAAATATAAATAAAATCAATTAAAACAAACAATCTCTTATCTCTCAATTCCACTATCTTTTGTCTCTTTCAACATCTCACTTTCCCAAAAAAAATAATTTTCTCTCTATTTAAAGCTTCAAATTTAATTACTTTTAATTTTATTTTTATAATTTAATTATCTATAATGTATTTAGTTTTAGGTTTTGTATTTTATGATTGAAACTTAAATTTCAATTTTATATGCATTAAAAAATCTTATTGTGTGGTTTCCTAGTGATTCACTCTACTATTTAGAAGTTTAACATTTTTTTTGTCTTATTGATTAAAATATTATATGCATTGTAAATTATAATATGTTGAAATTTATGTATCCTTCATTATTATTAATGAAAATTTCCTCGTACCGTTGAAATTTGACTATTATAAAAAAAAAATTATTTTTTACAAAACAGTAAAACTTTTAAATAGAAAAATAAAATTTAAATTATCTCACCCAATGAAAACTTTCTAGCTACGCCCTTGGAGACGATGATGATGAGCTTTCACATTCTCCATGCAACGCAAATGATGATTCATGTGGAAAATCTACTAAGAACTTATCACTTTCAAAGAATTGGATCTGGATGCTGAAGAGCTTCTTTACCATCTTGAGCAGATCATGTGTATCCTTTATTCTTATTTTCCTAATTAGAGGGAATAATAATTAGGTTAAATAGGTCAACCCATGTAACTCGATTAACTAAACATATCATGCCGAATTAAAGGGGGTTAACCCATTTAGATAAACAGGTTATGTTGGGTTGAGTTCTAAACGGGTTCGTGTCGTGTCAGGCTAAGTTCAACCTCAACCCACGAACCCGTTTTGCTAGCGCTAATTAAAGCAGGTGTAGAATTCAAAGTCCCCGGATCTAGAGATCTGGTGTCCTGGAGAAGTTGAAGACCCCATATTAAAAAATCTTTCCAGGATTTCCCGCCAAAGGTTAGCCTTTGATCCAAAACATAAAACCTCTCCCCCAATGAAGGGGAGGGGAACGCCCCCTATAAGAAAAGCCTATAAGTCAACTATAAAAAGTCAACAGTTATAAATGCGCAAAATAAAAGCCCAAAATGTCATCCACATTATATCTTAACAAAATGATCGCTAGTATCTTCTATTTAACTGCCACATGGGATGCTAGCGGAACAATCTCAAGCGGCAGCATCCTAGCCCTCCAGGGCGTGGACATCACACAATATGTATTATAGGAGAAAAGCAATCAAGAGCTGATATGGAGGGACATGATATTGTTCGACCAAAATTCTCTCACTTTCCTCTTCTGTCACGTTGGAACTCTACAAAGTCTTCAGCACACTTGGCAGCCCCGTTAACCTACTGTATTTGACTAGCATACCTAGTGAAAGCTAACACATCTTGATGAAGTTGTTAAAACACCTTTGAATCCTCCAAATCCTTAAGTCCTCCCAAATCCTGTTTTTCCCCACTTCAGATTTACCTATGCTAGAACCAGTTCCATTAACATCATGCTTTTTCCTCAAACCTCAGTGATTCTCAGCTTTCTCCTTATTGATATACACACCCTTTTGAGGATTGTTAATATCTTTCATGTTAGCCCATTTCCTAACTTCATTGAGACTAGCCTTCTTACCCCCAACCCTCGTTCCTATAGTTTTTCTTACTTAAATTTGTGATCTCAGATAGAGCTAACTTTTTTCCCCTGACTAACTTTCATTTGCTTACCATTTGCCTTGCTAACAGTAGCTTCCTCCAACAACCTCTCTACATCCTCACTAAGAGCCTCAAATCGTGAGCCCCAAGCTCTGTCCAAAGAAACATTGCTTGTATTAGCATACTTACTAGGCTTCCCACTTTTATTGTAAGCCTTCTTAAAATTCCCACCCATATTAACACCCTTCGAATTAATAGCAGTACTAGCAACTTCAACAGGAAAATGTCATACTTTCAAGTTACCACCCTGATTCGTATTAGGAATCCCAGATCTTCCTCCATTACCATAAAGATTATTGTTACGCCTTTTTGTACCCGCAAGTATACGGGGTCAGCACAAGTAATACAATGATGAGTAAATTATCGTCTCCACAGGGATATTTAGGCGTTGAGTACTAAAGTTAATTAAGTCTATTTCTATTTGGACAATCGGATGGTTTAAAATAAGATAACGAAAGATAAAACGAACAAACATAAAACATAAAATAAACAACCAAATTGAGAGATGAGCTAGGATATTTGAATTCACCTAATCCATCAAATTGTATTTCATGAAAGCACATTGTTGTAGTTTAATTATTCATGTTGATGATCGTGTTTATCTAAATTATCCAAAGTCCCCTCTCGAGATAAATCAGACCTATTACAACATACACTAATATCCTATCTCTCGATGGTATATCCAAATGCATGAAAATGCATTAGTCACAATAAACACCCTATATGATCACACAAGCAAATGAGTATATCTCTATCTAATTCTACTTGTGGTGGACATTACATCGAGCACGTTGTGGGCGTCTCCTCTCAGTACATAACACATAACTAATTTATCATCTAAATGTAGGCCTTCACATTCAAAAGCATTAAGCATAATAATACCACTCAACAACATAATAATCAACCACAACAAATTAAACAATCAATTCATTCAAGTTTCATATAAAAGGATCCATCAAAACCCTAACTTACAAGTTTAGTTCATAATCAAATATTTACAACTAAACATGTTTTCTAATTAATAAAGAGAGTTACAAACAAGAAAATAAAGAAGGAAAGGGATAGAAAAACTCTAGGTGTGATGAACTTTCGTCCTCCTTCTTTTGTGAATTTGTCTAGCTTCCACTTTCTCCAAATCCAAGCTTGATGGTGAGATTTTGGCTCAAGGATTGAATCCAAATCCTCTTATTTCTAAGGTGATCTTCTTCTCCCCTCTTTGCCTCTTCTCTTCTCTCTTGGTCTCCTCTTGGTCATCTCCTTAGAGCCCTAGCCGAACTCCCTCTCTTTTCTCCCTTTTTCTACTTATAGGCATTGGAAAGAAGGTTTATCGTGTCGCATCGGGACCGTGGGTCGCTACTACTGGTCGCGACGCTGTGGTTGCGGTACTTACTGCCAAAAAATTGAAGTTTCATCACGCTCGGCGTATCGCGACCAACGGTCGCGGTACTTACTGCTCCAAATTTCAGGATTACGCACTGTTACAAAAATGACCATAACTTCCTCTAGAAAACTCCAAATCACAAACTGTAAAATACATTGGAAAGTAGACATCTATATCTTTCCATACATATAAAGCTAGAAACCCAGTTCATTCTCTAGAATTTATGGTGGCCTCCGAAACATGACTCGCGACTTAACTCGCCACATGAAAGTCGTGAGTCTGCGCACTGTTGTGAAAATGAGCATAACCTCCTCTAGAAAACTCGGAATCACAAACCGTAAAATTTTTCGAAAAGTAGACATCGTGACCTTTCCAGAAATATAAGACTCTCAACCCAGTTCATCTTGTAGAATTTATGGCAGCATCCAAAAGATGACAGCTGTGCACTCCCAAATCTTCAATTTAATCCACCAAGGTTCTTCAATTACGCACAAAACCTTATTACCCGCACACTAGATAAAAACATTAAAAACAACCGATAATTACCCGAGAATGGAACACAAATAGGTGAATAAAGGTACTAGTGAAGGTCCATTTTTTATCAAGAAATGGAACCAATAATCATTGTTTCTCCTACCAGCCTTGTTGTAAGAACATGAAGCCAAGGACCATAAGGGAGGACCTTTGTAGGCATTTGGACTTCTTCAGTAACGCTACTGTCCTCATATCTCTTCTTTATTCCTTTTAAACACAATTCCCTACTATACCCAAACTTGCAACATTTGATGCAAATAACACCTAACCTTTTTCATACTTAACCTTGATTAATATGTCATCGATATTAAGAGTACATTTCAGCAGTTGAGAGATGGAGTACATTTCAGCAGTTGAGAGATGTCAATCTCCACACAAATAAGAGCAAATCTCCCTCTCACTTGAGTCTCAGTTATAGATCTACCTTGTAACTGGTTCCCAAAACGTTACCCATACTCCATGACAAATAAACATTAATCCACTCCATTGGTAACTTCGATAATCTAACCCAGATTGGCATGCTCTGGATTGCTTCCTCACATCGAACGAGGTTCGGCCGCCATCTCTGAATCTTGGGTATTGATTAGCGATTACCCACGGTCCTCTAGTAAGAATGAATACCATATCCTCTTGCATCCGAAATCGGGCCACAAAATAACCATCTTCGAGATCAGTAAGATGCCATTGATCAATTAGAGACCATTTTTATTTCAATTTGTGCAACATGAAATTAAGGGTGTGTGGGTGCCCCATGTTTTTCAAAATCAAAGCATTACTCCATGGTTTATGTAACTTCCTCTTCAATTCTTCAGAAAGCTTCATCGCTGGACCGTCTGACCCTTCCACGATAGTAATGTCTTCTTAATCGATTTACAATTTCTCCCTCACAGTTCCAAATCTAGTTTAGCTACTTGGGCTAGCCATGCTCATTAACTTATACTTGAGGCTCTCCACTATTGACTTTCTCATTCCCTGAGCTTAAGAATCAAATCGAGCTTTTTTTGAGCTCAAGGTAGCCTCTGGGTACTTCTACCTCCTTTTCCATATTGATCGCCCTTTTTTGAGCAGCAAATACAAAGACTACATCCCAGAGAAAATGATGAAAAACTAGAAGTGCATTGATATGAACTCATTAGGTAGAACTCACCTTTAAAAACCGGCTTGTAAGAGGAGGGTGCCTAGCAAGTTATATACCAACCACTAATCCTATACTTAGTGAATGTGGGATCGTAATAGTCCAACCCGATTTCGCAGCCGACGTCCACGGTGGCCCATCATTCCCAGCTAAGTGATTTTGTGGATCCTGCATCGGGTAGCCGCCTTCCCCAGGTCGCCCCATCATTACGTCATGCGTGCGGATACACGTGGTACAGGCTATGATACCACTTGATATGAACCCCACTAGGTAGAATTCACGTTTAAAAACCGGTTTGTAAGAAGAGGGTGCCTAACAAGTTATATACCAACCACTAATCCCATACTTAGTGGATATAAGATTGTAACATATGTGGAATCTAGACGTTGACCACATATCTCACTAGTTCACACCTTGCGTTCAACTAACAATTTTTTGTCTTATAAAAATAAAACAATTAGCGACAGAGAATTATATGCTTCATTTAGTTACATAATAAAGATCACAATGCCTAATCAATCAATTGTATATTGATAATAATTTTCAACGGAGATGGTCAAGGGCAAGAATTCGACCATCATCATGGTATGCCGTCCAACATGGGATCCGACTACAATACTGGGACATAAAATGGTGGGTATCAGACCCACCACTTTTTGTGTGCAACAACCGGTTGAAATCGGTGGTTATAATTATAATATATAATATATATTTATGATATAATATATATAGACTAATTTAATAATAAATAATAAAAATATTAAAATACAAAAATTAAAATACATAAAAATTTAAGAGCTAATTGCATTGACCTCCCCTAAGGTTTTGCCAATTACAAGCGGAGTCAACTTTATCGTTTATTGACAAACACATCCACAGACCTTAGTAAAATTTGATAAAATTTGGACAAACACCTCCCATATTCAGGGGAGGTCTTTGTCAAAAAACCCAAAAGTTGAGTAACGGGAAGGGAGGTCTTTGTCAATAAACCCAAAAGTTGACTCCGCCTGTAATTGAGCAAACCTCAGGGGAGGCAGACGTTATTTAAATTCAATAAATAATGAAAATACTAAAATGCATAAAAAATTGAATAAATAAGGAAAATACAAAAATACATAAAAATTAAATAATAATGAAATTACTAAAATAAATAAAAATTTAATAAATAATGAAAATACTTAATTCATAAGTATTTAATAAATATAAAAGTTATTTTTTAATTGCAATACAATTTTTTTATTTTTTTCACATGATTTTTTAAAAAAAGTTGTTGAACTAATCAATTTGTGAATTTATTAATTTGTTCGCGTTATAAATTAGTTCGTGAGAACAACTTTTGACTTTTGAGAACCATTTTGACGTTGGACATAATATTAAAGTTGTTATCGGGAAAAAGTTAACGTTGAGAACAACTTTAACATTGGTGGGAACAACTTTAATGTTCCCACCAACGTCAAAGTTATTTATGGGAACAAATTAAACGTTTACGTTGGAATAAGTTTGACTTTTGAGAACAACTTTAACGTTAGGAGTAACGTTAAAGTTGTTCTCAGGAACAAGTTATTGTTGGAACAATTTTGACGTTGGTGGGAACAACTTTAACGTTCCAACCAACGTCAAAGTTATTTCGGAAAAAATTTACATTATAAAAGGGGAAAAGTTTGATTTTTGTAAACAACTTTGACGTTGGTTCGAACGTTAAAATTGTTCCCAGAAACAACTTTGATGTTAGTGGAAAAATTTTAACGTTCTAACCAACATCAAAGTTGTCTCAGGAACAACTTAATCTCACGAACTAAAAAAAAAAAATTATTTAATTTTTTTAGTTCACTGACCAGTTTGTGAAAGGTGATTTCTCATGAACTAAAAAAAAAAATTAGTTTTATTTTTTTTATTTTTTTAGTTCGTGAGAGAACACCTCTCACGAACTGATCAGTACGTCAGAGGTGGTTTTTCACGGGCTAAAAAAAAATAGTTTATTTATTTATTTTTAGTTCGTAAGAGACCACCTCTTACGAACTTTCCAAAATTTAAATTTGTGATCATCTTTGGAAAATCCGGGTATTGGATATCTATAGGCTGGTTTTGAGATGAATGGGGTTATAGTCCACAAGAATTTGACGTACGATTTCATTTTGCGGACATTAATAGCTAGTTTATTTGCAATAAATTTTTTTTTTATCACTTATGTGACCATTTCAATGTTTTAACAATTTTCTATTTTCTTTTGGATGTATGGTAATAAGATTTTCAATGATTTATTCTAATTGGATGTTGGATATCTAATGACCATTTCAATGTAGCTATGATGAGGCCTTTTAATTTTCTTTTAGTCGTGATGGCCTAATTGGATGTTATTTGTAACAAACTTAGGCCCCGAAATCAAAATAAAGCAGAAAAATAGATACTATTTCACAATGGCTAGGTGCTATTTCAGAAAAAAAAAAAAAAAAAAAGGTGCTATTTTAGAAAAATAGATGTTATTTCACAATGACTAATATTTCAAAAAAATAGGTCCTCTTTAAAAAAAAAAAAGGTGTTATTTCATAATGACTAGATGCTATTTCAAAAAAATAGGTGCTATTTAAAAAAAAAATAGGTGCTATTTTAGAAATATAGGTCCTAAATCATCCATGTTAATCAATCAGTTTGTGTCATCCAAATGACTTATTTTAAAATTTATAAATTTCTAAACGATATATATATATATATATATATATAATTTAATGGAATTAATATATATATTTTATAATCACAAATTATATATACATATTAATATTTTGCACACATTTAACGAAAATTTGATTATAAAAATAAATAAAAAATAAATAAATCTGATGTTGTGCGGTGCCACATTGGAGGTGGTTCCTTGCAACAATGGATCGTACATGGTGGATGAAAGATCCCTGAAAACAACAACATTAATGAACATTGAGAGTAGTAAAAATCAAGTTCCTCACACTAAAAGAAAAAAAAAGAAATTGAGGGCAGAACATCAACCTTATCTGCTCCTCTGCCATTTAAAATCAAAACAATTAACAACAAATAACCATTAACTTTTAATAAACTAATTAAAAAAAAACAATTATTGTCAGCTTATTTAAAAGTGTGACCAACAAGATATGAAACAAATTTATTTATCAATTAGTGGCACAAAATGCAGCCACAAGAGTTTAAATAAAATGGCACTGCATAAAGAAATAAAGAAAAAAGCTAAAATGATGGTTCATTTTGGTACTTTGTCTTAAGCAATAGAAAGCATTAATAATAATAATAATAATAAATAACATAACAAAAGTAAGAAAATGAACCTCAACAAGAGCAACGAAGGTGGCCATCATCGTGGCGAAGGCTTCACCAGCATCAAATGATGGAGCTCCCCACTGAAAGGGCCACAAAAGTCTTATCCTACAAAATCATAATTACCAATTTCATGGATTTATAATTCTAAATTAGATTAATTAACATATAAACAGACAGCACCACATGCAATTGTTCAAACTATCAGCACTTCCTTTAAGCGTCATTTTAGCAGTTGAAGGTTCCATCTTATCGTCAATCACAAGGATACATATCCCACGTTCATCAATGCCTCGACAACCAACACGATCACTCATCTATATGCACTCTCTACTGGATATGCACAATCAAACTCAATAAAAAATAAATTTACTACTGTTGATGTGCGAATTCGATCAACATAGTAAATCGGTGAATATGGAAAAACTAAAGGATTAAACTCATAAAAAGATTGACACAAGAGATTTTAAAGTGGTTCGGCTTAAGAGAATGCCTACATCCACTGTTCTTGATATTCGAGTCGAACTCGTTGGGTGTATTGTGGAGCTCGCTTAGGTAAGTGTTTTCTGAAAAAATTGGTAACCTTTGTAACAGTGATAACCCACTCATTTTATAATACGAAAGGGTGGGAATCATCCTGTTTTAGATGGAATCTGATTACATAAATTAAAGGCAAAATTCTATCCCTTAATAAGCGTGATTTAGTTTAAATACAATTACTGATTGTGAGGAGTCTGCTAGTTGACCGGGCATGAGTTCTATATTCTCGTGATTCTCTCTTTAATTGAGGCTCCGGGCTGCGTCATTTGCGAGCTATGGGTTTCGTGGTTAGCGAACTGCGGGCTGTCTCATCTGCGAGCAGTTAGCTTAGCGAGGTGCAACACTGAGACTCCTTTACTGTTTGTTTAGAGCTTCTTCCTTCGTTGTACGTTGGGTCAGGGCTTATTTCGATTTATAGCGAATCTTCGGCCCTTTACGTGTGTTGGGCTTTCGCTGGTGGTTTTAGCAGTTTGGGCATAGTGTAATTTAACACACAACATTAGTCCCCCAGCTTTTAGCTTGATATCTTCGAGGTGGAAGTTGAAAAGTTTTCCGGTGGGTTGTATTTTCAGCGGGCTGCCATCCGCTCGCCTCATGGAGAAGCACGTGAGTCATCTTTTGAAGTTGCTGGTTCCCAGGTCCAAAGGCGGTTGCTATTTTAGTAAGTGGGTTAAGTCATGTCAACCGCTACGTCTGTTCAGTACATTAAATGCATGTGTTAAATCAGTAACCTTTCGAGTATCCCGCCATATTCCAAGGTTGAATAGCGGCTGTAGATCTCCTTCCAAGTTATTATTGCTTTGATCCAATGGTTTGAGTTCTTCGTCTATATATATGGTTGTTCGTGCTCTTTTCTTCATTCTTTGCAAACTTCTTGGAAATTCTTCGTTTCTTTCTGCTGATCATTTTTGGAAAAACAATAGGGTTGTGCTTAATCTTTTGTTAGTCTTGGCCTCCGGTGGACGTTTTCAAGGCTTCGTGCTCGTCTGTGTGATCGAGTCCGCCACTTTTCTTTGTTTGCTGCGCTTGTTACCTTTTGCTTTCTTTCGCAGTGAGTCTTCTATTCTTCTCTTATGTTTTTCGATATAAGCCTTTCGTTGTTGTTGTCTTCTTTTTTGAATCTTCTGTCTTGAACTCGCGTGCCTGGGTTTTCTGTAGGTGCCTGAAAACTGTAAAGCTCTTTTTTTTTTGGGCAATTGTGACCCTCTGGTGCCTTTGGTCGCTAGGGGGTCATGCTACTTCAAAGAGGTGCCCTGGGGGCAATCGTACTCAACCAGGTCGATAATCTTGACCATCTTGGAGAAGTGGAGGTGGTAAACGGTGTGGAGATACTGGACAGTCTCCCTGGGCTGCTTATAATGTGTTGCGCTAAAAGAAAGATGTTTTCGCATCGTCCCCCTCCAGGATCTATCTAGGGAGTCTGAAAGCTATAGCGGATTCCTTTCAATTCCCCAATGGTTACCAGTTGTTGGTGCCTACTATAACTGATGGGGCTGCTTACCCTTCTCCTGGTTTTGTTGCTGTCAGCCGTCACCACCTGCTTGCGGGCTTAAGGTTCCTCATCGATGTGCTGAACCTCCTGAAGCTCGCTCTCATGCAGGTTACCCCTAGGTCGTATGGCTAGCTTCTCACCCTCTATCTCTAAATCAGGAGGAATAAGTTTCTCCTTCCTAGTGACAATGCTATCAAATATTGTTTCACCCTGAGACAGTGCCCCTTGCTAAAGGGTTCGCTTGAAGATGCCCTCCATGACATGATGTATCATCTGGTGGTGCGGGCTAGTGAGTATAGGGAATTGCTACAGGTGAACTCCATTGCGAACACCGGGGACTACAAAGTGAACTATTTCTTTGTTAAGGGCCCCAAAATCGAGCTCTTATAAAATAAGAGCTCCGTGCTGAAGCCCAGTGAGTTGGTTCTATATATTGTTTTCCTTGTCCGTGCTACGTACTTATCCTTTCCTCTTTTGTTTGCAGACGGAATGGGCTCAAACCCTTTTCTTTTTAACGAGGAGAGAGAGACGCTTGGTGCTCTCACTGCCTTGATCCTGAGGGACCCGAGGGAATTCACTGCATATAAGCAGGTCATTGAGGAGCTCTTGGTGAACTTTAAGCTTGCTCCTAATCGCGGGCGGGGGGGGAGGGGGGGGGGGGGGGGGGGGGGGGGGGGTGTTATAGTGGCTTGTAGAGCAGGGTGTTGAGGCTACTAGTTCCCGTGCAGCTCACCCATTAAGCAAAACTCAGGGGGGCGCTGAGCAACAATAACAACAGCGCCCACAATAGGGCCTGATAGGAAGCTTGAATATAAAGAAATATCTTTTGACCAAGAGGGCGACTGGAACCTCTCTTCTTGCTGCTCCTAAAATGACCAAGTTGGGGAGGTCCAATAAGAGCGACCAGCCCCTGGAAGGTTCTGCTCGTAAGCTTTCGCCTTCTTCCGTAACTATTGGGGGTGCTCGTAATAAGGGGAAAGGGATTGATTTTTATGACTCTGCGGAACATCCTGTTCAGAGGTAGATGCCTGGCTATTCTGCCGTGGTGGGCCAGGCTACTTTCCCATCCTCAAGTCGGGGCCTTGGTGCGGTCACGCAGGAGTACCTTAAGCGAGCTACGATGCTCTATGAGGAGTTCCTTACTGGGGGCTTGAGCCAGCGGATTGAGGAGTATGAGGGTCTATATCTTCGCCACTCACTAGCTCGTCATGCTCTCCTGGTAAGCTGCGTGTTTATATGCTTTTCTCATATTTGTTACTTCCTACGACCTGTTCACCTTTGCTTCTATTTTTTTTAGACCGCTTGCTTGTCATATAAAAACAGGCTTGAATCTGAGGAAAATGACGCGGAGATGAGAGTTCTTCGTGATGAGCTCCTAAAGACGAAACATGAGCTTGCTGTTGTGGAAGGAACTGGCGGCGAAACTTGAAAAATCACGAGCCCGCGAGAGGGCCCTGGAGATGGAGATGAAAGAAGCTGCTACATTGGACGAAAAGCAGACCGAAGCCGAATAGGCCTGTGGAGAATTGGCTTAAGCCTAGGGACAACTGGGGAAATTAGAAGAGGGCTTGGCCAAGAATAAGGAGCAGCTCGCCCATTGGGAGAAATGCTGGGAAGAGGAGAAAGCAGTCGTGATTGACGAAACCCAACCATAGCATCTGGCTCCGTCATCTGCAGTTTCCATTAGACTTCTTAGGTTCTACTGTCAGGGAACTAATTGAGAAGCTTGAATAGCTGCGAGCCGCGGGTGCTATCGAGGTGCCTGAGGAGGATCGGGGTGCTCAAGGTAGAAATGATGGTCAAACTTAAGGGTCTTTCGCCTGGCTGGATCCGATGAACCTCTTCCTCATCTTCCAAGACTTGCTGCCTTCTTGCATCTGCGTACATCGTTTTTGGCAAGTTCCTCGTATATTGTGACCTCCCCATTTTCTTCTTGTCCTTCGCCTATTACGAATTTCTCACCTTCACCATAATTTTCCATTCTTAACCGAGTTCGCTCCTCTTCATCAGTGTAGACTTCGCACATATCAATCTCTCCATCCTTTGTTCCTCCTCCATGTGACTGTCGTACGCCACCGTGAACTCAAACTTTTTCTGAGGCAGAAGGATTACAGTAGATGACTCACTCTCCGTACCGTAAGCGAGCTTCTTTGCTCGACTCCTCAAGCATGGTAGTGAACTTGAGATATGTAAGCATTTCTACACAACGCCTCAAGTACGATTGTGAACTCGAGCTATACGGGCTTCTTAATGTGACACCTCAATCAGGGTGGTGAACTCGAGCTTGTTCTGTGGTGGAATTTCAACAATAAGAAAACATTTCTCCCCACTGTATGCAAACTTCTTATTATCAAGTTCAGATGAGTAGGTTTGATGTGGTTTTGTCAGACAGTTTCCTCTTGCTTTCAATGGCTCCGTTATCATTGCCAGAAATGGAAAGTGTACTGGTAGAGTGTTGTAACCTGGGTTCTGAAACATACTTCAAAGTGACTTGTCAGCAAACTGAGACACCGGCCACTGCTGCTTCTTAATAGCTCTTGACTTCTCTTTAAGAGAATCGCGCTTGTATTCGAGCTGCCCTTTTTACTGATTATATTGTTGTAATTTCCTGATTGCGATGATTCTTTATATCTGACTTTATTGTAATCTTAGTCCGTTCTATGTCTCTAATAATAAATTCTATTTTTCCTAAATGTCGCCCTATACTTATGCTTTTTCTTTATCAGCTTTATATAAATATGTGTTCAAAAACTTTTAATAAAGTAAACTCGAAGCGTATGCATGTACGATGATAGAACCTGATTAGCGACCTTCTTTGGGGGAGTCGCGGCGGGCTTTTAGCTCATGTAATCCTTCCACTGGGTGTTCGCAAGCGACTTTAGTCATTTTAAGGTCTTACAAGCTTGTTCCTTCGTTGATGTTTCTTGAGCTTTGCCTGGCTTTTTCGGGGGTTGACTTCGCATGTTGGAGAGCTGAAGAGCTTCTCGTGTTGGCGAGTCTTGTCAACCCTTAGCGCAGCTCTTGGGGGAGACTGGCTATTGTAGGTGCTAGCTATGCTAGTTTGAGGGCCTGCGGTCTCTTGACAAAATTTCGCTAATTTATACAGCTCCTCGGGGAGACTGTTTGCCGTGAGTATTGACTTCGCTGCTTTTGGGGCTCTTTGGCAGCCCAGGTCGGCTAGTCTCTGTTAATATTTAGGCAGGTATGGAGGGATTCCACCTTGAGTGTTTATATTGGCTCCGTTAGTTTGAGAACTCGTTAGCCCTCAGGTAGGCAGGTACTGCTAATGTCTACAGCTCTAGGTCTATCACCTCGAGCATGTCTATTGACCCTACTTGTTAGAGAGCCCGTGCGCTGTCAGCGTGGCGAGTTTTGCCAATGTATATACTCAGTTTTTTGGCAAGCTTATAGGTTTGAAAGTATGAGACTTTCTCGTTAATGAGCCCATGGCGAGCTCGTAGGTTTGAAAGTAGTAGACTTTCTCGCTAACGGGCCCGTGAGAGGCGATTCGTCATTGCCGAGGGAGGAGATGTAATTAATTTTTTTTATCTGATAATCCCCCTGGCCCCCTAAGGTCGAGCGGATAATATTGATGCAAGAACTTTATGATAGAAAAAATGTCTCTTTAGTGATTGAGATAAATTTTACAGAAGACTTTTTAGGCTTTTTTGTGTTATCTCGTAATGTCCGGACCTTGTTGGCCTTTGGTGGAGTGATGAGCCCTTTCTTTGTGGTTATTTTTACTGGGTGCGGCCAGCGAGTGCGTCATTGTCATTGGATGGGGGTTGCGGTCGCAGCTTTGGCTTTAGCTGCCTTCTCCTTAGTGCCAAATCTGATCATCTTTACATAGCACGACTTGGCCACCTTTTGCTCCTCATATACATGTCTCACACCTGTTGGGGTTGGGAATTTCAGGGTTAGGTGTTTTATAGAGGAGATCACCTCTAGATCGTTGAGAGCGGGCCTCCCCAGGACGACATTGTAAGCCGTGGAGAAGTCGATGGTCAAAAAATCGGCCATAGTGGTTGCTTGGCGACCTTACTCTCCCAGGGTGAGGGGTAGGTGTTATCCCTTTTGGTTACCCGCAAGTGTACGGGGTCGGCACAAGTAATAAAAGATGAGTCCAAGTATCGTTCCCACGAGGAGATTAAGGGTGTTGGCTACTCAAATTTACTAAGTCTATCTTTATATGAATGAATTAAAATAGTAGTGATAACTTTATAGATTTATGTCTAAGTAACCTATGATATTAAAAAGCAAAAAGGGGTTTAATCAAAGCAAGAAGGAACTAGGGAATCCGATTTCACTAAATATTACCTAATGATTGAAATTATTATATAAGGATGCCTAAGTTAATCGGTTGATGATTATTCTAATCAAATATCAAAAATCCTCTCTCTCGGCAAATCGAACCTATTCCACATATACTAATACTCTATCTCTCAATGGTTATCAAAATGTATGGGAATGCATTAACATATAAAAGCATGTCAAATATCACATAGAATAAGCCAATATATCTCTATTTAACTCCTAAACTATGGTGGTAATTTATCGAACACGTTGTGGGCGACTTCTCTCGGTACTTAACCCACAACAACAAGATTATGCTAAACAGTGATCAATCGTATAGCAATCAATAAAGTATTAACAAGCCACTCAACCAATATAACTTAAATCATCCAAATATGCATATACTCTCAATCAAAATTCATATTCAGATTCATCATCATCCCTAGTTAAAAAATTTAGTTCATAATTAGATAATCAAAATAATACATGTTGTTCAACATTAGAGTCATGAATAAAGAAATACAATAAAGGAAGAAATAACAAAAAAGAACTCTCGATGTGAAGACTCTCGTCTGATTTCGTCTCCGGTGAACTCCTCCGTTGATAATCTGGATTCCTTGGTTGATCCTGGTTCTGGAAAATACACTACCGCCACTTGCGCAACGTGCGGCCCATGTCATGGGCTAAGTCATGAATGCCTCGGCCTGGATTGCCAAATTGCTCTGCCGCGACTTGTGCAAGTAGCGGCTCAAGCAGTGGGCTAAAACGATGTAGTTTTGCCTGAATTCTCCCGAACTTTCCATATGGCCCTGATTACCTGCACACTTCAGAAAAACATCAAAAACACCCAATAATCACCCAAAGACGAACAAAAGTAAGGAGAGATAAAACCTCATTTTCAGTAAGAAATGGTGTTAACAATACCCCCAAACCCAACTTTTGCTCGTCCTTGAGCAAAAATTAGAAAACACATAAACGAAGCAAACGCAGAAACACTATCAAACACAAATAAAAACTCAACAATAATGAAAATAAAAACTAGCCTAAACCACTTTCGTAGGTAACATGATGGCACTTTGCATATGCCACAAGCCTTTAAACCCCTAAGTGTCTCTAGTGGACGCGTTTTAGTCTCGTGAGGGTTTACCAACTGTGATACCGATAAACACAATTCTAAACATCAAAGAACAAGCATTTTGCCAAGTGCAACAGTCTTAAAACAACAACTTGCAAAAACAATAAGTACGAAATGAAAGCCTTCATTCAAGAAATTTTGCATCACTTGCCACGCACAAGCCAACACTCCAAGACTCTTTGAAAAGAAGCACGAAAATGATCAACTACTAGGATCGAATTCGCCTTGACTCTAAACATCTCAAGTTAATTTCACTCGAAAGTCACTCAGAACCTATGTATCACACTTATCAAGTACATGCGGAAAGAGTTTAAGCTAAAAAATTACGAATACACATCGCATGTGCATATTAATTTGAATAACGCTAATATATCACAAAAATATCTCATGGATGGAATTGAACATTAGGAATATGATATCACGGTGCAAACCTATATGCTAAAAAACTAGACTCCCCATAAGATCAGTATGTCTTTAAAAAGGTTGTAATGGGGCTATTAGGTGATGGACTAAGAAAGAAACGGAAAACGGAACACAAGAGCTTGATCATATTAAGAGAACACTTAAGATTTTCAATACCTTCCCCATTCTCTTCTTTTGACATTCTTATGCAACAAAATTTGCTTGATTCCTTTTGTTTCTTCTTTTCTTTTATTTTCTTTTTTCCCTTTTTTTTAAACATAAACTTCACTCACCACAACAATAGCAACACAACCCTTGCATACTTCTTGTGATTCAACCCATTCAAAAATTCTCTTTTCTTTCCATCTTAATACGATTCAAGCTAAAAGGTATAGCGATTTCAAACGCAGAGCCTGGTTTTTGATTTTAAGTATTTGGCTTCAAAATGGCTATTGGAGCACACACAAGGGTAAGATGAATTTTTAGTTTTTTGATGACTCAACATGCATAGCCTAAATCACATCTAATAGGGAGAACCAGCTAAAACACAAAGCTTAACACAACGATATCATTCATGAGTTCAAACATGCTCAATACAAACCTAAATGAGATCAATCTAAACAATCGTATTGAAGACAAGTGTGTGAAGAGTAGAAACAAGAAAACCCTCTGAATAAAATGCTTAGGATCAACAACTCATTTGATATTCTCCACTATTTATCCTAGTTGATCGATCATAACAAGCTTTCAAAGAAAGAAAAACAAAGTGTAACAAGATGCGGTGCAAACAACACAAAAAGACAAGAGTGGTCCTTGACAATTTGGTTCTTATTGCAAAAGCTAGCAATTGGCTTCTAAACAGAAAGCACGCACAAGACAGCAATACAAGTTCAAAAATTCTCAGAAGACAGACACAAAACCAGAAAAACAGAAAACACAAGACCATAAAATATAGAAAACAAACAACACAAACACTAAACCAACGAAAAACAAAATAAAAAACAAACAAAAAAAACAAACAAAAAGACAAGAAAACAAAACCTCAGGTGCTGCGGTCGCGGGCTGCTCCTTCGGAGGCTGACTGATCCAACTCAATCTAAGCGGACGATGAGCATATGTCTGCTGCAACATCCTGTCAATGGTATTCAAACGGGTCTCCATACCATCGATACGCCCGTACAGTTGAACGCTGACATCATTAATTCTTCATTCTATTGAAGCTCTCATATCGGTCATTGCTGCTTTTATCTCAGCTATCGCTGCAAGGAACCAGTCTTCGCCCTAAGCGACCGGAATCTGAGCGGGCTCCTGTTCCTGTGGTGTATGCTCCACATCCTCGTCTCCCTCATTAGCCTCGTCAGCTCCCTGTCGCCCCTGCGAGGTTGAAATCCCTACTCATTTCCTCCGACAACATTCTTGTTAATTCCTGCTATCTCACAGAACTACGTGATCAAGTAGGGAAGGGCAAGATCTCTATATTTTGTTTGGCAGCTCCCTGAATTTCTCTGATTACCAGCTGCCCTATATCAATATGTAAACCCTCTTGAAGGCTAAAAAGGTCTGAAGCCACTGGCAATGTAATGGTTGTCCGGTGAGTTTTTGGAAGGATGGAATGGTCGTAGAAGATATGCCAGAAGGCTGTCTCGAGACGCAACTGCCAATAGAGAATGTCCCGATCTTGAAAGCTTCAATAACCTGAGCCATCCATCCTGAGGCTCTTTGCAAGGTCCTGGCTCCAAGCAGTGAAGAACATGTGCTCCTCCAAACCTTCCGGTGCCTAAGGCACATTTGGCACCCCATAGAACTCATTGACAATTTCTGGTGTGAAGGTGATTTGCTGCCCTTGCCACTATCGTCCCCCACACAAAGAAGTCGTCTGGAATCATAGAAGCATAGAACTTCCTAACCAACCTTTCACTGGTGTCATTGGGATGCTGCACAAAACGGTTCCATTGCCGAGCCCCGATGACTTTAGGAATCATGGTTCCCTCCATTGTCTCAACATCATGCCGCATTATAATAGAATAACCATTTTTTTAAATTTCTTCATGCGCTCACGAAACTCGGGATTGACCTTAAGAGGCCTACTTATCTTCTTACGCTGAGCTACCCTAGACGACTCACCGCATTGCGACATTTTGTACCTGCTAAAACAAACACAAAAATAGATAATTGAAATGTACGTGGCGTTGTTATACCTAAGTCTTCCAACGTAGAGTGAGTATGAGGAATGTCTAGGTTTCCAGCTGATATACATTACGAAACACAAAACACGAAAACAGGAAAACGCAAAAGAAAACAACAAAAATTTCAAAACAGAAACTCAAACTTAAAATTAACACTAAAACAGAAAATCACAATCACAATCACCAAAAATGCAAACTGAAAATACAATAAAACAAACAATTGAAAATCAACAAAACCAAAAACAACAATTCTAACACAATCAAAACAACAAAATCCAAAAACAGTGAATATCCAACAAGCAATTCAACTCAAATACTTCTATGATTCTCAAATCTCACCAAACTTCTCCCAAACTTCGAATTTTCACAACTCAATTCACGGCACTTCAAAATTTTTCAACAATCCACCCTTAAATAATCTAAGACTAAAATAAAAGAGAAGAAAATGGAATTAAATTGAAAATACCTTGCGAAGAGTTGTTAAGCCGAGGAAGATGATGGGTGACAATATCCAGCACCTTGAGATGGTTTGAGAGCTTTTTGAGAGCAAAAATTTTGATGAAATGAAGTGTGCGGCGGAATGCTCGAAGCTGCGATGTTATAAGGCAGTCGTGACTTGAACCACGACTTGGGCAAGTCGCGAGTCAAAGAAAATGAGCTGAAAAAGCCCAAAACGCACCGCATCACTAATAGGCTAGGGTTGTCCGTGACTTGCACTGCAACTTGGTAAGTCACGGTTCAAGTTGTGGCAGTTGCTTAGTTTCTGATTCCAGTATGTCCCGCGAGTTGAGCCGCGACTTGTGCCGTGACTTAACAAGTCGCGGGACACATTGGTTCCGCTACACTACAACTGATGTCCAGCTTTTTTCTTCCCCACTTTCCTATCTTCTCTTTATTACTGTTTTAGACCTACTTCAACACCAAAAAGACAACACACAAAACAACTAAAAACACATGAAAAATAATTAGGAAGTCCTAAACATAACTATCCAAAAAATGCAAAAAAAATAAAAATAAAAAAAAAACACAAGAGCAAGAACACAAACAAATTCAAAACACATTCAAAGTTTAAAGAAACTTAGGCTGCCTTCCAAGGAGCGCTTATTTAAAGTCTTAGCTCGACTTTGTGACCCTTCATGTGGAGCTAAGCAATGCAATTGAGGTTTGAGGCTGCATGAACAATCCCTCGATATAAGGCTTCAACCTCTGACCATTAACCTTGAATGTCTCCCCATTTTTGTTCTGAATGTCGGCAGCCCCATACTAGTATACTTTCACCACCACAAATGGTCCGAACCATCGTGACTTGAGCTTTCCAGGAAAAAGCTTCAAGCGGGAGTTGAAAAGCAACACTTTCTACCCGATTGCAAACTCCACCTTCACAATGTGCCTGTCATGCCATCTTTTTGTTCTCTCCTTATAAATCCGTGCTTTTTCATGCGCATCCAATCTGAACTCCTCTAGCTCATTTAGTTGCAAAAGGTGCTTTTCTCCTGCTTGCTACATGTCAAAATTCAGCGCCTTTACTGCCTAGTAGGCTTTGTGCTAAAGTTCCACGGGGAGATGACACGACTTTCCGTACACCAATCTATAGGAGGACATCCCAATAGAGGTTTTGAAAACTGTCCTGTAGGCCCATAATGCATCATCTAACTTCAACGACCAATCTTTCCTGAAGCTGTTCACCGTCTTCTCTAGAATCTACTTTATTTCACGGTTGGAGATCTCTATCTGTCCACTCGTCTAAGGGTGATAAGGTGTGGTTATCCGGTGGGTTACTCCATATTTCTTGAGAAGGGATTCAAACTGCCTGTTACATAAGTGCGATCCCCCGTTACTGACTATAGCCTGCGGTGTGCCGAACCTAAAGAATTTGTTCTTTTGAAAAAATTCAAGCACCACCTTAGCATCATTGGACGGAGTGGCTATGGCTTCCACCCATTTAGAAATGTAGTTGACCGCCACTAAGATGTATTGATTGTGGAAGGATATGGGAAAAGGATCCCATAAAGTTGATCCCCCATAAATCATACAGCTCCACCTCCAGAATTGGGTTCAGTGGCATTTCATTCCTGCGACAGATGTTTCTTGTCCTCTGACACCAATCACATGAGTTCACAAACCTCCGGGTGTTATGAAAGATGGATGGCCAGTAAAAGCTTGATTGGAGAACCTTTGCTACTATTTTTGAAGCGTTGAAATGCCCTTCACACTCCAAGCCAGTAGCAATGCGGGAGAATGTCGTTGATTTTAGTTTCTGGCACATATCTCCTGATAATCCCATTGCACAATATTTAAGCAGGTATGGCTCATCCCATATGTAATACTTGACATCTGCACAGAATTTCTTCCGTTGACAGGAAGATAATTCTGAAGGAACAATCTCGCTCACTAGGTAGTTCACGAAATCAGCATACCGCGGGGTCATGACTGCCTGCAAAACAAAAAGCCTGCACGTCAGGAAATGAGTTATCAATAGGGACAATTACCTTCTCTTCATTGCTGTTGCACTTTAGACGGGACAAATGGTCTGATGGGAGTTTAAGAAAACATTTGATTATCGTATAACATGCGAAATTAGGGTTCAAAAATTTTCTTTTAATTGAAAAACTATTTTTCAATCAAGAATGAGTTCCTGTATATACGTAGAAAAAGACTTTAGATACTACATACCTTTTTCTTGATTTTATTTTTCTGAATCTTTGATTTACCACCAGATCTTTCGAGTTATGACCCGCGATTTGACAACATGTGTGTGGGCATGTCACAGCAAGAAATGGAGGTCACGTGAAAAATGAACGGAGAACCCTTTCTCCCTATGGCCGGCCGCACCTGTAAGAAAAGGGAGAGTCAGAAAAAAAAAACTTTTTTTTCTTTTTTCTCTCTTTGGTGGCCAAATCCTCTTATATTTCTCACTTATGTGTTAGGTCTATTTTTCCTAACTATATAACACTTATATAGTAGTCCTTTAGGGTTTTAGTTTGACCAAGTCAAAATAGGATTCTAAATCCTATTTATTTTTGGTTTCCCTAAAGACTTGAATCTGTGACATTTTGGACTATTAAAATAATCTAATTATTTTAATTCTTTCGTCATAACCATTATTTAATCACATGATCTCATATTTAATAAATAGAATTAATAATTAATAATTATTAATTTCTATTATTTTATTAAATATTTAATTAATTAAATAATCACATTATTTTATTATTCTCTTTTATTTAAATCGCATTACTTTCGTAACACTATTAATTGGACCCTCCAATTAATCTACCATGACCCTCGTTACCAACAACCATAAGGGCTAGCTAGGGGACCTAATGGACCCATAGTTTTGAGCTCCAATAATACTTAATAATATTAATTAAAAATCTTTAATTAATATTTCACGATTATTAACCTCGGAGTTATTCCACTAAAAACCCAAGGCTGCACTCTCAGAACTGTAGATGTGTTTATACAATCTGAAGTATCAATGTCCATTGATATAGCTAATTGCATATAGTGTGATCCTCCACAAATAGTTCACAACTAGATCTTGGTCATAAAGTCTGTTATACCCCTCTAGAAATATCTTTTCCTTTGAGTACCATTGATTCTCTAATGAACAATTAAATCATGTCTTCCTCACAGAAGAAGGAGAACGCTCATAATCGTTCAAGCCCCTAATCAACCCTTAAGAGAACTACTCATCTACTTCAATCAAGAAGGAGTGGATTTCACTATTGTGTTCAAACCTTCCCAGCCACAAGCCAAACTGCAACTCCAAAATACGGAGGTATTGGACGAGATTCACATCAACCTCACTCATGGTAAATCAAAAGCCACGATCCAACCTGAAGGAGTCGATAAGACACTCAGGATTAAGATCACCTATAAATAGCCATCGTTTATCGATTATATATGAATATCATCTACTAACGGATTCCAATTAGGTGCTGTGATGATCGGGGCAATAATGTTCTTTCTTCAGACTCTGAAATGCAGTTTAACACTCTTCTGTGAACTCGAAGACTACATCATTCGCAAACATATTGCAAAGAGGTTTGATGATTTTGGAGAAGTATTTGATGAACCGGCGATAGAAACCAGTGTGGCCTAGATAACTGCGGACTCCTCTTATGGATGTAGGCGACGGTAGTTTTTCAATGACTTCTATCTTTGCCCTGTCAACCTTAATACCAACTGCTAAGATTCTGTGGCCTAAGACTATCCACTCCTTCACCATGAAGTGACATTTCTCCCAATTGAGTACCAGGTTCGTTTCTTGGCATATTTTCAAAACTAAGGCTAGATTGGCCAAACATACGTCGAAAGACGAACCAAAGACTGAGAAGTCATCCATGAGTACCTCAATGAACCGCTCCACCATGTCTAAGAAGATGGCAATCACACACCTCTAAAAGTTGTTGCATTACATAATCCAAACGGCATCATCTTATAGACAAATATGCCATAGGGACAGGTGAATGTCATTTTCTCCTGATCTTCTGGAGGGATCGGTATATGATTGTATTCTGAATAGCCATCCAAAAAACAATAATAGGCGTGCCCAACCAATCTCTCTAACATCTGATCGGAAAACAATAATAGGCGTGCCCAGCCAGTCTCTCTAACATCTAATAATAAACGTAAGCGGAAAATGATCTCTTTTTGTAGCCGTATTCAGCTTCCTATAATCAATACATACTCTCCATCCTGTGACTGTTCTTGTAAGGATCAACTTATTTTTGTCATTTTTTACCACTGTAATCCCCCCTTTCTTTGGAACTACTTGAACCGAACTCACCAAAGAGCTGTTTGAGATAGAGTAGATGATACCTGCGTCTAACTGCTTGAGGACCTCTGCTCTAACTACCTCTTTTATGATGGGATTCAGTCTCCGCTGATGTTTCACTAAAGGCTTGAAACTCTCCTCCATCATAATTTTTTGCATACACAAAGAAGGGATGATTCCCTTTATATCTGAAATAGACCACCCCACTGTTGTCTTGTGCTCTCTCAGCACTCTCAGTAGCTTGTCTTCCTCTGTCTCATTCAAGGAGGTTGAAATAATGACTCGGAGGAATGAAGATTCCCTCAAATAGGCATACCTCAAGTGATCAGGTAACTACTTTAATTCTAGCTGAGGAGGCTTCTCGATTGATGATAAGAGCTTAGGCTTTCCCTTTCCGAGCTCTTCAAAGTACCTCCTGCCCCCATATGGATTAGGAGCTGTTGAATCAAGATGAAGCATACACTCGGCTATATCATGATCTTCATCTTCCTTTGTGGCTTCGTGGGCAGGCTTCAAGTGGTTCTGCGGGATAAGTTTGTCTAAAAACTTCTTCCACTTAGGAGTTTACCACATCTACTCTGAAGCACGTGTCCATTGAAGTGGAGAACTTGGTAGCCTTGAACACGTTGAAAACTGCCTCTTTACTCCCTACTCACAATGTCATTTTTCCTTACTGTACATCACACAATGCACCTCTGGTAGCTAAGAACGGTCTCCCTAAAATAAGAGGAATATCAACATCTTCCTCCATCTCTAGCACGATGAAGTCCACGAGAAAATAGAATTTATCAACGTTCATCAGCACATCCTCGATTACTCCATAGGGATACTTGACAGAACGGTCTACTAACTAGAGCGTCACACTTGTAGGCTTCACCTTTCCCAAACCTATTTCCTGAAAACAGAAAAATGCATCAAGTTAATGCTAGCACCTAAATCACAAAAAGCTTTAACAAATTCAAATTTGCCTATGGTACAAGGAATAGTAAAACTCTCTAGATCTTTTAGTTTTTAAGGCAATTTATTCTGAATAATTGCGCTGCATTCTTCAGTCAAAGCCACGGTCTCGTGATCTTCAAGCTTCCTCTTCTTAGAAAGAATTTCCTTCAGAAATTTGACATAGGTAGACAACTGAGCTAGAGCCTCTGCAAAAGAAATGTTTATGTGGAGCTTTTTGAAGATCTCGAGGAACTTAGAGAAGTTCTTGTCATCTTTGTGCTTCTTGAGCCTTTAAGGAAAAGGGACAGGAGGTACATATGCCATGACTTCTGGAATTGGTGGTGGTGGCTCATCATTCTTCTCTTCTTGATCATGGTGGGTTGGTGGAGTGGTAGGTAAATCAACTATTGATTCATTTTCTTCCAATTCTTGCTATAGTTGACTTCTTCCCACTACATTGTTAAACTGTTTTCCACTCTTTCATATGATTGCCTTGCACTGCTATTTTGGATTGGTCACAATATTGCTAGGTAGTGCTCCCTAAGCTCTACTCTGCGTTTCTTTTGCTATCTGACCATCCTGCCCTTCAAAGTTCTGAATAACTGCTTGTTGATGCTAAAACTTTGCATTTAACTTCTTCACAGCGGTGTCCTGGTTGTCCATCATGTTGTCAATATTTGAGATGAACTTGACCGATATGTCTTCTAGGGCTGGCTTCTTCTCCTGCTGATTGACTACCTAATTCCCTTAAAAGTTAGTTTGATTCCCTTTGAAGTTGCCCTGATTTTGAAAACCTAGTAGAGGCCTTACATTGTTGGTTTGTTTCTGATTGTTCTAGGAGAAATTTGGGTGGTTTCTCTATCCAGGGTTGTAGGTGTTCGAGTATCAGTTGTTGTACTGTTTGTTATAATTCTGCACATATTGCGCCTGCTCTGCACTACCTTCTACAAAAAGATTTCCAGCCAGACAATCTGTATAGATATGAGGCTCTCCACATAAGTCACACCCTGTAGTAGAAGCCTGAACTGAATTAGCACTCCACTTATTCATCTGGCTGGTCAATGAAGCTACTTGTGCCCGGAGTGAAGTAATTTCATCTATCTTAAAGACTCCTGCTGGCCCAACTGCTCTGTAACATCTCTAATTTCGAATAATTAATTTTGAATATGTGGATATAAAAATGTATGATTTGAGGGTTGTAAAACGTAATTAAATGTATGTTTATTTTTATGGTTTGCAGATAGACCAGATAGAGCGGTCCAGAAAGATTGCATGAAGTGAAGGAAAAAGTGGACAGTGAGTACCGTGACCTCTCACCGCGACCAGAGATCACGATGAGCTGCTCGCGGTGAAAAATGGAATTTTTGGCAGTGAGCACCGCGACCACAGATCGCGTTGACTAGTTCGCGGTAAAAATGTCAAATTCGGGCAGTGAGCAACGCGACCACCAGCGCGACCATGATACCGCGATGGACGCTCGCGATGAAAGCGGTGGAACTTCTCCAGTGAGTACCGCGACCAGGTGGCACGACCACAGGTCGCGATGACCGAATTTGTATATATATAAAAAAAGAAAGCTTCTCGAGGAAGCCAAGCAGAAAAGAAGAAGTAGAAAACTGGGAAAGGGCAGAAAAGAAAGAAAGAAAAGAAAGAAAGGAAAGAAAGGAAAAAAGAGAGAGAAAGGAAGAGAGAGAAGAAGAGGAGAAGAAGAAAAAGAAGAAGAAGCAGAAGAAGAAGAAGAAGAAGAAGAGAAGAGAAAGAAGAAAAGAAGAGAAAAAGAAAAGGAAAGAGAAAAGGAAAGAGAAAAGGAAAAAACCCAGAAGGAAAAGGTGTACAAACGGTATCCAGATTGGTGTACACTTATCTTTGAAATTTTTGTGGTTTTCTGATGTGTTTTTGATTTGAATGCGAATTTATTTAAATATTCTGATGGATAAATATTTATATGGTGTTCGATTTGAATCTACTGATTTAATTCGATTCTCAAGAAATTGTATAAGAATATTGTTTGAATTACTATAATTGTTTCGGACATTTTATTGTTGAATTCGAAAAAAAAATGAATGTTTTAATAGAAATGTTATGAATTTCTTTATACGATTTGATTTGAATTTATTTCTGATTTTGAAAAGTATCATGATTTGCGATATTAAATGATTTCGAATACATTATGATTATTGTTTTATGAATATCAGTATTATTGAATTGATGAATGTTAGTTGAAAAGAAAATTGAGTATCTGATATTGTGAAACGGCCCTGGGATACGTAGACATAGAAATGGATATCGGAGGTTGGTATACCAGCTGGGTTCATTTAGCAGTACTGCACCGACATTGATATTGATATTGATGATTTATTATGTACCTCCTCATGGATTCGTCCAGGGGTAGGGAGACACGTACCTCCTCACGGATTCGTCCTGGGGTAGGGAGACACGTACCTTCTTAAGGATTCGTCCTGGGATAGGGAGCTATGTACCTCTTTAGGGTCCGAACCCTCGGTCCTAGAGTAAGGTGATACTTACCACTCTTGGGATTCGTCCTAGGGTGGGAGTTATGTTCGATAAACAGCCACTGTGGTCGAACGACCCATATTCCAGTCCTGGTTTATGTTGAGTATTCCAGAGGGCCAGAATTAAAATTGCTTTAAAAAGAAATGTTTACAAAAGAATTTATGATTTGGTTTTGTATTGATTATTAATTGTATTAAGTTGAGTTGTTTCTATTGAATTAATTTCATTAGTTTGATTTCTGTAAATCATGTTTAGATATAATAACATTGTGATATTTTGTTATGAACATTATGTTATGATTTTTATAAATGAGTTTAGTGTACACCCACTAAGCTATATGCTTAGCGCGTCGGTTTTTATCGATCGTAGGTCACAGGGATACCGAGGCAGATAAAGAGTAGAGAGGAAATACCTGCAGATTGAAAAGTTCAGAGTCACCACATTTATTGGGTAGTGATATAGTTTTACATATTATATTCAGTACGCATGCATATATCGAAGTCTGTAAATTCGATGAGTATATATGTTTTGTAGATAATTTTATGATTTCTGTTTTCATTTTGAAAGGTTTGTACATAAGTGAATTATGAATTATGTTATTTTACAACTGTTGGAAAGTCGCACTAAACGGCAGAGTGCGCATTTGATTGAAAGGAGATTTGAAGTGTTGTTGTGAATTTTATTTGATTTGAGTTTTATTGAAAACAGGTTTTGGGAAATCAGAAAAACAGAGGAAACTCTGCCTAAATTTTTGAAAATAAAGTTTGATGGGCTCACTAGAAAAATATTTTTAACTTACAAATTTATATGATATATGATTTTCAGTTTATAAACAGAAGCAAGAAAGTATTTGAAAACCCGGTAACGCTCCATGGGTCGATCCAGAAGGGTCAGGTCAGGGGGTGTTACATGCTCTCTTTGGTGTTGCTCTCTAATTTGCCCACTGATAGCTGTTTGTGGACATCTTCTCGATAAGATCATAGGCAACTTCAATTACTTGCTCATCAAGGCACCACCAGATACTGTATCAATCATGTTACGATTATGCTATGTGAGACCATTGTAGAACGTCTGCACTACTAGCCACTTTGGTAGGCCATGGTGTGGGCACTTCCTCATCAGGTCCTTATATCTCTCCTAGGCTTCGTACAAAGACTCTGTCTCAAACTGTATAAATTGAGTAATGTCGTTCCTGAGCTTTGTCGTCTTTCCTAGAGGGAAATATTTGGCGAGGAATGCTTGAGCTAAGGCTTCCCAGGTTGTGAAGGTATTCGGCGGTAAAGAATTTAACCATAGTTTAGCTCGGTCCTTTAAGGAAAATAGGAAAATCCGCAGTCGAATCGCATTATCTGACACCCCATTCTGCTTGAAGGTGTTACAGATCTACATGAAGCTCTCTAAATGAATGTTCGGATTATCATTTGGAAAACCCCCAAACTGGACATGATTCTGAATCATCTGAATAATGGCCGACTTGATCTCGAAGTTGTTTGTAGCAACTGTAGGTCGTCGAATGCTTGACTGGTTTCCTTCCATGGTAGGAATAACATAATCGCGCAAAGCCCTGACATTCTCTGGGTCCTAATGTGGTGGGTAGGGAGGTGGATCCATGGTGAGTTGTTGTCTTGCTTGTCTTCTTCTCTGTTTGAAAGTGCGCTCAATCTCTGAATCGAATTCTTCAAGAGGTATTTTTGTAACACGTCTTATCCTTCTCATACAAAGAACAAACTACCTGCAAAGATGAGAGAATGAACAAGTAAAATAACAATCGAAAATGAAATAACAAAAAAATAATAATAAAAAAAGTAAAGAAAAGAATTCAAATTAGCTATAATTTTAGTCGGTGTTAATATCAACACTGACTAAAACAATTTCCGACAATGGCGCCAAAAACTTGTTATGCCTTTTGGTTACCCGCAAGTGTACGGGGTCGGCGCAAGTAATAAAGGATGAGTCTAAGTATCGGTCCCACGAGGATATTGAAGGTGTTGGCTATTAAAATTTATCAAGCCTATCTCTATCTGAATGAATTAAAATAGTGGTGATAACATTCTAGATTTATGTCTAAGTAACCTACGATATTAGAAAGCAAAAAAGGGTTTAATCAAAGCAAGAAGGAATTAGGAAATTCGATTTCACTAAATATTACCTAATGATTGAAATTATTATATAAGGATGCCTAAGTTAATCGGTTGATGATTATTCTAATCAAATATTCAAAATCCTCTCTCGAGGCAAATTGAACCTATTCCACATATACTAATACCCTATCTCTCGATGGTTATCTAACTATATGGGAATGCATTAACATATAATATCACACATAATAAACCAATATATCTCTATTTGACTCTTAGACTATAGTGGCAATTTATTGAACACGTTGTGGGCGTCTCCTCTCGGTACTTAACCCACAACAATAAGATTATGCTAAACGGTGATCAATCGTATAACAATCAATAAAGTATTAAAAAGCCACTCAACCAATATAACTTAAATCATCCAAACATGCATATACTCTCAATGAAAATTCATATTCAGATTCGTCATCATCCCTAGTTATAAAATTTAGTTCATAATTAGATAATAAAAATAATACATATTGTTCAACATTAGAGTCACGAATAAAGAAATACAACAAAGGAAGAAATAACGAAAAAGAACTCTCGTCTGATTCTGTCTCTGGTGAACTCCTCCATTGACAATTCAGATTCCTTGGTTGTTGAAGATGAACGAAGAATCCATCCGGCATCTAGTCTCCTAGCACTCATTCTCTCTTCTTTTTTTCTTTTCTTTTCTCTTTTCTGTCTCTGATCCCCCAGCTGAACTCTTTTTGAAAATTTCACGTTTTCCCTTTATAGCTGTGCGGCTTAGGGCAACTTAAAGCCGCCCGCGACTTGCGCAAGTAGCGGGCTAAGTCGTGAGTGCCTCTGTCCCTTTCTGAAATACATTGCCACGACTTGGACAACTCGCGGCCCAAGTCGCTGTTGGGGTTTTTGCCCTAAAGATGTAATTTGTAAATGTTTTTTTTTATAAATAAATAAAAGAAGAGTTCAATTCATTCTTATCGTGTCATTTATATTATATAAACTTGTGCATTATAACATCCTAGATTGCCGGATGTAATCTCATACTGTGTATATAATTGTCATATACAGATGGATACAGTAAGAAATGTGCAATCGAAAGAGTCCATAGATATCAAATAAAGCTGGGTACTTTATTTGTAGTTAATCTATAGCTGTGGTCCATTCTGTATTGTACGATAATTCTATCCTGAATCATTCATATGGAGATATAGGAATGGAGGCACCTTGTATGATGTGATCATATAGGACTGGGCCATGATTTATATAAATCTCTCACCAAGATCCGTTTACCGATGAGATTCATATACATCAACTTTTGATGGCTATATGTGGGTGATCTCAATCCTGAATGTCTTATCGACTCCTTTAGGTTAGATCGTGATCTTTGATATACCATAGGTGAGGTCGGATGATTATTCCCGATCAATAGTCTCCGTATGTTGGGATTGCTATTTGGCTTGTGGCTGGGAAGGTTTGCACACAATAGTGGAATCCACTCCTTCTTGTGAGAAGTAGAAAGTAGTTCCCTTAAGAGTTGATTCGGGGCTTGAACAATATGAGTGCTCTCCTGATTTCGTGAAGAAATAAGATTTATTGTTCATTAGAGAATCAACGGTGCTTAAAGGATATATATAATTAGAGGGGTATAACGGACATTATGACCCAGCTCTAATTATGAACTATTGTGGAGGGTCACACCATATATAATAGCTATATCGATGGACACCGAGTGATATCAGTCTGTGTAAAAGCGTCCGCAGTTGAGAGAATGCAGCTTCGGATTTTTAGTGGAATAATACCGGAGTTGATAATCAAGGAATATTAATTAAAGAGTTCAATTAATGGTTCTGAGGATTATCGGAGCTCAAAATATTGTGGGTCCATTAGGTCCCCTTACTAGCCCGATCCATTTAGGTAACAAGAGTCACGTATAATTAATTGGATGGTCCAATTAATAGTGTTGCGAAAGTGACACGTGTCAGGAGTTAATTGAGTGATGTGATTATTCAATTAATTAAATAATGACAATTATAACAATTAAATAATAAGATTATTTAATTATGTAATTAGTCATAAGAGGAGAGTGATAGTTGATATTTTATTTTGAATAGTGAGATAATAGAATTATCTCATTTATTAAATAAAATAAAATAAATTTGAATTTAAAAAGTTTAAATTCAAAAATCTGATAATAGTTTATTTTTATTTTTTGAATATAGAGAAAATATGATTATCTCATTTATTAAATAAAATAAAATAAAATTAAATTTAAAAAGTTTAAATTCAAAAGTTACTGATAAATTAATAAAAAGAGTTTTTATTAATTTGGTAACTTAAAATAGATATATTAAAAAGAGTTTTTAATTTAACAGACAACAGAACCAAAGGGTTTTACGTTTGAAGTTTTTTTTTACGTAAGAGATACAGAAAAAAGAAATGTGACCGGAGAGATACAGTATCTCTCCAACTCTTTTTTTTCTATTCAACCTCTTCACTGATCCTAACAACGTGACGCACCCACCCACAAGTTACCGGTGCTGGGATATAACGAGGAAGACGTAGTGGTACAGACTAGGAGCTGCAGAAAAAAGTATGAAGGAGCCTCCAACGGTAGTATGTTCCTTAATTTTTTTTTTCTTTCATTGATTACGATTTTCTGTATATAAAATAAATATATATGTGATATATATTATTTTTATTATTCCGAAAATATAGTTCCAAAGTTTTACTGGTCACATATTATTTTTGCAATCTGTATAAAAATTTTAAAATCTTATTTCCGCTGCGTGATCAGTAGAACGGAAAAACGGTTTTAACAGTCGCGGTGCAAGTCGCGACAACTTCGGCCTGGTTCTGAAAAATACATTGCTGCGACTTGCGCAACTCACGGCCCAAGTCGCGGGCTAAGTCGTGAGTGCTTCGGCCTGGATTGCCAAATTGCTCTGCCGTGACTTGTGCAAGTAGCGGCAAAAGTAGCGGCTGAAACAGTGGGCCAAAATGACGTAGTTTTGCTTGAATTCTCCCGAACTCTCTATATGGCCCTAATTACCTGCACACTCATGAAAAACATCAAAAATACCCAATAGTAACCCAAAGACGGACAAAAGCAAGGAGATATTAGGCCCCATTTTCGGTAAGAAATGGTGCCAACAGTAGGGTGGATGACCGAATTGCCCGTAAAACCGTATAATGGTTCATTTGAGGGACATAAATGGCTTTGCTTTAACCCCATCATCTCGAAGGCCGCTTTATACAGGACGTTCACTGAGCTTCCATTGTCAATCATCGTCCTGTAGATGACCACTCCCTCTATTGTTGCCAAGATGATGATCATATCATTGTGTGGCCAGTATACTCATCACAAGTCTACTTCCGTGAAGGTTACCCTTTCAGCCATGGTTCTACACTGCTTCGTGGGCTGCTTGTCCACTCTCATCATTCTTAGGGTGGCCAGCCTCTTTCGCATGTCACGCTAGCGACTTGTTGTTTGATCCCACGAGGTGAGGCCCACCATGAATGGTGTGGATAGCTCTTACCGCAAGCTCATTTGGCATTGGCTCCAAGTGAATGGGCTCAATCATCTGCTGCTGCTGCGGTTGTAGTGGCTATGATTGTTGGGGAAGCTGTTGATTCCTAGGACATACCACGTTGTCTCCTAGGCGGCCTTGCTTGATCAAGCTTTCTATCGCGTCTCTGAGCTCGTAGCATTCAGACGTGTTGTGGCCCGCCTCGTTGTGGTAGTGGCAGAATTTACTGAGATTGTGGGTCCTCGTGGGTGTCTTCAAGAGAGGTGGCCTCCCGAACTCTTCCCTATTCATCTCCGTGCTAAAGATCTTGTCCCTAGAGCCGGAAAACTGTGCGTAGGTCTAGTAGCAGTCTCTACTTCGTCGCGCATCCTCGTCGCTCCTGGTTTTCTTTGCTACTTGGTTTGTTGGGGCATTATCCCTGCAGGAGTCCTTATTACGGTTGTAGTTATCTCCTCACCCGCATTCCTTCCTCTTGCTCCTGTCCCGCGGGCTCCTGCTCCTGTCCTTCTTGGAGTGCTTCTTGGGTCCAAACGCCTCATTCATGTAGATGTGGGTATTGGACCGCTTGTAGAAATCCCTGAGCATCTTCATCGGCTTACTGTATATACTCCGATAGAGGTTACCGTCTTTTCTTAGGCCAGCGATTATAGCAGTGAGCATGTTATCATCTGTGAGGCTTTCCACTCAGCTAACTTCTTTCTGGAAGCGGGCTTTGTAATCCTTCAAAGGCTCATCTGCCTTCTAAAAGACCGTTGCCAGGTGGTAGGAGGAAATGAGTTGTTTCTTCAATGCTTGGTACTAGCTCAAAAAGAGCTCCTAACATTGGCTCCAGCTAGTTATGCGGCCTGTAGGAAGCCCCCTCAGCTATTTTCTCGGGATTTCGCCCAAAATGGCTGGGAAGCATTAACATTTGACCCTACCGTTGGTCGTGAGTAGGCTCATCTGCACATTATAAGCATTCAAGTGATCGAAAGGGTCACTAGATGCCTGGTTGGTAGGGATGTTGGGCATCTTGAAGCGATCGGGCAATGGCTCGTTATCGATCTCCTAGCTGAATGAGCTTCTCTCGATATAACTGTCAGTGGGCTCAACGCCTCATCGCTGCTGTTCCAATACAACCAGCTGTCACAGCAGAGCCTAGTATTCTGAGACTGGAGAGGTCATTATTGATGCGCTGAAGGTAGCGCTAATTTCCCCGTGGGGTCAATTTGGTCAGCTGGGCGACCTTTGCGCTTGCTTGTTAAGCGACCTTCTCCCGTTGAGTTGTTGCTCTTAGATTCGGCCTCGGGGGGCATCAGCGGCTGGTACCGCATGGTGGGCATTCCCACTGACTTTCCTCTCAGGGCGCTGGCCGTATGCCTCCAAGTGCCGTCTGGGTTGTTGAGAGGTACTGTATGCAATGGCGCCTCGTCAGTCCCTATTGAGTTCTACATACCTTTTGTCGTTGGCGTTTACGTGGACTACGGGGCCGTTGTGGGGAGGCCTTTCTCGTGGCTCGTTGTGTCCCGTCCTAGCTTGCTTGGTCGCGATGGCGAAGTGAAAAGAAATCTACCCCCCTTTTTCCCCCCACCCTCGCCCCAGCCGCCTCTGGGTGTTTTCCCGTGGGGGATTCTGCCCAGGGATGAGGAGGTTTGTGCCATTTCTCACATGACGCAGTGGAGAGGTACTTTCCATGATCTACTTGTAGGGAGGGTGGTTATGTAGTAGAAGATGATATCCACGGGACTTCTCTGCCACTATTCTTTCTAGCTCTACCTGTCTCTCCACCATTTTGTTGAGGTCGAGGGGACCGGACGGGCCAGTCTAATCGTAGCTGCGGGACTTCACTTGAGGATGGAGTTGATCCGCCGGCAGATTCGTGGTTGGCAGCTGAACTGCCGATACAATGGGCATCGCGCTTGGTGCCATCGGTGTGTTTGTTGTCGCCGGGAAGTTTGGTGCCACCGGCGCGTTTGATATGATATGCGAAATTGGAGTTGATGGGATGCCTTCGAAGGTCCTCCGACGGAGTGTACGTCGCTACTTCGAAGTGTTTTGGAACGGGTGCCTACGCCTCTCACCATTGATATGGAGACTTTCTTTTGTCCTAGAATAACAATTGTTAGGAAATTAAAATGATTGTTTCTTACCGGGGGTGGAGGTTCAAACGAAGAGGAGCTTTCCTTCTAGTGCTAAACTGTTGACATGCGAATTCGGTCAACGTGGTAAATCGGTGAATATGGAAAAACTACAGGATTAAACTCATAAAAAGATTGACACAAGAGATTTTAAAGTGGTTCGACTTAAGGGAATACCTACATCCACTGTTCTTGATATTCAGGTCGAGCTCGCTGGGTGTATTGCGAAGCTTACTTAGGTAAGTGTTTTCTGGAAAAATTGGCAACCTTTGTAACAGTGATGGCCCGCTCCTTTTATAGTGTGAAAGGGCAGGAGTAATCCTGTTTTATATGGAATTTGATTATATAAATTAAGGGCGGAATTTTGTTCCTTATTATGCATAGTTTAGTTTAAATACAATTGCTGATTGTGAGGAATTTATAATTAATTGGGAGTCTGCTAGTTGACCGGGGGTGATTTCTATATTCTCGGGATTTTCCCTTTAATTGAGGCTCCGGGCCGCGTCATCTCCGAGCTGTGGGCTTTGTGGCTAGTGAACTGCGGGCTGTCTCATCTACGAGCAATTAACTTAGCGAGGTGTGACACTAACACTTCTTTGTTGTTTGTTTAGAGCTCCTTCCTTCATTGTGCGTCATGTCAGGGCCCATTTCAATTTGTAGCGAATCTTCGGCCCTTTACGTGTGTTGGGCTTTCGCTGGTGGTTTTAACAGTTTGGGCCAATTTGGGCCTGGTGTAATTTAACACATAACTACAAAACTCATTTTCTCATCAAACAAACAAATCAAACAATTATTTTTTAAAATTCATAGAAATCAAACCATATTCATTCAAACCAAACACAATCATCAAACCCAATCATCTTTAAACCCAATCAATCTTCAAACTTAATCAAATATAATTAAACCCAATAAAAAGTAAATTTACTACAAAACTCATTTTCTCATCAAACAAATAAATCAAATAATTATTTTTTAAAACTCATAGAAATCAAACCATACTCATTCAAACCAAATACAATCAACAAAACCAATCAATCTTCAAACTCAATCAAACACAATCAAACTCAATAAAATATAAATTCACTGCAAAACTCATTTTCTCATTAAATAAACAAATCAAACAATTATTTTTTAAAACTCATAGAAATCAAACAATACTCATTCAAACCAAACACAATCATCAAACTCAATCAAACACAATAAAACACAATAAAAAATAAATTTACTACAAAACTCATTTTCTCATCAAGCAAACAAATCAAACAATTATTTTTTAAAACTCATAGAAATCAAACAATACTCATTCGAACCAAATACAATCATCAAATCCAATCAGTCTTCAAGCTTAATCAAACACAAGCAAACCCAATAAAAAATAAATTCACTACAAAACTCATTTTCTCATCAAACAAATAAATCAAACAATTTTTGTTTAAAACTCACACAAATCAAATAAAACTTATTCAAAACAAACAAAAAAATTTAAGAAAATCAAAACTCACCTTTCAAACGAGTACGAATCTGCCGAAAATGTCGTCAAAAGTTTATTTGTCGTTCTCCTCGACTTCGTAGACGTTAGATTCAACGTCGGTGGGTGTTGCCGGTAAAGGGACGGTCGATCAATGCTGTCGATTGGTGGATGTCGTCGGCAAAGGGGCACGGCCATTGTTTCGGTGAAGAGAGGAGGTGAGGTCGGTGAAGAGTTTGAGGAGAGAAAATGAGGGAAAATGAGAGAAATTTTTTTTTTAGTGCTTTTTCTTGGTTTGGTAAGTCACCGGTTACTTGTTTCTTATGTTTTATACATGCTGTTTTTTTTTAACCGTTGGATAGACAATAAATCCATCCAACGGTTATACTTAAACAAAAAATGGTAGATATTATACCCACCACTTTTTGTTCAGGCACTGTAGCCGGACTGTCCAACGTGAGATTAAAAATATGACATAACCGATGAGCGAAAAGAGTTCGAAATAGTGAAGATCATAAACATAAAACAGATTAAATTTTGCCAATTATTTTCAGGTAATATTTTGATTTAGTTAGTCTAGCTTGTGCGTACATGCAGAGGTAGATGTTTGGGTGATGGACTGAAGCGTCGTCGTTTGAGTATATCCCAAAACGCAGCGCCGAGACTGTCTCCCCAAAACCCACATCAAGCGATAAAGTGCTTTCGTTTTCTTCTCCACTTTCCCGGACTGGAAAATGAGAGAAACAGCCTGACCAAAATTTAAGTCTCTCAATTCAATTTTTTTTTTTAAAAAAAAAAATGCAATTTCACGCCTCCAAACCACTTGATTCAACCAAACTCCCAAAATGCCCTCCGCCTTATTCATCGTTTCGAAAAGGCGTTTCCAGAACGAAATTCAGCTCCAGAAGTAGTTGCTTTCTTTTGAGTCAACACAACAGATTCAGACTCAGACTCAGAATCACTGCTTGTAGAGCTTCCACTTCCAACTCAGTCGTATCCGAGGAAGACTCCGACTCCGCACAGCTATTTGAGGTTTAATTATGTTCTGTGTTTGTTTACCATTTTTTTTTTCTTCTTATTATTGTATTGTCCGTTAGAAAGTATGCTCTTTTACATGCCTTTTTTAATGTGTCTTTTGAATTGCTATAAAAATAGATATGGGTTCAAGTAAATTCATGAAATCTGTTTTGAACAAGTTCTTGAGTTTAAATTTATATGTAATGCGTCAATTGTTTAGGCGATTGAATGTCTTCAATGATAGATGAATTGAATCTGTTTACACTTGAGTAATTAAACAGAAGTTGAAGGATGCGGAGAAGCAACGCGTTGAGAAGTTGGAAGAAGTGGATAGAAAGGCCAATGTGCAGTTAGAGAGGCAGCTTGTCCTGGCTTCAAGTTGGAGTAGGGCCTTATTGACTGTGTCTGGAAAGCTGAAGGGAACCGAATGGGATCCTGAAAACTCTCACAGGATTGACTTCAGTGATTTTTGGCAGCTTCTTAACTCAAATAATGTCCAATTCATGGAGTACTCAAACTATGGTCAGACTGTATCTGGTACAGACATAATGTCTGAGACATTATTCTAGATTTTTTTTTTCTTTTGAATATTCAATTTTTAACTGTTTTACTGGTTACATGATTGGTTCTGAGTTTGAGTGTTTTCTTCTTTTGGTTACAGACTTGCAATATTTTATAAATTGCAGAATGTAGTTTAGGTGGCTGAATTTTTTCTTTTTATTTATTTCTGGCTATTTTAGAAATTATATCTTTAGAGTAACTAAAATGTAAAGTAGATTTGAGAAAACAAGAGCCGTGGCTTTAAAAAGCATCTTTGGACCACGCATATGGTGGTTATTTTGTTGTATGTGTATTGCTCTGTCTGTGTAGATGATTCAATTTCTTATATAACTTCGAAAACACCTGTCTGTATATAAGGATAATTGTAGCAGCAAATGATTTAGCTGGTATTTGTTGTTTTTTGGATTTACTGGCACAGCCTTAAATTTGTAGTCATTGCTTTTATGTGTTTAGTGATTGTTATTTATCCAGCAGACTGTTAAGATATATTCATGATGTGTGCTAAATAGAGCAGTACTATGCATGCAGGCCAATATGTTAATGGGAAGTGGCGGGTGTCATGCAATTCATGTGTCATGGATTAGATTAAGTCAATTAGTTTAATTAGTGCCTTTATTTCTTGCTTAATTTATGCTTTTGTTGGCTGTCCATTATGCTTAGTGGATGCATTAAGTTAGGTTCCATTCCCTTGTTTTTAGTACTAGTAGTTGTTGCTTTATTTCATTGTAAGGCTTATAAATAGCCAAGTGAGATTGAAAGAAAGGATCATGAGAATTACAATTAAAAATCTTCTCTATTTCTCTGTATCTTCTTTATTCTTCTTATTCTTAAATTAATCCATATCAATTCATCAGTCGCTTTTCATAGATGCTGGTATTTTTCTGCTGAAATATGATTTTCTATTTTCTGAAGTGATCTTGCCATACTACAAGGATGAAAAAATGGAAGCAAATGAGGGGAGCCAAAAGAAGGAAATTATTTATCGCCGCCATGTGGTTGACCGTATGCCCATTGATTGTTGGAATGATGTATGGGAAAAGCTGCACCAACAAATAGTAAATGTTGATGTTGTTAATGTTGACTCGGTACCTGCAGAAGTCTACTCTACTTTTGCAACTGCAGTCATATGGTCTATGCGACTTGCCCTTTCTGTTGCATTATATCTATGGATTGATAATAAGATGAGACCAATTTATGCAAAGTTAATACCTTGTGATTTGGGAACCCCAAGCAAAAAAATTAGGCAGCCGCTCAAGCGCCGTGCACTTGGATCATTAGGCAAGAGCCGGTAAGTGGATATGAATTATTAATGACTTGTTTATAAACTCTGGAATTTTTTTTTATCTTTCATTTGTTAATTGGTTGATGTCATTCATTTTTGCAGTAGTACCTTTTAATTTAATAAATAGGAAAAATGTTGGCTGCTATTATGAAGTATAATGAGCAAGTGAGTCTGCCACTGTCCCATATAGCTTGATAATTTCTGTTCCTTGCAAGCTTGATTATAACAAGAGATGCATTGTGCGATTTTTCTTGTAACTCAGTGACCTTAAAGGCAATTGGTGATAGCTGATACTTTTTTGGGCTAAGGCACTATTGTAGAGGCTAGATTTCATGGGATCGTGGTTATGCCTTTGGTCATGATATTTGCTTAATGTTTGAAATGTGGGAAGATTAACTATCACTGTGATATGTCAACTCATTTATGTAATAATCATCAAAAAGTTGTCAAAAGACATCCAACTCTAATGGTACAGATGGCATTGTTGAAACACATGGGGCCCCACTATATTTTTTCTAAATACATGGTAGGTGGGTGAAGTTTTCCTTTCGGAAATATATTCCATTTTCATTGTAAAAAAGTCTTTTCACAAGCAGTAGATTTCCTAAGATGTTTTCCAGAATTATGTTATCTAAAGTTTTAATTTTCTTACACAAAAAGAACTGAAGGTGTAAAACTATAATGTGAGTCCAAGTTACTCATACAATGGTTCAATGCTGCATTGTCTGTCTCCTGTGAGTACTGCATGGTTCATGAAAACTTTAGATGTTTTATGGTGGCAAGATAGTTTGAAGGAAGCAAGTTTGGCAAAGCATTGTCCTTGAGATCTAACATTTTGCTGCCTTTTGCCAGGGCAAAATTCATATCAGCTGAAGAAACTACTGGTGTTACCTTTAATGATTTTGCTGGCCAAGAATATATAAAGAGGGAACTACAAGAGATTGTGCGGATTTTGAAGAATGATGAAGAGTTCCAAAACAAAGGTATTTATTGCCCAAAAGGTGTCCTTCTTCATGGGCCTCCTGGAACTGGTAAAACGCTGCTGGCTAAAGCTATTGCAGGTGAAGCAGGAGTACCTTTCTTTGCGGCAAATGGAACTGATTTTGTGGAGGTGAGACTTAGCTTACAAAAGATAACAAAAAGTTAACTGATGGAAAGCAGCTGTAAAAGATTTGCTTCTTGATGCTATAGTGTTTACTTTATGGTTTATTGATTCTGTGTGTGGATATGCTAGCAAAATGGAGCCCTTTATTTGTTTGGGCAATCCTGATCATGAAGTGTGTAGAATGGAGGTGCAGAAGAATAGGGATCATGTCAATCATCTCAATAGACAAAATTAAGTTGACATGAGGGCAGACCAATTTGTGGTCCATATATATTGGCGAAAAATTCATATGTAGCCCTTAGATTGTAGGAAATTATAAATTTAGCCATTCCCAATAAGTTTATTGTTTTTGTCAACATTTCCGTTTTGTGGGCAAAAATGCCCTTGGATGAGTTGAGATTACTTGATGTGTAAAATAGAATGATAGAGAGAGAGAAAAAGTGATAGGAAGAAGAGAGAGTGTATAGATCTCGAGGTAGAGAGAGAAAGAGATAGATAGAAGAGGGAGAGAGAAAAAATAGAGAGACAAAGTTACCAATAGAATTGGAAGAGAGAGAAAGTTCCAAAAAGAATTTGAGAGAAAGTTGGAAGTTAGAGAGAGAAAGTTACAAAGAGAATTGGAAGAGAGAAAGTTGAAAGTTGATAGAGAAAGTTACTGATAGAATTGGAAGAGAGAAAAAGTCATTGGTGAAGAATGAAACTCGATTTCGATTTCTAGCAATTTTGCTCGCTGAATTTTACATGCTTCACACGATGAATTTTACACACTAATTATAAATGAAATTTTACACGTCAGTTATCAATGACATTTTACACACTAGTTTAAGTGAAATTTTACACACCAGTTATAGATTGAAATTTTACGCGCTTATGTAAATTTTTCTTGGAATTGAAACTCACGAATTCGTCATTTTCTCTCTCTACCTTCTAATTTTCCCTCTCTTTCCGTTCTCTAAAGGTTTTCAAAGAGAATATGTCTCAATTACTTTCTTACAACTTGTACAGACTCTTTAATAAATAAGACACAGCTATAACATCAATCTAGGAATAATTACAAAACAATAGTCAATAATAAACACTACTAATTAGTCAATAATAAACACTTCTAACTAGTCAATAATAAACACAGTTATCTCCTAAAGATCCTCCTTGATTTGCTCAGTTTAATCTTTAAAGTCAACTTTCCAACACTCCCCCTCAAGCTGGTTTGTAGATGTCTTCCATGCCCAGCTTGCATGTTAACTTGTCAAATTGAATCTTTGGCAGCCCCTTTGTAAAACAATCCGCTATCTGCTCTGTTGTAGGAAGATATGGCATGCACACTAGTCCACTGTCAAGTTTTTCTTTGATGAAATGCTTGTCGATTTCCACATGTTTGGTTCTATCATGTAGAACCGGATTGTGGGCTATGGCAATAGTAGATTTATTGTCACAGTAGAGCTTTAAGGGTATAGGGACTGGTACTTTCAGATCTTCTAGAAGTCTTCTTATCCAAATTACTTCACAAATCCCTAGTGCTGCTGCCCTATACTCTGCTTCTGCACTGCTTCTAGCAACAACACTTTGTTTTTTACTTCTCCAAGTGACCAGATTTCCACCCACAAAAGTACAATATCCTGAGGTTGATCTTCTGTCCATCACACTACCTGCCCAGTCTGCATCATTGTAAACCTCAACCTGTAAATGTCCTCGGTTAGCAAACAACAAGCCCTTACCCGGGGTACCTTTTAGATACCTTATAATCCTTAGAACCTCTTCAAGATGTTTCGGACCTGGTGAATGCATAAACTGACTAACCAAGCTGACAGCAAAGGTAATATCAGGTCTAGTGTGAGCAAGGTAAATCAATTTACCTATCAATCTTTGGTACTGCTCTCTATCAACCTGTTCTTCACTGTTTGCTACCTCCAGTTTCAGATTTGGATCGATGAGAGTCTCGGCTGGTTTACACCCAAGCAAGCCGGTTTCTCCCAATAAATCCAATACATATTTTCTTTGTGAGATAAACACTCCTCGTTTAGACCTAGCAAACTCCATTCCTAGGAAATATTTTAACTCACCCAAATCCTTAATTTCAAACTCACTAGCCAAAAGTTTTTTAAGTTTCCCTATTTCTTCCATATCATCCCCTGTCAAGATAATGTCATCAACATACACAATCAATATGGCTCTTTTCCCTTCACTAGTATGTTTGAAAAATAATGTATGATCCCCTTGACTTTGAACATACCCAAACTTTCTTACCACCTTACCAAATCGTTCAAACCAAGCCCTAGGGGACTGTTTAAGCCCATACAAGGACTTAACTAATTTGCAGACTTTCTTTCCTTCAAATCCCCTTTCAAAACCGGGTGGTAAATCTATAAACACTTCCTCTTCAAGATTACTATTTAGGAAGGCATTCTTGACATCTAATTGGAATAAAGGCCAGTTGAAAATTATTGCTAGTGAGATGAGTACCCGAATTGAGTTCACCTTAGCCACAGGTGCAAATGTCTCTTGATAATCTAAGCCATATGTTTGGGTGAATCCCTTAGCTACAAGTCTAGCTTTGTATCTCTCAATAGAACCATCAGCCTTACATTTTACTGTAAAGACCCACTTACAACCCATTGTTTTCTTTCCTTTAGGCAAATCAACAATTTTCCAGGTTTTATTTTTTTTAAGTGCAGACATTTCTTCCCTAACAGCCTCTTGCCACTGTAAATGTTCTAAAGCTTCATGTATATTCCTAGGAATGACAAGGTGAGAAACTTTAGAAGTAAAAGCTCTAAAATTATTGGATAATCTATGATAAGACAAGTGTTTAGCTATAGGATGAGTAGTACATGACCTGACCCCTTTTCGGATTGCAATAGGAATGTCCAGATCTGTGCTGAAAGGTTCTGAACTGATGGGATTTTTGCTAGACTTGGCAGTAGTTTTAGTAGTAAGTTTAGAAGAAGAAACAATAATAGAAGGATTGGGAATTGAAGTCTTACCATGTTGAGTCATTTGCGGCTCAGAAACAAGTCTGGAAGGCTTTGACTGGGCTGGTACTTGATGCAGAAAATCTCTATTACTGAGAGGAGGTTTTGTGCGGGTATATACTTGTAGCTCTGTATTAGGACAATGTTCCAAATTTGGATGATTATTTTGTGATATTTCTCCCCCTGAATTAGTGCCAAATTGATGTAACAAGAGATTAGATTCTAGAGTTTCCAAGTTAGGACCAGTTTCCTTATTAGATTCCAAAACAAATTCACTTTCCAAATTGACAATTTCCTTATTAGGTTCAAGGTCAACTACTGATTTAGAGGTAGTTTGCGGAGGATTAAAAACAGAAAAATCAGTAGGGTCAATCAAAACCGGCAAAGGAGTAGGAGTATCCAAAAAATCTAATGAATCATCATCTTCTCTTTTTCTCTCCCCCTGAAGATGATTTTTAAAAAATGGAGTATTTTCAAAGAACACCACATCCATACTCACATATGTCTTTTTTTTAGTAGGATTAAAACATTTATAACCTCTTTTATTTGGTGCATACCCAAGAAAAATACATTTTTCAGATCGTGCATCAAGTTTAGAACGAATTAAGCTCGGTTCGTGAACAAAAACAGTACAACCAAATACTTTAAGAGGTAAAGGGGAGCTGATTCGATTATGAGGAAAAACCTTTTTTAAACAGTTGAAGGGGGGCTCATGTTGTAGGACTCCAGAGGGGACACGATTAATGAGATATGCAGCAGTCAAAATAGCTTCACCCCATAGGTATTTAGGGACATACATGGAAAACATAAGAGCCCTAGTGACCTCTAGGAGATGCCTATTCTTTCTTTCTGCTATCCCATTTTGTTGGGGTGTATTCCTACAAGTGGATTGATGCAAAATCCCATTCTCAGTTAAAAAACTACTCAGAAATTGATTGAAATATTCAGTTCCATTATCGCTTCTTAGAATACTAATTTTAGTTTGAAACTGATTTTCAATTATTTTATAGAAGTCTTTGAATTGTTTTTCAACTTCAGATTTAGTATTCATTAGGTATAACCAACACAAACGGGTATGATCATCAATAAAAGTAACAAACCATTTTTTTCCACTTAGAGTTGAAATCTTAGATGGTCCCCAAACATCACTATGCACAAGATAGAAAGGTTTAGAAGCACGGTAAAATTTCGAAGGATAAGAATTCCTTTTACTTTTTGAAATGCAACACACATCACATTGAAAATCTTTAATTGAAAGTTTTGCAAACAAAGAAGGAAATAAATGTCTTAAATAAGGGAAACTAGGGTGGCCTAATCTCTTATGCCACATCATTATTTGGTCTCTTACAGGTAGAGAACCTACCTCACAACTTAATCCTAGAGCTGGTCTATTTTTACCCAAACAATCCTCAAAGTAATAGAGTCCATCTCGCATTTCAGCACTGCCAATCATCCTCCCCGAAACCATGTCCTGAAACTCACAATGATTAGGAGAAAAGATAACCGTGCTGTTAGAATCTTGAGACAATTTACTCACGGATAACAAATTACAAGAAAGTTTAGGGACATGTAAAACAGATTTTAAAGTGATAATATCAGAAATTGTCACGGAACCTTTTCCAGCAATGGAAGAAAAACTCCCATCTGCGATTCTAACCTTTTGATTATCAAAACATGGAAGATAGGTATGAAACAATGAGGAAACACTTGTCATATGATCTGATGCACCTGAATCGATGATCCAAGGTGTGGATTTAAAAGAACTAAGCAAAGCTGTAGAAAGAATACCTGAGTGAGCAAGAGAACCACTAGGGATTGAGCTGCTGCCCTCGGAACTAGGTGTAATTAATTTCAGCAGTTGATTAATCTGGTCTTTATTGAAAAAAGGGTTATCGGCAGCATAGGCAGCAGGGATAGACTTCTCCCGAGGTTTCCAGTTGGCAGGTTTTCCATGAAGCTTGCAGCAAGTGTCTCGGGTATGTCTAGGCTTGTTACAGTGGTCACACCACACTTTAGGCTTGTCATTAGGCTTGCGGGTGTAGCCTTTGTAGGCAGAAATATCCTGTGAGACAAGGGCTGAAGTCTCAACAGGTGTTGAGCTACTGTTTTTATTGCCTAGCATCACCCCTCTCCTGCTTTCTTCTCTTCGTACCTCTGCAAAGACTTCATTCAGCGAGGGAAGAGGCTGTCTCCCAATAATTCTGCCTCTAACTTCATCAAAGTCCACATTTAGGCCAGCCAAGAATTTAAACACTCGGCTGTTTTCCAGAACCTTCTGGAAATATACCCCATCTGCTGCATCCTTCCATTTGTGATCAAAGAACATGTCTAGGTCTTGCCATAACCGCTTCAGCCCAGAAAAATACTTGGTCACCGATTCTGTTCCTTGCTTTGTTTCACCAATTTTCAATTCAATCTCATAGATTTGAGACTGATTTCCCAAGTCGGAGTACATTTGGGACAGATTGTCCCACATCGCCTTGGCAGTAGGGTGTCCTAAATAGTTGGCAGCAATATCTTCCTCCATTGAGTTTACAAGCCATGACATCACCATAAAATTCTCAGCCTCCCAAGTCGCATAGCTGCTGTCTTCTTTTGCAGGTGCAGTTTTTTTTCCAGTCAAATAGTCGCCTTTACCTCTGCCGAGGATGTACATGCGCACGGACAGTGACCAACGGAGAAAGTTATCACCGTTGAGTCGGATGTTGGTTATCCGGACAGAGTGGTGATCATTAGGAAGGTTAACAGGTGGCTGATTTGGTGTGTTGGGATTAGAGGTGGTTGAATCTTCAGACATGGTGAAATAGAATCAAAGAAGTGGAGGAGGGACAAACCAACTAGAAGCAGTAAATAGCAGAAGAAACACTTTGGAGTAAGTCCAAAAAAATTTAGAAATTGGCTGGAAAAAATCTCGGCTCTGATACCATAAAGGTTTTCAAAGAGAATATGTCTCAATTACTTTCTTACAACTTGTACAGACTCTTTAATAAATAAAACACAGCTATAGCATCAATCTAGGAATAATTACAAAACAATAGTCAATAATAAACACTACTAATTAGTCAATAATAAACACTTCTAACTAGTCAATAATAAACACAATTATCTCCTAAAGATCCTCCTTGATTTGCTCAGTTTAAACTTTAAAGTCAACTTTCCAACATTCTCGTAGTAGCTTTCTAGTTTCTCTCTCTAATTTCTAATTTCTAAATTTGTCTCTTCCGATTCTCTTTGTAATTTTCTCTCTCTTATCTTCTAAAATTGCTGGAAATCGAACTTTCACTCTCTAAATAATGACATAGCATAGCAAACTTAAAAAGCTTGGGTACAAAAATAGAGAAAAACAGAGAATTAGGAAAAGAGAGGAGAGAGAAATCAAATGGAAATATATAAGAGAGAGAAACCTAGTGGGGGAGAGAAAGTAATAACATAAGAGGGGTATTCTGCCCACACCATGGCTAAAGTTTACAAGAACAGAAAAGTTATTGGGGGTGGATTAATTTAAAATTTCCCATAATTTAAGGCTAAAAACCGTAATTTCCTCATTAAACAATTTCGTTTTTGTGGAATGTCTAACTTTTCAGCTTAATATGTTCTGAAAGTGATGGTTTATTATGCTTGAGGTGTCTTTGAACTACTTCATTTCTCTTTTAAGTTAGGATTAGGTCTTTCTGGCCATTTCCTTTTCAACTTGATATACATCATATTTACATCGTACAGGTGCGTATGCAGTGCTGATTTTCTTTATTATTATAATAATTAGGTTTTTATATTGTGTGGCTCTTGTACAGCAAGTGATAAATTTAATACATCTATGATTTGAAGATCGAGTCGCCGTTAGTCTAAGGTTAAATCAGTTTCCTATTTGAAATTAAAATTCAGGCATTATGCATGTTCTTGTATCCAGGGGCAGAACTTTAATTTTATCAGTTCTTGCATAGTGGTTATTTTGACAATATGGTCAAGTCTAAGTGAGTTAGCAGGTGTTTTCTTTGGTCTTTTGTTTTGATAAATGGAATATTAATGTGGTATCTTGAATTCATATTTGCTAAATGTTGTCTCTCTATTTCTTGTATTATCTGCACTGCGATTAAATCAGCATATTCATTATTATTACGATTTTGAAACCCTAATTTATCCGCTAACCACTAAACAAATGACCAATTGTCATCAAACTGACCTCCTCTCTTATGCATGACAGCCTCATGAAGTGTAAATATACCGAGGTTGTCCTGCTTCACCTTCACTCTCTTACTAAATGACTCTTGTCTTCTATGTATTGGTTAGAGTGTTTTTTTTTTTGGGTGCATTTTGTTACTGTTGAAATTTGAATGAACCTAACTAACATAGACATTTCACCTTTCAGATGTTTGTAGGTGTTGCAGCATCTCGTGTCAAGGATCTTTTTGCTAGTGCTAGATCCTTTGCACCTTCTATCATTTTTATTGATGAGATTGATGCTATTGGTAGCAAGCGTGGTGGACCCGATATTGGTGGGGTAAGACAATATTTCTTGCAAGAGCATTTTCGTTTTTCATCCAATCTATGTGACACACTGGAAAAAAGATAAGAATGTACTGCAATAATTTTGTTAGTTGTTCACTAATATTTTAATTTTAGCATTGAGTTTAAATAATTATTCCTGCCCATTTCGTCTACAAAGCTGTGCAAAGATTTCCATTAAATGAATTTAAATGGTTTCTTGGGTCTCTCCTGGGGAGTATACCGCACATTGTTCATTTAGGGTTTTTTTCCGTTTGTAGAGATAGATTCTGTGGATCTCTAGGCCATCTCTTCTATCTTTCTCTTTCTTTTAATTCAGAAGTCATTTATGATAAAAGAGAACCCAACAATTCAAGTTGCATTGTCATTGCATGTGTAAATATATATGTAGTTTGAAAAGTTTTTGTATGCAGTTTGCGTATGATAAACAACTTGTTTATGGATGACACTGTAATGTGCTTGAGTTTCTGCTGTATATTTTTCCTGGTTTTGTGGTCTGAGTCCTATTTGCATCTATAGGAGATCTAATCACTAGCACCGATTGTGGGATGACGGTAGCTCGGCCTTAAGTTAGGGCTCGTTTGCTTTTTCCACTTAACACTTAACGGGTCTGAATTGGACATACTAAGTTTTTTTTAAGTGGTCAAACAACTGAAAAATGCTAAAAAACAGCTCAAAATAAAAAGTTAGAAATTTTTTTGACTTATCACTTAACACCTAATCACTGAATCATAATAAATATCTTTTCTTCCAAAACTATCATTGTTTATTAATATATTTTCAATTTGATCTACATTAAGATGTTTCTATCCTAAGATAACAAACAATCTAACACTTTTATTCAATCGTTGAAAAAACAAAAAAAAAAAAACTTGTCATTCAGGTTTCAAGTTTCAGTCCCTGTTCAGTCTTCATAAAAAGTCAGGCCTATGCAGTCTTCAGATAAAAAATCAAATGACCCTTTGGTGTTTATTCAACCTTGTGGTGATGCTGGAAATCTAAATTTGTAAAGTGCACCAGGTTATTGTCGATCCTATTTTCTTTTTGTTTACGTAATTTTTTCTCATTAAAAAAAAATGGTACATAATTAGTTACAAGAAATTAATAACTGAAGAAAAAAGGCAGGGTCACTTTTCTTAAGTTTAGATGGCTTTTTTCTTAATGTAAGGTTAAGTTTTAGTTATATGCTTTGAATTGCTACAAATGGTTCATTTTTATTTTTGCACCATAAGGACAAGGCTATGGAACAATGAAGGAAGAGGTGATCAGAAGATTCAAGATTTCTTTTGCACATGATGCACCAATTAGGAGATAAAACCACCCTCGGTCTTTTCTTTTGCAAAAGATCATTAGTATTAACTCTACCCCAAGCAATTGACCAAACCAAGAACTTGACTTTCTTAGGGACCTTGACTTTCCAAATAGTATTACAGGGCTCGAAGATGGGATGAGTTGGGTCATAACCTAGGCTGCTAAGAAGGATTTCATAGAGAAATCCTACTCTTTTCTAATATCCATAGTCTTCTATCTTCCTCTCTCTCTAGGAAGGTAACCCCTTCTAAACTAAGGAGCACACCAGCACATTTCTCTGCTTCTCAAACACTCCTCTTGAGAGCATAAGATGCCAACCTCTTTTAGCCTAATTACCAATCTTGAATCTAACAATAGGAAGATTATACCCTGCATACAATCTGTATAAGCATGGAAACAACTCACAAAAGGCAGCTTCACCTCTCCAAACATCTGCCCAAAACCTCACTCTCCTGCCATCCCTATTATGCAATTTCACACGAGGAAGAAACATACTAGAAGATTGAGAAATTTAGGGCCTAGATCCTTTTAAAATCTCCTTAGAATCCCCCATTCTTTTGAACACCGTATTTACTAGTAATGATTATATGCCAAAAGGAATTTGACTCTTGAGGAAATCGACACAAGCATTTTCCGAAAAGGGCTACATTCCTTTTGACAAGGTTCCCCAAACCATGACCCCCTTTTAAAGGATCCATAGAAATCAGCTCCCATCTAACCAAGTTTTTTTTTTTTTTTTAATTCCTTCCTCCAATCCTTCCCAGATAAAGTTTCTCATTAGCTTTTCTAATCTTTTGGCCACACTAACTAGGACCCCGAAAAAAGGATAGGAAGTAAGTAGGATAGGAACCTTTTCTAATCTTTTGGCCACGCAAGCATTTTCCTAAAAGGGCCAAATTCCTTTTGACAAGGTTCCCCAAACCATGACCCCCTTTTAGAGGATCCATAGAAATCAGCTCCCATCTAACCAAGTTTTTTTTTTCACTCCCTTCCTCCATTCCTTCCCAGATAAAGTTTCTCATTAGCTTTTCTAATCTTTTGGCCACACTAACTAGGACGTGAAAAAGGGATAGGAAGTAGGTAGGGAAACTTGATAAAAATGAATGAATCTTTGTTAACCTCCCTCCCTTCGAGAGACACTTTTCTCCAACTAGCCAGCCTCTTCTCCATTTTTTCCACGACCGAATTTCAAAAATGAATGGATCTTGGACTGCCACCTAAGGGAAGACCAAGATATTTCATTGGCCAACTTCTCACCTCACAACCCACAAAACTAGCTATGCTAGCTAAGTTACTATCAGAGATGTTAATACCCATCAGAGAGTTTTTAGACATGTTGATTTTGAGGTAGAAAGATTGCAAAATAATTGCACCACCTTAACTAGATTTTGGAATTTAGCCACATTTTCAAATTGAAAGAAAATATTATCATCAACAAATTACAAATGAGAAACAATAACTTCTCCACTAACAAGGCCCTCCACCAAATTGACCTATCTAGCTTTTTCCACCATCATACTACGAACATCCGCCATCAAGACAAACAAGAATGGGGATTAGGATCACCTTGCATCAAATCCCTTAAAGCTCTGAATTTTTCTCTTGGTTTGCCATTCACGAAAATGGAAAAATTGGTTGTTTTTAGACAACCTCTTATCCAACGTCTCCATTTAAAACCAAAACCTTTTAGCTTCTAGAACAAAGTCCTGAAAATCCCAATCTACATGATCACATTCTCCAAATCGATTTAAACACAACCCTTCCTTTTTTGCTTTCCTAAACCCTCCACTATTTCATTGGCAACTAACACATCTAGAATTTGCCTACCGAAAGGCTCGTTGAGTAAGTGAAATAGTGTCGCCTACAACCTTTCTTAATCTCATAGATAAGACATTCGCCAATTTTTTTTATTTTATTTTTTTGTAAATACGGGTGACTAAGCTAATGGGTTTGAAGTCTTTAATGTGTAAGGATCCTTTTTCTTTGGAATGAGACAAATAAAAATAACATTTGTCTTCATATTGACAACTCTAGTATGAAAAAACACTTCAAAAAGGGTAAGCAAATTAAAATTCACCTCCTTCCAGTTTTGGAAAGCAAATTAAATTTCACCTCCCAATTTTTTGGAAAAAATCCATGGTGAAACCATGTGGTACTAGGGCTTTATCCTTAAAAGCTTTAAAAAATGGCCTTTCTAATCTCCTCTTCCTCAAAGGGTCTCTCCAGCCAACTTGCTCTTGGATTCGGTATGGGATCCCATTCTAAGTCCAAAATTCTTGGCCTAGAATCCTCCTTGGAGTAGAGCTTTTGAAAGTATTCAAAGATGCTTTTTCCGATACTAATTTCATCTTCCATAATAATTCCATTGCTGTCCACCATTTTGTTTATAACATTTATATTAATCCCACCATTAACAATAAAATGGAAAACATCTAGTATTGTTATGTCCCTCTTTAGTCCGTTTCACCTTAGCCTTTTGTCTCCACATAATCTCCTCTTTAAGCAACAACTCTTTCAAGCCCCGATCTGTAGGAATTTCTCTGACTTCTTTGAAAGTCTTCCATACCTCTTTGCTGTTAAGTTGGCACTCTTTTGGTTAATGTCACCAAAAACCTTTCTATTCCAGTTTTTTTGATTTCCAATTTTATAGCTTCTAATTTGCTCATGAATTTATAACTAGCCCAACTGCTACCTTGTATACTGCTCTACCATTCTTTAACATTTTGTTTGAAAGAGCGGCAATGAAGCCAAACATTTTAAAATCTAAATGAAGTGGCACCCCACATTTTGAAATTATAATTCATCCGTAAGGGCCAATGATCAGAAGCTACTCTACTCTAAGCCTCTTAACTGGAACATGGAAAGAGCTTTTGCCAATCAACAGAAATCGGAAACCTGTCCAATTGACAACATATTACCTTTTCCCACAAATTAGACAGTTAAAATTAGCATTGTGAAGCACAAAACCCCTCAGCCTTGTCTCCCTTCTAAAAGTGTTGAAGTCCCTCATGCTTCGGTTCTCTCTCCCCCTCTTAGGTTTTTTAGAAACAGTGTTCTAAAAATCGCTAGGCGCTACCTAGGCGGCGGGGTAGTGCCTAGCAATTTTTCGGCTAGGCGCCCATTAATCGGCGCCTAGGCGGTTCCTTGATGGTTAACGGTCAACGTGTTGACTGCACCGTTGACCACTTAGAAAAATGATGATAATGATGATGATACATATATTGTTTACCTTTGGAGATGATCATGATGCTTAGGGAGTGATTATTTACCTAAGATTTTTGTGTTTTGGGTGTTAGTTGAAAAAAAAAAAAAAAAAAAAAAAAAAAAAAGGCTTCCACTGCTGGGCGGTCGCCTAGATCCGCCTAGAACCGATTAGTCCGCCCAGGCCGACCGCCTAGGCGGGCGCCTAGGTGGTCAGCCGCGGAATATGGCCGAATTGGCCATATTCGCCGCGGCCGGCCACCGCCTAGCCCCTAGGCGCTGCCTAGACCAATTTTTAGAACAATGTTTAGAAACAAATCTCATCACATTAAAATCCCCTCCCAAGCACCATTTCGAACCACAAAGACCATAAAGTGAAGACTTCTTATCAATCTCCAAGAAAAACTGTTTCTGATCAATCCTAACTACCTTTAGAATATGACAGAGGACTCTCCGGCCTATGGGAGAGAACTATATGACTTATCCTAAATTATCTTTAATTTTATTAGGTGTCGTCATTGGGATGATTCTCAAACTACTAAAATGATAAAGAAACTACATCAATTAGTCACTTTAGGTCGGGATAGATTAGCAACGTGCTTCTACGATCACGCTGGACTGGGTTATGAGTGATGTTGATTGCTGAATTATTATCACAATACAACTTTATATTTCCTTCTCACTTTACTCCTAAATCATCAAGAATTATTTTCAACCATAATAACTCATAAATTCCATGTGTCAAAGCTTTAAATTTTGCTTCTGCATTAGATTTAGCAACCACTAATTGCTTTTTACTCCTCTATATCACCAAATTTCCTTCTAAGATAGTGCAATAGCTTGAAGTTGATCCTCGGTATACTAATGATCTAGCCCAATCTGCATTAGTATAAGCTTCCAAATTCAATTATTCATTTTTTTAAGAAGATTCCTTCCCATGCAGTGGATTTCAGATATAGCTGAATTTTGTGAACTGTGCCTCTAGATGAACTTTTTTTAGAAGAATGTATGAAATGGCTTACTACACTCACTGCATATGCTATGTCAAGCCTTTTATGGGATAGATAAGTTTTCCAACTAACTTTTGATATCTTCCTGTCTACTACTGTATCCTTTTAGCCTCTCCTAACTTGTGATTTTGCTTAATTGGTGTTTTAGCAGGCTTGCATCCTAGAATCCTTAGTTTCCTTTAGAAGATCAAGTGTAATTTTATTGAGAGATGAAAATTCCTCTTCTTGAGTAAGCTGCCTCAATCCCCAAAATACTTGAGATTTTCTAAGTCTTTGATTTCAAATTCTCTAGCCAATCGACTTTTGAGCCACTATTTCTTCAGGGTCATCACCTGTCACAATTATATCATCTAGGCTGTAATTTTACCAGTAAGTGACAGTTTAATGAAGAGATTAAGATCTCCTTGGCACTGCCCGAAACTTCATGTCTCTCGTAACGTCGGCAAATCTCACAAACCATGCTCTTTGAGATTGTCTTAGCCCCCTACAATTATTTTCTCTAACCTGTAAGCATTGTTATTTTTTAATCCTTCGCGAAATCTTGGAGGTGCCATCATGTAGACTTTTTCTTCTAGATCAACATGCAAATTCTTTTTTTAGTTTTTTTATTTTTTTTATTTTTTTACATCAAATTGTTGCAAAGATCACACCCAAGGTTAGCTGCCAAAGATAACAATACTTGTATGGTATTCATCTTTGCTACTAGAGCAAAGGTCTCCTCATCGTCTATGCCATATGTCTGAGTGTAGCCTTTGGCTACAAGCCTAGCTTTATACGTCTCCAAGGACTCATTTGCTTGTATTTTACTGTGAATACCCACATACACCCAATCAGTCTTTTTCCCCTAGGAAGCTCAACAATATCCCATGTTTATTTGTTCTCAAGTGCACTCATCTCTTCTCGCATGGCTTTCCTCCAATTCTTATTTCTAAGAGCCTCTCAGACTGTTTGAGGAATTAAATAGGGTTTAATTCGGTAAGGAGGGCTTTATATGACGGAGATATATTTTTCAAATGAAATAAAGTTGGAAATGGGATGTTGGGTACACTGTTTGGTGGCGTTTCTAACCGCAATTGGTAAATCTAGATCCTCAAAAAATGGTTGGTCATTATTTAGTGCAGGATCTTTTGGTTATTTTGATGGGATCTTTTGGTCTTCTGGTCTCTTTCAATATGCTATATGTTTTTGTTGACACTATTTTAGTTCTCACATTGCCACTTTAGTGGAATCCTTTAGTAGAATTTCAATGTTTTACCAACTGTTGTGTGAATTTGTATTATGATTTTCATTTTTGGGTTCTAATTCAAGCATCCATGTTAGCATGTAGTAGTTGTTAGTATTTTACAAGTATATAAAAAAAATTACCAAGTAGTATCCTTTTCTTTTTTTATATGACATACCCTGCATGGGTTGATTTCTTCCAAATTTCAAAGAAGGTTTGCGTTTTACCAATTTTAGAGGAGTTCTTACAACTTTCAGGAAGAAAATTGCTGACAAATTTCTGTATCTTTTTGGTTGCCTAAATTTGGACCAAACCTTAGTAGAGGTAAATTTCTCAATGATTTACCTTCTCTTGTCTTTTTTTATATTGATTCTTTTATTTTTTTTTCTCTTATTTATCCTCCAAAGATATAATTATATTTCTGGTATTTCAAATTTTCACATTAAATCCACATTCATATATAGAGACTTTTAATTTTACTCTGATGCATAAGATCACTTTATATGGTAGGTGTTGATTTGAATGCCCAGCACTCTATCAAGTAGGAACAAGAAGGCATTTTTCTAGTGCCACACTTACCTGCAGAATCTCTTGGTTGAGTTTTTATGATTCACAAATTGTTTTACTGTTTTGGTATGAACATAAACAATTTTGATTGACTATAGCTCTAGGAATTGAAGAATATGGAGAGCATATAGAAGCATTTCTAAATAGTATCCCAAGTAGTAGGGGGAACTGGGAAGGAAGTCTGCTGTTTGGGGTGTGGGTAGCAAGTCTTGGTTCTTGATGTGATGCTAATGCAATTAAAATTTTTACCTTTGCCAGTTTTGGTTCTTATGGTAGCAAGTCCCTAGTACAGCATTATTTTATGTATATATACTATACGACAAACATATTGGGGCAACTATTTTATAACACTTCTCTCTTATCTCTCTGTCTTTCTGTTGTTCTGACTATATTGTGGTTTGTGCCTATGATTGCTCAACATAGGGAGGTGCAGAAAGGGAACAAGGCCTGCTTCAGATATTGACAGAGATGGATGGATTCAAAGTTTCTACATCACAGGTTTGCTTTAACATATTTCTTCTGATTCAAGAGATTTTTTTTTTCCGGATTTAACAGCTAAAACTTGGCCCATCAGGTGTTAGTTATAGGTGCAACCAATAGACTGGATATTCTTGATCCTGCCCTCTTGAGAAAGGGCCGTTTCGACAAGATTATAAGGGTTGGTTTACCATCTAAAGATGGTAGATTTGCCATATTGAAGGTATTTTGCTAAATGTCATTGGTTCTGATGAATGCTAACCTTCTTGTTGCAATGTATTTATTATTAGCATTTATTTTTTGTTTGTCACAGGTGCATGCTAGAAATAAATTTTTCCGTTCAGAGGAGGAAAAGGAGGTTCTACTGCAAGAAATTGCAGAGCTTACAGAAGATTTTACGGGGGCAGAGCTGCAAAATATACTGTAAGTTATGCGTCAGACTGCCTTTATGTCTCAAAATCAAGAAAGAAAGCTGATGATTCTTTACTGAATGATAGGAATGAAGCTGGAATTTTGACTGCCAGAAAGGATTTAGACTACATTGGACGAGATGAACTGTTAGAAGCTCTGAAACGGGTTTGTGCTCAATTCCTCATGTCTAATTTGATAAAGTTGTTTCTGTGATGATATGAAGTTCTTGTTAACTGAGCTTGTCTTATACCATTTTAGCAAAAAGGAACATTTGAAACAGGCCAAGAGGATAGTACTGATATTCCAGAAGATTTGAAATTGAGATTAGCCTACAGAGAAGCAGCTGTAGCTGTTCTTGCTTGCTACTTCCCAGATCCCTACCGCCCTTTCATAGAGGTCACTAAAATCGTATCTGAGTCTGCTATTTTGTCTCGTGCAGTGTTATAAGTTCCTTCTGTATTGTGAAGTGTTAATTGTGTCTTCATGTTTATCTTTTACAGACGGATATAAAATCCATTCACAGCCAGCCAAACATGCGCTATGCAGAAATTTCAGGCAGAGTTTTCTCGAAAAAATTGGATTATTTGAATGCTATAGTTCGTGCATGTGCTCGTAAGTTATTTTTTTTTTCTTCCTTTACAACAACATCTATAGTGATAGCTTTTGCAGTTGGTTTTGCACTATATTCTGAAGTTCTGATTTTTAGAACATTTCATTATTCTTATTACTGGGAAGTACCTAATTATATAGTGTTAGAATCACATCTGATTTATTTTCTTAAAGGAAATTATTAGCTGTATTAGCTATTTTCGTATTTGATCTTTCCGTATAGGTGAGATCTCTAGGAATTAATTCTGATTTGTATAAATTGTCTTTGACTTTGTATAGCTGGCTGTTCTTACTTTTCCTAGCATAGAGCTTGCGTATAAATAAGTTGTTTCCTATTCCCTAAATATATATGAATAATATAGATATTCTTATCTCTATTCATATTTCCATACATATGGTATGAGAGATGGAATTCTGAATTCGCCTATTTTTCTTATATTTCTTTGATTTGTATAAATTGTCTTTGACTTTGTATAGCTGGCTGTTCTTACCTTTCCTAGCATAGAGCTTGTGTATAAATAAGTTGTTTCCTATTCCCTAAATATATATGAATAATATAGATATTCTTATCTCTATTCATATTTCCGTACATATGGTATGAGAGACGGAATTCTGAATTCGCCTATTTTTCTTATATTTCTTTGGGTCTCTTACTAGCCCAGCCTTTGTGCCTCTTTGTGGCTATCTCTTTTCTGTTTGTTCTCCCTAGTTATTTGTCGTGATGGTAGAGCTCCCATTCCAACTCCAGCTCCAGGAGTGACAAAATCTGTCATCCACTTTGATAACCTAACTCTCCAGATTAGCCTTGAGAAACTAAATGGAAATCTGTGCAGCTATTCTTTAAAAGCAGAGGCAAAATGAGGCATCTCCAGGGAACCATTAAAGAACCTAAGGAATTTGATCCCTCTTATGATTCCTGGGAAGCAGAAAATTCCCAGATTATGACATGGTTAATTAATTCCAAGGTACAAGGATTTAGCAAACATTCCTCTTCCTTTCCAATGCAAAGGAAATCTGGGGCAGGTTTGACTCGGACATACTCGAAGAAAGGAAGGGTTCCACGGATTTTTGAACTCAAAAGGAAAATCCACAACACCAAGTAGGGAGACTCCTCGGTGATGAGAATATTTTAATACGTGTTATGGCAGGAGCTGCACCTTCCTCAGCACTTCTAGATTAGAGACCCTGAAGTTGCGAAACAACTTGCTGAGATCTTGGAACAGGATTGAGTTTTTTGAGTTTTTAGCTGGGCCCAGTTCAGATTTTGATAAGTTAGTGGGAGGATTCTTGGAAAATAGCCTTTTTGCTCTTTGGAGGAAAGCTTCTCGTATGTGAGTAATGAAGAGGACAGAAAGGCAGTCCTCTTTAAGGTTTTTGTCCATGAAGTCTCGGCCCTCAAAACTGCAGGATTTATCCACCTGATGCTGGACAGTTCAAAAATCCGAATAAGAAAGGGGATGCTGACTCTTAAGTGGTGCGATTTTTGTAATAAACCAAGGCATACTAGGCAAACCTGTTGGAAATTAAATGGGAAACCTGCCGTTGGAGACAATGGCAATCACTCATAGCGAAGGAAAGTCTTTCAAGCAGTGGCTGACTCTAAGGAAAAAAACCCAAGGGATTCCTCAAATGACCATATCTTTACTAAAGAACAACTTGACACGTTACACCAAATGCTAGGGCATACATGTCTTTCAGGTATATCCGATCCCTCTATTGAAAATCCAGGTTCCTCTAGTCTCTCTGCTCAGTCAGGTACAACCCTCACTGCCCTTCTTAGTAGCACATCTAAACCTTGGATCATAGACTCTGGAGCCACAGATCACATGACTTGAAACCCCTTTGATTTCTTAACATATAATCCTTGTTTAAGTAAGGATAAGGTTAAGGTAGCTAATGGGTCTTTTGTTCCTATTCATGGAAAAGATGTTATTCCTATATCCAATGCTATGTCTCTCTCATCAGTCCTACATGTCCCAAGTCTTATTTGCAATCTTTTAGCCATTAGTCAAGTCACGAAAAACCTAAATTGTTCAGTGACCTTTTTTCCAACTTCTTGTGTGTATTAGGATCTAACCTCGAGGAAGAGGATTGGCAGTGGTGAAGAGAGAGACGGGCTGTATTATCTAAAACCTAAGAAGAAGACTGCTGAGGCCTATACTTTAGTCCGTTTGATTTGGTTACTTCATTTCAGAATTAGTCATCCTAACTCTAAGTCTCTTAAAGTATTATATGAAATTTGTGAACTTTCTAAAAGTCATCGTGTTCCTTTTCCAATTAGCAATAAACTTTATGCTATTTCTTTTTCTATGGTCCACAGTGATGTTTAGGGACCCTCTTGTGTCCTATCCTTGTTTGGCTTTAAGTGTTTTGTTAGTTTCATTGATGATTGTACCTGTACATCTTGGATTTATTTGCTTCGAAAAAGCTCCGAGGTCAGCAACATTTTTAAATCCTTAAAGATGATGATTCAAAATCAATTTCGCACAAATATCCAAGCTCTTAGTCTAATAATGGGAGGGAGGATTTCAATGGAACTCCTGGAACCTACCTAAATGAGAATGGAATTACACACCAATCTTCTTGTATTGATACCCCCAAACATAATGGAAAAGCCGAAAGGAAAAGAAGGCATTTACTTGAAGTGGCAAGAACCTTGAGGTTTTCTAGGAATGTGCCCAAGTGTTATTAGAACGATGCTATTTTAACAGCTGTTTACTTAATCAACCGATTGCCCTTTAAAACACTCAATATGAAAACACCAATTGCCTGCCTTAAATCCCATTCCACAAATGAAAATTTTTTCCACTCTCTTCCTCTAAAAGTATTTGGGTGTAGTAGCCTACATTCAACTTCCAAATAGAGGAAGGTCTAGACTTGATCCTAGAGCACAAAAATGTTTTTTTCTCTGTCCCAAATAAAAAAGGCTACAAATGTTTTCACCCTCCCTCTAGGAAGTACTTTGTCACTATGGATGTCAAACTTTTTGAACATCACTACCCTAGGACTGCTCTTCAGGGGGAGCTTGGCAATGACAAGGAAGATCTTTCCTATGATCTCTCAATTAATCTGGACTCTAATCCAAGTGATTAACCGGAGCAGCTGATAACTAGTCAGGTAGAGGATCTTCAAGTTAAAGAGTTGAAACAAGATGAAAACGGAGTGACAGTTCAGCCAACCAGTGCACTAGTGTACTCACGAAGCAGACCAAGACAAACTATATAGCTTGAATCTCTCACCCGCAATCAATCCCCAACTCTAGAGTTGGAAACTGAGCATCCGGTAAGTCCAAGGACATGTACTTCACATAACCCTTATTTTTCTATACCACAGTTTGATACAGATCTGGATATTCCCATAGCTATCCAAAAGGGAGTTAGATCCTGCACTACCAAACCCCCATTTCTAGTTTTTTATCCTATCATTGACTTAACGCCGCTTTTCAGGTTTTCATTCCCCCAATCTCTATAGAAAGCATCCCTGCTAATATTTCCAACGCACTAAAAGACTAGAATTGGATAGGAGTAGTCTTTGAAGAAATGAAAGCTTTATAAAAGCATGTGTTGAGGACGTAGGTCTAAATCCAACAACAAACCCTAACTTCACTAACAATCAACAATAAAAGGCACAACAACTCTTACTTCACCAACAACAATAAAAGAATCACAAACCCTAATTTCACCACAAACAATAAAGCAACAAGATAGAAGTTGAGTTTAGTCACCTTATTAGGGATTCCTCACTCTCTAGCACTTAGGGTATTAGCCTTAGTCCTAGCCCTAGCCTAAGTTAATCTCAAACAAAGAATGGTAAGAAGAACCGATTTGGTCTTTGGAGACTTTCCACAAGACAGAGAATACTCTTGATTTAAGATTGATGATATATAAGATAATACAACCCTAGGAATAGTGTTCTATTTATACATGAAAGGAAAAGAGTAAGAAAAGACTAAAATAGCCTTAGGATTACAAATAAGACAAAGGTGCAGAAAATATAGATTTCAACCCGCTTCATGGTACTGCGATCGTGGGTCGCGACTCCACGGTCGTGCTACCCACTGCCTCAACCTAATTTATATTGCCGTGACTTGGGTTGCGACTTGGAAGTCGAGGCCTAAGTCGCGGTTATATTGAAGCTCGCCTTCTAGTGAGTGACGCGACCTAGGTTGTGCGACAGGGAGTCGCGGCCTAGGTCGCAATACCCTTCCATTTTTCTTTCCTCCGAGAGTAGACCTCATCAGAATGAAACATGAGAAATTGTAAATCTGCCTAGAGGGAAGAATCCAGTAGGGTGCAAGTGGGTTTTCACAGTGAAGTATAAATCAGATTGGTCAATAGAGAAATACAAAACTATACTTATTGCCAAGGGGTTCACTCAAAACTAAAGTTTAAACTACCACGGAAATTTGCCTCAGTTGCTAAAGTGAACTCAATAAGGATTTTGTTTTCCCTTGCTATTAACTTAGGTTGGCCTTTATATCAATTTTTGATTTAAAGTGTTTCTTCATGGCAATCTAGAAGAGGAAGTCTATATGGATCTACCTCCTAGTTTTGAGGATTCAAGAAACGGGATGGTTGTAAGTTAAAAAAAATCAGTATATGGACTACAGCAGTCCCCTAGAGCTTGGTTTCGAAAGGTTCTCAAAGTTTCTTAAGAAGTGTGACTTCTCATAGAGTCAAGGAGATCATACTTTATTCTTCAAGCATTCACTTGAGAAGATCACTATTCTTATTGTCTACATTGATGATATTATCATGACGGGAGACAACTTCGCAGACATAAAAGATACCAAGAAAACAAATAGAATTGTGAGAAATTCTTTCTTATTTCTTTAGTAAAAGAATTAACAGAGCAACTAGAATTATATACATAACAGCTAGGGCAATTGATGAGAACTCACCTAAAAGAAGTATTAGAACTAGGAGGAGGGAAGGAGAAGTGAAGAGGATAGAAGAAGAAGAAGTGAGAAAATCAGGCAGTGAGTACTGCGACCACGGTCGCGACCTACTGCCTCGCGACCGTGGTCGCGGTGCTCACTGGAGAGAAAGGGTTGAGTAACACGGGGAAGAGAAAAATGAGACAGTGAGCCTCGTGACCAGGGTCGTAACCCCGGTCGCGACCTTGGTCGCGAGGCCCACTGGTCGGCCAAAAAACTTGAATTTCCTGCACACTTTTAAATTGTATAGTTAGGGGCATTTTAGTCATTTCTCCATATTTTCTGATTTTGTATAAATAGAACAACTAGTCTAGGGTTGTAACTATTCACTATTATCATAAATCAAAATACAATTTGAGAGCATTTTCTCTCATTTCTCTTGGATCATCACCAAGAACAAATCGGTTCTTCTTGCAATTTCGCTTGTGAGATTTACTTGGGCTAGGGCTTGGGCTAATAACCTAAGCACTAGAGAGCAAGGGATTCCCTAATAAAGTAACTAAGCTCAAAATCTATCTATGTTGTTTTAATTTGTGTTGGGTGTTGTTTATTTGGTTATTAGTGAAGTTAGGGTTGTGGATTTGTGTTGATTTCGGGGTTAATTGAAGATTGGGTGTGTTATTGTGTTAATTGGGGAAATTAGGATTTATGGGTGTTTGTAATTTGGGGCTAAATTGAAGTTAGGGTTGAATTGAGTTATTGATTATTAGAGAAGTTAGGTTTGTTGTTGGATTTTGAACTAGGTCCTCAACAACAACACATTAACTAGAGAATCAAATCCCTCTAATCTAGCTCCTAACTAAGGAAAGAAAAAATACAGAATAATCAACATTAACTCTATACAATCTGTACAATCAACACCTCCCCCTCAAGTTGGGTTGTAAATTTGATCAAACCCAACTTGCTACTTAATTCATCAAATCTGGCCTGTGGGAGAGGTTTAGTTAGAATGTCTGCAAGTTGTTTGCTGGTTGGAGTATAAAATAGCTGCAAAATGCCTCCATCAATCTTCTCCTTTATGAAGTGTCGGTCTATCTCAATGTGTTTGGTTCAGTCATGATGAACTGGATTTTTAGCAATACTAATTGTAGCTTGGTTGTCACAGAACAGGTTGATAGATCCTTTAATGGTATCTTTAGATCGCTTAGGACACGTTTGATCCAAAGACCCTCACACATTCCATGTGCCATTGCACGAAATTCAGCTTCAGCACTGCTTCTAGCTACCGACTATTTTTTACTTCTCCAAGTGGTTATATTACCCCAAACTGTAGTGCAATAACCTGAAGTAGACCTACGGTTTGTGATAGAGCCCGCCTAGTCAGCATTAGTGAAAATAGACACATTCCTGCTTGCGGATTTCTTGAAAAATAACCTTTTGGGGTAATTGCAATAACTCCCCGTGTATATAGGTATAATTGCACAAAAATCTGAGAATAACTCCCCTTTGACCGGTTAACTAATCGTTGACCACAGTTAGTCACTAACGATTAAAGGGGTAAAATCGTCTTTTAGAAAATTTTAAAAAAAAATCTGGAAAAAGAAGAAGAAGAGGAAGAAGAAAAATAAAAAAAATTTGGAAAAAAAGAAGAAAAAGAAGAACAAGAACAAGAACAAGAAGAAAAAGAAGAAGATGGAGGAAAAAAGAAAAAAAATAATGAAGAAAGAAATTGAAAAAAGAAAAAAAAAAATTAGAAGAAGAAGAAGCATATCTGGTGATGAACAAAAAATTTGAAAAAAATATTGAATTTTTTTTTTTTTTGGCAATCGATGAAGATATTTTTATCTCATCTAATGAACCAGATCTCATCTGGTCCATTTTTTAAATTTTCTTTTTTTTTTTAAATTTTTTTTCTAAAAAGACGATTTTACCCCTTTGACTATTACTGACTAACTGTGGTCAATGGTTAGTCAACCGATTAAAGGGGAGTTATTGTTATTATCAATTATTCTCAGATTTTTGTGCAATTATGTCTATATACACAGGGAGTTATTGCAATTACCCCTAACCTTTTTCCTTAAGTCAGTTTTAGGTACTTCAGTATTCTCTGGACAGCCACCATGTGTTCCTCTGTAAGGCTGTTCATGTATTGATTGACAACACTAATAGGAAAGGCTATATCTGGTCTTGTGAGTGAGATAGATTAGCTTCCCAATAAGTGTTTGATATCTTCTTTTGTCCACTGGACCCGTCTGACCCGAGCTTCACTGTGGTATCCATGGGAGTTTCGGTTGGTTTGCTTTCTTCCTTCTAGTTTCTTGTAACAAGTCAAGGACATATTTCCTTTGGGAGATGAAAATACCCTTTTTTGAGCGGGCTACTTCCATTCCTAGGAAATACTTTAGGTGTCCCAAATCTTTTATCACAAATTCTTGGGCGAGGCAATTCTTAATACGTGGTATCTCCTCTGCAAAATCCCCAATTAGGATTATATCATCCACATATACTATAAGTATAGCCCGCAACCTCTTTTCTGAGTATTTGGTGAACATGGTGTGATCGGATTGACACTGCTTATAACCATGTTTCTTGAGAACTTAGGAAAACCGTTCAAACTAGGTCCGAGGGGATTGCTTCAACCTATAAAGAGATTTACGAAGTCAGCAAACTTTATTAACAATTGCTGCAGTTTCAAAACCAGGTGGGATATCCATGTACACTTCTTCTGCGAGGTCTCCGTTTAGGAATGCATTTTTCACGTCCAGCTGGTGTAGGGGCCAATCCAAGTTTGCTGCCAGAGATAATAGTATTCGGATTGTATTTAGCTTAGCCACCGGTGCGAAAGTCTCATCGTAATCAATACCAAAGGACTGAGTAAATCCCTTTGCAACCAACCTTGCCTTAAACCGTTCTACACTTCCATCTACTTTTGTTTTGACTGTAAACACTCACTTGCAACCCACTGAATTTTTTTCTTCTAGCAGAAATGATAATTCCCATGTCCCGGTTTTTTCTAGTGCATGAATCTCATCTTCCACTGCCTTTTTCCACTTTCGTATATTCAATGCTTCCTGTATGTTTCTTGGCACTGAAATGTTAGAGAGTTTTGAAATTAAGACTTTGAATTTGGGTGAGATACCTTCATACGATACATAATTCGACATAGGATAAACAGGCCTGTCTCGACATTCCCTGTACCCCTTTCTTACGGCAATGGGCCGATCAAGATCAGGAATTGTAGTAACTTCAGTTTCTGCTGCATTTGGGTCAAATTCTTGGACTGTAGGATTCGGTTGAGATTCTTGACTGGTGTCATTATCAGTCTGAATTCTGTTTTCTAGCTTCTCCTTTCTGTGGTAGGTAATCACTTACTTTTGCGAGTAGTTGGGTTGACGATTACTTGGAGTTTGCTGACTGGAGATTCTAGGACTAGCAGGATTGCTGTTTGATTAAGAGTTGAATATCATATATTGACTAGGAGAACTAGGAGACTGATTGGGGGAATTAAGACAAGAATGAGGTTGCTGATTCCTAGGAGTACTAGGAGGTTGTGTTTCGTGCTGATTATGAGGCTGATTTAATTCTTGATTTTTAGAAGGAAGTTTGCTAGGACTAGGCTACAGATTTTGCTGACTTTTAGGAAGAGGTTGGCTAGGATTAGATTGCTGATAGGAAGGTGAGTTTGCGGGCTACCAGAAATGTATTGAGATTTTGCAGCTGTCGGAAAGAGCAGTGGGAAGGTTGCGGCTATTAGAAAGAGAGGTTACTGCATGAAGGACTAACGGAAAGAGGGTTACTACCGGAAAGAGCAGTAGAGGGATATAGGTAGGGTTTTTGCGGCCGCAAATAGGGCTGTAAGAAACTGAAAGAGATAGGGCTGGAAAAGAAAAGTCAGAAATAGCTTTAGGTAGATTAGGGTTTATGGCCGAAAATAGTTTTAGGGAGATTTAGGGTTCGGAGAATGCTCTGATACTATGAAGAATTAGGCTTAGTGCCTTAATTTTATTAACAGAGCCACTAGAATTATATACACGACAGCTAGGGCAGCACATTAACTAGAGAATCAAATCCCTCTAATCTAGCTCCTAACTAAGAAAAGAAAAACTACAGAATAATCAACATTAACTCTATACAATCTATACAATCAACAATATATATATATATATACACACACATATATACATATATATATATATATATACAACTCTTAGAGAGAAACTAAATAGGAAAACTACCTAAAGGCTAAAACACCTACAAACTATTCTAGGAAATTTATAGCTATCCTATTTACATAATGCAGTAAAGGAAAAATAATAAGAGTCATTATAGTAAATCTAGTTTCCCAAAAAAAAGCATGTTGACTAGAAAACTAAATCCGCCATAATTAAAGGACAGCAGAATATTTCTCAAAAAATATGTACGTTCATTGAACAGGAAAAAAGAAGTGGGTAAAGGGCACAGTAGTTTGAACTGGGAACAAAACCTATCGCTTGCAATGGATACAAGTTGAGAAATGATTGTGTAGCTTGTATATAGGAACATTGAAGCTTTATGAGAGATAGAGATAGAGAGACAGGCAGTCTTCAATCGGGAAAAATATAGCTAAAGCAATGTTTATTAAAGCAAACTCTTCTTTCTTTCTTTTTTTGTTTTTTTTAAGAAAACAAAACACTTTATTCAAAGAAGAAGAAAATAAGTACAAAAGTGAATCAAGTTTTTTAAAGCAAACTTTGTCTTGCTGATGCACGATGTGCATTCATAATAAAAGGCTGTGAAGTACTCTATTCCCACATGCTTTTCGAGGCATCTTCTAATGAGATGCTGACCTTTATATCTGGTGTTCCATGAATTTGAAACTAATCTTGATTGATGAAGAGTATATACTTTATTGAATGTATTCGGTATCTGGCTTTTGTTTATGAATTATGTTAACATGGTCGTTGACCTCCAATTTGCAGCTAGGGTAATCGAGGAGGAGATGTTTGGAGTTGACAATATGTGCTGGATGTCTGCAAAGGCTACGCTAGAAGCTTCAAGACTTGCAGAACTTTTTATTCTGCAGACTGGAATGACGGCATTTGGAAAGGCATACTACAGGAACCAAAGTGATCTTGTGCCAAATGTGCGTCTGTATATGTTAAATCTCTTAACTAACTTGGTGTTTATTTTATTGAAGAGCTTATCTAACACAAGTTACATTGATGATTGTTTGTAACAGCTTGCAGCCAAACTTGAAGCACTTCGAGACGAATATATGCGTTTTGCTGTGGAAAAATGTGCATCTGTGCTGAGAGAATACCATTCAGCCGTGGAGACGATTACAGGTTCATATTGGTTGATTGATTGATGTTATTTGATTCATTTACTAAGTAAATTAAACAAACCTCATTATGTCATTGTTCAAATATTGGATTCTAAATTTATTTAGCTTTAATGTAAGTGAATTTTGAGTTTACAATTTCCCATTCAGAGAAAATTTCTACACACTAAGTACTATTGGTTGACTCCATGCCTTTATACACTGCAGATATTTTGCTTGAAAAGGGAGAAATTAAAGCTGAGGAAATTTGGGACATTTACAAAAGGGCACCTAGGATACCTCAGGTAGTTCATTGACCATGGAATGTAATGATTTTTTTTTTTTGGTGGTACTTCCTGTAGAAAATTTCAAATGAATTTTTTAAAAGCTTCAAAGATGTTCACTTATTGATTGAACTACGATGCTATTTTTTGAAGTACCATGACCAGTCCATGGAAAATCATGTCTTTTGTAAGGGTGGGGATAGAAAAAGACAATTGGAGTGTCATATGGTATTCATAGTAGGAAAAAATCATGAGAAAGAAATGTAATATATAATTTGTTACATTTTCCTCAAGTATAATACATTACAGGAAATCAGATATGAGCTCCAGAGTTATCATTTGCAATTTAGAGGCTGATTGAACTTGGTTTTGAGCTTATTACCATATAAGTTTTTAATTACGGTCTACGGAACTTTAGTAGATTTATTATTGCCTTTAACAATGTTTCTGATCATTGCAAGCATTGGAACCTTGTTCTGTTTCTTTTCTTTTCAGCCTATCGTAAATCCCATTGATGAATATGGAGCCCTAATTTATGCTGGTCGCTGGGGAATTCATGGGATCACGCTACCAGGGAGGGTCACATTTGCCCCAGGAAATGTTGGATTTTCAACATTTGGAGCACCGAGGCCTATGGAGGTCAGTGAATAGCTAGTTTTAAGTTTTCCTGTTACCACTTGCCATATTTTATTTTATGCCAACTAATTCTGAGTCTCTTTAATTTTTGTTATTTTTGACTTTCTCCCCCCTTTGCAGACCCAAGTTGTGAGTGATGAAACCTGGAAGCTAATAGATAGTATTTGGGATAAGAGGGTTCAGGAAATAAAAGCTGAAGCTTCAATGGAGATTGAAGAAGACAAGGAGAAGCCACAACTTTTGATGGCTAGCCATTTCCTTTAAAAATACAAGATGTTCATATCTTCCTGGTTTGTATGATGTTCCACATGTTAATGGAATGATTTTATCGTTAGAAAATTACTCAACATGAAGTCATCCACAAGAGATTCTTTCTGGCTATGATACATTTCTCATTTCTTTCCCCACATCATAACAATTTTCAATAGGTTGTGGCTGCATTGCTTTGTTTTGCATATTTAAGCAATAGTAGTAGTTAAATCAAGGCATCATATTCTTCTCCAGATGAATTCAGTTTCTTGATAGCCTAAGCAGTTGCAGTATATTTTGATAACGTAAAAGAACGTGTTTCTTTGAGAGCTGACATACCTCTTCTATTGATGTTTTAGTTAAAGAAAACTTTTGGATATGGTTTTCGTTCTATGCTTCATTGAGGAGCTAACATATCTCTTTGGTTGTTGGACAGTGCTTCACCTTTGGTGCTTTCGTGGTATCATAAGACTAATGAAGATTGTAGTATCAAAGAAGGCCTTGAATTCTGTGTCGAACTTTGGAGATTTTAGTGTTATAGTTGTTGGCATTACTGGAACTGGAAGGATTGATTTTGCTAAAATTCACTGTTGTTGTATACCATCATTGAAGCACAGAGATCCACTGTATATATATAAATGGAAGACAGTTTTGAATGGGCAATTCGAGCTATTCATATATGTTTCCAGCGGCGAAGGATCCCAAAATTGTAAATTATTCACTTGCATTCGTTACAATCAGGACTAGTTTAATGTTATCTATATGTGTTATTATTGAAATAATTTTTTGTAATCCTGTGTTGCTTTTAGTTACAATGTCATTGGAATCACAGAATGTTTAATTCATGACTACAATCGTGGTTACACTTAATTTTAGGATACTTTTGTCTGCCGTTATTGTCTGAAAATGAAATGAAAGGGAAGAAAATTGAATATGATGAAACTTATGTAGGAAAGAATGAATGAATGTATCAACTAGGATAAGATCTACAAAAGTCCTGAGGGAAAACTATATCTTGAAGAGCAGGATATCAGGATCGATATCTGCTGTCAGACTACGCAGGCACGGAAACTTGGGAAGAAGGCTAGCGATGTGTCTAGCAGTCTCCAAATATGTAGCATATAATGTGATCAATTCAGTATGTCTGGAATCTGAACTACTCTTGTGTTCTTTAGAAATGCTTATTTCATTTATGGCAGAAGCGAATGGTGTGATGTGAATATTGTGATTGTTTTCTTTAACAATCAAGTCCTTGAGTGTCTTCTTAATGCACCAGTTACCAGTTTTGAGATTGAAGTGATACAGAGGAAGAAATGCCTGGCCATATGTGGATATGAACTCCACTGCAGCAATAATGAAATCAAATTCTTCATTTGACATGTAGTAAGGGAAGCTTATTCTTGTCCATCCTGGTTTTACTCCTAAATAACCCTGCACCAAGTTGAATCAAAGCGTCAAACAATGCTATTCATCCATAACTTGAAAAACTTTAGGGGTTTTTGATTCGCATTCGAAGTACGATTATTTCTTCTTGATTTATTACCTTTTGGATAGCAGAGTGAATTTTATGTGCTTGAATCTCATCGATATCAAGCAAACTGTGACCGTAGGGTCCAGCACAGGCGCAACCACCTCGAGCCTGGATTCCGAAGAGGTCATTGAGGAGTGTTGACACAAAAGCTCCATGAAGAGGTTTCTCTTTCTTGTTCTCCATCTGCCTCCATAAGTGAAATTCATTATCTATTCCCTCAGAAGAGTTGGTAGTAGAAAATACGAGAAACGACAAAATAGCTTGTCGTTTGGCACTTGTGTTCCCTAAAACCCGTATGTTTTGATTTGGAAGAAGCCTTTGTAGTGCTTTTTGTACGTACACTTCTTCCTGTTTATTGATCACATCATAACCAATGTACCCTTTTACCCAGAAAGCCAATGCTGCCCTAATCAATTGAATAATTTGCGGAGTTCCACAATTTTCTCTTGCTTCTATGTCCTCCAAATACAGTGTGTCCTACAATTAATGATTGACTGAATTTGTTTAGTTGACACAAGTAAAAGCAATTAAATTCAATTTATTCTACCCAACTACTAAGACTAAGAAGAAGATACCTTTTCAGTAAAACCGTTAACATAATTAACGGTTCCACCTCCACAAGTGGAAGGGGGAGAAGAATCAAGTTGATAGAGTGCTTTGCTCATCAAAAGAATACCAGGTGATCCTGGCCCACCAAGAAACTTGTGTGCACTTAGGAAAATCGCATCATAGCCGTCTATCTCTCCCGATCTCATGTCAATCTCCACGTAAGGACCACTATTAAAGCTCTACCAAATTAGCATCTAATGTATGTATATAATTGATAGGTTCCAAATCAAAGAAGAAGAAAATGCGTGTGTATATACATACCTTGCTGCAAAATCAAAGCATGCAAAGGCTCCATATTGATGAAGAAGCGTAGCAATTGATCTTGTATCTGTGTAAATTCCAGTCACATTACTACAAGCTGAAAAAGAAGCCAATATTGGTCTTTTTGATTCTTTATATGACTCAAGTTTCACTCTTAGAGCTTCAATATCTATTAACCCATTATCATCCAAACCAATCTCCACAACTTCAGCCAAACTCTGCCTCCATGAAAGGAGATTCGAGTGGTGCTCGTATGGACCTACAAAAACCACCCATCTTTCTTCATTGATTAGGGTTTTCATTATCCTCTCTCTCAGTATTGATGGCACTGCTATTCCCATAACTTCTTGTAGCCTTTTAATGGCAGCTGTTGTGCCTGACCCACAAAACATTATTGCATCTTCTTCTTCTTTACCGCCTAGGCATCTCTTTATGTATTTGGCTGCTTCTTCCACCATTTTCGTTGTCTGCTGCCCCACGTAACTCTCACAACTGTGACTGTTTCCTGTACAGAGACAGCACAAAGAGTTTTCAGTGCAATAGACAATTTATATTACATGCTGACACTAACTTGTGGTGTTGTTATTTGACATTTTGAAACTTTGAAAAAAGAAAAGAAAAGAAAAGAAAAATTAAATTCAAACATTTATTACGGTAAGACGATGTTATTACTTGTAGAAGGAAATGATTAGTTTATTGTTTTAATGAGACCATCACCACTTGATAATAAGAATAAGAAAAAAAAAATAATCAAAATAAGCATAATACCATAGAAGGGAAGAACATTGTTGATGATATAATCTTCAATATAGTGAAGAGATCGGCCGGAGGCAGTGTGGTCTGCATAACTGAGTTTACGTTTTCCAAATGGAGAATCAAATTCTAAATTGCCACCAATTACTTGAGACCGAACCCATGACAGTCGTTTCTCCGATGAATCGCTTCTGGGCACCAGCATTCTAAATGATTCTGAGACATAACAAAGATCATTTTGTGAGTGTGAAGTTGTGTTAATAACAGAATTGTTGATATGGCTTGTTTTTTGAGCAGTTGGGGTGTCTCTGTGCAACAGCTGTTTAAGTTTCATGCTTATAGAAGATTATAAGCTAAGAGTGGGGGAACACAAAATGATACTAGGAAGAATAAGGACAACAGTTTTGGATTGGGATGGATTGATCAAGCGGGACTTATATATATAATTAAGAGAGGAGATTTTCAGTGGGTATATAATGACAGTTAACATGGAACGGTTTTCAGTGGGTATATAATTACAGCTAACATGGAACGGCGTGCGTGCTATGTGTGTGTGTGTGTGTGTATATATATATATATACACACTTTTCGCTTCACTTTCCATTTCTGTCTGTGGATTTTTAAAAGAGTTGTGCAAGTAAGAGAAGCGGAAGACAGCTTTCGACGCACGTATTTAATTTTTGAATAATGGTGGACTCTGAATATTATTTGTCCAAATGACATGTAAATCATAAGATAGAGGTGTCGGTTTAGGTGGGTTTCAAGTGATAAAAGGAGATTGGTAATTGACCAACATCTTGGTTTGAGAGAGCAGACTTTTGGTAGATTATATACCATGGCCTACAAACAGGGGTCAGCCCATGATATTTTGGATCTTCGTCTGATCTTTTTTTTTCTTTAATTAATTTAATCTAAAGTTGGGTCTTTGGAAGTTTTATTTTTCTTTTTGGATTTGAGAATATGATTGAATAATCTGCAGTTATGTTTGAAAGTGGTATTGCGGTTCTCTTGTAAATACAATTAAGAAAGTCAATACGAAAGTTGGCATTCCCACCGAGGCTCGTGAGATAAATTTTTTAAACACAAAATATATACAAAGAGAAAAGCAAAGAAATTAAACAATATTAATACATTGTTATAAACTATTTGGTGCCACCGCATGAAACATGTCATTGTTTACACCAACTTGGGTGGCAATCATGTTAGATGACTTATGGCACTCAAATATCAACTTATTATAGGTTACTATTTCCTAAAGATAAGAGTGAATACTAGTTATAAGTGGTAGTAGTATTATATTATTTATATGGGTAGAATAATCCTTTACCTTGTAAGGCAATATTAGGGTTATTATATATTTTTTATGTTTTTTCTATTGGTTGTTGATGTTTTCCTTTTGCAATGAGAAACCTAACCTCTTTTTTCTCTCTTCTCTTTAATTATTTGATTATTTAATTTTGCATAGAGTATTTCACATGGTATCAGAGCGTGATTTAATAGAAGGAAATTTTTGGGTTTGATTGATTGTACAGTTTCAGAAAGTCTTATTCACACCACTTTCTTTTGTTCTCTCTTCTTGTTTTGGTATTTAGTATTCTTATATTTTCTTCATAATGGCGGGTGAAAGAGATGATTCAGATCCAACAATTGGCACCCTTACTGAGTAGTTTCAAAGTGCCTTGCCGCAAGTCACATGCTATGTCCATCTCTTCTTCGATAGGTCAGTTACCCCCAAGTTTTTTAGGTATGTGTAACACCCCCTGACCTGATCCGACTGGATCGACTCAGGGAGCGCTACCGGGTTTTCAAAACTTTCTAAATTCACTTTATTTCTTTCAAACCATTGAAACTCGTATCAATTTATAATTTAAAAACATTTTTCTAGTGAGCCCATTGAAAACACAGTTTTAAAAATTCACTGGAGCAACTCTACCGCCTTCATCGCGAGCACACCTCGCGGTGCTTTGGTCGCGCTGGTGGTCGCCATGCTCACTGCCCGAATTTCATTTTTTTCATCGCGAGCAGCTTATCGCGACCTGTGGTCGCGGTACTCACTGTCCCAGTTTTTCACTTTTCATGCATCATTCCTGGACCGTTCCATCTAGTCCACCTGAAAACCATAAAAATAAACATACATTTAATTACATTTACACCCCTCAACTCACAAAAATTTTATATCCACATTTTCAAAATTATTTATCCGAAATTCGGGATGTTACAGTATGTCTTCCTCTAAATAGGCTTTAGATTTTGGAGCTTCATATTATATGTCTCCTTATTTGTTATCTTTTGTTTCTTTATGTTATACATCATCTGTGTCTGTCATGATTGTTAATGGCACTCCTATGCCCTTAGTAGATGTCGATTATGTTATCACATCTCATTTATCTCTTTCTAATGTTTACCATATTCCCAATCTTACATTGAATCTTGTTTCTATTAGTCAATTGTGTGACTCTGGTTATTATTCAGTCTCATTTTCTTCTACTTCTTGTCATGGGGGGGATTATATGTTTTGGACGAGCTAAGATTACCAGTCTTTGTAGCACCCAATGTTGACCTGTTTTCTTTTCGCTTGAGTTCTTCTTCTACTAGTTTTTTGTTGGAGAATGTTGACCGAATCTTACCAAATTTAGTTGAGTGTTATTTTAGGAAGTAAATGTTCTAGATTATTGTAATTAGTTATTTGTTTTCTAGTGTTATTTGTTTCCTAATTTGTAATCCTTAGAAATTAGGAATAGTTATTACCTAAAATTAGTTCTACTAGAATTAGGAGTACTTTGTGTATATATATGTGGTTGTGTATTTACAAGGAATCAATCAATATATATATTTCAAAATTCTTCATGGTATCAGAGCCTAGGTTCTAACTCTGAAACTAGGTTTTTTATTTTTATTTAGTTATTTTTTTGATAAAACACCCTAAGAATCTTGGACGTATTCTGGACTCCTTTGCCGTTGTTTTCGATTCGGTTCCTTCCACCTTGAAGCAACTATGTCTGAAACATCTTCTAGCACCATACTCGAATCTTTTTCAACTAGAAATCAACTCCCTCAGACAGATCACCATTCAGTCCGAATCACCAATATTCAACTCAATGGAGATAAACCCAATGGATATCTTGCCCAATCAGGTAACGCTTCTACCGGTTTTACAGGTCAACTTACCTCTGCACCTTGGATAATTGATTCGGGTACATCGAATCAATTGACCAATACTTCATTCTTGTTTAAAACATATTTGCCTTGTCCTGGAAACCAAAAAGTTTGAATTGCAGATGGGAGTTTATCTTCCATTGTAGGGAAAGGTTCTATTCAAATTTATGGTAATATTGTTTTAAATTTTGTTCAACATGTTCCTAATCTTTCCTGTAACCTCTTATCAATTAGTAAATTATCACAAGTTTCTAACTGTTCTATTATTTTCTCTCCTATACACTGTGAATTTCAGGACAAGACTATGGGGAGATGATTGCAGTGCTAAGATGGAGGATGACCTTTATTACTTTGAGAATGGTTCTCTTAAAGATAAACTTACTCTGGGGTTGCAGTGTAATGTGGGCTCTCTCCCTGTAAGAGAACAAATTATGATTTGGCATTTTAAATTAGGACATCCTAGCTTTGCATATTTAAGGCACCTATTTCCTAATTTATTTAATAAAATCTCTTTCAAAAATTTTCAATGTGATATATGTTATTTTCAATGTAAGAGAACAAATTTTCAAAACCTTATCGGACTTCAAAACCATTTTACTTAATACACAATGATGTGTGGGGACAATCAAAAATATCAACTCTAACTGAAAAAATGTGGTTTGTAACCTTTATAGATGACCAGACTAGACTATGTTGGATTTACTTAATGAAAACAAAATCAGAAGTTGAAAAATTGTTTCAAGATTTCTATAAACTAATTGAAACTCAATTTCAAACTAAAATTAATATTTTAAGAACTGATAATGGGAAAGAATACTTTAATCAGTATCTTGGAAATTTTTTATATGAAAAAGGAATTCAACATCAATCCACTTGTTGGGATACACCCCAAAAAAATGGGATTGCAGAGAGAAAAAATCGTCACCTTTTAGAGGTTAGTAAGGCTCTTATGCTCTTCATGAATGTTCCAAAATATTTGTGGGGAGAAGCTATCCTAACAGCAGCATATTTGATCAATAGAGTTCCATCTCGAGTCTTAAATCATGAAATTCCTTTAAATTCTCTTAAGAAGTTTTTCCCAAATAATAGATTGAGTTCAGATTTTCCCCTTAAGATTTTTGGATGTACAGTCTTTTGTTCATATACCTAATATATTTTGATCTAAACTTAATGCTAGGGCTAAAAAATGTGTTTTCATTGGGTATGCTCCTAATAAAAAAAGGGTATAAATGTTTTAATCCTGTTACAAAGAAATTTTTTGTAAGTATGGATGTTGTTTTTGCTGAACAAAAACCGTTTTTGCTGAACAAAAACCGTTTTTTAACAATACTTATCTTCAGAGGGAGAGTCAAAAAGAAGATGATGAGTTTTCTTTTGAAAATTCTTGGAACCCTAGTACTTATGTTTTACCAAATTCTGTTTTCCCTATGGTTTCAAATGATTATGAAGAGGTTATTTTTCACAAGAAAACAGAATCTTGAAATAATGAGCTAGAAACAAATCAGTTGCCAAATATTACTGATTCTAATTCTGGGGGAGAAATATTACAGGATAAAGATCATAATCTGGATAATTATCCTACAACAGAGCTGAAAGTTTATACAATAAGGAAACCTCAGTGTAACAAAGAACAACCTCATTCAGCACTTAGCCGGTTGCCTTCTCCAAGTCCTAGTACTGAACAAGATGTAACTCAACAAGATATCACTTCAGTTCTTACTCTTCCTCCTATATCTGAGTCTGTTAATCTTAATATTCCCATAGCCATTAGGAAAAGGGTTCGAACTTGTACGAAACACCTTATAGCCAAACACATGTCCTATCATAGATTGTCCAATAAGCATAGAGCATTCACCTAAAACATCTCACACTTATTTATCCCTAGAGATATCCGAGAAGTCCTAGAACACCTTAGTTGGAAACCGGCTGTTATGGAGGAAATGAGTGCCCTCAATAAAAATAAAATCTGAAAAATCACCGATCTACCAGCTAGAAAGAAAACAGTGGGGTGCAAATGGGTCTTTACTATTAAATGCAGGGCTGATGGGTCAATAGAGAGATACAAAGTCAGACTTGTTGCAAAAAGGTTCACTCAAACCTATGGCCTTGATTACCAAGAAACTTTGCACCTGTAGTGAAAGTGAATTCTATTCGCATTCTCCTATTTGTGGCAGTGAATTTTGGCAGACCTTTACACCAGTTAGATGTAAAAAATACCTTCCTAAATAGCAATCTTGAAGAGAAAATGTTCATGGAACTTCCAACTGGGTTTGAAAAAGAAATGGGCAGTGGTAAAGTATATAGACTGGTGAAATCCTTGTATGGAATCAAACAATCTCATAGAGCATGGTTTAAAAGGTTTGGAAAGGTTATGAGAAAGCTTGGGTACAATAAAAGTCAAGGAGATCACATATTGTTTGTTAAACACTCTAGTGAAGGAAAGAAGACGATCCTAATTGTCTTATAAATGATATCATTTTGACTAGAAATGATAGTGAAGAAATTGAAAGACTTAAGAAGTCTTTGGCTAGTGAATTTAAAATTAAAGATCTAGGAGAAGTGAAGTATTTCCTAGAAATGGAGTTTGCTAGGTCCAAAAGAGGGATCTTTGTTTCCTAAAGAAAATATGTGCTAGATTTATTGGGAGAAATGGGTATAATAGGATGTAGAGTTGCTGAGACACCACTTGAGCTGAATCTAAAACTTGAGGTTGCCAAACCAGAAAATATGGTGGACCAAGAACAATACCAGAAACTAGTAGGAAAACTAATTTACCTAGCTCATACCAGATCCGACATGTCATTTACAGTGAGCTTGGTAAGTCAATTTATGCACTCACTAGGACCAGAACATTATGAGGCAGTTCTGAGGATCTTGAAATACCTAAATGGAACTCCAGGAAAATGACTTTTGTTTGTTAATAATGGACACTTGCAGGTTGAAGTTTATACAGATGCAGATTGGGCAGGAAGTATACCCATTTATTGGGAGAAATGGGTATAACAGGATGTAGAGTTGCTGAGACACCACTTGAGCTGAATCTAAAACTTGAGGTTGCCAAACCAAAAAATATGGTGGACCAAGAACAATACCAGAAACTAGTGGGAAAACTAATTTACCTAGCTCATACCAAATCCGACATCTCATTTACAGTGAGCTTGGTAAGTCAATTTATGCACTCACCAGGACCAGAACATTATGAGACAGTTCTGAGGATCTTGAAATACCTAAATGGAACTCCAGAAAAATGACTTTTGTTTGCTAATAATGGACACTTGCAGGTTGAAGTTTATACAGATGCAGATTGGGCAGGAAGTATAACTGACAGAAAATCAACTTCTGGCTATTGCACTTTTGTTGGTGGTAATCTAGTGACATGGCGAAGCAAGAAACAGAGTGTTATGGCAAGAAGTAGTGCATAAGCTGAATTTAGAGCTGCAGCCCTTGGAATCTGTAAGATAATGTGGATTATGGGATTGCTTGAAGACCTAACAATCCACATTCCCTTACCTCTGAAACTCTATTGTGATAATAAGTCAACTATTGCTATAGCTCACAATCCGATTCTACATGATAGAACTAAGCATGTCGAAATAGACAAGCATTTCATCAAAGAGAAAATAGATAGTGGACAGATTTGCATGCCTATCTACCTACTGCAGAACAGGTGGCTGGCATTTTCACTAAGGGCCTACCGAAGAAACAGCTTGAAAATTGATATGCAAGCTGGTCATGGAAGACATATTTAGATCAGCTTGAGGGGGAGTGTTGGATAAGGTTAACCGAATCTTACCAAATTTGGTTGAGTGTTATTGTAGGTAGTAAATATTCTAGATTATTGTAATTAGTTATTTGTTTCCTAATTTGTAATCCTTAGAAATTAGGAATAGTTATTACCCAAAATTAGTCCTACTAGAATTAGGAATACTTTGTGTGTGTGTGTGTGTGTGTGTGTGTGTGTGTGGTTGTGTATTTACAAGGAATCAATCATCATATATTTTTCAGAATTCTTCATTTTTATTTATGGCATTCTCGTCTTGGCCATCTTTCAGCCTCTCGCTTAAGATTTTTAGCATCTACATTGTACTGTCTCTCGAGCCCTTGTCAAAACTCAACACTCTGTCTTTATCAATTGTTTTAGATATGACTTGGGTGAACAGTACACTTCTAATAAATTCTGTGAATTGCTTGCCTTAGATGAAACTGTTCACCAAACTTCTTGTACATACACTTTCGAGCAAAATGATGTTGCTAAAAGGAAACATAGGCACATTGTTGAAACTGCTTGTTCTTTCTTATTATCAGCTTCTGTTTCTAATGATTTTTTGGGGAGAAGCAGTTCTTACTGCTGTTAACTTAATTAATAAGGTCCCTCCCATCTTCTCACACCTCAGGTTTGTCACCTTTTGAAAAACAATATGGGCATGCTCCTGATTATTTTTCCATAAGAGTGTTTGGTTCTACTTGTTTTGTCCTTAAACCTTATGTAGAGTATAACAAGTTATATTCACTATGTTATTTGTGAAAGAAAGAAGGGATATTGTTGCTTTGATCCAGTTTGCTAAAAACTATATGTGTCTCGTCATGTATTGTTTCTTGAGCATATACCTTTCTTTTCTATCTCTTCTAGTTCTCATAACTTGACTAAATCTGACCTTATTCACATTGATCCTTTCCCTGATGATACAGATAGTTTGTCTATGCAAATCCCATCCACTACAAATGCTAACTCACCTTTAGTTCCTATTACCCCATTTTCTTATCATTATTCTCGCAGGATTCACACCATTAGTTCTGCAGATGCTGGTACTTTGCTTCATGATGCTCTTGATGCTTATGCCACCCAAGCACCTCCTGAGATTGTGGATCCTCCTCCTGTTAGGATTATACTCAATAGCAAGAGTGTAATAGTGTATTTGACAATTTTTTTTGTATTAATAAAGTGATTTCGGATTTAACAAATCTTATAGTATTTATAGTAATTGTCAAAAGTAAATAATCATAAGGTCAAAAAACTATGAGAAATAAAGAATTAATTGTTCGTACATCTAGATATGTATGAGCTAGACACAATTCTTTAGTTAGTCTTGAACAACATTCACAACGTAAGATAAAGGTTGGGTGTCTTTACCTTGTTAAAGTTGTAGATTCTTTTGCTAGCATTTGAGTGGGATCAAATGTGTTATAATGAATCTAAAATTATCGAAGTGTAGTATCTTTGGATAAAAGAATTTAGTGCACAGGGTGCATTGAATAGGATCACAGTGAAATACTTTATCCACAACCGTCAGTGGATAAAAGTTATCACTTGAGGACAATCGGAGAGTCTATCTCAACCATGAGAAAAATGATGGACTTATGGTAACAAGTGTTATCATTTGAGCTGTCAATGAGTACGATTATATTGTATAGTCTATCCTTGATGGTTTGGTGGTATTCATTTGTTAATCGATAGAGAACTTCATTTATAAATATGGACATCGTGACTGCATTTATTAAATGCATGTATAATACCATTATATGGATATTTTGAGGCATTGGATATTAAATCTTAACATTAAGTTTTCAGTAGTGTCTATTGAAACATGGTTTCTAGACAAGTTAAAATATCCAAGTTCAAACTGTGGTTATATGAGTAAATATGGTAACTAGGAGAGCTATAGGCGGTCTATGAGCTCTTGGCGATTACTGGTATTTTTCACGAGGATACACTATCTCCAATGAGGTTGTCTAGGGTACTAATGGTGTACTAACTTATGCTATTTTTATTTAAGAGTTCAATTTTAGTTGTTTAGTGGAATGAACTAAAATTAATAGATCGGACTTAAGTAAACCATTTGTTGATTGTGATTAGGTTGTGTCTATTGAAGTTTAAATTTAGATAGTCCACCAAGTTCCTCAATCCGCACAAACTTGCATGGATCACATAATATATTCTATCGGACCATTTTCTAGGTCCATCTAAGAATTGTTTTTGGATTTATTAATCCAAAAGATTTGAGAGGTGCGGTCTTATGTGATTAAGACATGCGCTAACTCGTCAAATGCCTGGAATGGGCGGCCAAGGATGTGGGAATCCTTGGGCGGCCCTAATAGGGTGCAATTAGCATTCCATTAATATATTAATTTGCACATTTTAATTAATGGGCTGTTAAATTATATTAATATATTAATTTAAGGCATGTGTACTTGTTTCTTTTTTAGTAAGAATGGATCTAGTTCATATATGGACTTTTTTGATTGAAGTCGAATGGATTTAATAAAATAGAAAAACAACTTATTACCCATGTATAGGCTTGGGCGGCAAGGCTAAGACAATTAGCCCAATTTGTTGTTTTTATTTTATTATTTAATTAAATGGAACTTAATTATTTAATTAAAAGTCAAAATACTTTTCTACTAGGAGTCGGTCTCTTAGTGTTATACTATTATTGGTAGTTTGATAAGTATTAAAAACTTTATTCGATAAGTGATAAATAAAATGTTTTATTTATCAAGTCAAATTAAGGAAGTTTTGGATAACTATTAAAACTCTAAATTGACTATTGGTCAAATTAGGAAGTTTTTGATATAGTCACAATTTAATTGATATCCAATAACTTGTTATTGGATAATACACTTATGAGTTGGGATAGCGCTGAATTCTAAGGTTGATAGGAATTTTGATAAAACACAAATCCTCCCTAAGGGAGAATTCGGCCACCTATAAATTCCCATCAAGAGAATTCGGCCAAGGCTATTGAATTTGGGAGAATTTTGAGTTTTATTTGGCTAGACAAAATTCGCCCAACTCATAGAAAAGTGTGTGGGAATTCGGCCAAGAGAAAAGAGAGCAAGAGCGTTTAGCTTTGATAGTGCATTACTAGCCTTTACATCAAAAGGTTTTGTACACAACATCAAATTAGGTTCACGCGAGTTTCAATCGAAAGATTGTAAATTTACAAGCGACCAAACGTTCTTCATTTTCTTAGGAGGGTTATTATGACTAACGAAAAAGAAAAAAAAATTTCCATCCTCAGGTATACAATTAAAAGAAAGGGAGCTCACACTCCAAGGTGATTCACGTTCGTGATTGATTGGAAGATTTTACAGTTCCATCTCGACGCAATATCAATCGTCACGTTTTAAAAAGGTACAATACCTTATATATATATATATATGTGTGTGTGTGTGTGTGTGTGTGTGTGTGTGTGTGTGTGTGTGTGTGTATATATTAATCAAGGGTTAAGGTTCGCTCTTTTTATGGAAAATTTTTAAAATATACCAACCCAACTTTTGCACTTCCGCCGCGTGTTTTTCCTACACCTCCTCTCTATCCTCGACGCACTCATAAATCCATTAAACTACCAGATTTTGCTTGCCCATGTTATTCAGATACTTGTTCTTTATTTTAGCCTCTATCTACTACCTCTCTGAGCTTTTATCCTATAAAGAGGCAATTCTTGATCCTCTTTGGCAACAAGCTATAGCTGAGGAACTATCTGCTTTGCATAAGAAAGATACTTGGGATTTAGTACCTCTACCAGAAAAGTACAATTGGTTTTCGCTGGGTTTATAAAATAAAGACCAAGTCTGATGGATCAGTTAAGCGGTATAAAGCTATATTGGTTGCAAATGGTTTTCTCAATAATACAATATGGATTAGGAAAAGACTTTTGCTCCTGTTGCAAAAATGACTACTATTTGTACCCTTATTGCAGTTGCATTTATTCGTCAGTAGCATGTAACTTAGATGGATGTTAAAATTGGATTCTTGAATGGTGATCTTTAAGAAGAAGTTTACATGGTACCATCACTCGGTGTCTCTTATAAGCCTGGAGAAGTTTGCAAGATTAAGAAAGCTCTATATGGCCTCAAATAGGCACCTCGAGTATGGTTTAAGAAGCTCTCTACTGTGATTACTTCTCTTGGTTTTTCCTCCAGTAATAATGATTCAACTTTTTTCGTGAAGTGTACCACTGTAGGTCGTATTATACTTTCTTTGTAAGTTGATGTCATGATTATTACTGGTGACGACATTGATGAGATTACAGTGTTGAAGTCAAAATTAGCTAGTCAATTTGAAATGATGGACTTGGGTTCTCATATGCCACTTTCTAAGTATTGAAGTAGCATTTTCTCCAAAGGGTTATCTTCCCTCTCAGTCTAAGTACACATCTGACGTCCTTGAGCATGCTTTCCTTACTGATACTAGGACTGTTGATGTTCCTCTAGAGCTTAATGTTTGATATTCTCCTTCTGATGTTACCCCTTTATCATATCTTACCTTATATCGTACTATTATTGGCTACTTGGCTGCTTAGTATATCTCACTATTACCCGTCCAGATATTGCATATGTTGTTCACATTGTTAGTCAGTTTGTTGCTTCCCCTACTACAGTTCATTGGGCTGTTGTTCTTTGTATTCAATGGTATCTTCGAGGCACATCTTCCAATGCCTTTTACTTCCATCGACCACATCTTTGGAGCTATGTGCATATTCTGATGCTAGTTGGGCCAGTGATCCTATTAATCATAAGTCTATCACTGGTTTATGTATATTTTTTGGGGATTCTCTCATTTCTTGGAAGAGCAAGAAGCAGATTGTCATTTCTAGGTCTTCCACAGAAGATGAGTGTCACGCTATGGCATCTACTACTACCAAGATAGTTTGGTTACGTTTGTCACTTACATATATGGGTGTTTCTTTTTCTCATCCCACTCCTATGTATTTTAACAACAAGATTGCTATTCAGATTACTCACAACTCAGTATTTTATGAGCGGAACAAGCACATCGAGATTGATTGTCATCTTACTCGTCACCACCTTAAGCATGACGCGATTACTTTACCCTTTGTTTGTTTCTTCTTCCTTGCAAACTACAGACTTGTTTAGGAAGTTGCATCCAATTTGACATTTTTATTTTTTTTGTTGGTAAACTCTCGATGTTTCTTACAGCCGCATTGTGAGTTTGAGGGGGGAAGTTATATTATTTATAAGGGTAAATAGTCCTTTACTTTGTAAGGAAATATTATGGTTACAATATATTCTTTATGTTTTTCCTATTGGTTGTACTTTTGATGTTGAGCTAATTGCATCGACATCCCCTGAGATTTTACCAACTACAAGCGCAGTCAACTTTATCGTTTATTGATAAACACCTTCCATATACCCTTAGTAATATTTGGTCAAATATAACAGTTGACCAAGGGAGGTCTTTGTCAAAAAATCTAAAAGTTGACTTCACCTGTAATTGAGCAAACCTCAGGGGAGGTATGCGTTATTTACTCTTTGATGTTTTCCATTTACAATGAATAACCTAGGCTCTCTTTTCTCTCTTCTCTTGAATTATTTGATTATTTAATTTTGTATCGAGTATTTCACAATAAGAATTCATTCGGAAATCAATCCATAAAAAATTAATATATATTTACTTTTTCTATAATTTCATAATTATTTATTTATAAGTTGGCATCTTATTTCACCACATCTTATCAATCCGAATTATATGCAAGTAAAAAAGACATCCAGAAGAATGGTTTACTTACCGATCAATACTTCATTTAATCATGTTATTGCAACATAAAGCTTGCAAAAGTAAATATAATAAGAATTTTAAGAATTTTAATTTAGTAGAACCCGAAGTTCTAAATTTAATAAGAATTTTCAAACCAGTAAGATTTCGAAGTACAGGATATAATAAAATTTATTTATGTAATTTAATGATTATTATGCATTTCAAGTTGACTATAACGAAACATTATTTATTATTTATGCAATTTATTTACTATTATACATTTTATTTCAATGCTCTTTCTTGTAAATTTTCCATATATATATATATGAAAACTCAAATTTTGAATTTTACCTTATCAGACTAGAAGTTCTGATACGTATGTAATTTTTAGAACTAGAAGATCTAAACAATCATAAAGTTTACAGATTTGAGATTTAATGTACTTAAAGTTCTTGAAAATAATTAAGAGAAAATAGTTCAAAATGACACCTTTTACTCCGGTATTTTGAGAAATAGTGCCTGATTATTCTTTATTATCAAAATAGCACATCTTTTGAGATAAACCCCAAAATACCTTTAATGAAACTTGTGACTTGTCCTCTCCTTTTTTTTTTTTTTATCTATTTTTCTCTCATCTCTTTTCCTCTATTTCTGTGGTAAAATTTCCCACCCACCTAGAACGAAAACTCCTCTCTTTCTTACTCTCTCTTTTGTCGAACAGTCCTCTCTTTATTTTGTTTTCTCTTTTCTCTCTGGCTTCTTCTCTTTTGTTGAACGAAGTCTTACTCACGAATCACTCAAGAAAGGTCGGCATTTGTTATGTAATGTTTTGTTATAATTTTTTTTTTTTATGTTATCTTTGTTTGAGGTGGGTATTTAAATTTGTGATCTGTGTTCTTCGTGACATATTTAAGTTGATTTGTCTATATTTAGTGCGGTGAGAATATGGAGAAAATTGATTCTTGAATTTTGCTGATTTTTCATACTCCCAAGAACTATTTTTACTCTCCCAAGAACTATTTCATATCTCTATTATTCCCGAACTATTTACCCTATCAAGAACTATCTTTACTCTCTCCGCGAACTATTCCATATCTCTACCATTCCCGAATTGTTTACACTATCAGGGACTATTTTTGCTCTTCTAAGAACTATTTTTACTCTTCATTTTTGCTCTTCCAGGAACTATTTTTTCTCTGCCAAGAACTTTTTCGCTATGCCAAGAGCTATTTTTACTTTTTCAAGAACTATTTTTATTCACCCGAGAACTACTTTTTACACACATAAAAACTATTTTTTACACCCTCTCGCAAACTATTGGATATTTTTACTAAAAGAAATTTGTTTTTTTTTTTTCAGTGAAATGGGTCAGGTCAGACTATTGATATCATATAATGGACGTTGGGAGTAAAAACCAAGCAGCGGATTTCAATACATCAATTTTCATACGAAGGGATTAAAGTTCGTAAGGATTTGACGTACAAGCAGAAAATGATCGATTTTTTATCATAGTTACTTAAAAGGGATTTTTCCAATATCTTTAGGAATCCGTGTAAAAGTTTGTTATGACACATATACAAGTTGTATAGTACAAAATGATCTATCAAGTGAATAAACTAAGGTTGTGAGGGTCCAGCTACTATGCCGGGAAAGAAATTGGTGGGTATTATACCCACCAATTTCTGTGTTTAGCAACCGGTTGCTAAAGAATTTTTTAAAAATAAATCTTTTTAATTATTAATATATCCATTATATAATATTTATATAAAATAATTTAATATTATGAAAATACTAAAATACATAAAAAAAATAATAAATAATGCAAATAGTAATGTAACATCCCTAATTTCTAATAAATATGAAAAGTATGATTGAATTAATCTTGAGTATGTGAATATGATATTTTAGGTTTCCTAATGGACCAATTTGACCAGTCGAAACAATGCACGAAGAAAAGGGTGAAAACTTGGACAGTAAGCATCGCGACCAGGGATCGCGGTAGCTGCTCGCGGTAAAAATGGAGAAATTGGACCAATGAGCACCGCGACCAGGATCGCGACCAGCGCTCGCTGTAACTGCTCGTGGTGAAAGTGGTAAATTTTCACTAGTGAGTAACGCGACCGAGCGACGCGACCACCGCTCGAGGTACGCGGTCGCGATGGCTCAAAAATTATAAAAAAATAAAGCGGTGGAGCAGTGTACTTAAATGAATCAAAGAGAGCAAAAGCTCTCAAACATATTAGCAAACAGAAATAGAAACTAGAGAACGAGAGAGAAGAGAAAGAGGAGAGAGAAAGAAGAGAGAGAAAGGAAAGAAGAAGGAAAGAAGAAGAAGAAGAAGAAGAAGGAAAGAGGAGGAGAAGAAGGAAAAGAGAAGGAGGAAGAGTTCAGGTTCGGTGTACACGTGTTTTTCGAATTTTTTCGTTTTCCAGAATATTTTGGATTGATTGAATTTGATTCATTTTGAATTATTTGGATTATATTGATTATAGTTTATTGTTTGAAATCGATTTTGGACTGATTTGATTTATAATATAATTTATATTCGAAATATTGATTGTGAATCCTATTCTGAATTGATTTGAATACGTTTTGGTTCTAATAGTGTTATGGAAATATATTGTTGAAAGTGATTTTAATTATATTATAATTGTGAAATGTATTGGAAAATGATTTTGGGGCATTTTGATTCGATATGGAATTATGAAATACGTTTGAATATATTTTTAGATTGATTTGATGTGATTATTGATTTAGAAATATATTTGTATATTTCCGTTATATGATATTTGAATTTCAAATATATATATATATATATATATATATATATCGATATGAATTAAAATTGAATAAGTTGAATTCGATGATTCTGAAAAAAATGAAATATGTTGACATTGGATTTGAAAAAATATTTTGGTTCTTATGTGTATAAACATAGATATGGGTATAGGAGGTTGACATGTCAATTGGGTTTCTGTCTGAACAGTATTGTGCCGATATATATCACCGTTTGGATAGTACAGGCTCCAAGTGTCGGTCCTAGGATTCTAAAATTTGTCATGGGACATTTACAGCGGATTATTCCGTTGGTATTTCATTCTGATCTGATGTTCGGCGGGTGTGCGTCCGATGCCGAACAACCCGTAATCTAGTCCGATAACTTATGTTTTGTAAGTCATGAGCCCAGTCTGAAACTGATTTGTTATATGAAAGCATTTGAGACATTATGAAGAATTTGTTTGTTGATTGATTTTGGATATTTGATTTGATACGAGCTCCATATATTGTTTATATATTTGTTATTTATAGTTTCAATAAATAGCTTGAATTATTTGATATAGTATATTAGTATATGCAATTATGTGTATATCCACTAAGCAATATGCTTAGCGTGTTGAGTTTTCTCGCACGCAGGTAACAGAGGTTCCAAAGGCGATAAAGAAAAAGAAGAGTAGAGATTGCAGAACCAGAGTCCGGAATCACATCTTTCCTGCATATATTTTGGTAGTTCGTTTGTAATAAGTCTATATATTTTGATACCGCATGCATATACATAAATTATTTGTATATATTTAAGGAGCTTCCACTATGTAAATATTTTATTATCTATTTATGTTATTTGAATATCTATAAATTATATTGTGATAAATTGGTTGGTAAGTTGCACTATATTTGGAAGAGTGCGCAAAATTGATTTGAGAATTTATAAGTTGATTTTTATGAATTTTAATTGTAAACAGGTTTTGAAAAGTCAGAAAAATAGAGGAAACTCTGGCAAGATTTTCGGAAAATTTATTTGCACTATTTTCAAATGCTTTTAAATGTTTTTAATATAGTTTTAAATTATGGTTATATAAAACTAAAAGTTAGATTTTAGTATATAGTAGCGCTCCCTGATTCAGGTCCGAGCGATTTAGGTCAGGGGGTGTTACAAGTAAAATACATAAAAATATAATAAATAATGAAAATAGTAAAATACATAAAAATTTAATAAATAATCAAAGTATTTTTTTAATTGCAATATATATATATATATATATTTTTTTTTTTTTTTTTTGTTGCACGAGATTTTTTTTTCAAAAAAAATTGTTGAACTGATTAATCTGTGAGAGAACAGTTCTCTCGAACTAATTTGTTCTCTCACGAACTAATCAGTTCGCGAGAGATTAGTTCGTGAGAACTGTTCTCTCCAGAACTGATTAGTTCGCAAAGGTACAAATTAGTTCGTGAGAATAACTTTAACGTTCCCACCAACGTCAAAGTTGTTCCCAGGACCAACTTAACGTTATAAAGGGTAACAAATTTGACTTTAGTGAACAACTTTAACGTTGGGCGTAATGATAAAATTGTTCCCGGGAATAAGTTAACGTTGGAAACAACTTTAACGTTGGTAGGAACAACTTTAACGTGGGTAGGAACAACTTTAACATTCCCACCAATGTCTCCCAGGAACAACTTGATGTTATAAAGGGGAACAAGTTTAATTTTTGGGAACAACTTTAACGTTGGGCGTAACGGTAAAGTTGTTGTCGGAAACAAGTTAACGTTGGGAACAACTTGATGTTATAATGGGGAACAAGTTTGACTTTTGAGAACAAGTTTAATATTCGGCGTAACGTTAAAGTTATTCCTGGGAATAAGTTAATGTTGGGAACAACTTTAACTTTAGTGGGAACAACTTTAACGTTCTCACCAACGTTAAAGTTGTTCCCGGGGACAACTTAATATTACAAAGGGGAACAAGTTTGACTTTTGGGAGCAACTTTAACGTTGGCCGTAAAATTAAAGTTGTTCCTGCCAACGTCAAAGTTGTTCTCAACGAAAAAATTGCTCCTAGGAACAACTTTAACGTTGGTCATAACGTTAAAGTTGTTTCCAAAAGTCAAACTTGTTCCCCTTTATAATGTTAAGTGGTTCTCAGGAACAACTTTGACGTTGGTGGGAACGTTAAAGTTGTTCCCAACGTTAACTTGTTCCCGAGAACAACTTTAACGTTACGTCCAACCTTAAAGTTATTTCTAAATTTTCCCCTTTATAAGGTTACGTTGTTCTAGGGAACAACTTTGACGTTGATGGGAACATTAAAGTTGTTCTCACGAACTAATTTGTACATTCGCGAACTAATCAGTTCGTGGGAGAACAGTTCTCATGAACTAATTTATTCTCTGGCGCACTGATCGGCTCGGGAGAGAAAAAATTAGTTCATGAGAACTGTTATCTCATGAACTGATCAGTTTAACAATTTTTTTTCTTTTTAAAAAAAAAAATCTTGTGCAACAAAAAGAAAGAAAAAATATATTGCAATTAAAAAAATACTTCTATATTTATTAAATTTTTATGAATTTTAATATTTTTATTATTTATTAAATTTTTATGTATTTTAACATTTTCATTATTTATTAAATTTTTATGTACTTTAGTATTTTCATTATTTATTAAATTTTTAATGTATTTTTTGTATTTTCATTCATTATTTGTTAAATTTTTATTTTTTTGTATTTTTATTATTTATTAATTTTTTTTGTATTTTAGTATTTTTCATAATATTAAATTATTCTATATAAATATTATATAATAAATATATTAATAATAATTAACAATATTTTTTTAAAACAATTATTGTGCAGCAACCAGTTGAAACGGGTTGATGCACACATAATGGCAACCAACTGGGTGCGAAAGTTGCTTTTTCTTAACTGTTAGATGGATAAAAAGCTCATTCAAGGGTTGCAGTTAAATATAAACCCACCAATTTCTTTCCCGGCATTATAGGCAGACCCCAGGTTGTGATGGAAGAATCAAAATAGTTAAGAACAAACATGCCAGATGCCACATTTTTCTCACTACACATGTATCTATAATGACTAAGGAGAAAAAAGATTTGTGCAATTATATATTGATTCCCACTAAATAAAAATTGAGAATGTAAGAGTACAATTGGATTATAGTATCGATTTCGACTGAACCCCAATTCAACTCACTTTGATTAAATAATTCCATTTCCATAACATGTTAAAATGAATAACGGAATGTTCTATAAAGAGATTCTTGACTTACTCTATTAGAAACAACTCACAGAACAAGCCAAGATTTCCAAACAATGGACCTGCAAGCAAGGACGTAGCCCATGTAGGGGCCCACCCTGTTAAAAAAAATGATTAAGTAATATAATTTGAGTTGTTTTAAATATATATAATTTGGGCCTTATAAAAATAAAAATAAGTAAAAAGTCCAAAAATTAAAAAAAATGAGAAATCTTATAGTTTAGGTCCAATAGTATTTTAACCTTAAACTTATCCTAACCAATTTAACCTAATTACTCCTCATATCACAAATCTGAAATCACATCCTCTCTACCTCGATCAGATGCTACAGTACGACAGCAGCTTTTTTTTGTTCTCTTCTCCTCACAACCCACAAATCACCTTCACTTTCTTTGTTCATTTGTGTTCTTAAGACCACCATTCTTTTATCTCTCTTTGTAAGTATTTTTATTATTATTTATTAGTTATTTTATTTTAATTATTTATATATTTCATTATTCATTTGTTTTTTATATACTTCATTTTATTTAGTAATTTATTTATTATTGTTTGATTGTAGTTGTTGTTTGTTTATTTATTTTTATTATTGTGTTGTACATTAATATAATTTTATGACATATAATTTTTTTTGTACTAATTTATTGTTTATTGCTTTTTCTAATTTTATTAGTTGTTAACTTAACTTTATTAGTATTTAATTTTGTGAGACTAGTTAGTTGTTTATTTAAATTAATACTAATTACATATTTCTTGTTATTATGCACATATTTTATGGTTTAATATTTTTTTTTTTAAGGTTAGTAGTTTTTTATAAACATAATTTTAGGAAATTAGGGATTTTTATGCTAAATAATTTTTTCCTATTCCATTAGAAATATTTAATTTTGTGAGATTAGTTAGTTGTTTATTTAAATTAATACTAATTAAATATTTCTTCTTATTATGCACATCTTTTATGGTTTAATAGTTTTTTTTAAGGTTAGTAGTTTTGTATGAACATAATTTTAGGAAATTAGAGACTTTTATGCTAAATAATTTTTTCCTATTCCATTAGAAATTTAATAGTTTTGGTATATGATTGTTTGTATGTAATTTTTGTTTTGGATTTTTTAAAATATATTTAATTATTTTTGTAGGTCATAATGAAAAGAAAAAATATCTTTCATTATTTCAATAAAAAAGATGATGGTCAATCATCAAGTAGCTCAAATGTTCTAAGTGATATGGATATTTCAAGTCCAAAGTCTCCTTCCAAGACTAAAAGTGTCTAAATTTGAGAACGACTATATTCCATCTCACATCGATACTCCTTATTTTTAACGTGATCCCGGAAAGCGTATACCAATATGGCAATATCCCATTAATAAGCAAGATGAGGTTTGAAGAGTTTATATTGATATGGGACCATGTCAACCTCTTTTCGATTATCCATTGTCGGAAAGTGGGAATCAAAATTGTCAGTTTCAGTATTCTTGGTTCACAAAATTTTCAGGGCTTGAGTACTCCATAGAAAATGACCGTGCATATTGTTTTCCATGCTATATTTTTTATAGTAGTACATCACAATATCACACGTTCACTATTGAGAGTTTCAACAGTTAGAAGAGAGTTAATTATGGAGACAGTTGTCCATTGAAAAAACATGAAGGAGGTTATGATCACCGTTCACTACACAATACAGCTATACAGCAATGGGCAAACTTGAAAGACCCATCATTGCATATTGACAGAAGAATAAATAAACAATCTTGACAAGCAGTTATGCATAATCGATTGCTTCTCAAGACTTCAATAGAAACTGTGAAGTAGTTAGTATTGCAAGGGTGTGCCTTTAGAGGTAATGATGAATCCATAAATTCTACTAATCGCAGAAACTTCATTGAATTGATAAAGTTGCAGGCAAGAGTGAATAATGAGATTGCTGGAGTTGTCTTGGATAATGCTGCTCAGAATACAAAGTATACATCACCGATGATTCAACATGAGTTATTGAAGATTCAAATTTAAAGTCTCTTTCCAAGACTAAAAGGTCTAAATTTGAAAACAATGATACTCCATATCATATCAATACTACGTATTTTGAACGTGATCCCGAAAAGCGTATTCCAATAAGACAATATCTCATTAATAAACAAGATGAGGTTTGAAGAGCTTATATCAATATGGGACTGTATCAACCTAATTTCGACTATCCATTATCAAAAAGTGGGAATCAAAATCGTCAGTTACACCTTATCAGGGACGTAGCCCACCCTGTCCGTAAATCCTGGCTACATCCCTGCCTGCAAGCCAAAACATTTATAAATCACAAAGTAAAAATAAGGGCAAATTGTAATGGAATATCGTGACATTTAGCTATATTGTAATTGAAAAACGTGGATTTGTATACTATGGTAACCTGGGGGGGGGGGGGGTTGAATAGGTTTATCAATAAATATTTGCGGAATTAAAAACAGTAAACCATTAAATACATTACACGAAGATTTTTAGCGTGGAAAACCTCAATAGGTCAAAAACCACGGGACCAACTCGTAGGCCACTTAACACATCAACACAAATTTCACTAGTTGGTATATCGTTTACAGCTCACGTTGATTGATCCCTCAATCACACGACTTTTGCTATAACCTAATACTACCTACCCGCAAGCCTTTTACTAGCAAACCCTGTTGATGCTACCCAGAGACTCCTCGCGCTCAAGGTCTTGGAAGCTTTCGTAAGGTCAAAGCAACAATAACCCCCACTATTATGAAATCAGATCTATGTGCTCAATAAAATATAAACAATCAAATAACATGCATGATCATTGACATGGTATGAATAGGCTATGCAATTATGCTCAATGCTAAGATAATAGCCTATATGAAATAACTCTTTCTTCTCTCACAATAACATGAAAACAACGAAGCATCAAAACAACAAAGACATGTGAGAGGAATAAAATAATTCAATGAAGAAACATAGAGAGCAAATACTGAAGCTTAGTAAAAGAGACTTACTTGGCTTAAGCTTCGTGAGACTCAAAACTAAAGCTCACTCTTTATAGAGAATATTAGAAGCCCTAATTCTAATTGTAGTAGAAAATAAACTCAATTAAGGCTTTCTAATTCAATAAGGAATGTAATTGATACTTTTCTATAATAAAGAGATATATTTCCTATTAACTAGAAGACTAATTAAATAGGAGATCTCTTGTTTTCAAACTCAATCAACTAATCCTTGATGGACAAGGAATCATTAAACACATGTAAGAAGACTTTAGGGAGCTCAAAACACTTAAGGCAACATTGTAGCACCTTTAGAGTTCTACCAAGACAGCTGCCGCACTCATGAGGCATGTGGCCATGCTCAAGGCGTGAGGCTGCTGCCTAAGACGCACGCCAAAGGCGTGTGGTCACGCCTGGGGTGTAGCCTTGCTGCCCCGTTTCGCTTGTTCAGCTGTTTCCAGCTGCACTTGACTTCTCTTTGAGCCAAGCGAACTCTAACCAAACGGCATTGGATTTTTTTCGTTCTTTACACCGTTAGAAAGATACGGATGTCTAGTTTCATTCTAAAAAAAACAAAGACCAATTGGATGCTGGATAGAAAGTTATACTCATTGAAGCATCCAAAGGTCAGATTTTCGGGAATACAAAAACATGGAATTAAATTCCGAAACTAGACAAAACAAAAATAATAAGACTCAAACACTTATAAAACATTTAAACCAACATGTTAGCACTCAAATGCAGATGCATGAATATGTTAAAAGTGTATGTGTGAATCTTATCTGATCTCAAGAGTAAAGATTATCGTTTATTCGAAACTTACTTTTAAGCATAATCTTGAGTCTTCTCAGAAGCTATTTGTCTTCGCATGATGTCTTCGAATCTTCATTATGCTTGAATCATACTCTAACAAAGCTAACTAAGAATTACATAAAAATGTGTTTTGCTTACGAAATCACAGTCAACAAAATAATGACCTTACAGTAATGAAACTATACTTTTACTTAAACTATTACTTAGTACCTTGATAATTATCAATTTAGTCCCTAACTTATTTAGAAATATTATTTTTTGACTCATTTTTACTTTTTTAGCTTGAAAGCACTTTTCAAAAAGATCGATTTGTACATATGTGAATAGGAACAAGTAATTATCTTTGTAGTCTTTCTTGGATTCTTTGATTCCTTTGACACCACCAAGTCTTCCGAGCTATGACCTACGGTATGACAACGCGAGTTTGGCTACGTCATGGATGTAGAGATGGAGGAGATTGACAAGCGAGGAAGAAGACAACACCTTGCTTCTTAAAAATTGCTCGGATGTACCACCCTGCAAGAAAAAAAAAAAAAAAAAGACTTTTCTTGTGTGTGGCCGGACACCTCTAGGATTTGTGCCTAGGGTTTTATTTTTTCACTTTCTTGCTTTTTCTAATATAAAGACCCTTTTATATCAGTCTCTAGGGTTTAGGTTTTGACTAAGGACTATTAAATAATCTCTAGGTTTTGCCTAGGATTTTAAATTCTATTTAATTTGGCAACCACTAGAGTTTGAACTCTTGACTTTTAGAGACTATTAAATAATCTCATTATTTAATCCCTCCTTTTTACTTGTCAAGGTTCGATATTGCAACCTCTTATTTAATAATATAAATCAATTAATAATTATAAATTATTAATCTTTATTTAATTATTAAATCATTAATTAAATAATCATATTATTTAATTGATTCTCTTTAATTAAACAGTATCACTTTCGTAACACAATTAATTAGACTATCCAATTAATTTACTGTGAACCTCTTTACCAACAACCATGAGGGCTAGTAAGGTGAACTAATGGACCTACAATTTTGAGCGTCAATAATACTTAGAAATATTAATTAAAACTCTTTAATTAATATTTGATGATTATTAATCTCGGAGTTACTCTACTAAAAATCCGAGGCTGAACTCTTGAAACTACATATGTTTTATACAATATGAACTCGTAGTGTCCATCGATATAACTATTTACATATAGTGTGATCCTTCACAAGTAGTTCATAATTAGAGCTTGGTCATAATATCCGTTATACCCCTCTAGTTATATTTTTTCCTTTAAGCACCGTTGATTCTCTAATAAACAATTAAATCCTATATTCCTTACGAAAATAGGAGAGGCCTCATAATTGTCCAAGCCCTGAATCAACCCTTAAGGGAAACTCATCTACTTCATTTAAGAATGAGTGGATTTCTTTATTGTGTTCAAACCTTCCAGCCACAAGCTAAACAACAACTCTAAAATACGGAGATATTGATCGAGAAAACTACATTCGACCTCACTCATGGTAAATCAAAAACCACGATCTAACCTGAAGGAGTCAATAAGATACCCAGAATTAAGATCACCCATAAATAGCCATCATTTGTCGACATATATAAATCTCATCTACTAACGGATCTTGGTGAGAGATTTATATAAATCGTGGCTTAGTCCTATATGATCTCATCATATAAGGTGCCTCCATTCTCATATCAACGACATGAACAATCTAGAATAAAACTATAGTACATTACAAAATAGACCGCATCAGTAGATCAACTACAAACTAAGTACCCAGCTTTGTTTGCTCTCTACGAACTCTTTAAATTGCAAGTTTCAAAATGAATCCTCCTATAAATGACTATCATATACTCAGATTGAGATTATATTTTACAATCTTGGATGTTAAGCACACATTATATAAACGTATGAACATAAATAAAATAACTTTTATTAGAATGAATTACAACTACTTTAATTTATATCTAATTTGCATTTACAATTATAAGTTTTAGGACATAAATCCCAATAGTAAATCTAACTTCTTGAAAATACTAACCCCATGTAGCACATCTAACATCTAGTCGACCATGAGAATCGAAAATCTGTCCTTCACCATAGCCTCATTCAAAGTCCTATAGTCCGTACAGAACCTCCAAGTCCCATCCTTCTTCCTTACCAACAACACCGGAGACGAGAATAGACTCGTACTATGTCTAATTAACTCGTTCTTCAACATCTCCTCCATTTGCCTATCTATTTCACTTTTCTAAAAATACGCATACCTATAGGGGGGTATATTGATAGGCATTGACTCATCCTTCAAGATAAATCGATGATCAAAGTCTCTAGTAGGTGGTAAAGTGGTAGGTACCTCCAGAACTCGTATTGATTTATAATATGTAAATGTTGTAAAAACATGAATAAAAGAAGTTATTTTTCATTCTATAAATATTGATTTATTTACATTCGTACACATATCATATGTGCAAAATATCCAAGATTGCCAGATGTAATCTCAAACTGAAATATACAGAATGATTCAGTTTGAGACGTATAATCTAAAGAGTCCGTATTAGGCAAACAAAGCTGGGTACTTTGTTTGTGGTTAATCTATAGTTGCGGTCCATTCCGTAATGTACGGTGATTTTATCATAGACTACTCATGAAGGGAGAAAAATTTGTTTTATCATATAAAGGCAGCGAAATTGGGTTTTAAAAATTTTTCTTTTCTTAAAAACGATTTTCACAAAGATCGAGTTCTTATATATTTGCGAATAGAAACCTTAACTACAATTACCTTTGATACGTTTCTTGATCCTTTGACTTCTCGATTCCCCACCAAGCCTTCCGAGCTATGACCCATGGTCTGATAACGCATGTGTCGGCACGTCACGGATGAAGAGATGGAGATTACAGAAAAGAGGAAAAGACAACATCTTATCTCTCTCCCTAGGTCAGCCGAACCTGCAAGAAAAGGGGTCAGAAAAAATTTATTTTTCTTCTCTCCTTTTTAGTGTGGCCGCTCCTTTCTTTTTCTTAGGTTAATTGCATTAGTTATTTTCCTAGTAACATATCATATATATACTAGATCTCTAGGGTTTTATTTGACCAAATCAAAGCAGGATTCTAAATCCTATTTAATTTTTGGTCTCCCTAGAGTTTGAACCTTTGACCTTTAGACTATTAAATAATCATATTATTTAATTCTTTTTGTCCTTGTCATGATTCGAACCTGCAACCTCCTATTTAATAATTAAATTAATTAATAATTCAAAAATTAATAATTTTTATTTAATTATTAAATTATTAATTAAATAATTATATTATTTAATTAATTCTCTTTAATTAAATTGTGTTACTTTCGTAACACTATTAATTGCACCATCCAATTAATTTACCGTGACCCTCATTATCAATAACCATAAGGGCTAGTAAGGGGACCTAATGGATCCAATGTTTTGAGCTCCAATAATACTTAGTAATATTAATTAAACTCTTTAATTAATATTACATAATTATTAACTTCGGAATTATTCCACTAAAAATCTGAGGCTGGACTCTCAGAAATGTAGACGCTTTATACAATCTGAAGTCTCAAGGTCCATTGATATAGCCATACATATAGTATGATCATCTACAAGTAGTTCATAGCTAAAGCTAGGTCATAATGTCCGTTATACCCCTCTAGTTATATATTTTCCTTTAAGTATCGTTGATTCTCTAACGAACAATTAAATCCTTTCTTCCTTTACGGGAGAAGAAGAGCGCTCATAATTGTTCAAGCCCCGAATTAACCCTTAAAAGAACTATTTATCTACTTCAATCAAGAAGGAGTGGATTCCACTATCGTGTTCAAACCTTCTCAGTCACAAGCCAAACCACAACTCCAAGATACGGAGATATTGATTGAGAATATAACATCGACCTCACTCATAGTATGCCAAAAGCCATGATCCAACCTGAAGGAGTCGATAAGACAGTCGGGATTATGATCACCTATATACAGCCATCATTTGTCGATATATATAAATCTCATCTACTAATGGATTTTTGTAAGAGATTCATATAAATCGTGGCCCAATCCTATATGATCTCATCATATAAGGTACCTCTATTCTCATATCAACTACATAAGCAGTCTAGGATAAGACCACCGTACATTACCGAATGGACCGCAGCAGTAGATCAACCACAAACAAAGTACCTAGCTTTGTTTGCTCTCTACGGACTCTTTAGATTGCGTGTCTCAAAATAAATCCTACTGTATATGACTTTCATATACTCATTTTGAGATTATATCTTGCAGTCTTGGATGTTACACGCATAATATATAAATGTATGAACAAATAAAAACACTTTTATTCGAATAATAAATGTTTAACTCTTATTTATCTCTAATAATATTTACAATTACAAGCTTTAGGGTATAAATCCCCAACAACTCATGTGGTGATATGGGAATGGAGGCACTTTATATGATGAAATCATATAGGACAGGGCCACGATCTATATGAATCTCTCAGTAAGATCTGTTAAATGAAGAGATTCATATATATATATATATATATTGACAAATGATGGCTGTAAATGGGTGATCTTAATCTTGAATGTCGTACTAACTCCTTCAGGTTGGATCGTGGCTTTTGACATATCATGGGTGAGATCGGAGTAGCATTCTCGTTCAATAACTCTTTATCTTACAGTCCCGGTTTAGCTTGTGGCTGGGAAGATTTACACACAATAGAGGAATCCACTCATTCTTGCGAGAAGTAGAAGAGTAGTTCCCTTAAGGGTTGATTCCGGACTTGAACAATTAAGAGCGCTCTCCTTCTTCTGTGATGGAAGATAGGATATAATTGTTCATTAAAGAATCAATGACACTTAAAGGAAAATATATAATTAGAGAGGTATAACAAAATTTATGACCTAACTCTAATTATAGGATCATACCATATGTAACAACTATATCGATAGGCACTGAGATTTCAGATTGTGTAATACATCTGCATTTTCGAGATTACAGCCTCGGATTTTTAGTGGAGTAACTCCGAGGTTAAAAATCATATAATATTAATTAAAGAGTTTAATTAATATTTCTAAGTATAATTGGAGTTTAAAACTGTGAGTCCATTAGGTCCCTTTGCTAGCCGTTATGGTTATTAGTAACAAGGGTCACAGTTACTTAATTGGATAGTCCAATTAATTGTGTTGTGAAAGTGATACGAATAAATTCAGAAAATTAATTAAATAATATGATTATTTGATTAATAAATTAATAATTGAATTATATTAATAATTAAGAATTATTAATTATTTAATTATTAATAGGAGGTCATAGGTTCGAACCATGACTCACAAAAAATGATTAAAAATAATAAAGATTATTTTAATCTTAGATGTCACTAGTTCAAGTTCTAGTGGTGACCAAATTAAAATAGAATTTTGAATCCTATTTTGACCTGGTTAACTAAAATCCTAGGATTATGATATAAATAGAAATTTATATCAGAAAACAAAATGAACCAAGATAACCTAATACAGAAAAGGAGCGAGCGGCCAAAAGAAAGGAAAAAAAAAAAGTTTTTTTTTTTTTTTTTTGTTCTTGTAGGTGGCCGGCCGAACCAAGGAGAAGACAAAGGTGTTGTCTTCTTAACTTATGTAATCTTCGATTGTTCCTGATTACATCTGTGATGTGCCAACACACACGTTATCATATCGCCGGACATAGCTTGGAAGGCTTAGTGGTGAAATCGAAATCAAAGAGACATCTGAAAACAATTAGGTAAACAATCTTGTTTTTTATTATCCGTGTATAAACAAAATACGGTCTCGAAAATTTTGTTTTCAAATCGGAAAGAAGTTTTGAAACTCTAATTCTTTCGCTATGTTTTTCGCAATCAAAATAATGTTTCCCTACACGCATATGACGTGCCAAAACACTGCACACTTATTCGAGCATCCCTAGCATATCTTCCTCTAGCTCTTCTACCTTCATCTTCTCAGTCCCCATTACTTGTCTATTAGTTGTGTTGACAATCACAAAACAGTGAGCACCTCCTTTGCACAAAATGCTATATCATGTGTACTTCACATTGCTTAAATTCCTTAGTAGATATTGCGGTCCATGATCATTTCTTACCGTCCAACTTTAACTTCATCGTCATAGTCTCAAAGTTGGTAATTATCTTGCCAATACTTTTCAACCATGTATTACCAAGAACCACATCCAATCCTATAAGTGTTAGGACATGTAATTCAGCCACAATCATCACTCTTTGCACGTTCATTTTCACATTTTGAAGCACCTTTTTACATTTCAGCTTATCCCTATTCGCCACCCTCACATCAAAGGTTTCAATGGTAGTTCCATTCAGCCCCAGTTTCCTCACGGTGTGGATATTGATAAAGTTGTAGGAGGATCCCGAATTAACTAGCAAAAACACCTCTGAACTCTCTATCCATGTCATGGGTCTCATCATTGATGGTTTCAGTTCCTCCCAAAATTGCTTTAAGGGAAAATTCAGCCTCATCATCACCTACCCCAGATGCTGACTCATCGGAATCCTTAATTAATAACAACTTCTCACTTTTACATTGGTAAACCTTCGTCCACTTTTCACCACACTTGAAGCATAGACCTTTCTTGATATATTATTCCTCTCGAGATACCTTCTCACATCTTTGGTCTTATCTTTTGAATTGCTCCCTACTTTGGTTTTACCCTTCCATGAAGTCCCGGTTTGTAGAGGTTTTGAAAATTTGCTCCCCCTATTTTCCTTAAGTGGTTTCCTCTCACTATAACTTCCCTCAAGTATTTATGCCATCCGCATCGCCTCACGCAAACTCCTCAGTTGTTTAAGCTTCACTTCTCTAGCCAACCACGCCTTCAGTCCTTCGGTAAATAACTCGATTAAAGTAGGTACCAGGCCACCCCTTTACCACAGTTTGTAGTCGCTGAAACATCTCAATGTATCCCTGGACCCTACCCTCCTGGCGAAGTTTTGCCAGTTGATGATCTACCACAGGTGATGATCCCCATTGAGCCAAGAATTCACGTTCAAATGTAGTCCAACCCAACCGCCTATGATCATGATCGTATTGCTCCTTAATCGATCTCTACCAACTATTTACCTTACCATCTAAGTACATGCATACTGTCGAGACCCGATCATCCCTCGTAATCTCATAGACTTGGAAATAATGGTCTGCCTTGTCCAACCATTCATACAAATCTTCCTTACTAAAGTGCAAAACATAAACCTTTGGTTTCCTCGGACCTTGATTTCCACCCTGACCGAATTCGTAGGATGCTTCGTTGAATCATCGATCACTGGGTAGCTTGTAGTTAGGCTCTCCTCCACAAATCCTCTGCTTCCTACTTTGAAATTCACCGCTACTACTAGACCCATACCCGTTGGCAACTCTATCGGCCACATGCCTATGTCTCCCTTAATTCGGTGCTCAGGCAGGTTCTCCTTCAAACTACCGCTTGACTGCTAATCCACCTCTTTCAATTCTTTCACCGTGCCCATACTGACCTTGAACCCTAATCTGTTCTTCGGCTCTCACGTCCGACTCTTACCCTGGCTCAACAGGTGGTAGCCTTATCCTATGAGTTCGCCTTGCCTCCTGAATGACTTCTCTTTCGACCGACTGTCACTTACCCTTCTCTATCAGAAATTCCAATGCTTTGTAGATTCTCGTTTGCCCAACCTCTAAAGTTTCCAATATGGTCACAATGGCTTATTGTCCGGCTTCTAAGGCCTCTATGCGTACCTTGTGGGTCGAAATAGTCTTCGGGGTCTTATTATTGTTGCTGGTTGATATCTCAATTAACTCTTAATGAGAGCACCAAATTATTGAGGACCTATATCAAAATCCCCAAATAAAACCATAACCCTAGAAATTGAATTCTCTAGTTAACTAGTTTGATTTGATTAATTGAAGATTCGACTAACCAAACCTCTAGAACTAGTCCTTGTGAGGATCTAATCCTAATCTAAGAAATTTCTAAGTGTTTGATCTCAAGAAGCTGAAACTTAATGTCTTTGGAAATTGCCAGGAGACAAAAGTTTATTCATAATTTGCCAAAAGATAATAGATAACAAACCTAATGTTTAATTAGCTATTTATACCTAATGCAATCCTAATACAAAAAGAATAAGATATACTTCTTAAACTAAAACTAGAAGCAAAAAGAAATAACTTAAAACAGAATTTAATGTGTGCGCGAGAGTTGTGCAACTCGCGTCGCAACTCAAGCTGCAACTCGCATGTGTTACTAGAAAATCTAGTTCAAAACCAACGCGAGTTGTAGGCAGCAATGTAACTCGTGCCCTAACTCGCATTGCTCTTTGGAATTTTAGTGCCAAACCTGCGCAAGTTGCATTGTGAGTTGTGTAACTTGCACCTTAACTCACGATGCTCACTGATCGCCCCTTCCATTAGCTCAATTGCACTTTTTTCACTCTTTCTCAATCTTAATCTTTCCCATCTAGTGATGTTCTCATCAGAATGTCATTTTAATGAGCTTGATTTTCCTTTTACAACTATTTTTCTTTCCAATTCTTCTGCTGTTCCAACTTCTCTCAGTTTTTGTTTTGCATTATGTTTCTCTCATTTCTCATTATGTGCCTCATTATGATATGCATACTTCAATTGATGTGTCTAGTTCTTTGTCAAATGATCAGCATAATAACTCACCTACGCAAGCATCTATACCTGCATCTTATACTTCCCCTACTATTTTACCTACTACTGCTGATACTTATCCTTCCCTATCTTGGCATATTGAGTTACCAACCTCTAAACCCACTTATCCCATGATTACAAGATCAAAGCTAGGGGTGTTGAAGCCTTGAGTTTATTCAGCTCTTTGCCAGCCACCACTTGCTCTTCTGTCTGGTCTTGAGCCAAATTCTGTAAAGGATGCTCATTAGCATTTTAAATTGCTTGCTGCTATGAAGGATGAATATCATTCTCTCATAAAGAACCGTACTTGGAACCTGATTCCTCCTACTGCTGATATGCATATAGTTGGCAAAAAATGGGTGTTTAGGGTCAAACAAAATCAAGATGGTAGCATTCAGAAATACATTGCCAAGTCGGTGGGGTTCCATCAAAGCCAATGAGTTGGTTTCTTTGATACCTTCAATCCAATAATCAAACCCTCTGCCATTAAAAGTATCTTCAGTTTAGCAGCCACCTATAAATTGGAAATTCAGCAGGTTGATAACAATAAAGCTTTCCTCAATGGGGAGCTGAGTGAGCTTGTGTATATGCATCAATCTGAGGGCTTTATTGACAATGCTCTTCCTTAGCATGTTTGCAAACTTAACAAAGCTCTCTATGATCTTAAACAAGCTCCCCGAGCTTGGTATCACAAGCTTAAGGCTGCATTACTCTCTTGGGCTTTCACTAATACTACCTCATACATTTTCTTGTTCATCAAGAAGACTAGTCATCATATTGTTTATCTCATTGTCTATGTTAATGACATCGTGATCTCTTGCACAAGACTAATTTGCAGAATTCCAAGCCTGCTCCACACCACAAAGCTCTAGCACAAAATTGCACTTGTAATAGGTGTTCCCTTCTTCAATCCTATTTTGTATCGCAGTATTATTGGAGCTTTGCAATATTTGACTCACACACGGCCTGAAATTGCTTATGCTATGAACAAGCTTAGTCAATTCCTTGCTCATTCTACTAATACTCACTGGATTGCTTGCAAGAGGATCATTTGCTATCTCAAAGGAACAGCGAGTCTTAGTATTCATTTTTAGCCTACTTCTAGGCTTAATGTTAAGGCATATTCTGATGCAGATTATGGGGCATGTCTTGATGATAGACGATTTACCTGTGAGTGTTGTGTCTTCCTTAGTCCTAACTTGATTTTTTGGAGTTCCAGGAAGCAAAAGGTTATTGCTCGATCCAGCACAGACGCTGAGTATCATGCTCTACCTCAAGTTGCTTTGGAACTTTTGTGGTTGAAGTCTCTCCTCACAAAATTTGGCATTTGTCTCCCATCATGCTCGATTATATAATGACAATACTAGTACTAGTTCTTTAGCACAAAATCCTGTTTTTCATGCTAGGACCAAGCACATTGAGATTGATATCACTTCATAAGGGAGAGATTGCATTTAATTAATTGTGTGTTCAATATGTTCCTACTGAGTTACAGCATGTAGACATTTTCACCAAGGCTCTCCCTCACGCTTCCTTTTAGTTTCTTCGATCTAAACTGACCCTGGTTGTGTCACCACAATTTAGTTTGAAAGGGGATATTAATATAGCAACATTGGCACCTTTGGCATGCAGTAAAGAGCCTCATGCAGCAGCTGATATAGTGTCTTTGGCATGCAGTAAAGAGCCTCATGTAGCAGCTAATGTTGCAGGTGGCATCAGTAGAAGAGACCTCCATCCGCTTGATCAAACTAACATAATACAATAAGATTATGGTTAGTTTGGAAAAGCTGATGTGGCAAGTATTACGCCTTTTCGTAACCTATAAGTGTACGAGGTCGGCACAAATAATACAATGAGAGTAAATTTATCGTCTCCACAGGGATATTCTAGGTATTGAGTACTAAAATTAACTAAATTTATATCTATTTGAATATCAAAAGGTTTGTGAGAAAAATGTCTAAAACTAATCAAATCACAAAATAAAACAAATTGAAAAGAGAGATTTGGATCAAAGGAAGAACTAACTAGGAATTCCGATATCAGTTATTATGTACTAATGAATGAGATTAACATGCACTGAGGTTAAGTTATTACCGGTTGACAATGGTGTTACACCTAAATTATCCAAAATTCTCTCTTGAGATAAATCGAACCTATTACCACATACACTAATATCCTATCTCTCAATGAATATTCCAATGTATGAAAATACATTAATCACAAGTAACACACTTAAGGATTGCACAAAATAAGTTAAAATATATCTATTTAACTTAAAATTGTGTTGGGCATTTAATCGAACACGTTGTGGGCGTCACCTCTCGATTCGTAAGTCACAACAAAAATTATATTAAGAGGTGATCAATTACTTAATAATCAATAAAAATAAAATACCCAATCAACTAAATAAATAATCAACCTCAAAACAATTTATTAATCCATTCAAAAATTCATAAAAACATCCGTCATCATTCCTAGCATACAAATTTAGTTCATCATCAAAGAAAATAAACTAAACATGTAATTAGCATAAAGATTTATCAATACAAGCAAGAAATGAATAAACATAAAAATGGGAAAAGAACTCTTTCCGGATGAAATCGAGAACCACCCCTCTCAATGCTCTTCGGATTCAAGCTTGATGAAGAGAGGATGAAGAATCCGTCGAAGTCGCGTCCCTAGTCTCCTAGGGCCTAAAGCTGCTTCTTCTTGTTCTTCTCATCTCTTCTTTGTCCCCAAAGGCTGAATCTGGTCTGCTGTCCCACACCTCTCTCCACGGCTCCTGCATTTTTCCCCTTTCCTTTTCTTTTAAACGAGCACTGCTAGGGCTAGAAAATAATTGTCGCGACACTATATATTTTTTTTCTAGCTAAACGGTGCCAAAAACGCACCGTTTAACTAAATATACTCCAGGTCATGGAATTTGTACTTTTGCCTTGGTATTCTAAGAAGCTTTCACTTAGGCCCTTATTACCAAGTTGCTGAAATTGCACTCCTACCTTTAAATTCTATGAACTTTAACTTGGGTCCTTATTACCTGTACACTATAGATTAACATTAAAAATAACCGATAATTACTCAGGAAAGGAACAAAAGTAGGCTAAGATGGGGGCTCATTTTAGATCAAGAAATGGAGTCGACAAATACTCCAAAACCTAGCTTTTGCTCGTTGTAACACCCCCTGACCCAAATCGCTCGGACCGAATCAGGGAGCGCTACTATATACTAAACTCTAACTTGTACGTTTATATAAACATAATTTAAAAGCATATTAAAAGCATTTGAAAATGGTCCAAATAAATTTTTGAAAATCTTGTCAGAGTTTCCTCTATTTTTCTGACTTTCCAAAACCTGTTTACAATTAAAATTCATAAAAATCAACTTCTAAATTCTTAAATCACTTTTGCTCACCTTTCCAAATATAGTGCGACTTACCCAACCAATTTATCACAATATAATTTATAAATATTCAAATAACATAAACATATAATAAAATATTTACACAGCGAAAGTTCTTCAAATATGTACAAACATTTTCTGTATATGCATGCTGTATCAAAACATATATACTTATTACAAAAGGACTACCAAAATATATGTAGGAACGATGTGACCCCGGACTCTGATCCTGCAGTCTCTAGTCTTCTTTGTCTTTGTCTCCCTTGGAACCTCTGTTACCTACGTGTGAGAAAACTCAACACGCTAAGCATATTGCTTAGTGGATGTACACAAAATTGTATATCCAAATATACTATATCAAATAAGTTTATCTATTTTTGATAAAAATATAAATCACATATAATTAAATCATATATTGGGCTCATGTCAAATCAAATCATATACTCAACAAATACAATATTCAAAATCAATCAACAGATAAAATCGTCATAATTTCTCAAATGCTTTCATATAACAAATCAGTTTTCATACTGGGCTCCTAACATAATAACGTAAGTTATCGGACTAGATTACGGGTTGTTCGGCATCGGACACACAAACGGGGCTACCTGCCGAACATCATATCAGAATGGAACGCCAACGGAATCACCCGCTGTAAATGTCCCATAACAAATTTCAGAACCCTAGGACCGGTACTTTCGACCTGTACTATCCAAAGGGTGGCACAAACAGAGTATATCGGCACAGTACTGTTCAGACATAAACCCAATTGACATGTCAATCTCCTATATCCATATCTATGTTTATACACATCAGAGCCATTTCGCAAAACGTTTTCTCAAATCCAATGTCAACATGTCTCATTTCTTTTAGAATCATCGAATTCAATTTTCAACTTATTCAATTTCAATTCATAGCAATATATATATATATATATATATATATATATATATATATATATTAAATTCAAATTTCATCAAATGTCATATTAGGGAAATATACGAAATATTTCTAAATCAATAATCACATCAAATTAATCCAAAAATATATTCAAACGTATTTCATAATTCTATATCGAATCAAAATGCCCCAAAATCATTTTCCGATATATTTCACAAATAGTATATAATTAAAATCACTTCCAACAATATATTTCCATAACAATATATGTCCACAATACTATTAGAATCAAAACGTATTCAAATCAATTTATAATATTATTCACAATCAATATTTCAGCTATAAACTATATTATAATTCAAATCAGTCCAAAATCAATTTCAAACAATAAACTATAATCAATATAATTCCAATAACTCAAAATTCAATCAATTCGAAATATTCTGGAAAATGAAAAACTCGAAAACGAGTGTACACCGAACCTGGATACCCTTTCCTTCTTCTCCTTCTCTTTTCTTCTTCTTCTTCTTCTTCTTCTTCCTCTTCTTTTTTCCTTTCCCTCTTTTCTTTATCTCTCATCTTTTCTCTCTTCTTCGAGCTCTCAATTCTATTTCTGTTATGTTTGTGAGCTTTGCTCACTTTCAATTTCTGTTTTATGAAGCTCCACCGCTTCAAAATCATTTGGTGCTATATTTTTTTTAAAAAAATTTTGGGCCATCGCGACCGCGTATCGCAAGCGGTGGTCGTGTCGCTCGGTCGCGATGCCCACTGGTCCAATTTTGCTACTTTCATCGCGAGCAGCTACTGCGAGCGCTGGTCGCGAGCTTAGTCGCGATGCTCACGGTCTAGTTTTTCACCCTTTTCTTCGTGCATTGTTTTCGACCGTTCAAATTGGTCCATTTGGAAACCTATATTTAATTACATTTTCCACCCCTCAAATCATAATTATCACATTCACATACTCCATATTAATTCAACAATACCTTTCATATTTATTCGAAATTAGGGATGTTACAATTCTTCCCCTCTTAAGAAATTTTGTCCTCGAAATTTACCTTATTCGAACAACTGTGGATATTGTTGTCTCATAATCTCTTCACTTTCCCATGTAGCTTCTTCCATATTATGGTTCCTCTAGAGAATCTTTACTAATGATACTATCTTATTCCGGAGTTTCTTAATCTCTCTATCCAGAATCTCCACTGGTTCTTCCTCATATGTCAAGTCAGGTTGTATCTTAATAGCTTCAGTATGAACTCTATAAGATGGATCATATCTGTATCTCCTCAGCATAGATACATGAAATATATTATGTATCTTTTCTAATTCCAATGGTAAAGCTAATCTATAGGCTACCGGTCCTACACGTTCAAGGATTTCGTACGGACCAATAAACCTAGGACTTAACTTCCCTTTCTTTTCGAATCTCATTACTTTCTTCCATGGAGATACTTTTAGAAATACTTTATCACCGACCTCATATGCAATGTCTCTTCTTTTCAAATCTGCATATGATTTCTGACGATCGACAGCGGCTTTCAGTCTTTCCTTTATGATCTTCACCTTTTCTTCAGTCTGTTTAATCAGATTAGGTCCTACCAACTTGTCTTCACCCAACTCTGTCCAGCACAATGGTGTCCTACATTTCCTTCCATATAGTGCTTCATACGGTGCCATATCTATACTCGTCTGATAACTGCTGTTATAAGCGAACTCAATCAATGGGAGATGCATCATCAATCCAACTCCCCTCAAAATCAATTATACAACTCTGGAGCATATCTTCTAGCACCTGAATTACTCGTTCTGACTGTCCATCTGTATGTGGATGAAAAGTTATGCTGAAGCTTAATTGAGTACCCAAGGCTTCTTGAAATTTCTTCCAGAAACTGGATGTAAACTTCGGATCTCTGTCTGAAATAATAGAAGCTGGCACTCCATGTAAGCGAACTATTTCTCTAATATATAGCTCTGTTAATCGGTCCAATGAATAATCTATTCTGACAGGTAGGAAATGTGCAGACTTTATCAGTCTATCCACTATTACCCAAATCGCATCTGTTGACTTCGTGTAAGGGGTAATCCTATGACAAAATCCATAGTAATGCGGTCTCATTTCCATTCAGGTATGGGTATTGACTGTAGCAAACCTGATGGAACCTGGTGTTCTGCTTTTACCTATTGGCATGTCATACATCTATTCACAAAGTCCACCACATCTCTCTTCATACCTGACCACCAATATTGAGTTCTCAAATCTCTGTACATTTTTGTACTACCAGGGTGCATTGAATATGTGCTACTGTGTGCCTCTGTCAAAATTGCTCTTTTCAACTCCTCATCATGTGGAATGCAAATTCTATTTTTGAAGCACAAAGTACCATCATTTCTAATTGCAAAATCAATGTATTTTCCCTCTTGGACTTGTCCACTAATGGCCAAACGTTTCTCATCCTGTTTCTGCTTTTCCTGTATGTGCTGGATCAAATTCGGCTTGAGTGTCAATTCAACTAAAATAACATCATCTGATGTCAATCTCAAATGAGCATACATAGCTTTCAATGTGAATAAAGACTTCCTGCTCAAAGCATTAGCAACAACATTCGCCTTCCCTATATGGTAATCAATAACATAGTCATAATCTTTAATTAACTCCATCCATCTTCTCTGCCTTAAGTTGAGTTCCTTCTAGGTAGGCAAATACTTAAGACTCCTGTGATCAGTGTAAATATAGCATTTCTCTCCATAAAGATAATACCTCCATATTCTCAAAGCAAACACTATGGCTGCAAGTTCCAGATCATGTGTCGGGTAATTCTGTTCATAAATCTTCAACTGTCTGGAAGCATAAGCAACCACTTTTCCTTCTTGCATCAATACACAACCTAAGCCATTGTGTGAAGTATCACTATAGATCACACATTCTTTACCAGATACTGGCTGTACCAGAATTGGTGTTTCAACCAACATTGCTTTCAATTTCTCAAAAGCTACCTGGCATTTCTCATTCCACTCAAATTTGACATTCTTGTGCAGTAATTTAGTCAAAGGAGTAGCTATGGATGAAAATCCTTTTACAAATCGTCTATAATATCCGGCTAAGCCTAGAAAACTTCTGATCTCAGTAACATTCTTAGGAGGCTTCCATTCCATAATTTCTTCAATCTTCTTGGGATCTGCTGTAATACCATTAACTGATACTACATGTATCAGACAAGCAATTTCATTTAACCAGAATTCACATTTACTGAGCTTGGCATACAACTTCTTTTCTCTCAAAATCTGTAGCACTATTCGGAGATGTCGATCATGTTCTTCTGGACTCTGAGAATATATCAGAATATCATCAATGAATGCCACCACAAATTGATCCAAATATTGACGAAAAATACGGTTCATCAAATCCATAAAGGTTGCTGGTGCATTAATCAACCCAAATAGCATTACGACGAATTCATAATGTCCGTATCGTGTTCGGAAAGCTGTTTTCTGAACATCAAAGTCTTTCAGCTCAACTGATGATATCCCGATCTGAGATCAATTTTCGAGAAGACACTGGCTCCTCTCAACTGATCAAATAAATCATCAATTCTAGGCAACGGGTATTTATTCTTAATGGTAAGCTTATTCAGTTGCCTATAATCAATACACAATCTTATTGACCCATCTTTCTTCTTTATAAACAATACTGGTGCTCCCCACGGAGAAACACTAGGTCAAATGAATCCCTTATCTAACAATTCTTGTAATTGTATCTTTAATTCTTTCAATTCTGCAGGTGCTATCCTGTACGGAGTAATCGATACTGGAATGGTACCTGGTATCACATCAATCACAAATTCCACCTCTCTCTCTGTGGTAATTCAGGGAGTTCTTCTAGAAATACATCCAGAAAATCACATACAGTGGGTATATTCTGCAAACTAGAATCAACACTCCGTAAATCAACCACATGTGCTAGATATGCTTCACACCCTTTTCTGATCAGTGTCTGAGCAGTAATGGCTGAAATAACATTGGAGAGATAATCCCTCCTATCACCCACCATAATCACTTCTGTACCATCTGCTAATCTAAGCATTTCTCTCTTCAAACTACAATCAATTATAACTTAATGTCTGGATAACCAATCCATGCCCAATATCACATCAAAGTCATAGGATGGCAATTCCATCAAATCACCCAGAAATTCATACTCCTGAATTCCGATAGGAAAATTTCTAAATACCCGGTTTACAATCACACTGTGCCCTAAAGAATTACTCACCACTATATCATACTTAGTAAATTCAATTTTTAAATTGCTATTTCTCAGCATGGCATCACATATGTATGAATGTGTAGATCCGAGATCTATCAATGCAATGGCAGTAATATCAAAAATAGAAATCATACTAGTAATCACATCTGGTGCATCTCTATTTTCTTGAGCCCTAACAATATAGGCTCGAGCTGGGGCATGACTATCCCATCTCCCCGTAGACTTTGCTGCCCCTCTATGCCTGCTAGCCTCAGTCCCTATCTGACTAAGTCTCCTCCCTCTGGAAATAGTAAGAACTGATCTCTCCGATGGCCTAGCAGAAACAGTCTGATTCTGTGGACAATCTCTCAGGAAATGATCGTGAGATCCACATCTATAATAGGCTCCAATCACTCTCCAACACTCTCCCGGATGCCATCTCCCGCAATGCTCACAAGCTGCTAAAGCTGGTCCTCTTGCTGTACTTCCAGGAGCACTAGCTACTGAGGTAACCGACTGTCCTGGTCTAACAGTAACTAAAGGTCTCTGTGTCTGCCTCTGTACACTAGTCTGAGGTCCCCTATATCTCTTACTAGGTTGTTGAGACGAACTAGATTGTCCTTAACCTCTTCTCTGCTGACTCCAATTCTTCCTAGCCTGCTCATCTTTTCGAACCCTTTCAATACTAAGGGCTGCTGATACTAATCTAGGAAAATTTACCATTTCAAAAGCTGCAACCTGAAGACGTATATAATCATTCAGTTCATCCTCAAATCTCTTGCACCTATTCTCCTCCGTAGTCACCATCTCATTCGCATACTTGCTTAATCTGATAAATTCCCGTTCATACTTGGTGACTGTCATCTGCTTCTGTTTTAAGTTCACAAACTCTCTTTTCATATTCTCTATATATATACGGCTAACATACTTTCTACGGAACTCTCTCTGGAAAAAGTCCCAAGTCCGGTCCTCAGGTTGTACTGTCTGTACAATGGAGGTCCACTACTAGTAAGCGTCCTCCTGTAATAAAGAAACTGCACACTCCAGACTCTTCTTTGGTGTGCAATGTAACTGCTGTAAGATCCGCTCAGTCCGTTCAAACCAATGCTCTGCAGTGGATGCATCTTCCTCTCTTCTACCATAGAAATCTGTAGGTCTATATTTGGCCAACCTTTCTATTGCTAACCTTCGTGGCGCTGCTCTGGCCATGTTCTGGAAACATTCTGCCATCTATTGTAAATCAATTGGCTGACCCTGCATCTCTGGTCCAGCCACCCCTGGGCTCACTGAATCTCCCCCATCTCCCCCAGCTACACTGGCAGGACTATCAATACTAAATGATTTCATTTATTTCTTTATCCTACACAAGACAGAAGAGGAATTCTGCAGATTAGAGTCACATTTTCCTGTTTTTTCTTTTCTACAATGCATGCATATACAAAATATTTTGCTGTGGTCTAGGAACGCCTAAACCGATGCTCACTGTCTAGTTTTTCACTCTTTTCTTCGTGCATTGTTTTCCACCGTTCAAATTGGTTCATTTAGAAACCTATATTTAATTACATTTTTCACCCCTTAAATCATAATTATTACATTCACATACTCTATATTAATTCAACAATACCTTTCATATTTATTCGAAAGTAGGGATGTTACACTCGTCCTCGAGCAAAATTGGAACAAAACAAAACGCAAATATAAGAAAAGAAAAAGAAAACTAACACAAGAAACAAAAACAAACAAACAACTAGCCTAAACCACTTTCGTAGGTAAACATGATGGCACTTAGCATGTACCACAAGCTTATAAATCCCTAGGTGTCCCTACAAACTTACCTACAAACGCATCTCTGAACATCAAAGAACAATTAACTTGTCAAATGAAACTCAATCCATTAAGATAACAGCTAGCAAAAATAATAAGTAAAAAACGAAAGCATCCACTCACAGATTTTTGCTCCACTTACCACGCACATGGCAACACTCTAAGAATCTTAAAAAGAAAACAATTGTGTTCAAATAACCGGGATAGAATTTGCCTCGACTCTAAACTTCATAGGATAATTTTCTCGAAAATCACTCAGAACCTAGGCAACACACTCCTCAAACACATGCAGAAGAAAGTTATGCTCAAAGAAATACGAATATACATCGCATGTGAAAATCAATTTGAAAAACACTATTTTGTCGCAAATAGATCTCATTGAAGGAATAAAAAATTATGAACAAGATATTAACATGAAAACCTCTACATTAAAGCTAGACTCCCCAAAAGATCAGCAGGTCTTAATAAAGATTGTAATGGGGCTATTGGGTGATGGGCTAGGGAAAGAAAAGGAAAAAGGAGTGCAAATAGCTCGATCACATTAAGAGATTACTTTCATTTTCTATAAACAGATAAATCTCTTTTATTAATGTTCTTTATGCAAAAAGGAATGCAAATAGCTCGATCACATTAAGAGATTACTTTCATTTTCGATCACAATTCCTTTCTTTTATTATTTTTTGATTTTTTTAAAAAAAATAATCACAACACACATCACAACAATAGCTAAAGCAACCTTGGCATATCTCATATGTAATTCATCCATGCAATTCATTCCTTTTCTTAACATCTTAAAATGATCCAAGCTTTAAAGGGTAGCCATTTATTACCAAGTTTGGTTAAGGTTTTATGTAGGTGATGAAAGAAAAGCTTTTAAGTGTTTGGCTTTAAAATGGTTATTGGAGCACACATTAAGGGTAGGATGAATTTAGCTTTAAAGTAGCTAAACATACATAGCCTGCATCACTTCTTAAGGGGAGAACTATCTTAACAAAAAGGTAAACACAAAGACATCTTAAATGTTGTTAAAAAATATTCAAGGCAAAACCTAAATGAGATTAATCTAATCAATCAAATTGAAGAAAAGTGTGTGATTAGTAGAAACGAAAATACCCTCTCAAATAATGAAGTATAAGCTCAAAAACTTACTGGGTAAGTCTCCACCATTTATCTTAGTCGGTTGAACATGGCTTGTTTTCACAAAAAGATAAACAGAGTATAACACAAAGTGATGCGAAACATGGCACAAAAAAAAATCTGAGTGGTCTCATTGAAAAAGCTAGCAATTATGCTTCAATAGAAAGTGCACAAATGACAAAAATAAAGGTTAAAAAATGTTCAGAGTCTACAATAAAAATAACCTAAACAACAAGAAAAATACTAAATGAAAAACAACCAAAAGCCACCCCCAAACCTAAGATAAACATTGTCCCCAATGTTTTAAACATTATACTCACGAATTAGAGGGTTACTAAAACTAAGAAAATAAATCTTACTAACAAAAATTCAAACAAACAAACAAAAACCAAACAAATAAAAACAATCAAAAATCAAACAGGGTCCAAACACTTCAAAATTATTCAAATCCAACCGAACTTTCCCCAAACTCCGAATACTACAACCTAAGGGACGACACTTTGAAAATTTCTCCACAAATCACTCCTAAATCATCTAAGTTGCATAAATGAAAGAGAAGAAATGAAGAAAGAAACAATATACCTTGCATAACTTGAGGAGAATTGGTTCGGCTGAGAGATGACAAGTTGTGATTTTCTTGATGCACAATATTATTCTCAGTCTTAACCTTGTGTCAACTAAAAACAAAAGAAACACAAACTAAAACAAACTCAATCAATATCAAATCAAAACAAAACAAAAACAACTAAAACTTACAAAGAAGACAAAAACAATAAAAAAAAAATCAAAACACACTAAAACAAAATAGAAAATACAAAGTTCAAGAAGCTTGGGTTGCCTCTCAAGAAGCACTTGTTTATAGTCTTTGATCGACTATGGAATGACCCATGGCGGATTCAACATGCGGTAGTCTCTGTGCAATCTCCAAACTCTGACTGTTCCTTCTGAAGTGCACATTATCTTGGACTCTTTGACCACTGTTTTCTCCTCTATTGCTCCTTGAACCAATCGAACTCGAGATTTTTTTCTCTTTTTCTTCCGTTGAGCAGAACTTAACTGTGGTGTGCTCATTTTAACTCTCGGTTCATACATGACACACTTGTTGGGCGACTCCTTTGGATTTCTCTCTCGATGACCTTAAATCTCCATTTGGTTGATCAAATCAACCTTGAAACAAGCACTAGCTGTGGTATGTACTTTTGTAGCCTTGAGCATATTGAAAATTGCCTTTTCATCTCCAACCCTTAGCGTTAGCTTCCCTTCATGTACATTTATCACTGTTCTACTAGTTGCCAAGAACGATCTTCCTAGAATCAAATATGAATCCCTACATTTTCCTTCATCTGTAATACCACAAAATCTACTGGAAAGTAAAGCTTATCAAATTTCACCAATACATCTTCAATGATTCCATGCGGATACTTCACTGATCTATCTGCCAACTGAAGAGTCACATTTGTCGCTTTTACTTCCCCTAAGCCCAATTTCTTGAAAATTGATAAAGGCATCAGATTCACACTAGCTCCCAAATCACACTGTGTTTTCTCAAATTCTAACTTTCCAATCATGCACAGAATGGTGAACCTGTCCGGATCCTTCAACTTAGAAGGAAGCTTGTTTTGGATTATGGTACTACACTCCTCCGTAAGTGTAACTGTTTCAAAATCATCCAATTTTTGCTTGTATGAAATTATCTCCTTTAAGAACTTTGCATATGTAGGCATTTGAGCTAGAGCCTCAACAAATGGAATGTTTATTTGTAGTTTCTTGAAGATTTCCAAGAATTTAGAGAAATTCTTGTCGTCGTTATGCTTCTTCAAATGCTGCAGAAATGGAATGGGAGGCACGTATGCCTTGATTTCCGGAGCTGGAGGTAGATCACTAAAAGTGAAAGGTAGGTCCCTATCTTGGTTCTTGGTTACCCAAACCCATCTTCTGCAAACATGCTTTTCTCATCTTCTTTTTCTTCAACCAGGATCCCTACCGATTGTTCAAATATATTCCCATTTATGAGAGTGATTGCATGACATTGCTCTTTTTGGTTTGTCAATGTATTGCTCGACAATGCTCCTTATGTTCGCCCCTGATTTCCTCTTGCAAGTTGACTAATCTGAACTTCTAGATTCTTGATTGCTACTTGAGTCTGTTATGTCACTTGGTCAATCTTTGCGTCCATCTTCTTCATTGCCCCATCTTGCTGATCCAACTTGGTATCTATCTTTGCCATAAAGGTGACCAACATGTCTTCTAAAACAAACTTCTTCTCTTGATGATTGGTCCCTTAATTACCTTAGAAGCTAGCTTGATGACGCAGAAAACTAGAAGGTGGTCTCAAATTACTAACTTGTTGCTAGCTGTTCCAGGAGAAATTTGGGTGGTCTCTCCATCCAGGGTTGTACGTGCTCAAGTATGGATTATTAAAACTCTGCCTGTTGAAATTCTGCATATACTAAATTTGCACTAAACTACCCTCAACAAATAGATTCCCTACTTGCCAGTCTGTACTCACATGAGCCCTACTACATAAATCACACCCTGGTGTAAAAGCATGCACTGCATTAACATTTCATTTGCTCATCTGACTGGTCAGTGTAACCACTTGTGCCTTCAATGAGGTAATCTCATCCACTTCAAATACCCTTGCTACTCCAGCTGGTCTCTTTAGTGTTTCTTTCTCATTTTCCCACTGATAGCTATTTGTGGACATCTCTTCAATAAGATCATAAGCAACATCAATGAACTTGCTCATAATAGCCCTACCAACAGCTGCATCTATCATACTCCTGTTCGACTGTATGAGCCTATTGTAGAATGTCTGCACTACTAACCACTTTGGTAACCCATGATGCGGGCATTTCCTCATCAAATACTTGTGTAAGGTCATTATTTTATTGGTTGTGATTCTGTGAGCAAACACATTTTTATGTAATTCTTAGTTAGCTTTGTTAGAGTATGATTCGAGCGTTATGAAGATTCAAAGAAATCATGTGAAGACGGAAAGCTTTTAAAAAGAGTCAAGAACGTGCTTAAAGGTAACTTTCGAAGAAACGATCCTCTTTATTCTTGAGATCAGATAAGATTCACACACACACTTATAACATGTTCATGTATTTACATTTGAGTGCTAACATGTTGGTTTAAATGTTTAATAAGTGTTTTGAGTCTTATTGTTTTTGTTTGGTCTAGTTTCGAAACTTAATTCCATTTATTTTGTATTCCTAAAAACCTGACATTTGAATACTTTGATGGGCATAACTCTTTATCTAGACATCCAATTGGTCTTTGGTGTTTCTGGAAAAGAAACTAGACATCCATATCTTTCCAACGGTATAAAGAACGAAAAAATCTAATGTCGTTTGGTTAGAGTTTTCTTGGCTCAAAGTGGAGTCAAGTGCAGCTAGAAACAGCTGAACAAGGGAACAGGGTCAGCAGCTCCACACCTCAGGCGTGGGTGAACACCTTTTGCGTGGTTGCAGGGCAGCACCCTCACGCCTCAAGCGTGGATGCATGCCTCGGGCGTGCGGGGTCTGTCCAGCCCGAACCCAAAAAGGGTTTTTGAGTGTTTTATATTTTGTAATGTTTCCTAAAGTCTTCCTACATGTTTTTAATGAATACTTGTCCATCAAGGATTAGTTTATTGCGTTTTGGAAGCAAGAGATCTTCTATTAAATTAGTCTTCTATTTTTTAGGAAAGATATCTCTTTATTATAAAAAAGTATTAAGTACAATCCTTGTTGAATTAGAAAGCCTAATTGGTGTTTATTTCCTACTACTATTGGAATTAGGTTTTCTAATGTTCATTATAAATAGTGAGCTTAAGTTTTGATTTTTGCAAAAGTTAAAGTAAGTTTCTTTTACTTGGCTTCAGTATTTGCTCTCTATTATTCGTCATTGAATTATATTATTCCTCTTACATGTGTTTGTTATTTTGATGCTTTATTGTTTTCATGTTATTGTGAGAGAAGATAGAGTTATTTTTATATAGACTATATTATCTTTGCATTGAGCATAATTGCATAGTCTATTTGTAATATGTCTGTGATCATGCATGTTATTTGCTTGTTCATGTTTTATTGAGCACTTATGTGAGACCCAATTATGGAAAACAAAATAAATTAATTAAGTTTGTATTGTAAGAGTCGGATATGGAGAAAAATTGGGTTAGTTTTGTAAAGCCCAACATGGAAAACGAAATTAGATTTGAGAGGCCCACATGTCACAAATTAAATTCATTTTCTTTAGGCCCATTAGAGCCCAATATGGTGCAAATTTACATGTAAAAATACTGCTGGAAATGGATTAAAACAAGAATGGACAGCATCTACTTTCTTTATGAAATTATAGCAACTGTTGGCAACTTGAGAAGAGGACACCTAGCTGCCATACAAGCACTTACAGCAGCAAAATATGCTGCCAGGCAGCAGCAGCAGCTTGCAAGCTATTGTTTGGCATGTTTTCAACACCCGAAATTGTGAGTTAGTGACAAGGAAAATGTTGGAGTAAAAGGCAGCTCAAGTGGGTGACAAAACAGAAACTTTTAGTGAGTAAATGTGTGACAGAAGGCTGCTGGAACATCAAAGAATTGAAGAAAAAAAATATTGGTGAAAAACTTGCTAAGCTTTGGGGTATTCTTAGGATTTTAATCCTAAATTTTTCTATAGTATTTTCATTATGATATTTTATGAATTCTAACCATTTTCTTGGTAATTTTTTAGGGGAGAAAGAAATACAAAGGGAATCTAACCTTCTTAAACCCAACTAGAATTCCATATAAGTTGTGAGTAGATTTTTATTTGATTTCCATAAAGAAATTATTGATATTTTCAAAATGGATTGATATATATTCTGTGTTGAGATTGATACAGTATATTGTGTTATACAAAATTGATTGATTAGAGATTATATGAAATTTTATACAAATGATTTATATATGTTTATTAAAAATTTAGTTATGTTTTACATGAATTTAATTCATGTATGGATATTAGAGATTTAGTTACGTTTATTTGAAGTGATTCGTACAATAAAGTATTTTGTATGATTTTGAATTATATATGGACACTAGAGATATAGTTATATTTGATGAAACAAGCAATTGAGATTTTTTTTAATATGTGAGAAAAATAGAAATGCTTAACGATTATATTATAATGATGATTTATTTAAGTATAAAGATTTTGAGTAGAGATTAAGAGAAATGTTATGAGTTTTTGAACACCAATTTTGTACCATTCCCTATAACTAAGATTAAAGGCTTTTGGGCCACTCTGCGTACACATGTGAGAATAATTTCTCTGTACAAGTGAAATATATTCGCACGGTGTATGTGAGGTAAGTCTCAAGCCTCTGCGTGTGCGTTGTGGTATGGATCCTTCGACACGTATGTGAGAATTTCCCTGGGTACGAACATTGGTGTAGAATTATATTTGAGAAATGTTATATATGTTTTATGGTTAAATTATAAAGGATTGTTGCTTTCAATATTTCATTTATATATTTGAGATAAGGTTTTGAAAGAGTAAACACATATATTTATGTTTTGTTTTTTAAAAAAAAAAGTACATATATTCACAGGGCATTAGTACTCACCCTTTATTTTCTTTAAAATATTTTCCAGGTAGCTTCCCGGTCATGTGAATTCTCCAGTCCGGAGGTGGGCCACTCGATGACATGTAGAATAAGGATCATTTTGTTAATTCTACATGTTATGTACATATATTTTACATCATGTAGGTTTGTTTGTATGTGTAAAGATACTTAGTAGTAAAACCTGTTTAAAACCATAGTTTTCATCTTTTTATAAGTTATCTTTACACCTTGTAAGTACTTGTTTGAAAAAAAAAAAAAGATTATTATATTTGGTAGCCTTAGTTATAAATGCAATGAGTTTAATATGCATGTTTTAGTATGCTTATTTAAGTGATATGAGTTTTACTTTATTTATTGAATATATTTGATTTGAGGGAAAAAAAAAGGACAGGAGGTCCTGTTTCGAAGTTGAGGTTGTTGTTATTTTTAGAAGTATTATAATAATGTTTCAGGAGGAAATGTTTCAAAAATAGATGAAATGTTGTCAAAATTTTTATTAAATACATCTTAAACTCTAAACTTTTATATTTTTTATAGGGTGAATTGCACTCAAGTACCCTGACTTTTATCATAATTGCATGTTTAATGTCAGTTTTGTCATAATTGCACTCGAATACCTTACTTTCCGTTGACCACCGTTAAAGTGACGGTTGACCACGGATTATGATAAAATGACGAGACTGCCCCTGCAAAGGAAAAAACAAAAAAATATTGAAAACTCAGATGATCTAGGTTCGCGTTCAAACCCATATCTGAGTTCGAACCCAGATCTGGGTTCAAATGTGAACCCATAAAACTAGATTTGGGTTCAAACACGAATCAGAATTTTTTTAAAAATTTTTTTAAAATTTTTTTTTTTTTTGTGATGTGGTGTCCAGATCTCTTCCATCTGTTTTTTTTAATTATTTTTTAATTTTTTTAAAAAATATTTTTAATATATTATTTTATTTAAAAATATGGTTACTTTTTTAAAATTAATTAAAATATGACATAGCATGTTCTTATTTTTGGATGATTTTTTAAATTTCTTTAAAAATTAATTTAAACGTAAAAGACCAATTTGCCCCTGAACCGTTTGGTCAACCGTTACTTTAACGGTGGTCAACGGAAAGTAGGGTATTCGAGTGCAATTATGACAAAACTGACATTAAACGTGCAATTATGATAAAAGTCAGGGTACTTGAGTGCAATTCACCTTTTTTTATATATAGCATTTCCTAAATAGATTGAGAATATAAATAGTTTTCAGAATTTCACAGGACTCCCTTAGACTCAGGAAAGGGGTCGGGGCCGGTCCTGTCAACTTAGATCTAATATCATAAACTGGGGGTTATTGTTTCTTTGACCATACGAAAGAAACCAAGTCATTGAGCACGTGGAGTCTCCGAGCAACATTGACAGGGTTTGCAAGTAAAAGGCCTGCGGGTAGGTAGTATTCATACAATGTCTTAATCCCAAACTGCATAAATTGAGTGATGTCATTTTTTAGCTTTGTTGTATTTCCTGGAGGGAAATACTTGGCGAGGAATGCTTGAGCAAGTGCTTCCCAAGTAGTGAGTGAGTTGGGCGGCAGAGATTGCAATAATTGTTTGGCTCAGTCTTTTAAGGATAAAGGGAATATCCTCAGCCAAATCGCATAATCCGAAACTCCATTCTGCTTGAAGATGTCACATATGTCCATCAAATTCTCCAGGTAAGTGTTCGGATCATCATTGGGTAGCCCCCCAAACCGAACATGAGTCTGGATCATTTAAATAACGGCCGGCTTAATCTCAAAGTTATTTGCGGCGACTATGGGTCTTCGAATACTGCTTTGATTTACCTCTATGGTGGGAATAGCAAAGTCACGCAAAGCCCTAGCATTTTCTGGCTCTTGAGGTGTATCCATATTAAGCTGCTCTCTTGCTTCTCTCGTCTTCTCTGTCTCAAAGTCCACTCAATCTCTGTGTCCAACTCTTCAAGAGGTTCTGATTCAACACTTCTTGCTCTTCTCATACAAGGAGCAAACAACCTACAAAGAAAAACGAATAAACAAGTAAATTGAAAAATGAAAAAGAAAAACAAATCAAATCAAATCAAAATTAGCTATAGACCTAATCGGTATTAATATCAACGCAAACTAAAATATCCCCGGCAACGACGCCAAAAACTTGCTAGGCCTTTTTGTAACCCGCAAGTGTACGGGGTCGGCACAAGTAATACAATGAGAGTAAATTTATCGTCTCCACATGGATATTCTAGATATTGAGTACTAAAATTAACTAAGTCTATATCTATTTGAATAATCAAAATGTCTGTGAGAAAAATGTCTAAAACTAATCAAATCACAAAATAAAACAAATTGGAAAGAGAGATTTGGGTCGAAGGGAGAACTAGCTAGGAATTCCGATTTCAGTTATTATGTACTAATGAATGAGATTAACATGCATTGAGGTTAAGTTATTACCCGTTGACAATCGTGTTACACCTAAATTATCCAAAATTCTCTCTTGAGATAAATGAGACCTATTACAACATATACTAATATCCTATCTCTCGATGAATATCCCAATATATGAAAATACATTAATCATAAATAACACACTTAAGGATTGCACAAAATAAGTTAAAATATATCTATTTAACTTAAAATTGTGTTGGGCATTTTATCGAACACGTTGTGGCCGTCACCTATCGGTTCGTAACTCACAACAAATATTATATTAAGAGGTGATGAATTACTTAATAATCAATAAGCATAAAATACCCAACCAACCAAATAAATAATTAACCTCAAAACAATTTATTAATCCATTCAAAAATTCATAAAAACATCCATCATCATTCCTAGCATATAAATTTAGTTCATCATCAAAGAAAATAAACTAAACATGTAATTAGCATAAAGATTCATCAATACAAGCAAGAAATGAATAAATATAAAAAAGGGAAAAGAACTATTTTCGGATGAAATCGAGAACCACCCCTTTCAATGCTCTTCGGATTCAAGCTTGATGAAGAGAGGATGAAGAATCTGTCGAAGTCACGTCCCTAGTCTCCTAGAAGCCAAAAACCTCTTTTTCATGTTCTTCCCGTCCCTTCTTTGTCCCCAAAGGCTTAATCTGGTCTGCTGTCCCATACCCCTCTCCACGACTCCTGCATTTTCCCCCCTTTCCTTTTCTTTTAAACGAGCATTGCTAGGGCTAGAAAATAATTGTTGTGACTTGTGCCGCGAGTCGTGACACTATATATTTTTTTTCAGCTAAACGGTGCCAAAAACGCACCGTTTAACTAAATATACTCCAGGTCATGGAATTTTCACTTTTGCCCTAGTATTCTAAAGAGCTTTCACTTAGGCCCTTATTACCAAGTTATTGAAATTGCACTTTTACCCTAAAATTCTATGAAACTTTAACTTGGGTCCTTATTACCTGCACACTAAAGAAAAACATTAAAAACAATCGTTAATTAATCGAGAACGGAACAAAAGTAGGCTAAGATGAGGGCTCATTTTAGATCAAGAAATGGAGCCAACAAATACCCACAAACCTAACTTTTGCTCGTCCTCGAGCAAAATCGCAACAAAACAAAACACAAATATAAACAAAAAGAAAACTAACACAAGAAACAAAAACAAACAAACAACTAGTATAAACCAATTTCGTAGGTAAACACGATGACACTTAGCATGTGCCACAAGCCTTTAAACATCTTAGGTGTCCCTAATAGACGAGTTATAGTCTCGTGAGGGTTTACCAGCAACGATACCCACAAACGTATCTGTGAACATCAAATAACAATTAACTTGCCAAATGAAACTCAATCCATTAAGATAATAGCTAGCAAAAACAATAAGTAAAAAACGAAAGCATCCACTCACATATTTTTGCACCGCTTGCCATGCACATGACAACACTTTAAGAATCTTAAAAAGAAAACAATTGCGTTCAAATAACCGAGATATCATTCGCCTCAACTCTAAACTTCTCAGGATAATTTTCTCGAAAATCACTCAGAACCTAGGCAACACACTCCTCAAACACATGCGGAAGGGATTTAAGCTCAAAGAAATATGAATATACATCGCATGTGAAAATCAATTTGAAAAATGCTATTTTGCCCAAATACATCTCATTGAAGGAATCAAACATTATGAACAAGATATTAACATGAAAACCTCTACATTAAAGCTAGACTCCCAAAAAAATCAACAGGTCTTAATAAATGTTGTAATGGGGCTATTGGGTGATGGGCTCGAGAAAGAAAAGGAAAAAGGAGTGCAAATAGCTCAATCACATTAAGAGATTATTTTCTTTTTCAATAAATGGATAAATCTCTTTTATTAGTATTCTTTATGCAACAAGACTTTGCACAATTCCTTTCTTTTATTCTTTTCCGATTTTTTTTAAAAAAAAAATAATCACAAAGCACATCACAACAATAGCTAAAGCAACCTTGGCATATCTCATGTGTAATTCATCCATGCAATTCATTCATCTTCTTAACATCTTAAAATGATTCAGGCTTTACAAGGTAAAGCCATTTATTGCCAAGCTTGGTTAAGGTTTTATGTAGGTGATGAAAGAAAAGCTTCTAAGTGTTTGGCTTTAAAATGGTTATTGGAGCACACACAAGGGTAGGATGAATTTGGCTTTAAAGTAGCTAAACATGCATAGCCTACATCACTTCTTAAGGGGAGAACTATCTTAACAGAAAGATAAACACAAAGACATCTTAAATGTTGTTCAAAAATGTTCAAAGCAAAACCTAAATAAGATTAATCTAATCAATCAAATTGAAGAAAAGTGTGTAATTAGTAGAAACGAAAATACCCTCTCAAATAATGAAGTATAAGCTCAAAAACTTACTGGGTAAGTCTCCACCATTTATCTTAGTCGGTTGAACATGGCTTGTTTTCACAAAAAGATAAACAGAGTATAACACAAAGCGGTGCAAAACATGGCACAAAAAAAAAACTGAGTGGTTAACAAATTAAAACTCATTGAAAAAGCTAGCAATTATGCTTCAACAGAAAGCGCACAAACGACAAAAATAAAAGTTCAAAAATGTTCAAAGTCTACACTAAAAACAACATAAACTACAAGGAAAAACACTGAATGAAAAACAGCCAAAAGCCACCCCTAAACCTAAGATAAACATTTTCCCCAATGTTTTAAACATTATGCTAATGAATTAGAGGGTTGCTAAAACAAAGAAAATTAAGAAAATAAATCTTCCTAACAAAAATTCAAACAAACAAACAAAAACAATCAAAAATCAAACAGGGTCCAAACACTTCAAAATTATTCAAATCCAACCAAACTTCCCCCAAACTCTGAATACTATAACCCAAGGCATGGCACTTCGAAAATTTCTCCACAAACCACTCCTAAATCATCTAAGTTGCATAAATGAAAGAGAAGAAGTGTAGAAAGAAACGATATACCTTGCAGAACCTGAGGAGAATTGGTTTGGCCGAGAGATGACAAGTTGTGATTTTCTTAATGCACAATATTATTCTCAGTCTGAACCCTGTGTCAACTAAAAACAAAAGAAACACAAACTCAATCAATATCAAATCAAAACAAAACAAAAACAACTAAAACTTACAAAGAAGACAAAAATAATTAAAAAAAAAATCAAAACACACTAAAACATAATAGAAAATACAAAGTTCAAGAAACTTAGGTTGCCTCCTAAGAAACACTTGTTTATAGTCTTAACTTGACTATGGAATGATCTCAAAGTTCTCTAGGAAATTCTCCAGGTGAGTGTTCAAATCATCATTGGGTAGCCCACAAACTAAACATGAGTCTAGATCATCTGAATAACGGCCGACTTGATCTCAAAGTTATTTCCGGTGACTATGGGTCTTCGGATACTGCTTTGATTTCCCTCTATGGTGGGAAAAGCATAGTCACGCAAAACTCTGACATTTTCTGGCTCTTGAGGTGTATCCATATTAAGCTGCTCTCTTGCTTCTCATCTTCTCTGTCTCAAAGTCTGCTCAATCTCTGTATCCAACTCTTTAGAAGGCTCTGATTCAACACTTCTTGTTCTTCTCATACAAGGAGCAAACTACCTGCAAAGAAAAATGAATAAACAAGTAAACTGAAAAATGAAAAAGAAAAATAAATAAAATAAAATCCAAATTAACTATAAATCTAATTGGTATTAATATCAACATAAACTAAAATATCCCCGGCAACGGTGCCAAAAACTTGTTACGCCTTTTCGTAACCCGCAAGTGTACAGGGTCGGCACAAGTAATACAATAAGAGTAAATTTATCGTCTCCATAAGGATATTCTAGGTATTACGTATGAAAATTAACTAAGTCTATATTTATTTGAATAATCAAAAGGTCTGTGAGAAAAATGTCTAAAACTAATCAAATCACGAAATAAAACAAATTAAAAAAAAAGATTTGGATCGAAGGGAGAAATAACTAGGAATTTCGATTTCAGTTATTACATACTAATGAATGAGATTAACATGCAATAAGGTTAATTTATTACCGGTTGACAATTGTGTTACACCTAAATTATCCAAAATTCTCTCTCGAGATAAATCGGACCGATTACCACATACACTAATATCGTATCTCTCGATGAATATCCCGATGTATGAAAATACATTAATCACAAGTAACACACTTAAGGATTGTTGGGATTTATGCCCTAAAACTTATAAATGTAAATATAATTAGACATAAATAAAAGTAAAAGTTTTATCATTCGAATAAAAGCGTCTTTATTGTCCATACATTTATAAATTGTATGTATAACATCCAAAAATGCAAGATGTAATCTCAAAATGAATATATGAATATCATATATATAAGGATTCATTTTGAGACATGCAATCTAAAGGGAAAAAAGCTGGGTACTTTGTTTGTGCTTGATCTACTGCCGTGGTCCATTCTGTAATGTACGGCGATCTTATCTTAAACTGCTCATGTAGTTGACATGAGAATAGAGGCACCTTATATGATGAGATCATATAGGACTGAGCCACGATTTATATGAATCTCTCACCAAGATCCGTCAGTAGATGAGATTCATATATATCGACAAATAATGGCTATATATAGGTGATCTTAATCATAAATGTCTTATCGACTTCTTCAGGTTAGATCGTAGCTTTTGACATACCATAAGTGAGATCGATGTGATATTCTCGATCAATACCACCGTATCTTAGAGTTACGGTTTGGCCTGTAGCTGGGAAGGTTTGAACACAATAGTATAATTAACTCCTTCTTGACTGAAGTAGATGAGTAGTTCCCTTACAAGTTGATTCGGGGCTTGAACAATTATGAGCGCTCTCATTCTTTCGTAAAGGAAGATAGGATTTAATTGTTCATTAGAGAATCAACGGTGCTTAATGGAAAATATATAATTAGACGGACATTATGACCCAGCTCTAATTATGAACTACTCGTGGAGGATCATACTGTATAGAATAGCTATATCGATGGACACTGAGACTTCAGATTGTATAAAACATCTACAGTTCTGAAAGTTCAACCTCGGATTTTTAGTGGAATAACTCTGAGGTTAATAATCATGGAATATTAATTAAAGAGTTTTAATTAATATTGCTAAGTATTATAGAGCTCAAAACTGTAGGTCCATTAGGTCATCTTGCTAGCCGTTATAGTTAATGGTAACGAGGGTCACGGTTAATTAATTGGATGGTCCAATTAATTGTATTACGAAAGTGACACAATTCAATAAGCGAATTAATTAAATTATTTAATTATTTAATTAATGAATTTATAATTAAATAAAAATTAATAATTTTTATTAATATTATTTATTATTAAAAGGATGTTGCAAGTTGGAACCTTGACTAGGACAAAAGGAATAAAAAAATAATGATTATTTTAAGTCCTAGAGGTCAAGGGATCAAACTCTAGAGTTGACCAATATTAAATAGGATTTATAATCCTATTTGACCTGGTCAAATAAAACCCTAGAGCCCTTATATATAAGATAATATATCAAGAAACAAAACAAAGGAATTAACCTAGCAAGAGAAGCAAGGTGCGCCAACACTAAAAAGGAGAGAAAAAATAATGTTTTTTTTTTCTTTGCTAGTGTAGGGTGCGGCCGGCCAAAGAAAGAAGGCAAGGAGTTGTCTTCTCCTCTTTTCTACAACCTCTGTCTCTGCATCCGTGATGTACCCATACACGCGTTATCAGACTGCAGATTATAGTTCGGAAGGCTTGGTGGTGAATCAAAAAGTCAAAGAATCAAGAAAAGCAACAAAGATAATTGTAGTGTAAATATTTTGTTCGCGTATGTACATTAACGCGTTTTTTTAAAAGAGTTTTCAACAAAAAAGAAAAATTTTAAAACCTATTTTCGCTGCGTTTTATTCTAAAAGACAATTTTTCCCTTCAATTGGTATTAGAGACTTTGATTCTAATTTTTTTGTATATACGTGAAAAAGAAAACTGCAAACTTTTATGTTCTTGACTTTTTTTTTTCTTGATTCTTGATGTATGACATGTGTAGGCACAATATAGGGTTTGTATGATTTGATTATATACATAAACATGAATGGTCGTTAATTATATGGTGTCATGGGTTTCTAGGTTTTAATTGTTTTTTTTTTTGGGAAAAGCCAATGTTTTAATGGCTGTTTTTTTTTTTTTTTTTTTTTTTTTTGCATACTGTTTTTGGTGTATTTTTTTTTTTATATTATTTATGTATGTGCGAAGAAGATCATGACTGCAGAGAATATGAAAAAAAAAAAAAAGGAACCAACTAAGGGCGATAGCCTCTACACACGCAGCTGCTACAGAGCGCGCGCCTGCACGTTGGTTGCTGCCCATGTGGTTTTGGGGCTGCCTATGTGATTTTTTCACTGACGATTTTTGTTGGTATTTTCTGAAAAATATTGTCGAATATTGTTACAGAAAAGTGGCAGAAAATTGAAGCAAAAAATTGCGGCCAAAACCTCCTTATTTGCTAGTATTTGCTTTTTTTTTTCATGTGCGGCTCACGCGAGGGCTGCACACACCAAGTGTGCGTGCAGCTGTCACTGCTGGCAGCGGCACCTTCGTGTGTGCTAGGGCTATTTTGGACCTCGTGTGCACCTTCGGTATGTGTTAGGGTAACGCGTGGGCCTTAGTACAAAAGATGGCAGCCCATAGAAGCCATTCGGACAACCCTAAAGCATCCAAGGCTGCTGCGTGTAATTCCTGCACATGTGCAGACTTAAGGTTTGCAAAAGGGTAGTCCAATGGGCTTCTTGGACAACCATAGCTTGCTGGATTTAAGTGATGGGCCTTTAGGTTCAACCCATGAGATGAATCACTTAAATTAAATCAAGTTGGACTTTATAGAAAGTCCAATACGAAAAGATGATGGACTTGAAGACAAAGGATTACATGAAGACCAAGGAATGCCTTGGATTAAATCTTGTAATTAGAATTGTTTAAGTTAGACAACCTATGCCACTCGGTCATTCATGTATGCTTTAAATTTATGTCATGTGATGATTTGTTGTATTTAAAGCATAATCATATATATAAATGTCATCTAAATTAGGTGTGCCTACACTTGCATTATAACATGTCATACATGATTACCATGATTTATTTGTTTGATTTTTAATGTGATTAAGATAATAAAAATCTACATAAATGGCAATCAAATGAGATTAATTTTTAGAAGTAAAAACTTGGTAATTCTCATTAACAAACTAATACTTTAATTAAAAATTTTAATTAATTAGATTAGTTAGGTCTATTAATTAATTAGGATTAATATGATTAAGACCTTAATAATAATTGGACCAAATAATGTGATTTAGTTTTAATAGTTAAAACTTGATAAATTCACATTTAATTTCTAGTTTATTTAAATAGTTTATATAAATTAGAAATTGAATAATAAATTAGATTTTTAAGAGTTAAAGATCAATAATTTATTATATAATCTAGTAACTTAGATTTTAATTAACCGTAGAATCTAAATTAAAAACTAGAAACATAGAGTTTAACAACTCGAAGTTATAAGAAAACCCTAAACTATAAATAGTGAGTAGGAGAGGGATATATGACATTATATCCCGCAGTCTCCATCGTTAGTTCAACATCGTGAGATTCAAGTGGCGCCTTGAGACGGCTTTGCTTTCGTCCTCCCTAAGGAAGGTGTCCACAAGAGTTAATAACGAGGTTGACTTCCTAACGGATAGGGTTTCTGAATGTATTTTGAGATTGACCTACCCTACAACGGCAACTCTCAAGTTTCGTGAAATCTAAAATGGTGGGTTACACTCACAATGATATAATTAAATATCCTGACTGAATAAAACGATGTTTGAATAATATAAGAATAAAATGTTATTTCAGTGTATCATTCGATTGAGAATGTCTCGATCTAACATGCAAGGATTTGACCTAGCCTACCTAGGCACTTACTTGTGGTATATTGGATTGTCGTGGCATAGTAACTAATTTTAGGGAAATTTCTAGTTCATTAAAACATGTTCATGCATCATGTTTAATTTTATGTCAAATATATAGCATGTGATATGAATATATGAAATGAATGATTTTAATTTATTTATGTTTTCAGCTATGTCTTCTACTTTAATTTCAATCCTCGCAAATGAAAAATTAACCGGGGATCATTATACTAAGTGGAAATACAACATGAATGCAATCATGGTCTGTAAAGACTTCAAGTTTGTTCTAACGAAGGAATGTCCTCTGCAGCCTGCTGCTAACGTGCAAGAACCGTTAAAGAAGCCTATGATAAATGGGTTTTGGCTGATGAAAAGGCCTACACTTTTCTGCTTGCCAGCATGATCGAGGTGCTTATGACAAAGCACTAGTCAATGGCTACTGCATTTGAGATAATGGAGTCATTGCAGGCCATGTTGGGCAACCCTCAGTGCAAAAGCAGCACGAATCTGTTCGCTCCGCAATGCTTGACTTTATGGAGGAGGGTGCATCTGTTAGGAAACATGTCTTTAAGATGATTTCTTATTTCAATACTGCTGAAGTTAATGGTGGAACTATTGACGATGCCACCCAAGTAAGCATCATACTGACAACTCTATTGAAGAGCTTTGATTAGTTTATAAGCAATTATGAGATGAACAAGTTGAAATTCACTCTCACTCAATTGCTTAATGAGCTCTCTACTTATCAGTCCATGAAAAAAGACAATAAGGGTAAGATCGGCAAAGCAAATGTTGCTGAGCCATCTTCTTATGGATTCAAGAAGATGAAGATGTCTACTGGGAAGGCCAAGGCAAAGCCGAAGTAAAAGTCTGCACAAAAGAAAAACCAGAGCACCAAGACTGACAAGTCAAAGGGAAAATGTTTCTATTGCGACAAGGTTGGTCACTGGAAGATGAACTATTTTAAGTACCTCGAAGAGCTCGCAGCCAAGAAGAAAGTGAAAGGTAAATCATATTTACTTGTCATTGAATCTTGTTTAATGGAAGATGATTCTTCACCTTGGAATGTAGATTCAGGGACCACTAATCATGTTTGTTCTTCTTTGTAGGGAACTGATAACTGGCAAGAGTTGGATGAGGGGTCTTTCACTATGCGCGTTGAAACAGGGGATGTCGTTTCAGCACGAGCAGTGGGAGTAGTTAGACTACGTTCTAATAATTGTTTTCTTTCTTTAAATAATGTTTATTACATTCCTGAATTTACAAGAAATTTGATTTTTATATCCAAATTACTTGAACAATTTTATTCAGTTTCTTTTAATGATAAGTCGGTTATTGTTTCAAGAAATGGTTTGAATATTTATTCTGGAATGATTGAAAACAATTTGTATATTTTAAGACTGTTAATTCATACATCACTGCTCAATATTGAATTATTTAAAGTTGAAAAACCTAAAACAAAACGACATAAAGTTTCTCCAGATAATGAAACGTATACGTGGCATCTGAGACTTGGCCATATCAACCTTAACAGAATAGATAGACTTGTAAAAGGTGGACCTTTAATTCAGTTAAAGCTCGGCACTTTACCGGTTGTGAGTCTTGTTTAGAAGGTAAAATGACCAAGAGACCTTTTACAGGAAAAGGGCTTAGAGCTACGCAACCACTAGAGCTCATACACTCAGACGTCTGTGGACCTATAAGTGTTAGAACTAGAGGTGGTTATGAGTATTATGTCACATTTATTGACGATTACTCAAGATGCATATATGTTTACCTAATGCAACATAAGTCGGAAACATTTGAAAAGTTCAAAGAATTCTTAGTTGAAGTTGAAAACCAATTAGGCAAAATAATCAAATCTCTACGATCGGATCGTGGAGATGAGTATCTCAACCAAGAGTTTGAAGACTATATGGTTGAGCATGGGATAGTATCCCAGCTCAATGCTCCAGGAACACCACAGCAGAATAATGTTGCGGAGAGGAGAAACGGGACCCTGATGGAAATGGTGAGATCTATGATTAGTTTCTCATCATTACCAAATTCATTTTGGGGATATGCACTACAGACGGTGGCCTATATATTGAATGTAGTTCCATCCAAATTTGTTCCTAAGACTCCTCTAGAGTTGTTGAATGGTCGTAAAGCTAGTCTACGACATTTTCGCATATGGGCGTGTCCAGTATATGTGCTGAAGAATAGAAGTGGAAGGCTGGAATCTCGTTCACTGGTGTGCCTGTTTGTAGGATATCCAAAGGAAACTAGAGGAGGATTCTTTTATGGTCCTCAAGACAACAAAGTGTGTGTATTGACAAACGCAACGTTTCTTAAAGAAGACTATATGAGTGATAATAAGCCTCGAAGCAAGATTGTGTTAAAAGAGCTAGAACCTGGTATGACCAGTGCTCAGTTAATAAAAGTTATTGACAAATTTTTTATTCCATCGATATCTGATAGTCAGATGATTCCTAGTTAGGAAGCACTACCACCTAAACATAGTAAGAGGGTTGTACGACAACCTAATCGCTATTTAGGTATTGGAGAGGTAAAGGGTGTCATTTCTGATGACAGTGTAGATGATCCATTGACATTTAGACATGCAATGGAAGATTCTGATAAAAAGGAATAACTTAAAGTCATGAATCTCGAGATGGAGTTCATGTACTCCAACTCAGTCTGGGAGCTTGTGGACTTACCAGATGGGATAAAACTCATAGGGTGTTAGTGGATTTACAAGAGAAAGAGAGGAGTAGACGAGAAGGTAGAGACATTCAAGGCAAGGCTAGTGGTAAAGGGTTATACCCAGAAAAAAAAGGGATCGATTATGATGAGACCTTCTCACCAATAGCTATGTTTAGATCTATTAGGATACTCTTATCCAAAGCTGCCTATTTCGATTACGAAATTTGGAAAATAGACGTTAAGACTGCATTCTTGAATGATAATCTTGATGAGAGCATCTACATGATGCAATTAGAGGGATTTACATCCCAAGATCAAAAGCAAAAAGTTTGCAAGTTGCAAAGGTCCATTTATGGACTCAAGCAAGCATCTGGATCTTGGAATATTATGTTTGATACTGCTATCAAAACCTATGGTTTTAAGCAAAATGTTGATGAGCCTTGTGTGTACAAACGCATCATTAACAAGAAAATAGTATTCCTGGTCCTTTACGTAGATGATATCCTACTCATTGGGAATGACGTAGGGACATTATCAGAAGTAAAGGGTTGGCTTGCTAACCAATTACAAATGAAAGATTTGAGATAGGCAAGTTATGTTCTAGGGATCTAGCTAATAAGGGATCACAAGAACAAACTGTTAGCATTGTCTCAAGCATCGTATATTGACAAGATACTTGTGCGATTCTCGATGCAGAACTCCAAGAAAGGTAATTTACCTTCCAGACATGGAGTTCACCTGTCTAAAGAACAGTGTCCTAAGACATTTCAAGAAATTGAGAATATGAGGCGTATTCCCTATGCATCAGCAGTAGTTAGTCTTATGTATGTTATGCTATGCACGAGACTCGACATTTGCTTCGCAGTGGGAGTATCTAGCAGATATCAATCCAACCTAGGATTAGATCATTGGGTTGCTGTTAAGACTATTCTCAAGTAACTTCAGAGAACGAGAAACTATATGCTAGTATATTCCTAACCAGATTTGATCCCGTTAGGATATACAAATTTTAACTTTCAGTCAGACAAGGATTCTAGGAAATTCACGTCTGGGTCAGTATTCACCCTTGGTAGTGGAGCCATAGTATAGAGAAGTATCAAGCAATCTTGTATTGTTGATTCCATTATAGAAGCCGAGTATGTAGCGGCTCGTGAAGCTGCTAAGGAGGTTGTATGGCTCCGTAAGTTCTTCAATGATCTGGAAGTTGTTCCAGATATAGATAAGCCCATGACACTTTATTATGATAATAGTGGTGCTGTGGCTAATTCTAAAGAACCGAGAAGCCAGAAAAGAGGGAAGCATATATAGAGGAAATATCATCTCATAATAGAGATAGTGTAGAGAGGAAATATCATCGCATCACAGGACAACCTAGCTGATCCATTTACGAAGACCTTATCGGCTAAAGTATTTGAAGGTCATCTAGAGGGTCTAGGTTTATGAGACATATCCCATCTGTTTTAGTGCAAGTGGAAGATTGTTGGGATTTATGCCCTAAAACTTGTAAATGTAATTAGACATAAATAAAAGTAAAAGTTTTATCATTTGAATAAAAGTGTCTTTATTTGTTCATACATTTATATATTGTGCGTATAACATCCAAGTTTACAAGATATAATCTCAAAATGAGTATATGAATGTCATATACAGAAGGATTCATTTTGAGACATGCAATCTAAAGAGTCCATAGAGAGGAAACAAAGCTGGGTACTTTGTTTGTGCTTGATCTACTGTTGCGGTCCATTCTGTAATGTACGACGGTCTTATCCTAGACTGATCATGTAGTTGACATGAACGTGGAGGCACCTTATATGATGAGATCATATAGGACTGGACCACGATTTATATGAATCCCTCACCAAGATCCGTTAGTAGATGAGATTCATATATATCGACAAATGATGGTTGTATATAGGTGATCTTAATCCTGAGTGTCTTATTGACTTATTCAGTTTAGATTGTGACTTTTGACATACCATGAAAGAGGTCGATGTGAGATTCTCGATTAATACCTCCGTATCTTGGAGTTGCGGTTTGACTTGTGGCTGGAAAGGTTTGAACACAATAGTGGAATCCACTCCTTCTTGATTGAAGTAGATGGGTAGTTCCTTTAAGGGTTGATTCGGGGCTTAAACAATAATGAGCGCTCTCCATCTTCCTTAAAGGACGATGGGATTTAATTGTTCATTAGAGAATCAATGGTACTTAATGAAAAAGATATAATTAGAGGGGTATAACGGACATTATGACCCAGCTCTAATTATGAACTACTCGTGGAGGATCATACTGTATGGAGTTTTAATTAATATTGCTAAGTATGATTGGAGCGCAAAACTGTAGGTCCATTAGGTCCCCTTGCTAGCCTTTATGGTTAATGGTAATGAGGGTAACGGTTAATTAATTGGATGGTCCAATTAATTGTGTTATGAAAGTGGCACAATTCAATTTAAAAAATTAATTAAATAATTTGATTATTTAATTAATTAATTTATAATTAAATAAATATTAATAATTGTTAATAATATTATTAATTATTTAAAATGAGGTTGCAAGTTCGAACCTTGGCTAGGACAAAAGGAATAAAATAATTATTATTATTTTAAGTCCTGGAGGTCAAGGGATCAAACTTTAGAGATGACCAATATTAAATAGGATTTATAATCCTATTTGACTTGGTCAAATAAAACCCTAGAGCCCTGATGTATATAAAATAATATATTAGGAAACAAAACAAAGGAATTAACCTAGCAAGAGAAGCAAGGTGCGCCAACACTAAGAAGGAGAGAAAAAAGAATGTTTTTTTTTCTTTACTTGTGCAGGGTGCGGCCGGAAAAAGAAAGAAGGCAAGGAGTTGTCTTTTCTGCTTTTCTACAACCTCCATCTCTGCATCCGTAACGTGCCCACACACACGTTGTCAGACCGCGGGTCATAGCTTGGAAGGTTTGGTGGTGAATCAAGAAGTCAAAGAGTCAAGAAAACCAACAAAGGTAATTGTAGTGCGAATATTCTATTCGCGTATGTACATTAACGCGTTCTTTTCTTAAAAGAGTTTTCAACAAAAAGTAAAAATTTTAAAACCTATTTCCGCTGCGTTTTATTCTAAAAAGATAATTTTTCCCTTCAAGGATTACACAAAATAAGTTTAAATATCTCTATTTAACTTAAAAATGTGTTGGGCATTTTATCGAACACGTTATGAGTGTCACCTCTCAGTTCGTAACTCACAACAACAAATTATATTAAGGGGTGATCAATCACTTAATAATCATTCCTAGCATACAAATTTAGTTTATCATCAAAGAAAATAAATTAAACATGTAATTAGCATAAAGATTCATCAATACAAGCAAGAAATGAATAAACATAAAAAAGGAAAAAGAACTGTTTTCGAATAAAATCGAGAACCACCCTTTTCAATGCTCTTCGGATTCAAGCTTAATGAAGAGAGGATGAAGAATCCGTCAAAGTCTCATCCCTAATCTCCTAGAAGCCGAAAACCTCTTCTTCTTCTTCTCGTCCCTTCTTTGTCCCCAAAGGTTGAATCTGGTCTGCTGTCTGCCTGTCCCACATCCCTTTCCAAAGCTCTTACATTTTTCCCCTTCCCTTTTCCTTTTAAACGAGCATTGCTAGGGCTGAAAAATAATTGTCGCGGCGCAAGTCGCAACACTATATATTTTTTTTAAGCCAAACGGTGCCAAAACGCATCGTTTAACTAAAGATGCTCCAGGTCATGGAATTTTCACTTTTACCCTAGTATTCTGATAAGCTTTCACTTAGGCCCTTATTATCAAGTTATGAAAATTGCACTCCTGCCCTGAAATTCTATGAAACTTTCACTTGGATCTTTATTACCTATACACTAAAGAAAAACATTAAAAACAACCGATAATTACTCGAAAACGGAACAAAAGTAGGCTAAGATGGGGGCTTATTTTAGATCAAGAAATGGAGCCAACAGTAAAGAAGGTTGTTACAATTTCTATTTTTCCAGTTAGCATGGACAATTCTACACAGCTAGCAAGCACAGCTCCTATACAGCTTGCACAGCCTCTGATCAGCCTCTGATCAGTTTTTCCATCTAGTATATATATGTATTTATCAGTCTTTGTAAAGTAATTAATCTGATAGAAGAAATGAAAGAGAGAATGCAAAAGCTTCTCCTTATTCTTCATTAAATGGAGTTCACGCGTAAGCAAAGTTTTATGTTTCAATTTGATCAATTATTCCATCATTTTCATTAAACTCTCTCGTTTTACATGAATGAATAATATTTTGGAAAAAGAATGAATGAGATCTTGTATTAACTTAGAAAACATATACCTACAAAATTCGAGAGCAAAAACTATATCTTAAAGAGCATGATATCAGGATCGATATCTTCTTGTAGGCTATCCTGGCATGGAAACTTGGGAAGAAGGCTAGCAATGTGTCTAGCAGTCTCCAAATATGTATCATATAATCTGATCAATTTAATAAGTTTGGAATCTGAACTACTCTTGTGTTCTTTAGATTTGCTTATTTCGTTTATGGCAGAAGCGAATGGTGTGATGTGGATATTGTGATTGTTTTTCTTAACAATCAAGTCCTTGAGTGTCTTCTTAAAGCACCAGTTACCAGTTTTGATATTGAAGTGATACAAAGGAAGAAATGTCTGGCCATATGTGGATATGAACTCTACTGCAGCAATAATGAAATCAAATTCCTCATTTGACATGTAGTAAGGGAAGCTTATTCTTGTCCATCCTGGTTTTACTCCTAAATAACCCTGCATCAAGTTGAATCAAAACGTCAAACAATGCTATTCATCCATAACTTGAAAAACTTTTAGGGGCATTTTGATTCGCGATCCAAGTACGATTATTTCTTCTTAATTTATTACCTTTTGGATAGCAGAGCGAATTTTATGTGATTGAATCTCATCGACATCAAGCAAACTGTGACCATAGGGTCCAGCACAGGCGCAGCCACCTCGAGCCTGGATTCCAAAGAGGTCATTGAGGAGTGTTGCCACTAAAGCTCCATGAAGAGGTTTATCTCTCTTTTTCCCCATCTGCCTCCACAAGTGAAATTCATTATCTATTCCCTTAGAAGAGTTGGTAGTAGAAAATACGAGAAACGACAAAATAGCTTGTCGTTTGGCACTTGTGTTCCCTAAAACCTGTAAGTTTTGATTTGGAAGAAGCCTTTGTAGTGCTTTTTGTATGTAAATTTCTTCCTGTTTATTGATCACATCATAACCAATGTACTCTTTTACCCAGAAAGCCAATGCTGCCCTAATCAATTGAATAATTTGTGGAGTTCCACCATTTTCTCTTGCTTCTATGTCCTCCAAATACAATGTGTCCTACAATTAATGATTGATGGAGTTTGTTTAGTTGAAACAAGTAAAAGCAATTAAAGACTAAGGAGAAGATACCTTTTCAGTAAAACCGTTAACATAATTAACGGTTCCACCTCCACAAGTGGAAGGGGGAGAAGAATTAAGTTGATAGAGTGCTTTGCTCATTAGAAGAATACCAGGTGATCCTGGCCCACCAAGAAACTTGTGTGCACTTAGGAAAATAGCATCATAACCATCCATCTCTCCCGATCTCATGTCAATCTCCACGTAAGGACCGCTATTCTCATGAAATTAGCATCTATTGTATATAATTGATAGGTTCCAAATCAAAGAAGAAGAAAATGCATGTGTATATACATACCTTGCTGCAAAATCAAAGCATGCAAAGGCTCCATATTGATGAAGAAGCGTAGCAATTGATCTTGTATCTGTGTAAATTCCAGTCACATTACTACAAGCTGAAAAAGAAGCCAATATTGGTCTTTTTGATTCTTTATATGACTCAAGTTTCACTCTTAGAGCTTCAATATCTATTAACCCATTATCATCCAAACCAATCTCCACAACTTCAGCCAAACTCTGTCTCCATGAAAGGAGATTCGAGTGGTGCTCGTATGGACCTACAAAAACCACCCATCTTTCTTCATTGATTAGGGTTTTCATTATCCTCTCTCTCAGTATTGATGGCACTGCTATTCCCATAACTTCTTGTAGCCTTTTAATGGCAGCTGTTGTGCCTGACCCACAAAACATTATTGCATCTTCTTCTTCTTTACCGCCTAGGCATCTCTTTATGTATTTGGCTGCTTCTTCCACCATTTTCGTTGTCTGCTGCCCCACGTAACTCTCACAACTGTGACTGTTTCCTGTACAAATAACTACTATGGCTGAGATGATTAATAAAATAAAATTTAAAAATAATCTTTTACTGATAAAGACTAATAGATCTAGCGGTATGTCTCTTATATATGTAAATGAGTTTGAAGTTTGAATGGTGCCCCCAATCCTATATTCTGAATTAATTATAATTTTTTTTTCGAAGGGGTTACAATTACATGATTAATAATTATCAGAATATGTCGAGATCAATCACTAACAGCACGGCCCGGATATCTACTCTCATAACGGGACACATCTATTCTTAGGGATGTACACTAACCAGTGGATGTATTTAATTATAATAGTTAAATATAAATTTGAGGGATATACATTCATTAACGAGATCATATGGAAGTATAATCAAGAAAGTTCCCAATCGTTGAGAAGTTGAACGTAAATAGTTTCTTTGACATTTTGAAGCTTTGACCAAAAATAAAATAAAATAAAATAAAGTTCAACAAAATATTGATAAGTAGTTCATATTAAGAATAACAAAAAATAAATAGGTAAATAAAAAAACTTACCATAGAAGGGAAGAACAGTGTTGATAATATAATCTTCAATATAGTGAAGAGACCGGCCTGAAGCAGTGTGATCTGCATAGCTGAGTTTACGTTTTCCAAATGGAGAATCAAACTCTGAATCACCACCAATTATCTGAGATCGCAGCCAAGATAACTTTTTCTCTGAATATGGATCGCTTCTCGGCACGACCATATCCTGTGTGTTGTACGATTCTGAGCCATGGCCAAGATCATTGTTCGACTTTGAAGAATTTGTGGTTGTAAAGGTAGGTTTGGGATTGTTATGGGTAGTTTTCTGGGCATTTGGGGTCTGTCTGCGAAAGAATTGTTTGATTTTCATGGTTAGAGAAGAAGATCGTGAAATGGACTTGATTTTATATTAGTATAGTAGGAGAGGATGATATTTGAAGTAGGTAGCTTCTCTCTTTGGATTTTGTAAAGAGAGTTGTGGAGTGAAGACCAACCGACACCATCTACCAAATTATTTAAGACGTGTTACATTACTTCAATAAATAAATAAATATGCACACGTCTTTAGATTGTTGTCTAAATTATAATTGGACTCGTTATGAATTATGATACTTAAAGAGAATATGGATAAGCTTAAAGGGTAAGTGTATAATCATTTTAAAAAAATTTAAGGGTTTTTTTTTTCTTTTTATTTAAATGAATTTCAAAACTAATGAAGTTACTAGAATTGTTTAACAAACTGCAGCTATAATATGCACACGTCTTTAGATTGTTCAAACCAGTTTGACTAATTGGTGGTGAGGAGGGGACTGTACCTCGTTCTTGGTTGCTTGGAACAACGGGATTGAACTGGGAAGCTAACTGGTCGGCAAAACTTTGATGAACTGGGTGGAAATAGGTTTGACTTAGAGGTTGTTGCAAAGGCTGATACACATGTTGATTAATGGGTTGCTTAATGGGAGGCTGCATATCATTACCCAAATTTGCACCCCAAGTAGACTCTTTCTCAGTAACGGTAGCATATACTTATAGGACAACCCTGTCGTCCCTCATCAAAAATGACACATCTCTATCGTTTTTTATTTTCATTCTAGCAAGCCTCCCATTAATATTTATCAATAATCTTAACTCAATATCATACTTAGTTAAATCGATATTGACTACATCTAGCACCATCGTCCACAGGACATTGTAAGTCAGAGTTATAGGAGCTAAGAACTGTGAACAATCCAAAGAAAATGAAGAACAATTTGAGAGAGAATTGAGAGAGAAATCTTAGGGTTTCATTGTATTGAAGAAAAAAAGGATTAGGTTACAAGAAAGAGGAAGATATATACTAACCAATAAAAAGACTAAACTAACCTTACAAAATAAATTAATTACATAAATAATAATACATGAATAATACATATATATATTACTCTAATATCCCCCCACAAACTCACGATGCGGCAGCAGAAAGCATCGAGAGTTTGCCAACAAGAAAACGAAAACGTGAAATAGTATGCGACTTGGTAAAGAAATCTGCAAGCTGCAAGGAAGAAGGAACAAAAGGCAATGTAATAGTGTCATGCTTAAGGTGGTGGCGAGTAAAATGACAATCAATCTCAATGTGCTTGGTTCGTTCATGAAAAACTGAGTTATGAGCAATCTGAATAGAACTCTGATTGTCACAATACATCGGAGTTGGGTGAGAAAGAGAAACACCCATATCAGCTAGTAACCAGCATAACCAAACAATCTCTGTGGTAGTAAATGCCATAGCACGATACTCTGCTTCGGTAGAAGATTTAGAAACAACAGTTTGTTTCTTACTCTTCCATGAGATAAGAGAATCACCCAAAAAGATACATAAACCAGTAACAGACTTGCGATCAGTGGAATCATGGCCCCAATCAGTATCAGAATAGGCATGCAGCTGTAAGGACGAGGTGGACGGAAGTAAAAGACTTTGAAAGATAGTCATCTTTGCAACAGGAGCAAAAGTCTCCTCATAGTCCATACCATATTGTTGAGAAAACCCCTTTGCAACCAATCTAGCTTTGTAACGCTCAACAGACCCATCAGACTTCGTTTTGATCTTATATACCCAACGAGAAAACCGTACTTTTATCAGGCGGTAAAGGAACCAAATCCCAAGTATCTGTTTTATGTAAAGCAGAAAGTTCCTCATTCATAGCTTACTGCCACAGTGGATCAAGAACTGCCTCTTTATAGGATCATGGCTCAGAGAGAGAGTGAATTGATGCTAAAAATGAAGAAAAAGAATTGGAATAACAAGAGTAAACAAAATCTGGGAGTTAAGTAGACTTACGAGTGCGCTGAGGATAACGAGGAGAATGATCCACAATCGCAGAAGGTGTTGGGATAACTGTAGGTGGAGAGGGAGTATCAGAAGCATCAGACAGCGAGGTACCAGTATCTGCAGAATCAACTGTGCGAGCCCTGCGAGAATAATTGAGAGAAACAGGAACTATAAGAACAATAAAAGGATCAGAATCTGTGTTAGAAGGAACCTGCAGAGAGAGGCTATCAGTATGATCAGAAAAAGGATCAATATGAATAAGATCAGATTTGGTGACATTGTGAGCAGTAGCAGGAATAGAAAAGAAAGGTATATGTTTAAGAAACAAAACATGACGAGATACATATAACTTTTTCAAAACAAGATTAAAATAACGATATCCCTTTTGTCCCTCACCATAACCAAGGAACACACAAATGGCAAAGCGAGATGATAATTTTGTGCGCTCTACATGAGGACGAAGGACAAAACAAGTGGAGCCAAAAACTCGCAAGAGAGAATAATCAGGAGCATGCCCATATAATTTTTCAAAATGGGACAAACCTGAAGTGAGAGACGATGGTATTTTATTGATGACATGGACTGCAGTAAGAACTGCTTCTCCCCAGAACTCACTAGGAACAGAAGAAGACAACAAAAGAGAACGAGCAGTTTCAACAATATGTCTATATTTTCTTTCAACAACACCATTTTGTTCAGGAGTGTCTGTACAAGAAGATTGGTGAACAGTTCCATCCAAAACAAGTAATTCACAAAATTTATTAGATGTATATTCACCACCTAAATCACATCTAAAACACTTAATAACAGCAGAGTGTTGATTTTTTACAAGAGCTCGAAAATTACTGTAAATGCTAAAGAAGTCATAACGATGTTTCATAAGATAAACCCAACAAAACCGAGTGCAATCATCAATAAACGAAAAATAATATCGAGACCCTCCTTTTGTAGTAATTGGAGAAGGTCCCTATACATCAGAGTGAATTAAGTCAAAAGGTGCAAGCGAACAAGAGTTATTTCGATTAAAAGGTAAAGCAGAAAATTTAGCAAGTTTACAACCACTACAATCTGAAATATCATGAGTTTGCAAATTCCCTAAGGTTCCCGTTGAAGTTAAGAATCTCAAGCGGGAAGCTGAAACATGACCAAGACGAGAATGCCATAAATAAAAACTAGATGATGAAAGACACAAGCGGAAAGAAGACAAATCAACACTGGGAGCTGCAAATACTGGTAGCTTCAGCTCATCCAAAACATATAATCAATCCCCTACTTCTACGGCCTATCCCAATCAGCTTCTTGGATTGTAGATCCTACACATGACAAGAAGTAGTAGTAAAGGACACTGAGTAACCATAATCACACAATTGACTAACCGAAACAAGATTCATTGTAAGTTTAGGAATGTGATAGACATTAGAAAGAGATAACTGAGATGTAACAACTGAACCAACTCCTACTAATAGCATAGGAGTGCCATCAGCGGTTGTAACAGAAGTAAATGATACAGGACATAAAGAAACAAAAAATTTCGAATTAGGAGACATATGATGTGAGGCTCCCGAATCTAAAACCCATATGGAGGAAGACATACCTGAAGTACTAGGAGGCGACTGACCTATAGGAGAGGAGACAGACATAGCATGCGACTGTGCAGCAATAAGCTTCTGAAGTTGCTTAGAAAGGGATGCAAGTGTGGGAGTTGAGGATGAGGATCCAAATCCAATGGAGTCTGGTGATGGCACAACTGCTGCAGTGTTAAACTGTGGAGGTCGATATGTCCGTGGTTGTAATTGGTTGACAGACTGTGGAGGCTTGAACTGATATTTCTGCTGCTGTGATTGCTGCGCTCTATTGCCCAATTTAGGACATTGAGACTTCCAGTGACCCTTCTGCTTACAAAAACTGCATTCATCAAACCCGACCCTTGAGTATGGTTTGTTCTCATAGAAAGCATAAGGTCTAGATGGAACTGCTAAAACTGACTGAGTAGGTATTGGAAGAATTCATTTTCTTGTCTGAGACTTGAGGCGTATCTCATTAGCCAAGAGTTCACTCACTACCGAATCAACAAAAGGAAGCGGAGAACGATGCAATATGGAACCACGAAGGCCCTCAAAATTATCACGGAGAGCCATCAAGAACTGAACTAAACGTTGCTCCTCTCTATTAGCAATATAAGGTGCACATGCTCGCAGTTCTGCAGATTCTGTAAGAGCTAATTGATCCCAAAAATCTGACATTGCAGAATAGAACTCTTGTATAGTCATATCATTTTGTTGAAGAGCTCGAATATCAGATTCTAACTGATATTTCTTTGCAAAATTAGACTGTGTATACAGTCTGGACAAATGTTCCCACACCTCCTTAGCAGTGTCATACTTTGCTAATTGTGTGCCTATTGAGTGCTTAACAGAATTGTTGATCCATGTGATAATTTTCGAATTATCAACTTGTCAATTCTCAACAAGCTGTGCATAATTCTCTACCTTATTATCTATGGGTTTAATATATGCACCCGAAATATAATTCCACTTCTTTTCCCAATTAGAAAATTCTTCATAACATAACTCCAATAAGAATAATTTCTTCCATCTAATTTTACACTAATGGACTGAAGTGAATCATCTCTACCACCATCCATTATAAAATCACAATAATCTATCAAAAAATTCAACAGATGCAAAATACAACAAAACCCCCAAATGCAATATCTGTGAAACCCTAGAAACTGCAATTCATACGAAAATCTAAAAATTATCAAAATCAAAGAGATGCGGAAAGAATACCAGTACGATACGATACGAAAACAGATCGAAAACAGATCGAACATATGCGGAAAGAATACCAATTGGATCCGCGAAAGCTGTGGATGAGATCAAACTAATTTCCAAAGCTCTAATACCATGTGAACAATCCAAAGAAAATGAAGAACAATTTGAGAGAGAATTAAGAGAGAAATCTTAGGGTTTCATTGTATTGAAGAAAAAAAGGTTTAGGTTACAAGAAAAATGAATATATATATACCAACCAATAAAAAGACTAAACTAACCTTACAAAATAAATTAATTACATAAATAATAATACATGAATAATACATATATATATATATATATATATATATATTACTCTAATAAGAACATCTCTAACTCACCACTCTCGTAGTTGTGTCCCACCCAGCATCCATCATGGGAGATGATCATTTTGATTTCTATCATTGCTCTGCTTATGTCTATTTAACAATGATAAGAATTTCAATTATATAATAATTATAACCCTAGAATTTATTAATTTTTTACACTGGCTCGAGTCGGGGTTGAGAATTTTTATTAATTTAGAGAGATTATTAATTTAGAGGGGTTCTACTATATAGCAACAACAATCTCAACCTGTTTGTCTCTAATAACAGCATCAAGACCAACGAATTTGGATCCATTTCTAATCGACACATCCGAGTTCAGCTTCAAACACCACAAAGGAGGAGGAATCCGCTCAGTTTTAGAAACATATCCCTTGGACATATTCGTTGGCTTCAAGGCTGCTTAAGTACCTCGAAACTCAATCAAGTACTCCAGTTACCATTGCAATAGATGAGAAGGTTCTGGCATTTTACCGTGATGAATTGCAGAATTACGATTTAACCGCCAAATACTCAAGAGAATAACACAAATAAAAATAAAATCATCCCCGATAACTATAGAAAGTAGGCCTCTCAACAAATCCAGCACAGGAAGATCATGAAATTTGTTCCATAAAAACCCAAAAGCTAACCTGTTCCAAATTTTCATGGCCTACTTACACCAAAGCAGCACATGAGCCACCATTTCAGCTCCTTCGCTACACATGTTGCAATAACAATCCACCACTAATTTCCTTTTAGAAAGATTGACTAGTGAGAGTATTGCATCAAACAGACTTGCCATTCTGATCTTTAGGGGAATGTTCATTTTGGTTTCAAAACTTTAATTTCAAGACCTTTCGATTCTAGTTTCATTCCTTGTCTTCAAATAAATGTCACACTATCAATGTAAATACAGCAGTTGGAAGTAATATTTCATTCATGCATCTATTGCATAAGAAACTGGGACATCCGTCCTCTACAGTATCAAACGTATTCTTTATTAAAATGATGTTTAGTTTTCTTCCAATGACCTATATTTCTATGATGCTTGTTAATTAATAAAGTCGCATAAACTTCTATTTTACTCTTCAAAAACTGCATATAAATGTCCATTGGAACTTGTTGTTGCTAATGTTTGGGGTCCAACACCCATTTTATCTTTCAAAGGTTTTAAATACTATATTAGCTTTCTTGATGTCTACGCAAGATATACTTGGATATGTTTGCTGAAAGTCACATATTTCGGACTGTTATTTTGAATTTGAGCTGAAATTTTAGGAGTTTGGACTTTTATTTTGGAGATGTTATTTTGGTTTTTGGACTTTGATTTATTTGTTAGGTTTAATTCTGAAATTTTGTTGATAATGAATACAATTTAGTTGTGAATAAATACTTTAACACTAAATTTTATTTATTAGGTATGATTTATTTTAATTTATTAGATTTGATTTTGGGTTTTTTTGGGATGAAAATCAATAGCCCGAAGGCCAAAATCAATCAGTATTGGCCCAAATTAGTATTCAGAATCCATTAAAATCAAAAATATGTAAAAAAAAAAAAAAAAAACCTAATTGAGCTCATGAGGCTTAAAATCAAAATAAACCGAATTAAATCGAGTAAAATCAGTTCAATTCGATTCACAACTTCAATTTGGTTCAAACTCATTTCAATTTTTAAAAAACTAAACCGAACTATGTGTTATGGTTTATGCCTTAAAGACTTAACATTAATAAAAATAGTTGTTATTCATTCAAAATAAATGCAGTTTATTTTAGTTCATATATTATATATTGTAAGCGTAACGTCCAAGATTGTAAAATGTAATCTCAATCTGAGTATATGAAAGTCATATACAAAAAGATTCAGACTTGCAATTTAAAGAGTTTGTAGATAACAAATAAAGTTGGGTACTTTATTTATGGTTGATCTACTACTGCGATCCATTCTGTAATGTATAGTGGTCCTATCTTAGATTACTCGTGTAGTTGATATGAGAATGGAGGCACCTTATATAATGAGATCATATAGGACTGAGCCACGATTTATATGAATATCTCACCAAGATTCGTTAGTAGATAAGATTCATATATATCGACATATGATGGCTATTTATGAGTGATCTCAATCCTGAGTGTTTTGTCGACTCCTTCATGTTAGATCGTGGCTTTTGATTTACCATGAGTGAGATTGAATGTAGTTTTCTCAATCAATACATCTGTATTTTAGAGTTACGGTTTGGCTTATGGATGGAAAGGTCTAAACACAATATCAGAATCCACTCCTTCTTGATTGAAGTAGACGAATAGTTCTCTTAAGAGTTGATTTGGGGCTTAAACAATTATGAGCGCTCTCCTTCTTCCGTAAAGAAGACAGGATTTAATTGTTCATTAGATAATCAACGGTTCTTAAAGGAAAAGATATAAATAGAGGGATATAACGGACAATATGACCCAGCTCTAGTTATGAACTACTTGTGGAAGATCACACAATATGCAATTATCTATATCGATAGACACTGAGATTTCAGACTGTGTAAAACATATGCAATTACAAGAGTTCAGCCTCAGATTTTTAGTAGAATAACTCCGAGGTTAATAAACATAGAATATTAATTAAAAAGTTTTAATTAATATTTCTAAGTATTGTTGGAGCTCAAAACTGTTGGTTCATTAGATCCCCTTACTAGCCCTTAAGGTTATTGATAACGAGGTTCACGGTAAATTAATTGGATTGTCCAATTAATAGTATTTCGAAAGTAATGTATTTTAATAAAGAGACTTGATTAAATAATATGATTATTTAATTAATAATTTAATAATTAAATAAAGATTAATAATTTAGAATTATTAAATAGGAGGTTACAATATCAAACCTTGAAAAAATAAAATGGAGTAATTAAATAATAAGATTAAACTCTAGTGGTGATCAAATTAAATAAGATTTAGAATCTTATTTGACCTAGTCAAACCCAAACCCTAGAGACTAATATATAAGTGTTATGTTATCAGTAAAAGAAAGTAAGAAAACCCTAAGCAATTATTATAAGGGTGCGTCAAACACAAAGAAAAAGTTTTCTCTCTTTTCCTTGCAGGTTTGGTCGGCCAAAGAAGAAGAAAGGAGTTGTCTTCTTTACTTGCCTTTGCTCCTCCATCTTTATATCCGTGACGTGCCCACACATGCGTTGTCAGATCGTATGTCATAACTCAAAAGATCTGGTGGTAACAAAAGGGATCATATCAGTCAAGAAACAAATAAAGGTAGTCTTTTGTGTTTTATTATTCGTATATGTACAAATCGGTTGAATTGAAAAAGAGTTTTCAAAAGTCAAAAAGAGAAATTTTAAAACTTCACATAAACCTACGCTGTGCAATTTTCTTTTTCCCTACACTATACACACTTATATTTACATATTGTCTCTTTTTTTCAGGTTAAAATTTCTTATTGTGTTCTTGCTATTCGATTAATAATTTTATTACAAAATTATTATATAGTCTTAATTTATTCCTAAGATGATTGCCAAAAGTTACATTATAGAAATGAATAGCCTAATATTATATACTTCACGTTAGGATTAGCCCGGTAGTATACCCCTCATAATTACACCTTGAGGTTGTAAGTTTAAGTCGTGTCTCATTTTCCCAAATCTCGAATTAATTGTAATAACTCGAAAAAAATGTTACTATATAGAAATAAGAAAAAAAAAACAAAATCATTTTGTAACCTAAATTTATTCCTAAAATAGACTACCAAAAAGCACATTACAAAAAGAAAAAAAATAGTACAATGTCAATTTGAACTTCCTTTCATAATATTCCTTAACAATATATATAAGGAATATTTCCCTTATAATTTATTGTACTAGTCAAAATCCCCCATTTAGTTTTATTTATGGTCAAAATCTCTCTCATACTTTTATTTTATAGTAAATTCTCTCCTACCGTCAGTTTTAATTACCAAAATACTCTTAATCGTTAACTTTTCTGTTAGAGATATTATTAAAATTCCCTTGTAATTTTGTGTATTAGTTAAATCCTTCATAGTTTTCATTTATTTTCATTTTATAGTCAATTTTTTCCTTACCATCAGTTTTAATTACCAAAATATCCACAACCGTTAACTTTTCTGTTAACAACTTTATGGCACCAATGTTATAAAGGTAAATATCTATATATTAAATTAAAATATTTTAATTTATAATATCAACAAAGGTATAGATCAAATATAAAATATTAAAAATAAATTAAAAATAAATTAAAAAATTTAAAATTTATGGAGGTGGACGGTAGAGGTCCATATTTTATTTTAAATTTTTTTATTTATTTCTTAATTTTTTAAAAAATTTTATGTTTATATTTTATTTTTATTTTATTTTTTTATGATCTCTACTATCCATCTATAGAGTTTTTAAATTTTTTTAATTTTTTAAAAATTTTTATGTATTTTTTAGAAAAATATTTGTGTGTATGATCTCCACCGTCCATCTATAGAGATGGACGGTAGAGATCCATCTTTCTATTTTTTAATTTTTTTTAATATTTTATAAATTATAAATTAAAATATTTTTGAATTTAATATATATAGATAGTTACCTTTATACTCTTGGTGCCTTAAAGTTTTTAACAGAAAAGTTAACGGTTAAAGGTGTTTTGGTAATTAAAACTAACGATAAAGAAAAAATTGACAATAAAATGAAATTACATGGGATATTTTGGCCATAAATAAAACTATAGATAATTTTGATTAATACACCAAACTATATAGGGATTTTAATAAGAGAAATTAGTCAAATTTAGCACAAAACCCAACTGATTTTGTGAGACTAGCACTAAGTTAATAAAAGCTTGAGAAATAATACCATTTTTCATATAAACTCAATTTTACCCTTGTAAATTGATTTTTATCTCATTCATTTTACTTTTTATTAGTTGAATTATCAAATTGTTTTTATGTCTCATTGAAGAATTCTCAGATTATTTTTCATAGAAACCCAACAGTACTCCTCTCCTCTTTCGTTCTCTCTCTAAATTTCTCATCAATCTCTCTATAAAAAAAAATTAAAACTTAAAAAATTTTGCAAATTTTTCGGCCTAATAGATCACGCCCGAGTGTTGTCGTGATCTATTAGATCACGGTCAAGTGTGGTCATGATCTAATTTAGATCATGGTGTGACCATGATCTAAATATTAGATCACAGTGTGACCGTAATCTAAATTATATCACATCTTCCGTCACCGATTTGTTCCACCTCATCTTTTGATTACTGTCGTCGTCGTCTCCTCATCATTGACGTCGCCGGACTTATTGGAGGTGTTGCCGGAGTTTCAAACGGGTGGTTTTGGTAAAAAAAAATGAGTGGTTTTGATGAAAGAGAAAAGAGTGGTTTTGGTGAAAAAAAAGAAATGAAATGAAAAATGTGGGTTGGTAGTGGTTTTGATGAAAGAGAAAAGGTTGCCTGACACAAATTTTTTTTCTTTTTTTTCTTTTTCATTTGACTTTTCAAACTTTCAAGGATATTTGTATCCAAAAATATATTTTGGTGTTATTTCCACTCAATTTACTAACTTGTTGCTATTTTCACAAATCTAATTCTAAACAGTGCTATATAAAAAAAGAACCCTATTAATAATATCTCTAATAGAAAAGTTAACGATCAAAGGTATTTTAGTCGGAAAAAAAATTAATTATAAAATAAAATTATGAAAGAATTTAGCTATAAATAAAATTAGAGGGGAAATTTTGATTAATATACTAAATTACATAAACATTTTAATAATATCCCTATATATAATCATTAAAACCTATCAAAATAAAAAATTAAAAATTTGATGGAATATAATAAATAAATCCATCTTTTTATCTGGTCCTACATTTGATTTTTTTTTTTATACTTTCTCTCCGTTTTTATAATTTTTTTTCATAACTCAAATAATGGAATACCATAAAATCTCATCTTCAGAAGAACTGAAAGCAAAGAGAAATAGAAAAGATAAACTGTTGAGAATAATGCAATTATTCATAATTTAAATGGTTAGTGTATGTTTCTATATTACTTTGATGGAGGAATTTAAGGCTCACCATATATATTTACTAATATATATAGATAATATTATTTTCTTATTATAGAAATATATATTCAAATTGCGCGTTTAGTTATTAATTAAATTCTAATAAATTATTAATTTTGTAATTATAAATTTTAGAAAAAATCGTCGAGAATGTTGTAGTTTTATCTAAAATAAAATTTAAAAAAATAATAAGAGGGAAAGAAAAAGTAAAAGTTTTGTGTAGTGGGACCTTATAGTAAAAAGTTATTCAGTGACTATGTCATGTAGCCTTATTTCATTGGTCGGTCTCACCACCATTAGATGTGAGCTGGACCCACGGAAGATTTTCTCGTTAATTTTTTTTTTTAAACAGATTTTCTCGTTAATTAAATAGCAAGTTGCAATACGAAAATAGTTGACAAAGACAATTGGACCAAACCCAGAAACCAGAAACCGGAAACAGGAAAACATGAAACAGAGTAGACAACTGGAAAGAGATACTGAGGCGCCGCTGGTTGCAGACTTGCAGTCTTACATGTTAAAACAACGGTTTTAAGTTGGTGGTTTTGGTTTCCTGTAAAGTAATTGCCTTATTGATTTTCAAATACCATAACATGTCTTTGACTTTGAGCCTTAGAACACTATAAATATAGCTTCAAAATGTGGACTTGTCTCTTCACAACCAAAACAGCAATAGTTATTCAACAGAGAATAAAGAAAGTAAATCTGAAGAAAGATGTCAAGCACTGCTGGCCAGGTTATTCTTTGCAAAGGTATCTTCACATTCTATTCATTTCTTTTACTTTGGTTTGTTTTTATTGCATGTCGTTTTGGGTTATGGCTTCTTTTCAAGTTTGGATATTTGTGTCTCATTTTGCTTGTTTGTGAATTTGCTCATATAATTCTTATAGAAGGTCAATTGGGCAATGTGATTTTCATATAATTACACTCTTGTGTTTTCTCCTAGTACTAGACTTATATTTTCATCCTAACAACTTCCTATTTTTTAAGCTGTTATTTTCAATACCATATATGTAGTTTTATGTGTGTTTTGTGTGTCAATTGATTGAATTTATCAATGTTGTAGCTGCGGTGGCATGGGAACCTGGAAAGCCACTGGTGATCGAACAAGTGGAGGTGGCACCACCCCAGGCTATGGAGGTTCGACTGAAAATCCTCTTCACCTCTCTCTGCCACACTGATGTTTACTTTTGGGAAGCCAAGGTACTTACAAGTTATCAATGCAATTAATTGTGCCTCAAGTTAATGGATACATATTGCAGCATACTTGATTGTATACTGAAACCGTTTCTCTATTATTGAATTACAGGGTCAAACACCTTTGTTTCCTCGCATTTTTGGTCATGAAGCAGGAGGGTTAGTATCAAAATAATTAAATTTCTAATGCTTATAAGAATTGGATTTAGTTCTTTTTTATATTCAAAGGCAGTTGTCTTTTTTGATGTTTTTGGTTCATTTCTAAAATGTCTTTTAAACATATAGGATTGTTGAAAGTGTTGGTGAGGGTGTGACAGACCTCAAACCCGGTGATCATGTTCTTCCTGTATTCACCGGGGAGTGCAAGGAGTGTCGACACTGCAAGTCAGAGGAGAGTAACATGTGTGATCTTTTGAGAATCAACACTGACCGAGGAGTGATGCTGAATGATGGCAAGTCGAGATTCTCTATCAAAGGACAACCCATTTATCATTTTGTTGGAACATCTACCTTTAGTGAATACACTGTTGTTCACGTCGGTTGTGTTGCCAAGATCAACCCTGCTGCTCCACTTGACAAAGTTTGTGTTCTAAGCTGTGGAATTTCTACAGGTTTGGGAATGAACCATTCTAATTGCTTCACATTAATCAATAGAATTTTCTTATCATTAATGAGAACTTGGTTCCTTATTGTAGGTCTCGGAGCCACCTTGAACGTTGCAAAACCGAAGAAGGGTTCAACTGTAGCCATTTTTGGTTTGGGAGCTGTAGGGCTTGCTGCTGCTGAAGGGGCTAGAATTGCTGGTGCTTCAAGGATTATCGGAGTTGATCTGAATCCTAAGAGGTTTGATGAAGGTGAGTGTGATTAATAATAAGTAACGAAAAAAAGGGATGTAGGTGGATTTTGAATTTTGATCAATGTATTATACTTTACTTGCTTTCTGATGCATTGTTGTATTCCTCTTGTCAACAGCCAAGAAATTTGGTGTCACTGAGTTTGTCAACCCAAAAGACTATGACAAGCCTGTTCAAGAGGTTTGTGAAACCATGATTGCATTTTAGGATAGGCAAAATGTTAAATTTATAGACTAATGTTGGTCAATCATCCGCAGGTGATTGCTGAAATGACAGATGGGGGAGTTGATCGAAGCGTGGAGTGTACTGGAAATATCAATGCCATGATTTCTGCATTTGAATGTGTTCATGATGTAATTCTCTAATCTAATATAGTCATTGGAATCAAATAAATGAAAGATTTATAAAACGTATATCTAATATTTTCTTTGCAGGGATGGGGTGTTGCTGTGCTAGTTGGTGTGCCCAACAAGGATGACGCATTCAAAACCCACCCGATGAATCTCTTAAATGAGAGGACTCTGAAGGGTACCTTTTTCGGCAACTACAAACCGCGATCCGACCTTCCTTCAGTGGTGGAGAAGTACATGAACAAGGTAATTTACTTTTTACAGGATTCAAATTCAAGTAAGTTGTTGATTTGGTAGAAATGTCATCTTTATAATTTGAAATGTGGACAGGAGCTTGAAGTGGAGAAATTCATCACGCATGAGGTTCCTTTCTCAGAAATCAACAAGGCCTTTGAATACATGCTTCAAGGAGATGGCCTCCGATGTGTTATTCGAATGGATGCATAGTGGAAGATCAAATTGCAGTCTTTATGTGACAGAGAAATGTTAATTTGCATTCAGCATGGATGTTTATAAAATAAAGCACAATGTAGTTGTAATATTTTCACTTTCTGTGATTTTTATGCAATTTACATAACAGAACTTGTTTCCTTTACAACGAGTAAAAGTCAAAGTACCTGGTTTTCTTGATTAAATTTTTCTGTGTAAATTTCTTCATTTGTCTCTTTTATCTATGATGCCTGCCATGAGTAAAGTTAATATAGATGAAATCAAAGATAGTTTCTCTAAGTATCAAAACGTGTTTGATTCTCGAGAATCTGAGAATCTGTTGTTTCATCTTGTGTTTCACCGGAGAGACAAGCTTTTGTTGGATTTCTCATTTCCGTATAGCCAAATATATCTTGTTATTGTTCCTTTTTATTCTTCTCTTTTTCTATATATAAGATTTACCTTTTTACACCTCAAAATAGCTTTATCAAACACTAACACCTCCCTACTGTTAAACCTCCCTAATATATTTTTATAAATTCCGTTATAATAATAGTTAATAGTAGTTTGACTACAAGAAGGAATAATTTGATTACTTTTAAAAGGTTAGGATACTTATAAAAAATATAAAAATTAATTTGGTGAAAAATGGAAAAGCAATAAAGGCGAAATTTATTTTGGTCGACACCTTTTCTCAAATTATTATTTTTTTTATCAATGTTACATTTTTTGTTTGTGTGGTCTTAACTTTCAAAAATTTATTATTTTAATTAATTTGATCAAATTTTTTACAATCAAACATTACAAGATATACATATTGACCATTTTACTATTAATTTTAAATAATTGGGTTGAAAATATGAGTTTACCCTTTATTTTTTAAAATTTAATAAATTACTCTTAACTTGTACATTTAATAAAAATCTAACACGTATAAAAAAAAATTAAATACATAAAATTTATAATAAAAGCCCTTAAATATTAAAAAAAATTAACATCAAAATTAAAAACCTTCAAAAAATTTTAAAAAAATCATTACAATAACTAACTAATTTATAAAAATTCAATAATTCAAAATAACACCTCAAATTAATATTAAAATATAAAAATAAATTTTATATATGAAAATAAAGTACAATAACTAAAAATTAAAAAAATAAATATTAAAGTAATAAAAATAATTTTAAAAAATGTCAAGAGGAGGCATTTTTATTTTTGAAAATTATCAATTCTTAAAACTAAAATAAATTATTAAAAGTAATTTTTTAAAAAACTATTTTTTAATTTTTAGTTATTATTTTATTTTTAGAATTAAATTTTTAATTAATATTTTATTTTATTTTTGTGTTTAAAGACTGAAATACCCTTAACATTATTAAATTTAACTAACTGTTGACTAACATAAGGACTAAATTGATAGATTTTTAAAAAGTCAGATACCATGTGGGCTAAAAATAAAATATCAATAAAAAATTAATAATTCGAAAAAAGTTCAGGACCAAAATAATTTTTACTTAGTGAAAAAATACTTGGAAGGGTAAATTACAAAAACTTCTCTAAATTTAGATCTAATTGCATTTAGAGGGACTTGTACTTAAAATTACACAAACCTCCAATATCGATAGTTCACTTTTGTTAAAATTAAATATTGACCGATCTTTCATATAAAATTTATAAACTGCCTTTAATGAGATATTTTGTCCATTATTTAGATAACTATCTAAAAGAGGTTTTTTTCTAATTCAACCACAACCGTTGGATGGCTTTATGCCCATCCAACGGTTAAGAAAAGACAGTACTTTTAAAATATTGCAATTGACAACCGATTTAGGTGGTTACTTGACAAAACCCTATTTTATGCAAAAAAAAAAAAAAAAAAAAGATCAATTCACCCTCTCTCCATCTGCACTTTCAATCTCGACTCTTCCTCTCCTTTACTCTTTCTTCTATCTTGCACGAACTTGTAATGTGTTGGGTTTGTGTTTCCGTCTTTGCAAGTTTCAACTGACTGGTAAGGTTCTCCTTTACTTCTTTACTTTTTCAATTGCTCTATCACTTTCCTTTATCTAAACTGTGTTCATTGACTTTCTCTCTCTAAAGTCTCTATGACTTTTTGGGTTTAGGTATTTACAAACTTCAACTTGTAAGGTTGGTTTTCTACAAACTTCAATATGTAAGTTTCGAGTATATGAAACTCTTCAATTTATAGGGTTCACTCTTTGAAAATCTTCAATTTGTAGAATATGGGGTCTATTTTCAATTTGCATTTTGCCCTGTTTGGAACTAAAAAAGAGCAAATTACGCCTTACCTACCTAAAATGTGGCTATTCAAAGACAAAAACAACATTTCATAAGATAAACATATATCTCCCTCGCTCTTAGTCAAAGTTGGCCGATCTTAACTACTGAAATGATATTTTCGCCATTCCATCCAATTTGTTTGATTTTTTCTCAAAAAAATAGACTGTAATTTAAAAAATTTTAAAAAATTATTCTCAAACTCTCCAGTCCATTATAAGATGGACAGTGTAGACAAACTTTTAAAAAATAAAAATAAATTAAAAGGAAAAAAAAATAGAGATTAAAAATGAGATTTTTTAAAAAAAAAGATAAAGTGATGGAGATGAGATTCTAAGGTTCCTCCGAGATTTCAAATCTCAAAAGAGACCTCGACCATCCATCTGAAATATTTATTATTATTATTATTGAAAGTTGAAACGCTAATTCGACGTTTGCAGCCGCCAATTCCACACCGTAGCTCCCTGGTAATTACCAGTTCTTACTAAAATAACTAACAGTGTCGTAGTATGATTGGGAGTTTGATGCTTTGATTTCAATTGTTTTCTCTCTTTTTTGGGGTCTATTTGGTGTGCTATTGTTGGCACTTTCACCGAAAAAATAACATTTGCTCAAGTATCTGAATCTATCATCTTCTTTAGCTAAATTCAGCGCTATTCATGTAATGAATTAATTATTTTTGATAATTTTAAGTTTTTGTTTGTTTACCATATATATTTGATTGTTCACATGTATGTATGCACAACTTCTATTAATAACTAATATTAATTGACAATAATTTCTTCTCACTGGCGAAGAATTCCTGTTGCTGCCAATTTAGAGTCATTGTGTACAAAAGAAAGAATTTCAGCATAACTTTTGTTGAAACTATTTTAATTGATTATAATTTCAGCTCACAGGACCAATAATTATTGTTGCTGCCAATTTTTAGTTCTTGTTTTTGGTAAAATAAATGAATTTTCAGCTTGTCAAAGCCAATCTGATTCAAGAGACTGAGGTTCTTTATCTGGTTCAGCTTTGAAGTGCAAAATCACGGGTCCACTCCTGGCTGGAGTATAGTAAAAATAAGAATGAGCCTGCCCTGGGACCTGACCTAGATCTAGACTTTTACCAATTTTATCTCAAGACCAAGTCATGTAATTCTATTTGCATTAAATTAAATTGTATGCTTATTGGAACTCCTACAAGTTAATATTTTCAAGATAATTGTGTTACTTCTTGGGTGATGGAGTAGAGGTTTAATATCATTTAGTATTATGCACACTTCTTGATATTGAATTTCTTTTATTTCGTGTTTGTTATCATTTGGACATGAATTTGAGTGGAATTGGAGTTACTTTCTAATTTTTTCCAAAGAAGAATCTTAAGGTAAGTCTTAAATTCTTCTGGTTGCAATTGTTTTGACAAATTTGTTTACCAAATGTACCTTATTGTCAAATTTTTTAGTGTTGAATCAGAGCTTCGAACTGAAATTGGAGTCCTTCTTTTTTTTTTTTTTTTCGTTTTTTCTCATGAAGAGGATGACGTTTAATATCATTCAGTTTTATTTTGTATGGTCAAGAAACCATTTTGCTGCCTCAATGATTATTTTCTGAGTCTGAATGTTATCATTATATGATCATAGTGAGCCGATAATGGATGGTAAAGCTAGCACCCAATTGAAAGATACATGGAAGAAAATGGGTGATGAAGAGAGGAAAGCGTCAGTTAACAATGAAATAAAAAGAATGAACCAGCTACCCTCAACCAGCTCTTATGTTATTCATCGCTTGCGCGTTCTCAATAAAATTCTTCAACTCATATTCCTTCAGGTACGCTATTATTATTTTTCTGAGAATTGTTGGAGATTGATAGTGATACCTTTTGTTTGACTTATTGATTGGGTCATTTTTTTATGTTGGTCTATTACATGCGATGGATCAATTTTGGAGGTGTATGGTTCCATTAGACATGAATGTTGTATTGGTTGTTTGTTTCTAAGTTATTAGCTTATTTGTTTCGTTTTATTTTTTGTTTATGGCAGAGAACTGCATCACAGGAGGAGGAGCTGGAGTTACTTTTTGCTGGACTGTCTATTTGAACTGCTTTATCTCTTTAATGGTAAATATGCTCAAATTTATGTTCTGACACAGGTTAATAATGTGAATGTTTGCGGAATTGTATAATTATAAGTTTCTTTCATTTTCATTAGTGTGTCTGCAGTCATGATGCTCAACAGTTTTTAATATTTTTGTTTGCATTTCATAATTCATGGTATTTTATTTGAACATGTTGAGACGAAATATTCTCAGTTTAGCTTCATTTGTGAGGAAAAATGCTTTTCTTGCTGTAAATATTCTCAAGTTGACACAAATTTTTTTAATTTGTATTGTGTCATTTGGGTTTCTATTGAGGTGTTCTTGTTCCTTCATACGGAGAATGCTTAACTTTTTGAACCAAAAGAATGGAGGTAGCAGGTGGTATTATAATTTAACATTCAGTTGTTTTTTTTAATTTGTACATAGTTCATTCTAGTCTTGCATATACTAATTTTTTTTTTTTTTTGTCTAAAACATTTATAAATTCTTCCACTAATGTAGTGGACATCCCTTTATTGAATACCAATAATATGCCAAATATCAAAACTATAGGGACACAACAAATATAAAATGCCATTAGGTCAAAAATAAAAACGGCGTTGAGTGTTCCCTTGTCCTATGCATGTGGCATTAGGATTTCGTTACACATGTTTTTTAATTATGTCATTGTATAAAATTTACCTATTAATTTACCATAGATTTTCACTGAATCTAGATAGTATTTACTATCTGTGTACATAGGTAAAAAAAAATTATCTAGATTCAGTGAATACATAGAGAGATAATATTATCCAGATTCACTGAATTTAGCTGATTAAAAACAATCTTCCCTCTGTACGAATAACATGGGGAAAGAAAAAAGAGTTCACAACACAAACACATCATAAATCAAACATGGCATGTTCTAACAGCCTAACATATTAACTTGTGTGGTTCAAGATCTGTTACATCTCGCATCGCTAGTGTGTATGGTTCTGTACTGGTATATAATTTTTGAACCCTTTAACTAAGTAGAAATGTATTGGGCTCATGGGTGAATAACGATTGCTTGAAGTTATGTCCCAAAGCAAATTTGTGAGGACGAAAGACCTTTGCATGAAACATAAAGTAGATTACTTGGTGGGGTTAGGTTGTTAAGGATATACTAGAGAATGATTTAATGTTCTGATTATTTTAGTCAGAACTAGTAACGGGAACCAAGTGAAATGCCAAATCCTTCGGATCTATAATTTTACTTTTGTGCACATTCATGTGTTTATTTGTCATAATTGTAGTTATGGCCAAGTGTAAAAACAACAGAAAAGATAGATATGTAAGTAAGTTTAGAATAACAGTTGTGCTAATCAACTTTGTCTCAAGTGGAGCTCTTGTAAGGATATTCGAGTTTTGTTTCAAGCATGGCATGATAGAAAGTTTGTTGAAAAAAAAAGGGTCTCATTTTACTGATACCTTTTCATAAGGTACATTCAGCCTTCAGACTCTTTCAAATTCTAGATAATAAAATAATATTGCATATTATTCTATTATCATGTCAAGTAAACTGACATGATCTTAAACATCAATAACAAATTTGCAATATTGAACTTGTTTTTCTCGTAATCAAAACTTGTCGAGAACCTCATAACTAAAGCCATTGGCTTACTAACAAATCAATCCAAAAAAAAAGGACATCCTAAATACAACGTCATAGAAACTATGATTATTGCTCTTGATTTACGATGATACTTGCTTCAGTCTTTTGCAGTGTTTTACTCTAAAGGATGGTCTCATTTTAATAGGAAATAACTCCAAAGTTGTCCTTTCTTAGTGACATCATTGTCTCTTAAAGTCTAAATTTTGAGTTCCAATGCTCATTTATTTCTAGTAGTTGATTCTTTAGGGTCTTTTTACCAAAAGCGTACACTGCCAAATATCACTCACTTTTGAGTTTCAGAGGTGCAGTAGCGGGTCAGGATGATGTTGCACCTTTATACAGGCCATGACTACTGCTTTTCAACAACCTCCCTAAGCACCAATTAGACATGATGGAGCTTTTTAGAATGTACAAACTTAGTCTTTTGAGGCTCAACAAATCCACTTGTGATGTTCAATAGATTCAAGAATTGCACAAATTATCATAGGTCTTATGCACGATGTATATGCTTAAAATGGGTGTTAACCATTGGTGGGAAATGATTGATGGAGCTCAAAATGTGGTTAACAGTCAAATTACTTGGGATGAAATTAAGTAGTTGTTTCATGAAGATTGCTTCCTTGAAGGTTTGAAGAACGATAAGGAAGTTGAGCTCGTCCAGTTGATTTAGGGGAAAATGACTTTGGCATAGTATGAACGAGGATTTGAATAATTACCTCTATTTGCTCTAGGTTTAGTAGATACCAATTAATGTAAAATTAAGTGGTTTAAAAGATCTATGGCACCTGGCTCCTTCAAACCTTTCAATCTTGTGTTGTTCAATATTTGACTAGATGTGAAGCAAATCAAGGTAATTGTGTAAATTTTGTTTCATAGTTTAGCCAAAGTATTGTTCAAATTTTGGTTTTGTAACAATGAGCGATGTTCCAAAAAGTTTTTGTTATGTCTTGCTTGATTCAACTTGAATTTCCTTGACGAGAGCTCCATTACCACATTAATGCGCACAAAAATCAAATTACAGATCCCAAGATTTGGAACTTGGTTTCCATCACTAAGTGTATGCTTGGAAGAGCTTTTCTATTGGTCAAAAGAGTGTATTTCATCCCAAAAGTTCTTTTCAGTTTTTTTTTGTGTCGTTTGGTTGCCACTCAGTAGAGCTTTTGGGCAATTAAAAAAGCCGTTTTACGTGTACTCGAAGAAATTCAAATTTTAGGCTTTTCCAAGTAGATCTTTTTGACCTTTCAAAAATACTAAAATGTCTAATATAACCTTATTAAAGTTTGTTAATTTTGCAATGTCCTTTTAATTTAAAATCGTGTCTTTTTTAGTAATCCTATCATTTCAAAGAGCTTTTTTAATTGACAACCAAACGCCAACGACTTTTCCTTAAAAGCTCTTACTTGTAAAAGCTCTATTTCTAAAAGATCTACTTCTAAAAGTTCTACTCGCAGAAGCTCTTTCAAACGAACCCTAAGGGCTTGTTTAGTAAGGCTTTTGGAAGTGTGTTTTTAGCTTTTTGGGTCTAAAAGCTATTTTGGAAGTGTTTAAATTTTTCAATAGAAGAGTTTGGAAGCTTTAAAAACTCTTCTCGGTAAAGCAAAAATATATGGCTTCTGTAGGAAAAGGTTTCAAGAAGGCAAATGCCTAAAGTAAAAGCCCTGTCAAACAGGGAGTGTACATTTGGAAGAGTTTCTCTACTGGTTAAAAGAGCTTTTTTAAATCCCAAAAGCTCTTTTTAATTTTTTCATGTCGTGTGGTTGCCACTCCAGTAGAGATTTTAGACGATTAAAAAAGTTGTTTTACATCTACTTGAAAAAGCTTAAATTTTTTGGATTTTTCCAAGTAGATCTTTTTTAGCTTTTAAAAATATTAAAATGTCTATTATAACCTTCTTATATTTTATTAATTTTAACTATGTCTTTTTTAGAAATTCTTCAAAGAGCTTTTTTAATTAATAACCAAACGACCAACATTTTTTCTTTAAAAGCTCTACTTCTAAAAAATCTATTTTAGAGAAGTTTCTACTTCTAAAAGATCTACTTGTAAAAGACCTATTTAGGGAAGTTCTTCCAGACAGACCTTAATACTAGCTAAAAGTATTCAAAACTCTGAACCATTATATGATATCTTTTGTAACAATTTGTGCCCACTAAGTAGATATTGTTCGCCTTGAGCTTCACACAATCTTTCTTCACTCATGAGCTTAAAACGTGTCTACTTAGTTAAAGGAGTTCATGACTTGAATATTAGTTCTCTTTCCCACTTTCAAGTGTATCGATTTGTTTTAACACATTGTATGACAACTAATGTTTAATCTTACATGCTATGCAAGAGTTTACTAATTGTGCTAACGGTTCACCTTTTCCCCTACTTTTGTAAAGCACAACAATTTTTAATAGTGAGTTTTCTAAACACGTACTTGCTTTTCTTTAAAAAGTGATTAAGTTGACAGCAACCTCAACCCCAAAATGACCCCAATGCATCAAGGAAGCAAGTAAGATTTTTTGCTGACTGCAATAATGATGGTCAGCAATGCAGGAGCACCAATGAAAGTTGAAAGGATTTGAGTGCTTATTATTTCTATTACACGATAGTGTTGCCGATTAAATTTTTGCATTTTGTCAACACTTGCTTTGTTTATTCCTTGTTATTTTGTTGATTTTATAACTGAGGAATGTGATGCAGAATGTAAAATTGTGAACTTCCTTCTCTCGGACAAACCATGGTCCAAAGTGACTCGGAGCGTGGTACACAATGTGATTACATCTCTGGTAATTTTAAGCTTGTGAATATGATTTGCTGTAATCTTTCTTTATGTGGGTTCCCTGAGGGGTTAACCTGTATAGTTTTGTCCAAGTGACATTCGTCGTTAGTTACTATTTCCAAGGACACTATGCAAGTATATGCTTAGTGATACAATAGATCTTTGATCCTGAACTTTGCTTCCAATTCCACTTTACAAATTCAGTTCTTTTTTTTTAGTTTATTTACATAGTATTTCGATGTTTTGGACATTTTATTTTGGGATGCACTATGGAGGAAGAGTTGAGTGGGGAAGCACACAATGTCATCTGTGCATCTGCCCACTTACTGCATGACACATGGAAAATTATCATATGTGATTAGATTGAAAAAGAAATATATAATTAAAAATATTTGTCATTTAGCTCCCCGCAGCATACTGAGTGGGGGATGCCTTGGACAATTTCCTTTTCTGCAACTTTTTTTTTTAGGCATCTTCACTTGTCTCTTAAACTCTTCCTCTTGCTTTCCAAGACTTGTTTGATTCATGGTTTAAATTTTGTCATGTGAACATTTGATGATATACATCTGGATTTTAATTTAAATCTAGTGTGTTATGTAACTAGCATGTGCATCTCATATTGCTCCTAGAGTAAGTTCTAAAATCTCTCGGTTCATTCTCCATTCTGCATAGCTTATTCTCGGTTCTGTCTACTCTTTAAATCCAGAAAACTTGAGATATACGTAAAGAAGAGAAACTTTGGCAACAAAATATTCCAGGTTCACCCCATAGTAGCCTATTTAGTGACAGACCAATTCAAAATCTGAAGAAATATTGACATGATTCGGATTATACATACAAGCAGAACAAAAGATATTGAACGACAGTCAATTATGTATATACTTGTGACTTTTATGGTTTTGGTTAGAGTTTTTAGATTGTATTATAAATTTATAATTATTAATGGGTTTTGGTTATTGCCAAGTTGAACTCCAAGTTTTCATAATTTAAAAAGAATTTTATGAAATCATGGTAATGTTGTGGTTAGGAAATTCATTCAGGATTTTAGATTCTCTAATACTAAGGGCCAGTTTGATAGAGGTTGTGGCTTATTTAAAAGTAGTTGTACCTGTAGCTTTTTTAAAAGTAGAAACTGTTGATTGTTTGATAAAGTATATGGCTGAACAGATGTGGAAATATAAAATAATTAAAATAGATATCGTAGTAAAATTATTTAATTTAATTTGTTAATAGAAATTTTAGTTATATACATTAAGTATATATAAATATTTTACTTTTATTTTAATTTGAAAATTGACTTAATTAAATTTATTAATTATCTTCTAACATTAATTATAGAAATTGAGTTTTAGATAATAAAGTAAAGATTAGTAAAATTTGAAGTTGTTTTTTTCAATATTGAAGATGAAAGAAAATTGGTCTGGTTTAATTATTATTATTTTTTTATTTGAAAATATTGAAGATAAAAAAATTAGTTACTTTTTAATTAATTATTAATTATTGTTTTCCAATTTTTAATGTTTAGGATTATTTTTGTAATTTTAATATAAGATAAGAGATAATTTGATCTAAAAAAATTTCATTAAAAATTATGATCGGCTTTTTGTTTAAGTTAAAAGTTGAAGTTGAGTTGGATCTGTTTCGACTTTTAGCAGTAACTTTTAGTTAAATTCTTCAATAAGTTATTTTCGGGAGGTTTATCAAACAACTTTTGAATCTTGAATCTTAACTTATTGAATAAATTAGAAGTGTATGAATAATTTCATCTCCCCAATCGGGTCCTAAATGTTGGAAGCATGTTGATGAATTTTCACAATGAAATATACGAGGAGGACTCATCACGGGTTGGGCCGGGTCCTGACATATCCATATTGGATGGATATGGTAATAAATAGGTTTAATAGGGAAATGGTGCAAATAGCACATAGGGGTGGATATAAAAACCGTATATGAATCGATTTAAACCATATTCGAATTGTAATTTGTTATTTGAATCGGTTTTCAATTTGAATTCGGTTTGGTTTGGTTTTGAATTTTAAAAAACTGTATTGAATTCGGTTTGGTTCGGATTTGGCAGCCCAAAATCGGTTTGAACCGTCATATATATATATATATATATATATATATATATATATATATATAATCTAACTTAATTTCTCTCTCACTCACAAGTCATCACTCACCAGACCTCACCCTCGCCGTTCTCACGAAACCACTTTGAAAAATGAAAGGTTGTTAAGAAGGGTGTACGAGTAGGTGGTAGGAAGGGTAATAAAAAATCAATTGATTTTAGAATTCTAACTCCATTTGGATTATATTTGTTGAGGTACTTTGGATTGTTATTTGAATTTGGGATGTAATTTTGAACTTTCAGAGTTTGCACTTATTATTTTGGACTGTTATTAAAAATATACTTAAAGATTGAAAATTTACTTTTTAAAAAATAAGGTCTGGTAGTTTTAAGTTCGGCTCTAGTTTCAAATATGTATTTATTCGACCTGAGAAAATTATATATACATACTGATAAATATGTATATTGGAACTCGGCTCTCATCATTAAAATAATAAGAAAGTTCACTAATTACTTCAGCGGTGGATATATGAATTTATAAAATTACAGTTGGATTGATTATAGTCATGGCCACGATTTCGGAACCGGCGGTTCGATTTCGGAACCGACGGTTCCGGTTTTGGAACTGCTAGTTCCGATCCCTTTTTTAGCCCAATCGGAACCGGGACCGATTCAAAACCGGAGGAGGAACCCGGTTCTGGTTCCTCCTCCGATTTTATGGAACCGACAGTTCAATCGACCGTGTAGGTCCCGGTTCCGGTTCAAAACCGGAGGAGGAATCCGGTTCCTCCTTTGGTTTTATGGAACTAGCGGTTCAACCGTCAGTTGAACTGCATACAATTTTTTTTTTTTTTTTTGAGAAAAAGTTTTTTTAAAAAAATTTAAGATTATATAAAGACACAAAATGAACAAGAAGGTGTCAAACAATTCTAAAACAATCTTTGAAGCTCTGGACCGCTCCAAAGTATCAAAAAAACAATGTATTGCAAGCACGCATTTCATTACTACATGGACCAAGTACGGTAAATTTACAGTACTAGAATGAAATACCTCCTTCCCAAAATGACGCTGGAAGAACCCCCACAAGTTTCTAGGTAGAATTTGCATATTAATCAAAGATTATATGCCTTTAAATATTAAAAGTGTTTCATAATTTCTAATTAAGTTAGTGTCACAAATAAAGTGGTTAAGTTGTAGTAAATTAGTAATGATAGCAAATGCAATTTTAGTTCCACATGGAAACGAAAAGGATTGTGCAGGAGGTTGAGTGGCTTATAAAAGTTAAGCTACAAAAGAAAAAATAAAGTGGATATGGTGCAATTGGTATGTGGCCCAATATTATATTTAATATTTTAAATTATTTTATGTGGTCAAATATTTTAAATATATAATTATATATATTTATTTATATTTAAATAAATATTTATATAATTATTTTAATTTTTTTTTTAAAAAAAGTTTGAACCGGAACTGCCGAAACCGGACGATTCCTTGAACCGGCAATTCCGATTATTTTTGACAGGAATCGGAACCGGGTATCTAAGTTCCGGAACCGGTTTCGCACTTAACCGGAACCATGACTAATTGATTACTTGTGAGTTGTGAGAATCAACACCCTTATGTTTTTTTAACAGACTGTAATGTCTCCCAATGATTGCCTTTTCGTGAACCTCATTTTAAATTAATATATTTCTTAATTGGATTGCAAAAATATCAATTTATAATTAAAATCTAACTAATATTAAGGTTTTCATACCTTTTTTTTTTTTGTATTAATGAAGTAAATTTATATCAAACCTTGATTATTGATTCTTATTTTTTTTTTGAAAAAAAAATACAATTATGGAATTATCTAAGAAGAATACAAAGTGATGTTAATTAGTAAAAATATTAATATGATTAATCATGGTTACGAGAAAATAATAATAATAGATTAAACTGAAGTCTATAATTAATAATTACATGTACATCCACTAAAGTGTTTAGTGCATCTTCCTCTCATCTCAGTGGTGAGGGTTCAATTTTCACCATACACATTTATCAATATTTGTGGCAGTGTGTGTAGTTTTCTTCTCTTATTATGGGAATAAATGTCTCCCATTATAGGAGTAGATATCCAAACCGCATGTTTAGTGATTAATCTTGACAAATCCCGACAGTTATTAATGTTGTAATTGTACTCCCTTAAAAAGAAAAGAAAAGAAAAACTAATAATTACATAGTCCAATAATTGGTGGTCCTGTCCAGACCCTTCATTTGCTATACAATTACAAACGAAAAAGGCGTTGAAATGAGGGCATGTAACCCGTGACCTTAGTTTTTTGGCAGTTGGCTATGTGCCAAAAACAATACTCAATTTGCTTTCAAAAACCCAATAGATCTAAAAGGATGGAATTACTTAATATGATCTCACCACCCTCTCCTTATTGAGATTCGTAATCACCGTAACCACTATGGTGCTCCCATCTACATAGATAATAATTTTTATGCATATAAGTTTTAAGGTTAGTTCAATGCATTGCTCGTGCACTAATGCATTTAACCCGCAGTAAAGGCTCCCAATCACGTGATATAAATATTGTCATTCTATCAAACTTGAAAGTTCATTTTTTAACAACCTTATCAAGCAGGTTTTTAACTAAATTTGTAATTATAAGGTGTTTTCATTGAAATTTTTACTTAAATTCAAAATTAGGGGGTTAATTTTGAAAAATTATCAGTCGACTATTACAATTTATTCAAAATTTCAAACAACAATTTATTAAGCTTTGAGCCTTTGACCAATTCAACGTCTTAACTTTTTACTAAATAATAAATAGGCTGCAAAATTTTACTGCACAGCAGATGATATATATATAAGAAGCATGTGAAGGAAAGGGACAATCCTCCAATCTCCATATCTTTGTTGATTCACTACCTCAAATAAAATCATCAGATTATCTAATGGCTTCCACCATTTTCTTCTTCCTTCTCTCCCTACTCGTTTTGGCATCTGGATATACAGATTTGATCCAAAAAACATGTCAAAACACCAAACACTACGATCTCTGTGTCTTCTCTCTTAAATCCAACCCAACCAGCTCGCACATGGATACTAAAGGACTTGCACAAATCATGGTCGGCATAGGAATGGCCAACGCCACAGCCACCTCCTCCTACTTGTCCTCGGAGCTGCTCAGCTCGGCTTCCAATGACACAATCTTGAAGAAGGTATTGAAAGAATGCGCAGACAAGTACACGTACGCAGGCGATGCTCTTCAGTCTTCACTGCAAGATTTTGCCACGGACGAATATGACTATGCTTACATGCACATTTCAGCTGCCTCAGAGTACCCAAATGGTTGTCATAATGCCTTTCTTAGGTATCCGGGGATGGTTTATCCGGCGGAGATCTCGCGGAGAGAGGAGGGTTTGAAGCAGATATGTGATGTGCTTCTGGGAATCATTGATCATATTGGTTTTCAATGAAATTCATATTAATGTTGTTGATCATTTTTGTTTTTGTATTTGCTTTTTTCTATACTTGTAGATAATATTTTTATGTTTGTGTTTGTGTTTTGCTTTTTCTTTACCTTGTTGACATGGACTTCCAATATGACTTTGGAATTAAAAAAAATGGCCTATTGAGTTAGTTCAGTGCTACCAAAAAGTATAACAAGATGTTAAAAATTTGAAAATTTCAACTAGATACACTGCTTTTTCAAGATATATATATATATATAACCACTTCCTCTCTCTCCTGGTGTTGTTCATTTGCAGTTTTAAAGTTCTAAATTGTCATTAGAAGTAGGGATGACCAAGGTTCCGGTTTTGGACCCGCCGATTCCGATTCTATTTTTGTAACAACCGGAACCGGGACTGTGGAGGTCCCTGTCCCGATTTCGGTTAAAATCGGGGAGGAACCCCCGGTTCCGGTTCCTCCTCGGTTTCGATGGAACCGGAGGTTCAACTGCCGGTTCCATAACCGGAACCGGACGGCTAATAAAAAAACAATTGAAAATTTTTCACTGCCCCATGCGTGGAGGCAGTGCACAGTCACACTGCACTGGCAGTGCGCCCCACATATGGGGTAGTGCGCAGCTGCAGGCTGTAGCAATTTGCTGTAGCCTGCAGCTGCATAAATGTTAAAAAAAAAAAATTTCTTTTTCAAAATACAAAAAAAATAAAAATGTCTTTAAACGGTTTGAACCGGAACCGGGCGGTTCCATGAATCGCCGGTTTCGATTTTTTTTAAGGCCAATCAGAACCGGGACCGGCTGTCCGGGTTCCGGAACTGATTTTTAGACCGGAACTTTAGGTTCCGGTTTAACCGCCGATTTGGTTCGAACCGAACCGGGGCCATGACTAATTAGAAGTAGTGTTGTCTCAGTCATGAATGACCTTGATTAATGCACCAGAGTCATAATCATGAATGATCCTGTGTAACACCTTTCATCATCACCATTGAGATCATGACCTTTTTGTTGGCATAGATCACCATTCACCAATAATCATCCTTTAAACTATCAATATATGAAATAAACAATTTAATATATATTTGGTTATATCAATTTATATTTATTGATATAAGTAGAGAGAAAGGACTACTTTTCATTTTGGGCAAATTTCATTTTACTTCTATGTTGTTATTAATTATCAGTTTTTTAATTTAATTTGCTTTATTAATATCCGTGAGCCCTAAATTTTTGTAAATACATCAATTTGGCCCCTCTGATCAATTTTCTAAAAGTCAAACCTCATAGAATTGATAAAATATCTATTTTATCCCTGTATTTTGTTTGATGAGATAAAAGGATCGTTTACCCCTAAAAAAGTCTAGTAATTACAATTTTACCAAATGTTTATTAAGACTAATCTTTCCTTATGTCTGAATGTAATTACAATTTTACCCTCACTTTTGAGACCAAATCATAATCAACACCAAACTATCATCAACATTAATACCAAACCATCATCAACATCAAAACTAAACCATCATCAACACGAACATCAAACCATCATCAACATCAAAACTAAACCATCATCAACACCAACATCAAACCATCATCAATACCAAACCATCATCTCATCATCCAATTCATACAAAAATTCGCAATTCACAATCACTAACATGGATTTGCAATGGAGACCTAATTGAGTCTCCATCGATCTACAAAGGAGACCCATCTGGTCTCTTTATCCAAATCGATGGAGAACTAGTTGGATCCCCATTGGTCTACAATGATGAAGACCTAGCTGGGTTTCAATTTTCGATGGATCTCCATAGAGACCTAGCCGATGATAAAGTGCAGATTGACTAGGTCTTCGTCGATCTGCGAGGGAGACCCAACTGGGTCTTCTTCGCCAAATCGAAGGAGATATGATGGAGACCGAGCTGGGTCTCTATCGATCTACAATGATAGAGACCCAGCTGAGTCTTCATCTTTGTTGGGTCTTCATAGAGACTGTGAAGTGCAGATCGAATGAGACTTATCTGGGTCTCTATCGATATACGAGGGGGACCCAGTTGGGTCTTCTTCGCCAAATCGATGGAGACCTAGGGATCTCCCTCGATCTGTAATGATGAAGAACCAGCCAAATGATGAACTGTAGATCAATAGAGACTCAGGTCGGTCTCAATCGATTTGCAATGAAAACCCAGCTCGGTCTCAATCGATCTGTAACAGATACCCAAGTGGGTGTCCTTTACCAAATCGACTGAGACCTAGCTGGGTCTCCATCGATCTACACTTCATCATTAGCTGGGTCTTTATCGATTTGTAATGATGGAGACCCAGTTGGGTCCCCATCTTCGTTAGGTTTTTATGGAGACACAACTGGTGATGAAGTGCAGATCGAGAGACACCTAGCTAGGTCTCTATCGATTTGCAAGAGAGACTAAGTAGGGTCTTCTTTGCCAAATTGAGGGAGACCCATCTGGGTCTTATTTGCCAAATCGATGATAGATCTAATTAGGTCTCCATCGATCTGCAATGATGCCATTTTTTTATGTCTGTTTTTATTTTATTAAATTAAACTTATTTAATTTTTATTATATTACTTTTAATTTATCTATTTTCTATTTTTTGGGTGTTGACACGTGGATATGTCTAGTTTAAAGATAAAAATAACCCTGGAACCGTTAGGTCTGAGCAACTGTTGACTAACAGAAGGACTTATTTGATGCATTTACAAAAATTTAGGGCACATGAATATTAATAAAGTAAATTGCGTTAAAAAATTGATAATTGACAAAAATATAGAGACTAAAATGAATTTGTCCTTTTATTTTAACACATTATCCTCTTCGTTGACTAGTAATAGGGGGAAGGTTCAAAAAGAACATAAAAAATATGTTTTTAACTACAATTAATTATTTTTTTTGTTTATAACCAACTAACAACTAAAAAAATCATTTATAATCACACATATAAAAACCCAAAAATAACACTTTAGTCATAACTAGAGAGAGAAACAAAATATCGAGAGAGAGAGTGTGTGTGTGTGTGTGTGATAGTGAAAGAAGGAAGAAAGAAGAAAGAAAGAAGAAAGAAGAAAGAAGAGGAAAGAAGCATCGACCGATGCCGAGGGAGGTAAATGGGCAACGAAGGGAGGCAGGCTGAGGACAAGGGACAAACGATGGCGAGCACATAGAAAGGAAGAAGGGAGAAAGAGAACAGAAGAGGTTAAGAAGTGTCGGATCGATGCCGAATGTTAGATTTTTTACTCGTATTTCTGAATTGCGCAACCGTTATTAACTGATGCGAAAGTATAGAAAATGACATCCGATTGAAGTGATTCACAAACTGGTGGAAAGAAGGGATCAAGAAGAAGACAATGGAGTAAACAGAACCGGCAAATGACGCTGGACGCGCCTTCATGCACGTCGGAAGTGGACGGTCCTGCAGACTTGAAACACAGCAGTGCGTGGCGCAACGACGAGTTTGAGCTGTTTTAGAAGAAGTTTTGTTCAGGATTTCCTAAATTTATGAGATTTTATTGGTTTAGGAAATGTCTTATTTTGAAATTTCTTATTCCTAGTAGGTATCTAAGAATCTGATTGGTTTAGAGAGTGTCTTGTTTGAGAACTTTCTATTCCTGATAGATTTCTGATCCCTTTTGAGACTATGATTACTTAACCTATAAATAAGAGATTTATTATTAGGTCAATGTAACCAGAGCAATATTGAGAGATACTTGAGAAAGCCGTGAGCTTAGATATTGGTTGTAATTAGGGTTTGGGGTTAGAGAAAAATATTGAGTTGTAGTTGTAATAATTTTCTACATAGTGATATTTTTTCTCTTGTCGTCTTGATGGCTGTGGTTTTTTCCCTGTTTTGGGCTTCCACATAAATCTTGTGTTTGTGTGATTGGATTCGTGTTTATTTTATCTTTTTTTTAATTATATATTATTTATTTTGTGGTGGATATTAGGGAGCGCTTCCGCATAAAAGTTTTTCTCCCAACAAGTGGTATCAGAGCATTGGTTGCGTAAATATCAGTTAGCAAAACAAATATGTGTGGAAATAAGTTTTCAAACTCTGTGAGGGTTTGATATTGAAAAATTTGATAGGAAGATCAATTTTGGCTTGTGACAAGTATAAGTCACAGATATACTGATCCCAATCTGGGTTACACAAGGTGTTGAAGGGCAAGCCAACCCCTGTGGTCTCTAGAGGCTCTGGTAAAGAAGCGACAGGTACTAGTTTTGAAAAATCTGGTATAAGCGATGATGATTGGGAGGAACTAGATCAGAGGGCTGCAAGTGTGATATAATTATGCCTAGCCAAGAATGTTCTTACAAATATTCAAGGAACATCTATTGCGAAAGAACTTTGGAAAAGGCTTGAAGAGTTGTATCCAGTAAAAAGTATCTGTAATCGATTCTACCTAAAAGAGAAGTTTCACTCACTGCAAATGGCAGAAGGTACGGAAATTTCTGATTATCTAGGAGTGCTCAATAGGATTATTGCTGAACTGGAGACAATTGAAGTAAAAATAGATGATGAGGATAAAGGGTTAAAACTCATTTGGTTTCTTCCACCTTCTTATGCACACGTGAAGCCTATTTTGATGCATGGGAGTTCAAATTTAAATCTGGGGGATGTAGCAAATAAGTTGATCTCTGAGGAAAGAAAGCTGACTAGTGAAGGTAAAACGTCTGAGAATTCAGCACTCATAGTCAGAAGTTGGAAAAAGGATAGCTCCAACAAGAGAGCTGTCTACTGAAAGTATGGACAATCTGGACGTGTAAAAAGGGATTGTCGCAGTAATAGAGCAAGTTCGGCAAAGGGCTCTAAGGATGGAGACGCTTCAACTATCATCTCTCTCGAGGGAGATGATGACTTCCTTTAAAAGGAGGACATGTACATCCTCATGGCATGCCGTTAAACCACCAAGTTGCTATGGAAAAAGATGTAATACTACAAGCAGATCCATAATTGCACATAAGCATTGGTCAGACAATGATGTAGGATTAGTGGTGGAAAGGATGTCGAAGGCTGAGGAACTACTAATAAGTCTGACGTGGGGGTTACACCATAATTTTCAACAGGTTTATTCGACATGTTGCCAAAATAAATCTTAGTAGGTCTCTTATTCTTAGTAGGTCTCTAAGAATCCAATTGGTTTAGGAAGTGTCTTGTTTGAGAACTTTCTATTCCTGATAGGTTTCTGATTCATTTTGAGATAATGATTACTTAGCCTATAAATAGGAGATTTATTATTAGGTTAATGTGAGACCCAATATGGAAAACAAAATAAATTAATTAAGTTCATATTGTAAGATTCGGATATAGAGAAAAATTGGGATAGTTTTGTAAGGCCCGACATGGAAAACAGAATTACATTCAAGAGGCCCACTTGTCACAAATTAAACCCACTTTCTTTAGGCCCATTCAAGCTCAAAATGGTAAAAATATACATGCAAAAACACTGCTGGAAAGTATGGGACAGCAGCTGCTTCCTTCATTAAATTAAAGCAGATGGTGGCAAATTAAAGACAGCTCACCTAGCTGCCATACAAGGCAATGCAGCACCTTATTAAGCTGCCAGACAACACCTTTGCTAGCTGCTGTTTGACATGTTTTTAGAACATTAAAATGTGAGTTAGTGACTAGGAACAAGGTGGAGTATAAGGTAGTTGAAGTAGGTGACAAAACATAAAGTTTTGGAGAGTAAAATTGAGAGGAAAACTGCTGGGACAACAAGTATATTGTGAGAGAAAGCTGTTGGGACAACAACCAAGTGAAGAAAAAATATTAGCAAAAATACTTGCTAAGCTTTGGGGTATTCTTAGGACTTCAATCCTAAATTATTCTATAGAGTTTTTATTATGATATCTTATGGATTCTAATCAAGTTCTTGGTGATTTGTTTTAGGGAAGAAAGAGATACAAAGGGAATCTAACCTTCTTGAACCCAACTAGAATTCCCTACAAGTTGTGAGTGGATTTTTATTTGATTTCCATAAAGAAATTATTGGTATTTTCAAAATGGATTGATATATATTTTGTGTTGAGATTAATATATTATATTGTGTTATATAAAATTAATTGGTTAGAGATTATATGAAGTTTTATACAAATGATTTATATATGTTTATTAAAGATTTAGTTATGTTTTACATGAATTTAATTCATGTATGAATGTTAGAGATTTAATACGTTTATTTGATGTGATTCTTAAAACCAAGTATGTTATATGATTTTGAATTATATATGGACACTAGAGATATGGCTATATTTAATGAATTAATCTATTGAGATTTTTGTCATATGTGAGAAAAGTAGAAATGTTTAATGATTATATTATAATGAGGATTTATTTAAGCATAAAGTTTTTGAGTAGAGATTGAGAGAAATGTTATGAGTTTTTGAACACCAATTTCATACCATTCCCTATAACTAAGATTTAAGGCTTTCGGGCCACTCTGCGTACGTATGTGAGAATAATTTTTCTACATAGACGGAATATATTCACACGATGTATGTGAGGTAAGTCCCAAGCTCTGCGTGTGCGTTGTGGTATGGAACCTACGACACGTATGTGAGAATTTCCCTGGGTACGGACATTGATGTAGAAATTATATTTAAGAAAAGTTATATACATTTTATGGTTAAATTATAAAGAGTTATTGTTTTCAATGTCTCATATATATATATATATATATATATATATATATATATATATATATATTTGAGATAAGGATTTGAAAGAGTAAACACATATTTTTATGTTTTGTTTGTAAAACAAAAATTATATCCACTCACTGGGCGTTAGTGCTCATCCTTTATTTTCTTTAAAATATTTTTCCAAGTAGTTTCTCGGTCGTGTGAACTCTCCAGTCCTGAGGTGGGCCACTCAATGACATGTAGAATAAGGATCATTTTGTTGTTTCTACATGTTATGTACATATATCTTACATCATGTAGGCTTGTTTGTATGTGTAAAGATACTTAGTAGTAATGCTTGTTTTAAAAGTACAGTTTTCATCTTTTTTTGAGTTATCTTTACACCTTATAAGAACTTGTTTAAAAGAAAATAAAAGACTATTATGTTTAGTAGTCTTAGTTATAAATGCAATGAGTTTAATATGCATGTTTTAGTATACTTATTAAAGTAATTTGTGTTTTACCTAATTTATTGAGTATATTTGATTTGAGAAAAGAAAGAAGGGACAGGATATCCTGTTTTGAAGTTGAGATTGTTGTTATTTTTATAAGTGTATAATAATGTTTCAGGAGAAAATGTTGTCAAAATTTTTATTTAACACATCTTAAGCTCTTAAGTTTTAAATTTTTATATATAGCATTTCCTAAAAAGATTGAGAATGTTAAACAGTTTTCATAATTTCACAGGATTCCCTTAGACTCAGGAGAGGAGTCAGGGCGAGTCCTGTCAGTTAATGTAACAAGAGCAATATTGAGAGACACATGAGATAGCTGTGAGCCTAGGTATTGGTTATAATTGGGGCTTGGGGTTAGAGAAAAATATTGAATTGTAGTTGTAACAAGTTTCTACATAGTGATATTTTCTCTCTTGTCGTCCTGACGGCCGTAGTTTTTTTCCCTATTTTGTGTTTTTATGTAAATCTTGTGTTTGTGTGATTGGATTTGTAACATCCCTAATTTCAAATAAATATGAAAAGTATGGTTGAATTAATTTTGAGTATGTGAATATAATTAAAAGTATATTTTTAAGGTTTCCAGGTGGACCAGGTGGAGCGGTCCAGAAAGAATGCATGAAAGAAAAGAAAAATGTTGGCAGTGAGTACTGCGACCAGGGATCGCGATGAGCAGCTCGCGGTGAAAATGTTAATTTTTTACAGTGAGCAACGTGACCAGACACCGCAATGGTTGATCGCGATGAAAGCGGTGAAATCTTATAAAAAAATAAGATGGCGGTGGAAGCTTCACGAGGAAGCAACACAGAAAAATAGAGAGAGAACGAGAGAAGAGAAAGAAAAAGAAAAAGAAAGAAAAAGAAGAGAAAGAAGAAGAGAGAGAAAGGAAGAGAGAGAAAGAAGAAGAAGAAGAAGAAGAAGAGGAAGAAGAGAAGAAGAAGAAGAGAAAAGGAAGAAGAAAAAAGGAAGAAGAAAGGAGAAAGAAAAGGAAAAGAGGAGGGAGAAAGAGAAAAGAAAAAGGAGGAGAAAAAGGAAAAATTCAGAAGAGAAAAGTCGTAAAAAGGGTATTTAGGTTGGTGTTTACTCCTTTTCGAAAAACTCTACGATTTTATTTTTGTGTTTTAATTCGAAACTGAGATTCTTGAATATTTTAATGGATAAATGTTTATATAGTTCTTTATTTGAATGTTTTGAGTTAGTTCGCTTTTCGATTTATAACGATTATATTAGAATAAATTGTTTGAAAATCTTGTTTGAATTACAAATATCGTTTGGAAATTATATTGTTGAGCTCAATTCAGATTTGAGAGTTACAGTTGTTGATTTCGAAAGAAATGAAATATTTTGATATAAATTTTATGATTCATGAATATGAATGGAAACGGCCCAAGGATACTTGGACATAGTAAAAGGATATATGAGGTTGGTATACCAGCTGGATTATTTCAGCAGTACTGCACCGTTATTATTAGTGACTGTTGGACTTCGCGGGGCAAACCTGGCATAGACCAGTTTAGGCGAATCCCGGAGGTGGACGTCACACCGATATTGATATCATGTACCTCCCTAAGGATAGTTCAGGCCCTCAGTGCCGGTCCTAGGGTAGGGAGTTATTTTAGCCCATATTCCAGTTCAGTAAATTATATTGAGTATACCAGAGGGCCAGAATTGAAAGGAATTAAAGAAAATGTTTGTAAATGAGTTTTAAAATTTGATTTTGTATGATTTATTTTATGAATTAAGTTAAATAATGATATGTTTTTATATTATAGCATGATGACATTTTATTTTGAGATTTATTTTGTGATTTCGATAAATAAGTTTAGTGTACACCCACTAAGCTATATGCTCAGCGCGTTGATTTCATCACGCGTAGGTAACAGAGATACCGAGGGAGAAAAAGACTAGAGATGAGGTAGCTGCAAATTGAAGATTCAGAGTCATCATACGTTTTGGGTAGCTATATATACATGTATTTTGGTTATTTATATACAATTAAGTTATGCATGCATACACAGGAGTTTGTAAATTTGTTATAAGACATATTTTGTAAATATTTGTTTAATGATTTACGTTTTAAAGGTGGTAAATATTAATTATAAATTGTTTTATTTGAAAATGTTTGGGAAGTCGCACTATACGGCAGAGTGCGCACATGTTTGAGAATTTGATTTTGAAGTGTTGAAATTATATTGTTTGAATTATTGTTGAAAACAGGATTTTTGGAAAATCAGAAAAACAGAGGAAACTCTGGCAAAATTTTTCAAAACAAGTTTTTGGATGGGCTCACTTTAAAAGAAATTTTTATATATAATTCATTTGGTTTTCAAATTATAAAGTGAGTTAAGAAAAGTTTTGAAAACCTGGTAGCGCTCCCTAAGTCGATCCAGACGGGTCGGGTCAGGGGATGTTACATTTAAGTGCCTTTTTATTGTAACGTCCGGGGTTGCCCCGCCACAACGTTACTCACAAGGTACTGTCCGCTCTGGTTCGTCCGGTACTAGCTCAATTGGTACCCAACTTGATAAGGATTAATACTTATAGATAAGTAACTGGTTCAAATCCTGATTGGGGGAGGCGAAGCAAAACCGTGAAGGCGTTGTGGCGGGGCAACCCCGGACGACCCAGAGCAGACAGTACCTTGTGAGTAACGTTGTGGCGGGGCAACCCCGGACGTTACAGGATTCGTGTTTATTTCGTCTTATTTTCTTGATTATATATTATATGTTTTATGGTGGATATTAGGGAACACTTTCGTATAAATATTTTTTTCCCCACACCGAATGAGCTCGAACAATTGCAGAAGACGACGACCGGCCCTAGTGAAGTGAGTGGGAATTCGCCGGAGTTGAATAACGGCTGATTTTCTCGACGCCCCGGTTTTGCAATCCCCGACCCAGTTTGGGTTTTATGACCAAGTTGTTCGACCTTTTTTTTCCCTTATACAAGAAAGTTTTTGAATTTTGTTTGATGGATGTTTTTAGATTGACATCAAGTGTTTTTGTATTGGCTGTTAATTTTGAATTTGGGCTGTTTGTTTTCATTCAATTCAATTCAGGTGAGCCGTTTTTTATTCAAATATTTTCGATTGAGCCGTTTTTTATTCCAGGTGAGTTTTGATTCAATTTTAGTTTTCAATTTGTTAAATGTTTTAGAAGTTTTTTTCCCCAATGAATGAGTTGATTTATATTGATGAACTGATTGGGTGTGTTGATGGATGGATGGATGTTGGTTGGATTCAATTTGAGTTTAGTTTAGTTTGATGAAGTGATTTTGTATTTTTTTTCTCCAAGTGATTCTTCCGTTTTTTTTTGCAGATTGCCTTGGTCAAGTGCATTTGCTTGATACACAAGTGTTTTTGATTTTGTTACAAATTGTACAACCATGGAAACCTGATTTTGTTACAAATTGTATAACCATAAAGCCTATTTTGATGCATGGGAGTTCACATTTAAATCTGGGGGATGTAGCAAATAAGCTGATCTCTGAGGAAAGAAAGCTGACTAGTGAAGGTAAAACTTCTAATAATTTAGCACTTATAGTCAGAAGTTGGAAGAAAGATAGCTCTAAGAAGAAAGCTGTCTACTGAAAGTGTGGACAATCTGGACGTATGAAAAGGGATTGTCGCAGTAATGGAGCAAGTTCGGCAAAAGGCTCCAAGGATGGAGATGCTTAAACTGTCGTCTCTCTCGATGGAGGTGATAACTTCCTTTAAAAGGAAGACATGTACATCCTCATAGCATGCCGTTAAACCACCAAGTTGCTATAGAAAAGGATGTAATACTACAAGTGGATCCACAATTGCACATGGGCATTGGTCATACAATGATGTAGGATATATGGTGGAAAGGATGTCTAAGGCTGAGGAACTCCCAGTAAGTCTGACGTGGGGGTTACACCATAATTTTCAACAGGTTTATTCGACATGTTGTCGAAATAAATCGTAGGGCGGATTGCTCCTATATGGTTGTGCCTTTATGGTAAGATATGTTGATTCTCGGTAATTAGAGTCATGGCTGTCGAAGAAGGGATGAAGTTTATTTTACGGAATTCTCGCCAAGGTATGGTTTATTGGGTTTTTGGCTCGTATTTCTAAAATACGCACCCATAATTAACTGATGCAAAAGTAAGCAAATAGTGTCCAATTGAGGTGATTGAAAAATAGGGGCAAATAAGAGATCAAGAAAAAGACAACGGCACAACCGACACCAAAAAATAACGCCGGACGCGCCCTCACATGCCATCAGAAGTGGACGGTCCTACAGACTGAAACAAGGTAGTGCATGGCGTGACAACGAGTTTGAGCTGTTTTAGGATAAGTCTTGTTCGAGATTTTTTAGATTTATAAGATCTGGTTGGTTTAAAAAGTGTCTTTTTTTTTTCAGAACTTCTTATTCTTAGTAGGTCTCTGAGAATCCAATTGGTTTAGGAAGTGTCTTGTTTGAGAACTTTCTATTCTTGATAGGTTTCTGATTCATTTTGAGACTATGATTACTTAGCCTATAAATAGGAGATTTATTATTAGGTTAATGTAACCAGAGCAGTATTGAAAGACACCTGAGATAGCTGTGAGCTTAGATATTGGTTGTAATTGGGGTTTGGGGTTAGAGAAAAATATTGAGTTGTAGTTGTAACAAGTTTCTACGTAGTGATATTTTCTCTCTTGTCGTCCTGACGGCCGTGGTTTTTTCACTATTTTTTTTTTATGTAAATCTTGTGTTTGTGTCTAGGAAGCACGGACACTTCAAAACCCTCGCGTGTCGGAGTGTCGGAGTGTCGGACACGCCGACACGCGAGGACACGCGAGGACACGGGTGTCCGTTGACTTCAGCAGACCGTTGACCAAGGGACACGGCAAGGACACGGCAGGGACACGCGTGTCGGACACGTTTAGGGCCATTTTGTAATTATTTTTTTAAAAAACGGGGTCAATTTATAAATTTAAAAAATATAGGGTTAAAAATAAATTTTAAAAGTTTAAAATATTTTATGAATTGACTAGTTTTTGATAATGTTTTACAAATTATATTTTATGAATTGATTTGTTTAATTATGAATGAATGAAGTTATTTATATTTTAAATATAAATATAAAATATATATTATTTTAATTGCCGTGTCCTGCCGTGTCCGTGTCCTAGTTTTTTGAGATTTGCCGTGTCCCCGTGTCATCCCGTGTCGTGTCGCCGTGTCCGTGTCCGTGTCCGTGCTTCTTAGGTTTGTGTGATTGGATTTGTATTTATTTCGTCTTATTTTCTTGATTATATATTATATGTTTTATGATGGATATTAGGGAACGCTTCTGCATAAATATTTTTTTCCCCACATCAAATGAGGTCGATCAGCTGCAGAAGACGACAACTGGCCCCAGTGAAGTGGGTGGGAATTTGCTGGAGTTGAATAACAGCTGATTTTCTCGATGCCCCGGTTTTGCAATCCTCGACCCAGTTTGGGTTTTATGACCCAGTTGTTCGACCTTTTTTTTCCCCCTATACATGAAAGTTTTTGAATTTTGTTTGGTGGGTGTTTTTAGATTGACATCAAATGTTTTTGTATTGGCTGTTGATTTTGAATTTGGGTTGTTTGTTTTCATTCAATTCAATTCAGGTGAGCCGTTTTTTATTCAAATATTTTCGATTGAGCCGTTTTTTATTCCAGGTGAGTTTTGATTCAATTTTAGTTTTCAAATTTGTTAAATGTTTTAGAAGTTTTTTTTTTTCAAATGAATGAGTTGATTTAGATTGATGAACTGATGGGGTGTGTTGATGGATGGATGGATGTTGGTTGGATTCAATTTGAGTTGAGTTTAGTTTGATGAAGTGATTTTGTTTTTTTGTTCTCCAAGCGATTCTTCCGTTTTTTTTGCAGATTGCACTGGTCTGATACACAAGTGTTTTTGATTTTGTTACAAATTGTATAACCATGGGAACCTGAAATTGTTACAAATTGCGAACATGAAACAATGCCTGAAATTATTTCATGTTTCATGTAACTGAGACAATGCAGTAAACATTAAACATAAAACATGAAACAAGAATTCATGGAAACAATAATTTATCCACATGTTGACGCAACATGAAACATGGGCAGCAACATGAAACATAGAACCCGTTTCATGGGAACCTGTTTCATACAACATGAAACATGGAACTCAATTCACATTGGAAACAATTCATGGGAACCTGTTTCATGCAAAATAAAACATGAGCAGCAGTATGAGACGTGGAACTCAATTCACATTGGTGAAATTATTTGTTTTCATTTTTATGTTTTTAAATGTCTCTACTTATAATATTTATGTTTATACCTTACGTGCCTCCCAGAGTTCAGATTGGTTTGATGCATGTGTGACGGTCCAACATGAATTATGTGATTCATATTGAAGGTTCCAACATAAATTACGAAATCCAACATGAACTACGTGATTCATGTTGGATTTCAATTGGTGAAATTATTTGTTTTCATTTTTATGTTTTTAAATGTCTCAACTTATAATATTTATGTTTATACCTTACGTCCTCCCAGAGTCATATTGATTTGATGCATGTGTGACAGTCTAATATGAATTACGTGATTCATGTTGGAGTTTCCAACATGAATTACAGAATCCAACATGAACTACGTGATTCATATTGGACGTTCTAATAGGAATTATCTGATTCATGTTGGACAGTCCAATACGAGTTTCAGACACAACATTTTTTCAGATCGTTTGAATTTTTACAAATTTATTACACTATTTTCACTATTTCTTGTTTATAAGTAAGACCCATAAATTTATTGACTAAAATAAATATAAAATACAAAAATATACAAGATTTGCAAGATTCACCAATCTTCAACACTATTGAATAATGGGACACTATTGGACACTAATGAATAATAGAAAACATTTGTAAGTGAAAATTTGATTTTTGTATATAAAAATTGAATAGAGAAAGGGAGAGCAAAGGGAGAGGACAAAGAGTTCGAAGAAAGAGATTTTTGCACCAACACAAAAACGCAGAAAAAGAAAAAAAAATTAATATTATATGGTTTGGATTTTTTTTAAAATTTTTATTTATTTAGGGGTATTTTGTAATTTATATTATTATTTTCTACCACATTCATTGTTGGCCATGGGTTAAAAAAAAAATAAAAATATAACTACTAAAATATTGGATGTGGACAAAAATAATTTTTCATATTGGTGAATATTTATTGACAATTTTTACTAATAAAAATCCTATAATTACGAGTAGGGAGCAGAAAAGACTAAGGAGATGTTAATAATGTTGTGAGCGATATTGTTATTGATCGTTTTTTTTAATATTTCTTGAGTAGGGGTGGGCATAAAGAACAAACCGAATTAAACCGAAAATATATATTCAATTAGGTTTTTAATTTTAATACGGTTCTAACAGTTTAAAAAAACTGAGAAACAAACTTTAATGCAGTTTTACTTTGATTTTGCCTAAAATCGAATTGAAGAAACTATGCACACCTCCTAACCTTAACACCCCTATTTTAAAAATCATTTTTATATAATTGTACAGTATAGTTAAATTACTAAATAGGACATATTATATTTTTTCATAACACCCCGATTGTTAAAGTCTTGTTTGATATGACTTTTGGGGTCCAAAAGTTATTTGTAGAGGTATTTGGCTGGAAATGAAAAGAACTTTTAAATTTTAAAAGACATTCCAAGAGAAGTTACATATTTAATGCTTCTCTTGAAAAAGCTTCCAACTAAAAACAAGGGAAGCTGTTTCCCTTTAATAAAACTTTAATAAATTTCATTTTACCCTTATTTAAATGAATAACGAAACTCAATTTCCTCCCATGTCCTATCCTACACATTGTTTTTTTTTACTTTCCTACCTATAATCAGTTTACTATTTTAGAAGAATTTGTTAATTTATATTAAATGTCATTACTTTATTATTTTCATAAGATTTTATATTTCATATTAATTTTAATTACTTTATTATTTTTTATTGTTTTTTAACTGATTTTTTTTCAGATTAATTTGTATCGCTTTAATAATATTTTATAAAAAATTTCAAATTAAGTTTTATCAATTTATTCTTTTAATAGACGTTTTTATTTCATATTATTATTATCACTTTAATAATATTTTATTATTTTAATAGAATTTTTTTAGAAAATATAATAAGAAAAAGTTATATTATAACATATATCAAATGATTTTTTTATCACAAAAATATACCTATATTACTTACTCCAATTAAAGTTATAAAGTTCATATCTCAGTTAAAAGATATTTTATGCGCTAACAACATTTCTAGTAAGAAAAGCTCTTTTAAAATATAATATCCAAATATTTATTGAAAAGCTCCGGCTCTACCGCTCTACCACTCTACCTTTTACTTCTCATCATCTACTACCAAAAGTTAAAAATAAAAATCATATGAAACTAGGTCCTAAGCACCTTACAGTAACTGTGCAGTAAGAATATAAGGAATCTTCTAGAAATCTTTTTAACAAGGACTTGTACTTGTTTGGATACCCGAATTTGGCCCAAGGTTCCATATTATATTTAGGGTGAATTGTATTAAGATACTCTGAATTTATCCTTAATTACACATATAATGTCAATTTATCATTTATTACACTTAAGTACCCTACTTTCAGTTGACTTCGGTAGTTTTAACGGTTAATCTAAATTTTTATGTAAAATAACTTAACTACCCGTATTAAAAATATAAAAAAATAACATTAAAAAAATAATAAAACAATAATTATTCATCTCCTTTTCCCTCTCCCTCTCCATCTCCAATTCAACCAAAAACACAATCCATCAATAATAAACCACTATCTTCCCCATTCAATTCAAAAACACAATCAATCCATTAACTTTATCCACCAGAAAATTAAAAAAATCACAACAAATAAAAAGAAAAAAAAATCTCAATCTCCAATCCAACCAAAAACACAAACAATTCATCAACCATCCACCACTATCTTCCATATCAATTCAACCAAAAACACAATCAATCTATCAACCATCAACCAAAAAAATAACAAAAAATAACAAAAAAATAAAAAAAAATTCTTGGCATTGGAGTAGATATGCTCCAATCTGTAGATAGAGCGAGCTCCATCAACGATGGAGCAACTCGCGATGATAGAGCGAGCTCCGCCGCCAAAGGACTCATCGAAGTGGTGGTCGACGAAGGACTTGCCAGAGGCTGCTATCTGTGGCACAAGACGTCGAAGGTTTTGTTAGTCTTCGCTGACTTCTTCTCCGTTTGGTTCCTCGTCGTCTTCTTCAGATCCTCCCCTATCACATTCGTGGGAATCACCAGTCCCCCAACCACCACCTCATTTGACGATGACCCTTTTGTTCTCATCAGCAACGAACCACCACCTCCTCCTTCCAATAATGATGATTTCTTCTCCATGAACTTCTTCTCCACGCGATGGAACAAAATTTTCAATTTGTTGTTTTTGTTTTTTCATCTGAAGGGAAGCTTAAAAGGAGAGAGATCTGGGAGAGAGATCTCTCTCCCTTTAATTTTTTAATTTTTTGAAAATAATTTAAAAATGAAGTGTCATATTCTTATTGGTTAGGTGGATTTAATAATTTTTTTAAAAATCAATTTACATGTAAAAGACCAATTTGCCCTTCAATCGTTTGATCAACTATTAGTTTTAACTTGGTCAACTGAAAGTAGGGTACTTGAGTATAATAAACGGTAAACTAGCACTATACGTATAATTAAAGATAAACTCAGGGTATCTTAATGTAATTCACCCTATATTATAATGCCCTAAGCTCCTGTGTAATACCTAGTCCATTAGAAACCTACTGATTCTTTTTTCGCCAGCCACCTAATGATTCCTTTTTCAACCAGGCCATTACAATCCCAATTTATAATTTCATGTCCATCCATTTAACAAACGGCTAGTTTAGTATAGCTATGAGGTGAGAAAAAACAGTAGTTGTAGTTGAAAGAAAAAACAGTTGTGATAGGAAAAAAAACTACTAAATATTTGGTCAACTGTAGTTTTAGAAGTATTGTGAATTAGAAATTTAGTATTACGGTGTTTTAGAAGACCTTAATTGTTTTGTTTTTATTTTTTATTTTTTTAATAAATCTCTACCGTTCATCTTAAATGTGGAGATCTTAAATGTTTTTTAAAGATATTTTTAAAATAAATTAAAATGATTAAAATGCCCCTGAAATAGTTGACTTTGACTAATATTGACTAATATTTTATAAGGATTGACTAACGGTAAGGGAGTTAGCTATTAATTTTTTAATAAGTTGATTCCGCCTGTAAAAAAATAAATTCCAGGTAGGTTGACTATAAATTGTCCTATTTAATTTGAAAAAAATATTGATGAGAAAAAAAATAATATTTAGGGTTAGGGTTATTTGTAATTTTAAGATAAAATGAGGGATAGTTTGGTCCAAATAAAAATTTCATTAAAAATGACTGTCAGTTTTCCATTTAAGTTAGAAGTTGAAGTTGGTTTAGGTCAAATTCACTTTTTAGCGTAGCTGTGGACTAAATTTTTCAATAAATCACTTTCAAAAGATTTAGCAAACAGCTTTTGAATTATAACTTATTGAATAAGTGCTTTTCGCTTATATAAAAATTGTACTAAACTGGCCCAAAATCATTCAAATTTTATTAAATTTTAGGGTTAATTGCAATAAAGTACCATGACGTTTTGCTATATTGTAATGAAATCGTGAGTTTAGCCTTAATTGCATATTAATACCCTTGACTAACTGGTTAATTGCATGTTAGTAGCCTTGACTAACTGGTTGACCGTTAGAGTTGACGGTAAACCAATAATCAAAGGGTATTTTGGTCTTTTTGACCTTAATTTATTTTAAGAAAATAAAATTTTTTTTATAAATTATAAAAAAAATTAAATAAATCTCCACCGTCCATCAAAATTGATGGATGGTGGAGATTATATTGACAAAAAAAATTAAAAAAACTTAAAATTAAAATAAAAAAACATTTATATTTTTAGTGTTCTTGGTGTGGAGATCCAATCTGAATCTCCACACCAAGAACACAACCCAAAAAAAAAAAAAAAAACTTTTGAATGCATTTCTTGTACCCAGAAGGGTTCGAAGATGAATCCTTCTGGGTTCGATGAATCTCGAACCCATAAGGGTTCGAATCGAACCCTTCTGGGTTTGATGAATCTCGAACCCAAAAGGGTTCAAGATTCATCGAACCCAGAGGGTTCGTTTTTCGAACCCTTCTGGGTCCGATCACGAACCCAGAGGGTTCAATTCGAACCCTTCTTGGTTCGAGATTCATTGAACCCAGAAGGGTTCAACAAATTTTTTTTTTGTTTTGTTGTTTTGTTCTTGATGTTCTTGGTGGAGATCCAATCCAATTTGGATCTCCACCAAGAACACCAAAAAATTTTTAATATAAAATATTTTTTTTAATTGTATGATTTTTAAATCTCCACCGTCCATCAACATTGATGGATGGTGGAGATCTATTTTTAAAAATTTTAATTTTTTAATTTTTTTTAATTTTTATTTAATTTATTTTTTTTAAACTAGAGACAATTATGTCATTATACACCAAAGTCAAAGTCAAACCGTTATATTTGACTGGTCAACTGACGGTAGGGTAGTAATATACAATTAAGGCTAAACTCACGATTTCATTATAATATAATCAAACGTCAGGATCCTTTATTGTAATTAGCCCTAAATTTTATTTAATGATTTAGAAATAAGATAGTTTACACTAGATAATTACCATATATATATTTTGACAGAAAGCATCGGGGATTCAAATTTTGACTTGATGGTTTAGATTAAACCATTTTTAGACTTTATCTCCATGTTTTCCTCTCTCTTTTTTTATTTTTTTATAATTTATTTCTCTCATATATCACATTTTACAACTTATTTACTCTCATCTCTCTTCTTGGTAGAATAAGATTTTAGCCTTTTGACTTGAAAATTAAACTGGCTTGTGTCAATTTGATTTATAATCCCAAGTAATCTTTGTGTATGCGTGTGTGCGTCTCTCTCTCTATATATAATTATAATTATAGATGAATCGCTTCAAAACTTATGCATAGATGCTCAAGTATTCTAATATAATTAACTTTATTACGTTATTTTCATAAACTGATTGCAGTTTCCAACTATGGAAAATATGTGATCATGAATTATGACTATTGATATCATCTTGATCCCCTTGAATGAAATCTGAGAAAATAATACTAAAAGAGAAGTGAAGAAAAAGAATAACAAATTACACTCAATTATCGGTTTAATAACAAATTACACTCAATTATCAGTTTACTTTTTTACAAGTAAATTTTTTTTAACCGTTAACTGACATTGACCTCCTTTACTTTACTGTTATTCAAACTTGACTAAAGTTAACGGTCATAATGGTATTTTAGTCCTTCCATTCTATTTTTAAAAATTTATTGAAAAATTAAAATCTTCACCCAACTTTATGTTCATCTTCGTTATCAAACATTAAACTTCCTCTTCATCACCTACACATCTTTTCCTAACCTCATTTTAACCACCTATAACTCGTTTTCATCACATATCAAAAGAGAAACATTTCAACAAAAAATTATTTTTTTAATAAAATTAAAAAATAAAAACAATGCACCTTTGATAGAGTGGCTCCTCCACGGGTGGTGGAGGATTTGTTCTCGCTCCTTCACCCGGAACGATATGCTCCGTGAAGGAGCAGACTAGATGGAGCGATCCAGATCGCTTAATTTGCTTTCTTTTTCTTATTTTATTTTTTAAAATTAAATGATGGAATCTCCTCCATCCATTTGATGACGGATGGAGAAGATTAGATCTCCTCCACCAATTTTCTATATTTTCTATTTTTTAAAATGTTAAGTGTTTTGGTTTTTTTAATAGTTAAATTCATTTAACTGTTAACTTTGATTAAGTTTAACTAATAGTAAGGTAGGTTAGTGTCGTTTTCTTTGTAAAGTTATTTCTATTTGTAAAAGGACAACTCTCAAAAATTTTAGTGTCATTTGTTAAAAATAAAAGAAGGAAAAATGGTATACAAGAGACAAAAGTTAAAAAAAAAAAAGAAAGAAAAAAGAAAGAAAAGAAACACTGTGAAATGTGATGTAGGTGAAAGGAAAGAGAAATAAAAATTAAGGAAATAAATTAAAAGAAAATGAAAGAAAGCAGAGAAAATTTGGTGTAATTTGCTAAAAAAAAAAAAAGACTAAAAGAGGAAAAAACCATATACAAGAGATAAAAGTAAAAGAAGAAGAAGAAAAAAAAAAAACACTGAAATGTGATGCTAGGTGAAATGAAAGATAAATAAAAGTTAAGGAAATTAATTTTTTTTTTTTAAAAAAGAAAGGACAGAAAATCTAAAAATTAAGGAAATATATTTTTTTAAAATTATATAAATTATATAAAGACGATGGAAATCTAGACGGGGAGCATGCTACCTCCACTATTTTTTATTTTTTTTAAATTATTTCCACCGTCTATCATTAAGATGGAAAGTGGAGATCTAACTTTTTTTTTTAATATTGCTTTTTCAAACTCTTTTTAATTTCCTTTTTAAATTATCTCTACCTTCCAGCTTTTACAAAGATCCAATTAATTTTTTTAAAATTTTTATAAATAAATCTCGACCGTCCATCTCAAAATAGACTGTGGACATCTAAAACCTTTTTCCTATCTTCTTTTTTGACCTTGTTTGTAATTGGATCAGGTTTGGATCAAACTATTATGCCCCGACTTGTCCCGTTTGACCCGATATTTATATAATTTTTTTAAATATTAAAAATATAAAAGGAAAAATAAAACTCTAATATCTTATCTCTTTACCTAATTCTTTATACTTAAATTTTATATGTTAATTAATTAATTTAATAACTTAAATTTTCTTTATTGCTATAGGTTTGTGTTTAAAATAAGGGCAAATTACAATAAAATACCATGACGTTTGACCATATTACAATAAAATCACACTTTTCTTTAAATTATAGCCAAATATCTCGGATAATTATCATTTGGCTCTCTAATGTATTTGAAAATATTACCTTTTGATTTATTTTTACTTTTTTAACTTAAATGATCCCTACCTTTTTCAAAATATATCAATTTAGTCCCTATAACTAAAATTTTGATGGTCAAACATGACATAAATTATAAATTAATCATTTTACACTTTTTTATTAAATTATTAAATTAGAATAACGCGTTTACCCTTTAATTTTTGAACAACTTTACCTATTTGTATAGTCCAATAAGAAATTGATATATGTTATAAAAATTTAATTTTTTTTAAAAATACTTAAAAAAGATTGAATAATAAAATACATAGGAAAAAATTAATAAAAATAAAAAATAAATATAAAAATTAGAAAAATATTATAAGTAACATCATTTATTAAAAATAAAATAAATTCAATACATATGTAAATTTAAAACCTAAACCCTAGAGTCCTGATATATATATATATATATATATATATATATATATATATATATATATATAAGGGAAACAAAACCTAAGCAATTACAAACAAAAAGAAAAAGGTGCGGCTAAGAGAGGAAAAAAATCTTTTTTTTCTTCCTTTTGCAGGTGCGGCCGATCATGTAAAGAAGACAAGGTGTTGTCTTCTCTTTTTGTCTACAATCTCCATCTCTATATCCATGATGTGCTCACACACGCATTGTAAGACAGCAAGTCATAGATCAGAAGACTTAGTGGTGAATCAGATCTCTAAAGAAAGAAAAAAATCAAGTAAATTGTAGTTTAAATTATAACACGCGTGTATACAAAAACAAGATCGGTTTTGAAAATAGTTTTCTAAAAAGGAAAAATTTTAAACCCTTATTTTATTTTTCACTGCGCGTTTTATGAAAACCCAAACCCATTATATTTTTCCTACAATTGATATCAGAGTCTGGTTTTTATTTTTGTATATACGCGAAAGAAAAACTACGTTTGATTCTTTTTTTCTTTTTTTATTTCGATTTGTATGACATATGTAGGCACAATCTAGGGTTTCTATAATTTTGTATATATAATTTTTTTTGTATATATAAACATGAATGGTCATTAAGTATATAGTGATATGGGTTTTAATTTTTTTTAATTGTTCTTGAAAAGCCAATTGTTTATGGCTGTTTTTATTTTATATGTATATATACTGTTTTGTTTGTATATTTTTTTGTATGGCACAAAAAAGATCGTGACTACGAAGGATACGGAGGAAAAAGAAAATAGCAGGGGCGACAGCCCCTACGACGCTACTGCGCAGGCAAGCGCACGCGCCTACACTGGCCGCTGTCGTTGCCTCTTTGGGGCTGTCCAAGCATTTTTTTCGCAATCCTATTTTGCTGCATATTTTTCAAAAAATATTGTCGAATATTATTCCAAAAAAATGGCTAAAGATCGGAGCAAAAATTGCAGCCAAAACGCTGCCTACGCCCGTGAAGCTCGGCTGCGCCGAAGGCTACACCCACCAAGTGTGCGTGCAACTAGTTGCTGCTGACCGCCGCATGTTTGCTTGCGTTAGGGTTGTTTTAGGCTGTGTTTGGACCTCGAATACGTGTTAGGGTAATGTGCCACCGGTTCCATTTTTGGGTTGTCTTTAGAAGAGCAAGAATGACAAAGTATTCTCAGAGATATATAATGTGTTGTCACGAGTGAATGTCAATTTGCCACTCCTGGAGATGATTCAGAAAATGCCAGCATATGCGAAGTTCTTCAAGGAACTCATTACAAAGAAGAGGCAGTATAGGCCTAGTGAAAAGGTGATAATCTCTAAGATGGTGAGTGCAGTCTTGCAGCAGAAACTTCCCCCCAAGCTGAAAGATCCAGGGAGCTTCAACATTGACATCATCATTGGGAATGCAAAGAAAAAGAGGGCAATGTTAGATCTTGGGGCTAGCATTAACCTGATGCCCGACTCGATTTACATGCAGTTGGGCCTACCTGAGCTGAAGCCCACTTCTATGTCCCTGCTGTTAGCCGATCGGTCAACACGGTACCCGAGGGGCATAGTTAAAGACATCCTTATCCAGGTGGACAAATTGATCATATCCACTGATTTTATGGTCCTGGATATAGATGGTGAGAGGACTACTGAGAAGGATCTTCTCATTTTGTTGGGAAGACCGTTCATGGCGACTGCACAGATGATAATCGATGTGTAGACCGGGAAATTATTCATGACAGTCTTGGGAGAGACCGCCGAGTTTCAGGTATTTGATGCTATGAAACAGACTTTACATTCTCTTAATTGTTTTTCTATAGATGTTTTAGGTATTCAGCTAGAGAAAGCGACGGAGGAGGAGCAGTACCTTAGCAGACCAGAGGTAGCGGATTCAAATAGAGGTTTGGGGGTAAAAACGAAAGCTAAATAGAAAAAGAAACCCAAACCGTATCTGAATAAACCGCCAGATCCAAAGCCCGAGTTTAATGATCTTAGAGGCTGTGAAAAGTTACAGATACAACTATTGGGTTATCTGAACTCGAGGAGAAGAGAGTTAAGCAGGCATCAGCAGATTCTAGGCCATGCAGCAAACGGTGTCTTGGATGTGCACTGAAGCTTAGCTCGAGTACAACGTCTTGCCCAGACGTTAAATAAAGCACTAGGAGGGAGGTAACCCTTTTGTTTCAGTTTATTTATGTTTTAGTTGTTATACATGTCAATTTCTTCGATTTTCGTTTTACCATAAAAGTGTCGTGCCTTGTATTGAAAATACAAAGTATGGGGGAGTAAAGGTTGGTTGAAGTTGATAGTTGTAGATATTAAGATTGTTTTTTTCTTTGTTTGTTTGTGTTCGTGTTTTGTTTTTCCTTTGAATCTAGGATTTTAAACATTGGGGACAATGTTTATCTTATGTTTGGGGGTGTTTTTGGTTTTTGTTTGTTTTTGTGTCTTGTTGGTTCGTTTTGTTTTCGTTGTTTTTGTTAGGATAGTAAACCATACACATGCAAAATGGATAATTGAGTATCATTGTAACACCCCCTGACCTGACCCGACTGGATCGACCCAGGTAGTACTACCGGGTTTTCAAAACTTTTCTTGACTCACTTTATAATTTGAAAATCATTGAAAACAAAATAAATTATATTTTAAAATCCCTTTCTATAGTGAGCCCATTCAAACTTGTTTTGAAAAAAAAAATTTACCAGAGTTTCCTCTGTTTTTCTGATTCTCCAAAAATCCTGTTTTATTAAAAACTCAAATATTATAATAACAAACACTTCAAAATCAAATTCTCGAACATGTGTGCACTCTTCCGTATAGTGCGACTTTCCCAAACATTTTCAATAAAACCATACATAATTTATATATTTACAAACATTATAAAACATAAATTATTATACAAATATTTACAAAACTCATGTATTCTCATTTTACAAACTTCTGTATATGCATGCTTAAGTAACTAATTTACAAACAAAGTTTAAATAGAACTACCCAAGTAGTGTGACTTTGAATCTTCTTCTGCAGCTCTCAACTCTTTATTTACTGGAACCTCTTCTACCTACGTGTGATAAAATCAACGTGCTAAGCATATCGCTTAGTGGGTGTACACTAATCGAATTTACAAATTTAACATAATCTCATTTATAACTTATATAAAACAAATACAAATCATAGTATATCAAATACACCTTTCCAAAACAAATCAAATAATCATATTAACGAAACGTATAATTAAATAAAACCTTTCTCATATAAAGTCAGTAATACTCTATCCAATAAGAACAATAAATAAACTGTTCAAATTTAATATCAACCGGAATCAATATATATTTTCATAAGTAAAATTTCAGATCAACTATATATTAAGATCCAATGATATTTAACTAATTTCAGTAAATCTTATAAAAGTATTCAAAATTCTTTTCTATAAACTTCATTCATTTCTTTTCAATCCTGGCCCTTTGGTATACTTAACATAATTTCATGACTGGAATATGGGTCGTTCGACTTCTCAGTGTCTGTCTGTCGAACATAACTCCCAACCCTAGGACCAGCACTTGGGGCCGTTCAATCCAAGGGTGGTACATATAACTCCCTACCCTAGGACCGGCACTTGGGGCCGTACAATCCAAGGGTGGTACATATAACAGCATCAAGATCAATATCGGTGCAGTACTGCTAAAATAACCCAGCTGGTATACCAACCTCATATATCCGTTTTCTATGTTCAAGTATCCTAAGGCCGTTTCCAATACACAAGATTCAAAATTTTCATATCAAGCTAATTCAGTCACTTTGAATCAACAATTTTAATTCACAAAGATCCATCAATTTCAACAATAGTAATATTTATAAAATAATATTCGTAAAACATATTCGAAAACATACGATATCACTAATCCATAATAGATTTTTCCAAATCAATAATAAATTCTCAATTCATTTAGTCAAAATATAGAAATTCAAATCAAATCATATAAAGAAATTCATAAAATTTAGACCAAAACATTTTATTTCTTTCGAATTCAACAATAAAATTTCCAAAACAATATTCGTAATTCAAACAATACTTTCAAACAATTTCTTTTAACATGACCGTTGTAAATCGAAAATTGAATTAAATCAGAATATTCAAATCAAGAACTATATAAACATATATCCATCAAAATAATTAAATAAGCTCAGATTCAAATCAAAAACACATAATAAAACTACAAAGGTTTCAAAAACGAGTGTACACCAACCTGGATACTGTTTTTACGCCATTTTTCTTTTGGGTTTTCTCCTCTTTCTCCTCTTTTTTCCTTTCTCTTTCTCCCTCCTCTTTTTCTTCTCTTCCTCCTTTATTCTTCCTTTCTTCTTCTTCCTTTTCTTTTCTTCTTCTTCTTCTCTTCTTCTTCTTCTCTTCTTTCTCTTTCCCTCTTTCTCTCTCTTCTTTCTCTCTTTTCTTTCTCCTCTTTTTCTTTCTTTCTTTCTTTCTTTTCCCCGGTCTCTCTCCTTCTCTTTTTCTCTCTTACTTCTTCGTGAAGCTTCTCACCGCCTCTTATTTTTTTTTTTATAAAATTTCGGTCATCGCGACCGCTCCTCTCGACCTGTGGTCACGTTGCTCACTGGAGTGATTTCACCGCCTTCATCGCGATCAGCCATCATAGTGTTTGGTCGCGATGTTGGTCGCGATACTCACTGCCCAAAAATCAGTATTTTCACCGCAAGCTGCTCATCGCGATCCTTGGTCGCGGTGAGTGGTCGCGGTACTCACTGCCAACATTTTTCTTCTCTTTCATGTATTCTTTCTGGACCGCTCCACCTAGTCTACCTGGAAACCTTAAAAATATACATATATTTAATTATATTTTTCACCCCTCAAATCATAAATTTCACATTCTCATACTCCATATTAATTAAACTACACTTTCATATTTATACGAAATTGAGGATGTTACAATCATTATGCAAATGCTTAGGTCATTTGATTTATACAAAATTGTTAACTAGGATGTTGCCATTAGAGTCTTTTGCGTCTAATCATATAGGTTTGACAACTGTGCATTGTAACATGTGAAATCTTCAGTTTAATGGCCCTGATTAATAATGAAGACTGCCCTAAGTGAGAATTTGAGCTTTAATTATAATTGTGCTGAGGGAATGTTCATTTCTACTTATAAATACTTTCTTGTGATTATTGCTATTAGATTGATATCTTTATGTTTGCATTGGATGTTAATGAACTGCCTTATAAAAATCTTGTATGCATGTGTTGATTGATCAATTGAGTAGAATTTGGAGATGTGATTCAGGTATTATGTGTGAACTCCAAAAAGCTTTATTTCCTTGTCCTTGGATTGTGTGCTCCTTAATCCACTCGTAGTCAAACACTTACACTTTAACTTTTTTTTTAGTATGACCTCAAATGTCCAAACCCCAAGACAAAAATGTAAAGGCCTTACCTTTAAAGCTTGAAAAGTAAAGAAAATAAAAGAGAGGAAGTGTTGATGTTGAGTGAGAAAAAGAGTGCTTATTAAAAAATGAAAAAGGTGTGGAATATGTGCAGAAAAATAGTAGCCAACGAGAAAAAGAAAATTTTGAAATCAATGAATAGTTGGCTAACTAAGAAAATGAGTGATGATGCACAAATAAAAATAAATAAATAAAGGTTGAAGAAGAGGTTAGAGGAGAAAGGTGTAGAAAAGATTAGGAATACAAGTTGAATAAACTTGGTATTCGTGTGAGAAGAAAACAAAATTGAATATATATATATATATATATATATATATATATATATATGAAGTCTCTCAATATGTTTCCAAATGAGTTGAATTCCAATTTCTTTTCTTTATGTAGCCAATCACCCTAAAGCCCCATTACAACCATGAAAAGACCTGTTGATCTCCTTAGGAAACTCAACTGTATTATTTGACTTGTGTTACATTGATATTTTCTGTTCTTAATGTTCAATTTCGTTCATGAGATCTGTTTGTGTAACCTGTGCGTTCATTCTAATTATTTGTATATACAACATATTTTGTACTTTTTTACTCATAAATTCCAGTCGTATGTAGTTGAAAGTGTGAAAACCTAGACTCGGAGTGTCATTGAGTGAAAACTGGTGAGATTAGAGTCGAGGCGAATTACATTACTAGTGTACTAATGAAGGAAGGTTTGACGGTTATAAATGTATTGGATGTCAGAGTCTTGTATGATATAGGGTGCATTAGTCTAATTGGCAATGTTTTGGTTTCTTATTTTGTATTGTCACATGCCTTTGTATTTGTGTATATGTTTGATTTGACATTTTGTCATATCTATGGTTAGCTTAGGACGTTTATGGGTATCATAGCTGGTAAACCCTCACAAGACTATAATTCGTCCACTAGGGCCACCTAGGGGTTTAAAGGCTTGTGGCATATGCTAAGTACCATCGTTTCATCCTACGAAAATGGATATAGTTTAGTGTTTGTTGAGTTTGTTAAGTTTTTGCTTTGTTTTCGTTTTGCTATGGTGTGTGCTGATTTGCTTGAGGACAGCAAAAGATAAGTTTGGGTGTATTTGATCGGTCGATATTTGTTATATATTTACACCCTTTGAATCTTATCTTTTGATTGTGTTTTCAAGTAAATTGGTAAGTTTAATGTGTGTTTTGAGCTCGTGCAGGATTTAGGTGACTTTTGGGGAAGAAACGCCAAAGTGAATGAAAAGTTGCATTTTTCACCAGAGAGTACCATGACCCAATCCCGCGACAGAGGGTCGCGCTACACCATCACGCTGAAGGAAGAATTTTGAGGCAGTGAGTACCGCAACCCAGTCACCGCGACTGTGGGTCGCGATACTCGATCGTGATGACTTCCTAGGTTTCATCCAGTGAGTACCACGACTTGGGCCACGTGACCCAGGGTCATGGCACTCGGTCGCGATGGCGTCGCGGCTGACCTAATTTTTGCAACCTATAAAAGGAAAACGAGATAATTAAATGGGGATCCGTCCTTGGCTCGCCCAAGCTGCACTCAAAGGTTGTCTAGGCCGATTTTCATCAACTAAACACCATTCCACACCATTTAGGAGTTAGTAACTTGGATTCAATCGACTGTTTATCAGAGGAGATGAAGATTCGAAGGCGACAAAGTTCCAGCTGGACCAAAGCGGAATTCCATCACCATAGAGCTTCGAGAATGGGTTATACCTTTTTTTTTTTTTTTTTTCTTTTGCTTGTTTAATCAATTGTATGAGTAGCTAAACTTCTAGTTAGGTGGTCCTTGGACCATGATTGGATTTAGGGTTTATTGACTATGTAAATCTTTTGTATTTATTTCAAGACAATTTTTCTTAGATAATTTAATCTATTGCAATTTTTATTCTCATTGTTTGCACTATAAAAGTGTGTTGCATGAATCTTGAATGATTGTAATAAGGATATTGTGGCTTAGTATGAGAAATCATTAGGTTACAATTCTGCATAATTTATTCTAAGATCAATGGTAGGTTAATTATGATATGAAAGTACTTAATTAATCTATAGACTAGAGTAGTATTGGGTTTCCAATTAATTTCACTCTAGGACGAATAGGTGATTTTAATTGGAATCACAACACCATTGCACGACCCATATAATATGGTGTGCCTTTACTAGTCATAGTCTAGTGTTGATAATAAGAGCATAAACTAGTCAATTAGCTTACCCTTATTCATGATTGGGACCATTTGACCATTTAGCGTTTCCTTCCACTTGGCCTAGTTTCCTATTTTATTTTCAGTTTTGTTTTTTGACTTTGCAATCCAAAACATCAACCTATTTGATTTACTTTTCTGTTTTAGTTTATATCTCTAGTTTTAAGTCTTAGTTCTATCACTTCCTTGTGGACTCGACCCCGTACTTACGAAAAATTTATTACTTCGACACATCCTACTTGGGATTTATCTCATGCGTTGTGAGTATCCCAGAAGTGTGAAAAACGGAGAAAAGAGAAGCAGCGGGCAACAGGCACACACTAGAGGTGTAGCTGTTCGCCTCAGATGTGCATGCCATGGCAACAAGCTCACGTTAGAGGCGTGACTGGGTGCCCAAGGCGTGGACACCTGGTGCCATGCTCGGATTTTGCCTCTCATTAAGGGAAAATTTATATTTTCTCTCCTACCTTTTGTTTTATTCTTCCATGTGCACTTCTCTTTCTATTTAAAGGGATCCTAACCCTAATTTGCTCTTACTTTCCATACTTTTCTAAGAGCCACACTTTCAAAAGCCACAATTCTCTCTTAAAAGTCATTCTCCCTTTACACTTTGAATCTTTGAATCTCTTTGATTTTTTTATTGTTTGTGTGATATTGATATTGGATATTGCTTCTACATCTACAAAAGGCAACCACTAGTGTGTGATTTAGCATTGAAGATGTCTAGTAAGGCAAAACAAGTAGCTTCCAAGGGAAAGAAAGCTACAAGAGGTGAATCTACCCAACTACCTAAGTTCATCAACCAAGAATGTGACGAAAGGTATGAATATAACCTCTCTAGAACTTTGATTTTTGATAAAGGAGTTGGTTTTAGGACTATTAGAATCAATGATGATGTTTATTATTTTATGCTAGAGAGGTTTGGAGAAGATTGTTGAGAAACCCCATGATGTTTGTGAAAACATAGTGAGAGAATTTTATGCAAACTTGGATAGTGATGAATTTGGAAAAACCTAGGAGTGCTAGTTAGAGGGACTAGAGTTATAATGAGTGGTGAATCAACCAACTCATTCTATGGTTTATCTCAAAAAGATTGTTGTCTAGAATCTATCCGAGTTACTAAGCAAGATGTTGCACTTACTTTGACTAGGGGTAAGTATAAATGGGGGTGAAGGCACTAGTTTTATTTCTCATGCCAAGTGTACTCCATTTCCGCTTTTTGAACAAATTTGAATGTTCAAATATTCACCCAGTGTCCAACATTTCTGAAGTAAATTTTACCACCGGAAAATTGCTTTATGTTATAACCTTTAACATTAGAAACTACATCTTTCGACTCATTGATAAATGTGCTAATAAGAGCAAGTCCAAATTGAAATTCTCGGGCTTGATTTCTAAACTATGTTTAGAAGCAGGTATTAGGTTGAGGAGATCCGATATAGTTGTAGGGAATAATCAAATGTTTGACAATAATTTCTTTAAGCTTCATTATCTTTCTAAGGAAGATTTAAATAGGAATACTCCACAAACTTCTGAAGCCACTCAAGTTGAGAGTGAGATACCTCCCTGGGCGACACAACTAATGTGTATGTTCAAGGATGGAAATGAAGCCATCTTGACAAGACTCGATGCACACAATGAAAGGTAGCGTAGCATAAAGATGTATATGAGTGGATCTACCTCACATGCACTTACTGGTGGCGTGTTTTCCTCCTCTGATGGACGTAATGACAACGTTAATGGTGATAACGTTGGAAGAGATGAGTAACGATCCGAATTTTTGATATTTGATAATGCCTTTACATGCTTTTTGTACTTTTATTTTTGATTTCATGAACTTTGTTTCAATTTTCGTGAATTTATCTATAATATATAACCTTGTATTTTGATCTTCGTATTATCAATTATCTCTTGTTTGTTGCAAATAAGAGTAAATTGATTCTCATTCAAGGTTGTATGGATCCATTTTATTTTTATTGTTCCATTTTTTTTTTGTCCCTCTCATGTTTGTTTGTGCAAGTATCTTTAAATTCGCATTGACGATTAAAATAATTGAGTATTTATTGGTCTTTGTCTATCCCATAACAAAAAGGAGAAGTAATTTGGATATTAATTTTATTCAATTATTTCTTCTAATCTCTATTTTTAAGTTGCTATTATAACAGTTAGCATACTTAGGGGGGAGATCTTATTGAGGGGGAGATATTGTAATCATATTTGATTCGATTTGCTTAATTGATGATTGTGCATATTATCTTTAAATCAACAAATTGATTATTGTGGTAATTGGTATTAATAATTGAGTTATTTCAAATTGATATCATTATCGTTTCGCTCACCCATATTCCTGGGAAGAACATAGTTTTGTTTTTTTAATTCATGTACAAAGTGAAGACTTCTGAAGGCATTAAAGAATGTTAGATTAGGTCTCTCTATGTAATTTTGAGTGTTACGAGTGAATGTAAAAACAATCATTTGATTGTTTGGTGAGTATAGTGTTTTGTCGCGGATTAGCCAAAGGGGAAGATTGTAAAGTCATTATTTTGTTAGCTGTGATTCCATGAGCAAACATATTTTTATATAATTCTTAATTAGCTTTATTAGAGCATGAATTGATCGTAATGAAGATTCGAAGAAATCATGCAAAGACGGAAAGCTTCTGAGAAGTCTCAAGAACGTGCTTGAAGGTAAGTTTCGAAGAAATAATACCCTTTAATTATCGAGATCGGATAAGATTTACACACACACACTTATAACATGTTCATGTATTTGCATTTGAGTGCTAACATGTTGGTTTTAATATTTTATAAGTGTTTGAGTCTTATTGATTTTGTTTTGTCTAGTTTGGGATTTAATTTCATATATTTTGTATTTCTGAAAAACTTACCTTTGAATGCTTGAACGAACATAACTTTTTATCTAGACATCCAATTGGTGTTTTAATTTTTGTGGAATGAAACTAGACATCCATATCTTTCCAATGATATAAAGAACAAAAAAAATCTAAGGCCTTTCGATTAGAGTTCGCTTGGTTCAAAGTGGAGTCAAGTGCAGTTGGAAAAGCTGGAACATGGGAAATAAGGCAGCAAATCTGCGCTCCAAGGGTGGCCACACGCCTTTGGCGTGCGTGCTAGGCAGCATCATCACACTACATGCATGGCCACATGCCTAAGGCATGCGCAGACTGTCTTGACCGAACCCTAAATGGGTTAGGGTTGTGTCTTGTGTTTTTTTAGTCCCCTAAAGTCTTTCAAACACGCGTTTAATGTTTCCTTGTCCATCAATGATGTTTTTATGGTATTTGAAAGTAAGAGAATCATCTAATAAATAAATCTTTTATTTTTAGGATTGATAATCTCTTTTTTAATAGGAAAGTATTAAGTAGATTCCTTATTGAATTAGAAAGCCCAATTGATCTTTATTTCCTACTAGAATTGGAATTAGGGTTTCTAGTGTTTATTATAAATAGTGAGCTTATTGTTTTGATTTGCTTAAGCTAGGTATGTCTCTTATATAGGCTTCATTATACTCTCTTTTATTCTTCATTGAATTTATCTTATTCCTTTCACATGTCTTTATTTTTTTTAATGCTTCGTTGTTTCATGTTATTGTGAGAAGAGAGAGTTTTTATATAGACTATTATTCTTTGCATTGAGCGTAATTGTATAGTTTATTCATAATATGTTTTGATCAAACATATTATTTGATTGTTCATATTTTATTGACTTGATGCGGATTTTATGCTACTTGCAATTATACGAGATAGACATAAGTAATAAAGAGTGAGTTAAAGTACTGTTCCCACGTGGACAAAAACTATCAATTACCAAAATTAGCTTAACCTAATTCTGTTTAGACTAACAATGATTTTAAACTTGCAAATTAACCTAAAACAATAAATATAAGGTTTTGAATCAATGAATTCAAATGAATTGAAGAGTTAGGATATCTGATTTCACTTGGTTATCATTATCAAACACTCATGAGTTACTATCTAGATTTTATTACCGATGGTTGAATGCGTGTTTAAACTAGATTAATCTCTCTATTTTAGCGTCCAAAGCAAAACCTATAGAGATCAATCGATTTTAAAATTATCACGGAAAGTGTATAGGAGTATAAACAATAAAACCCTCTCAAAATAAAATGAAAACAGCTAAAAAACTCACAAGGGTAGTCTCCACTATTAATCACGGCAATTCAAACATATTGTCTCTCCACTATAATATCAAAAACATGGCTAATTAAATACCGAACGATGTAAAATTCTATAAGACCCTACTTTAATAAAAAAAAAATTGTTGACATTGCCTACAAAACGGTCTCATAATAACATGTATAAGCATCATATCTCAACAAATTCAACTAACAACGCACCAAATTTCGAATTCCTACCCCCAAACCTAAATCTAACATTGTCCTCAATGTTAGTCAAATAAAAATAATAAATAAATGAAACATAAATAAAATTTTACCATGTTATCTCTTGCTTTCGCCCACCTGTCCTATAATTGATATCTTCTCATCAACCTATCATACTATCCTAACCAAGTGACAAGAAGAGAAAATAACTCTCGCAGCCATACATACCTTAACTGAGAAGGTAGCTTTTTAGGGCCCAAGTGTAAGGGTTGCTCAAAGGGTGGAGGCGGTTTGGGCTTTCCTTCTCTAAGCTCTTCAAAATAAAATGTCTTGGACGAGGGTGGAAGTGAAGAATCTAACCAAAGTGCATCATCTGCTAACTTATGGTTATCATTGTCCTTAATGGCATGGACAATAAATGAATCAAGTGGCTCTTGAGAGGTGGCTGCCTCATCTTCATGTGACAAGCTCTTGCTCATTTCCATCTTTAGTTGATCAATCCTCATCGGATGTTCAACTAGCTTCTTGATTTCCAAGGCAATCTCCTTGCATTGCTCCATCGGATATGTCTCTATGTTGCTTGGTAATGCTTCTTGTGCTTCCCTTAGATCTCTTTTGCTAATTGGTTGATTCGAACCTCCAAGTTTTGGATGGCAACTTGAGATTGTTGTACTGCTTGGCTAACTTGCTTCAAAGAACTTTCTTGCACATCCATCTGTATGTCCATCTTCGACATTAGCGCATCTTGCTTCGACATGCATGCAGAGATCAAGTCTTCGACAGAGGACTTCTTTTTTTGTTGATTGCTCCATGAAAATTCAGCATGGTTACTCCACCGTGAATTATCTGTGCTTGGGTAGGAGTTGTTCTGTTGGTAGTTATAATTTTGCACATATTGCATTTGTTCATAATTGTTATCAACAACCGAATTGTCCACCTGAAAATCGATGCTCACATGCGACCTCCTACACAAGAAACAACCTAATGATGTTCCAGCTGAACTTCCAGGTATTGCCCTCTCATATGACCATTAATAGTCATTAGTTTTCAATAGGATCGTACGCCTCATACCACGAGTACATTACCTATAAAAAAAATAATAATAATAAATTAATTAAATTAAATTAAAAAAATACACAAATATACAAAAAAAAATTTCCAAAGTAGTAAAAGGCTAAATCGATACTGATATAAACGTTCAATTGTCTCGACAACGGCGCCAAAAGTTTGATGCAAATTTTATACTACTCGTAATTATACGAGATCGACATAAGTAATAAAGAGTGAGTTAGAGTATTGTTCCCACGAGGATAAAAACTATCAATTACCAAAATTAATTTAACCTAATTCTATTTGGACTAACAATGATTTTAAACTTGCAAATTAACCTAAAACAATAAAGATAAGGTTTTGAATTCAAAGGAATTGAACAGTTAGGATATCCGATTTTACTTGGTTATTATTATCAAACACTCATGAGTTACTGTCTAGATTTTATTACCGATGGTTGAATGCGTGTTTAAACTAGATTAACCGATAATCTCTCTTGAGTGTTACCGGAATTATTGCCACACACCAATACCCTATCTCTGATGATTATTGACTGTGCGAGAACACATTAAGATTAAATAAACACAAAACAATCAACACAAACCAATTTACTATATCTCTATATAAACTGGTATGTGATAAACAATATTACAAACACGTGGCGGGCCTCTCCTCTCGGTTCATAATACAACCACCTATGATGATTCTAAGTGATGGCCAAGCACATTAGAAAATAATAAACACAATAATATCTATTCAATACATCAATAACAAATCTAAATAGAAAAATTCAATTGTATTCAATTAATAAAAAATCAAAATCCATCATCAATTCTAACTATAGAAAATTAGTTCATGCTTAAATATAAAAACAAAACAATAATATTCTCAATTCCTAACATGACTTATTAAAATGGAAAAGTAAAGGAGAAGAAATCTTAGAAAATTTCGTTGATTCCCAATCGATTGCTTTCCGAGGTGATGCGGAATTGATGACGAAAGTGATGCAATACTATACGGATATGACTGTTTCTTGTTCCTCAAAACCCAAGAATTTTTTAACTCTTTTCTTGTTGGATGAGTCCCTATTTATATCTTTCCCCTAAAAAGAGTTTGAGAAGGAAAGGACTTAAAAAGGTGCAAAAACACGACCTAAAAACGCTACCCCAGGTCACATGTTGTAGGTTGCGCCACTTGATGGAGAATTCCTCATTCAAATAATGCTACACAAAAAGTGCTACCTGAGGTAGCGTTTCTTGGTAGCATTTTTGACACTTTTTAAACCAGTAGCATATGCTACCCAAAAATGCAACCCAAAGTAGCATATCTTGGTAGCATTTTTGGCAATTTTGGACCAGTAGCATATGCTACTCACAAACGCTACCTAAGGTAGCATCTCTTGCTAGCATTTTGTCCTTAACTTGTTCTTCAACTCGATTTCGCGGTCTATTGATCCGAAACCATCCAAAACATCATTGATCATTGAATATCACATGCACTAAAAAAACACATCAAAACATCCAACTTTCCTCAAGAATCGAGCAAAAACGATAAATAATGAGGTCGTAAAATCATACATAATATGATATTATTACCTTCCCGATCAGCTTTGGAGATCTAGCGAGAAGTTGGTTCAGACAGCTACCCCCACACAGCATTGACAACTTCAACCAGTTCAGCCAGCATGGGAAGCGTGCAAAGGAAAAAGTCCTTATCTCACATTTCTTCCGTGAAACGGGGCAAATGAGAGTCAATCCAGAACTACCTCTCGTATTTTAACAAGGAAGCAGTTCAAGTGGAAGATTTCAATGATGCGGCCGCCATCAATGTGTTCACAAACGACCTACAAAGTGGAGCTTTTACCTTCCAGTTAAGAAAGCAGCGATCCAAGTCCTATTCGGAGATGATGGAAGTAGTCGTCAATTATGTACGCGATAAAGGAAGAAGAGATAGCGCAGGAAGGAAACTTCATACACGGGTCACGCCTAAACGAGTTGGACCACTAAAAAGGTATGCGTAACAAAGGAGATAATAACGGGTCCCGAGGGAGAGGCTCTCGCGATGATCGCCGAGAAAGTTATAACCTATTGAAGGAAAGTCGGCGAAATGAAAATCGATTTGACCAATTCATATCTTTAACAAGAGGACGCACGGAGATACTATCAATTGCCCAGGACAAAGGAATTGTAACATGGCCGGGGAGAATGACATCGACGCCCTAGAAGCGCGACAAGGATAAGTACTGTCATTTCCACCGTGACTATGGCCACGACACATCAAAGTGCTACCTGTTAAAGAACCATGTAGAGAACCTAATCAGGGACGAACATTAGAAGGAATTTGTTTAAAAGAAGGATGACGGTGGGCGTCCTCCTCAAACTGGAGCACTGTCCGAGAAAAGAACAGATCCCCCAAGAGAACCAGCAAAATCAACTTGCCCACGAAGTCCTAAAAGATCTGATAGATGGTCGAAAATTTCAAAGGCCAGCCCCATCAACACTATTCATAGAGAGCCAGGATCCGGCACCAGCAATAGGGAGAGAAAAGTAGAAATCTGAGAACTGTCCGACCAGAAGTAGTTCTCGGACATAAATTTGATTCACCGCGGAAAGAAGGCTAGGACCCCATAACTTTTACAGCAGAATATGGAATGGGAATTGACGTTAAGCTAAACGAAGCCCACAGAGACATACGACGTATAATGATTGATAAAGGAAGCTTCGCCGACGTCTTACACATATCAGTGTTTATTCATTTGGGTTTTCAACCTAAGGATTTAGAACAGCTCAACACCCATCTTCGAGCATTTAGCGATTTAGAAATAAAGCCGTGGGGGACAGTAATACTCCTTATGAGCATTGGGATCAAGCCATGCAGAAAACTAGTGTTGGTGGAATTTGTAATAGTAGATGTACCTCGTTGGCCTTACAACGCCCTATTGGGGAGGCCTTTTCTTAACAAGATCAGAGAAGTTACAGCCACATATTGCCTCAGAGTAAGGTTTCCTATAGAGAACGAAGTTGGAGAGATAAAGGGTTGTCAGGAAACAGCTCGGTAGACCAATTCACCCGCTTTCAAAGACAAGAGAGTTGCGGAATCTGATCGTTTGGAAGGAAAAGAATAAAGGAACGTTCCTCAATAGAGGAAAGTGAAGGAACATACAAACATCATCGAAACAAACTAGCTATTGAAAAAATCAGACCGGGATAAGAGTACTCTCGGCGTATTGGGTTTTTTGTGTTTCGGTAAAAGGAAGGTTAGACAATTTCGAAGGGCGGAATGTAATTCTAATCTCTTTATAAACAATGAAAAGTTTATTCAGTGAGAAACGACCACGCCCTTAGAGATAAATTGGGTTAGAGATCAGTTCTTAAATTGTCTCTTCAAAACCTGGTAGCGGCCACGCCCTCAGAATTAAATCGGGTGGGAGACTAGTTCTTAAACTATCTCTTAAAAACCTGGTGCTGACCACGCCCTCAGAATTAAATCGAGTTGGAGGCCAGTTCTTAAACTATCTCTTAAAAACTTAATGGCAACCACGCCCTCGGAATTAAATTAGGTTGGAGACCAGTTCTTAAATTGTCTCTTAAAAACCTGGTAGAGACCACGCCTCAGAATTAAATCGCGTTGGAGACCAGTTCTTAAACTGTCTCTTAAAAACCTGGTGGTGAACATGCCATCAGAATTAACTCGGGTTGGAGACAAGTTCTTAAGCTATCTCTTAAAAACTTGATGGCAACCACGCCCTCGTAATTAAATTGGGTTGGAGACCTGTTCTTAAACTGCCTCTTAAAACCTGATACCAACCACACATTCGAGGTAAATCGGAGCCAAGATGCATTCTCAACAATATCTCTGATGTTAATATTTAGGTCAAGTTTAAAATAAATTTCTAAAAACTCAAAAGCTGACAACTAATATTCCAATTCAAATCCTACCTCAACAATCATTGTGACTCGAGGGTAGAAATGAACATGAATTTCATTACAATTTTAAAACTACACTTGAATAATCTACTACTTTGCAAACAAAGGGCGACTTTCATCAGTTTCTAAACATCGAAGTTTCAATTGAAAATACAAAATAGTGATGTTCATTTTTATGCACTTGTTGAAATTATTATAAATGACAGAATCTGTCATTTAAAGAATGATTATGAAAATATAATAAAAGGCCACACATGAAAGTGCATGGCAAACCAAATGTTATAATTACAAATCCAATATCATTTAATATATATATAGCAACATCTCAGTCAAAGCACTGGAAGGTTTAAATCCTTTGAAACATCTTTAACTGCCGAGCGAGAGCTTTGGCCTACTTTTCTCCTAGACAAGGGGACACTTTTTCCTTTCTTCATAAGAGTGTTGATGGTAGATTTATCCTTATTGTCAATATCTTCATCATTAGAGGTCAGATCAACCTCTCTCTCTTCTTTACTATCATCATCTGACAAAAATGGAGTATAATCAAAGTTAGGGATGGGTCCTTCGTCCGAGCACGCTCCCATGATTAGAGTTCCCCCCTTCCCAGCTCCGAAGGAAGTAGGCTTCCCATCTTTTGGAGGGGCTTCTGTATGCATGTCCAAGAAAGAAAGCTTCATCATCTGACAATGAGATTGCCATAGTTTCCTCACCTTCGCCAAGGTCTTCTTCCCATCATTCTCATTTTCGAGAATGGATCTGTTAAGTTTCTCCAAAAGCTCTTGAGCCACGTCATCTTTGAAGAAAGTGCGACTTTCTCTCATGCCATTCACATACTCCTGATACGTGAAACTATCAAAAGCTAGAGATTTCTTATATCGATCTACGGCTCGAATTTTCGTTTCCATTATGGCCCCCTCTATAGACTTCATAAGCTTCAATTTTCTCCAATAATTCTTGCCTCTGTACCTCTACCAAGTCCAAGTGACGCTTAAGTTCACTTTAACCCTTAACGGAGTCATAAAGCCGTTTGGTCAAAGACGATATGGCTTCATCCTTCTTGACAGATATAGCAACCTTCTTAGCCTTTAAAGCTACCACGTGCTTACGGAGAGCATCCCTCTCCTTAATTGCAGCATCCTTCTCATGGATGGCCGCTTCTCTTTCTTTGGCAGCAGCATCTATGTTCGCTAAGAACTACATAAAGAAAATGATTAGAACAATGTTAAAAAATTATATTGAGAAAAGTACCACTTAGACATGAAATACACATTCACTGCAATGGAGAAGTCCAGGTAAGAACAGATTTAATATCCCAATGATCTTGAGAGAAAACCCCCAGCACCCATGCGATCCTTCAAAGTAACCTCCCTTGAAACTACGCTCTGTAGAATGATATCAGTGGTTAAAGGGACGAGTGGATGAGTATCCCCAATGTTAGGATCATGCCTTCTATTAGGGGATGGGGGTGGAACAGCTGAACTTGAGAAGGGAACTTATCCGACACAGTAGTCCCACTGGTACCAACACCTGCAAGACCTTCCTCTTCTTGACTTGACCCTCATTAGGCTCCATCACCTATAAAACCCCTCAAAACCCTTATCCGATGAGCTTTTACCCTACTCAACAATTGAGGAGGAACTGCAAATTCATTTGCAGAACCTTGAAAAGAAGCAAAAAAAATCTGGGGGATTCGTCGCTTGAGCAGTCTTCTTCAAGGAACGTTGAACCCTTGTAGGCACGTCTTCTGTAAAGACAAGAACAGCTTTTCTCTTCTTCCTAACCACTGTAGCATTAGAAGGCACGCCACTCTATTTCTTTTTTATGGGAGGATGAGCAGTTACTATCTCCACTTCATGCTTTGTTCCACTCAGACCAGCGGCTGAGACCCTTGAGCTCGCCCCCACTTTAACAGCAACGGCAGTGATCTTCTCAATGAACTGCCTCTTAGTCTTAGAGCCACCAGAAGAATTCCTCGGCTTGTGCCCCAACAACATAAAACATTTTGGGGATGTTTTAAGTATCTCTTTCTCTGTTTGGTGAGATCTACCCCTCCATCAACACATTTCTTAGCTTTCATCTGCGAGGTTGTGCATTTTCCAGCTACATATAGGATCGTTCTCTTAAATTGAAAGTTAATCAGTCACAGTTTAGAAGGGAATATACAACGATAAGTATGAATAACAGGAAATAAACTGCAGGAGAAAACTTACTGTAGGGACGACTAGCGAGATAAGCATTCGAGGAAGTGCTAAAAGCATCAAATGCACCCCCTACCAGCATCTGATCACAGTACATATGAGAAACAGCCCGATCATCTACCAAGGTGGTAACTGTTCGGCTTACTCTCTCAACTTCTTCTCAAGTCAAAGAAGGTTTCTCATTTCATAAAACCGCCATAGATGACATACTAGTAAAGATATGTCCGCGACGAATTTGAAAGAATTAAGGAAAAAACACTCACCAGGTTTCATGCAGTGACGAGGGACAAATGTTGCTAGAAGATTTCAGTTTGGGTCATCCCCAACAACACAACACCAGTCACCTTCAGTAAAAAATCAGGCCCCTTTCTAATACTTATTGAAGGTAGGGAGACCTCATATTAACCCTCGCTTTAGGGGATCAGCCGACGTATGTATCTCCCATTTTACCTTCTCGTCGTCCACTCTAGTGGGTAACCAGTGGGTTGTGTGATAAGCCGAGAGATAGAAGCACCTAGGCTCATTGGGGGATGGTTTTAGACCGTAACAGCTTTTAATTTCGTTTGGAGAAGGGGATGGAAAACCTAGAGACCTCCAAAGCGAATAGAGTGCCAGTAATGCTCGATACTCATTGGGTGCAAGCTAAGCAGGAGCCAAGCACACCTCGCTAAGAAAGCGAGCGATAAAAGGTTGAAGTGGCAAGGTCACACCGTAACTCAGCATCATCCCATACATTGCGACTACCCCTTCAGATGGATTCCACGCCACGGCCAGATAAGCAGGAACGAGTCTCGAAATAAGAAGTGTACAGAGCAAGTCACCAACGCTCACCACACTTGGCTTGCGATATAGAAAACTAGGTTTTGAAGAAGAATATTTTGCCATTCTGCTTGTGTGATCTTCACTATCAAAGTTCAGAATTGATTGCTCGGGCGAATGAGAAGAACCCTTAACCATAGCCACATGAATGGTTTTAGAAGACGAAGAAGATGTTGAGGAATCATTTGAACTCAAGTCAATAACCTGCGCATAAGAGTAATCGATGTTAAGAGGAATTGGTTCGTTAGAGTCTCACTTCACAAAGGCCGAAAATCCCACTCATTCAAATTCTTCCATTTTACGCCTAAAGTGCGATGATTGAGCGTTATCCATTTTCGAAGTAGAACAGAAACAGGAATAGAAAGAACTTACCAAGTAAGTAGAGAAGAAAACTCAAGTCGAGGATTACGAGAGCCAAGAAATCTTTGCCACTGGTTTCTAAGTCAAAAAGTTCATTGGGTCCAAAGAAAGTAGATTTTCGCAAAAGAGACAAAATGTTTCCTCATCATAAGAGTTTGTTATTAAAGGCGTGGCATTGGAGAGTTCTTAACCATCAATTTTCAAATAAACCAATAGATTAGTATATTCATCGGAGAACGAACTCATCATTGCCATGTTTCCCGCCTCGAAAACGTGTGAACTGGAACCAACAATAAGCACTCGTCAGAAAAAAGCCAAGGTAACTACCGCCATTTGAAACGCCTCTCTTTCTTTTTAAATTTAAACAGTTGGATCTTCAAACGAAACGGTTTGTCGTATTATAAACCCATTCCAAAAGCCCAATGAAACGGTTTGGGTCCAAGATATCCAATAAGTTAACAATATGTTTTCGTCAAGACAGAAGCAGATTTCGATAACAATAAAGAAAGCAAGAACTTTGAACACCTAACCGACGTACTTCTTGGATAAGGCGTATCAGGGAAGCTTCACACCACCTACCACCATTAATGCCTCTGCAATTTGCTGCTGTCTGTCAAGTACATCACCTGCAATGGCTACTAGAGCGTTATTCTACTTAAGGTCATGCGTATTAAATGCAGCTGGCAGCATTTAAATGCTCATGCATTTAATGCTCCTGCATTTAATGTTTAGCAGGCTGGTGCTGTAACATCCCTAATTTCGAATATATATGAAAAGTATGATTGAATTCATTGTGAATATGTGAATATGATTTTTATGATTTGAGGGGTGGAAATTATAATTAAATGTATGTATATTTTTAGGTTTCATAATGGACCAATTTGAACGGTCGAAAATAATGCACAAAGAAAAGGGTGAAAATCTGGACAGTAGGCATCGCGACCACTCATCGCGACCAGGGATCGCGATGAGCAGCTCGCGATGAAAAAGATTATTTGGGGCAGTGAGTATCGCGACCAGTCATCGCGACCACAGATAGCGATGATCAGCTCGCGATGAAAGTGGCACATTTCGACTAGTGAGCATCACGACCGAAGCAACGCGACCACCGCTCGCGATACCGGTCGCGATGGCTCAAAAATTTAAAAAATATATATATAGCACTGCATGATGAAGCGGTGAAGCTTCATCAACTAAATGTGAAGCAAAATAACACAGAAACAGAATCATCTCCAAACTAGAACGAGAGAGAGAGAGAGAAGAGAGGAGAGGAGAGAGAAAGAAGAAAAAGAAGAAGAAAAAGAAGGAGAAAAGAAGAAGAAGAAGAAGGAAAGGAGAAGGAGGAAGCTTTCAGGTTTGGTGTACACGTATTTTTCGAATTTTCAGTTTTCCAGAAGTTTTCGAAATTGTCCAATTTTAGAGTTTCTGAGTTATTTGAATTATATGGATTATAGATTATAGTTTAGATTTGCTATATACGAGTTTTGAAATTTTTCCAGTTTTTCAGAAATTTTTGGAATATTTCAGATTGATTGAAATTGATTATATTTGCGTTATTTGAATTATATTCAATATATACGAGTTTTTGAATTTTTTCAGTTTTCCAGAAATTTTCGAAATTCTCGAAGTTTATCGTTTTGAATTATTTGAATTTTATTGAGTAGAATGGATAGTTTGAAACTGATTTCGGAATGATTTGAATACGATTTGATTCTAATAGTGTTATGAAAATATATTGTTAAGGAAATATATTGTTGAAAGTGACTTAAATTGTATTATATTGTGAAATGTATCGGAAAATGATTTTGGGGCAATTTGATTCGAAATGGAATTATGAAATACGTTTGAGTATATTTTGGATTGATTTGATATGATTATTGATTTACATTCGTATATTTTTGTTATATTATTTGATGAATTTTGTATTTCGGAAATATAAATATATCGATATGTATTGAACTTGACTACGTTGAAAATTGAATTCGATGATTCGGAAAGAAATGAGATATGTTGACATTGGTTTTGAGAAAACATTTTGGCTCTGATGTGTATAAACATAGATATGGATATAGGAGGTTGACATGTCAATTGGGTTTCTGTCTGAACAGTACTGTGCCGATATATTCTGTTTGTACCACCCTTCTTAGGGTTCTGTCATGGGACATTCACAGCGGGTAAGTCCGTTAGTGTTCCATTCTGATCTGATGTTCGGCTGCTCGCCCGTTTGTGTCCTGTGCCGAACAACCCGTAATCCAGTCCGATAACTTATGTTTTGTATGTCATGAGCCAATCTGAAAACTGATTTGTTATATGAAAACGTTTGAGAAATTATGACAAATCTGTCTGTTGATTGATTTTGAATATGTGATTTGATATGAGCCCCATATATGATTTACGTATATGTGATTTATATTTTGATTAAGAATAGATATACATATTTGACAGAGTAAATTTGTCTATACAATTTTGTGTACGTCCACTAAGCAATATGCTTAGCGTGTTGAGTTTTCTCGCACGCAGGAAACAGAGGCTCCAAAGGCGATAAAGATAAATAAGAGTAGAGACTGCAGAACCAGAGTCCGGAATCACATCTTTCCTGCATCTATTTTGGTAGATTGTTTGTAATAAGTCTATATATAGTTTGATACCACATGCATATACAGAAACTGTTGTAAATATTTAAGGAGCTTCCGCTATGTAAATATTTTATTATATGTTTATATTATTTAAATATTTATAAATGATATTATGATAATTGATTGGTAAGTCGCACTATATTTGGAAGGGTGCGCAAAATTGATTTGAGAATTTAAAAGTTGATATTTATGAATTTTAATTGTAAACAGGTTTTGGAAAGTAAAAAAAAAAACAGAGGAAACTCTGGCAAGATTTTTAGAAATTTATTTAGACTATTTTCAAATGTTTTTAATATAGTATTTCAATTATGGTTTATAAAAGTTAGATTTTAGTATATAGTAGCGCTCCTTGATTCGGTCCGAGCAGATTTGGGTCAGGGGGTGTTACAGGTGCAGTAGCATTAATGGCGATACAATCAAAATCATGATTAAAAATAAGAAATAAGAGACTAACCATTGAAGCTCAGGACTGACCATACTCTAACAGCAATGATACGAGAAGAATAAACGATCCCCTATAAATAGCTCCGAAAAAGAAGGGTAAAGGGTTTTTTTTTTTCTTTTTCTCTTGAATATAAAAAAGATCCTAATATCTCTATTATCTTGATTACCAAAGATACTTTTTTACAAAAACTGACTTGATCGTCGGAATTTAATTGTCGACACAAGCTCGGCACTCCTTAATGATTTTTCTCTGATCGCAAGTTCCATTGTCCAACGACTTTTTCCACAAGTTCTCATCATAGCCGAGCACCTCAACATATCAGCCGACCACCCTATTGCCTCATGTAGTGTGTTTAACTACTTTTGACTCAGTGATCCAATTTTCACTATCAACACAACTCATACCTTTTTGGTCTTTTGGCTAAGATCAAGTGTAGTATATGTTCTTATCAGTTTAATAGCTAATACATGGATCCATTGGTCCACATGATATTAAATTAACATTAACTTTTAATTTTTTTTTTAGAATATTTTAATTTTTCAATTAGTTTGTTTAAAAAAAAAAATTTTGGAATATTGTCAAAAAAAAAATTTGGAACCAGAACTGGAACCTGCGTGGAACCGGTACACCAAGGTTTCGGTTCAAGTTCCCCCTCCTAGGGGAATTCGAACCAACAGTTCTGAAACCGTGGCCATGCCTACTTCTCAAGAACCGTCCAACAGTTAATAATAAGTTTTAATTATTTTGTTGGATTCAATAGAGAAGAAGGATACAAAAAAGAGAGAAGAAAATAGGTTTGATATGTGAAGAAAGAGAAAAAAATTTGATTCTAAGTTTAAACTCGGTTTAAGTGTCGATGGGTTTTATGTAATTTATGATGAACTTTTTTGTAATTTTCTATTTTTTGGGATTTTTTTAGGGTGAATTGCACTAAGGTACCCTGATTTTATCTATAATTACACGCATAATGATAATTTACTGTTTATTATATTCAAGTACCCTTGACCGTATTGATCATTGTTAAATTAACGGTGATTTTAACAGTTTAAGGGTAAATTGGTCTTTTACCCATATTTTTTTAAAAACAATTGTCTGACTAATCAAGCCACATCATCCTTTTTTTAATAAAAAAATTTAAAAAGAATGAATATATATGGTAAAAATTAAAAAGCCCTCATATTTTTTTTCCTTCTCATTCTTCTCTCTTCACTATAAATCACTCCTTTTTTTTTCCTACTCTCTCTCTCTCTCTCTCTCTCTCTCTTGTTTTTCTTCTTTTTTATTTTGTTGTTTTTTTTCTCTGATTCTTCACTTTTCTACATCTTACACTCCTCTCTCCAATTTTTTTTTTTCAATCTCCCAACTCTCCTTCTATCTCCCTACTCTTCTTCTTCTTTTTTTTTTCTTTTTTTTTTTTAAAATTTTGTACAAAAAATATATATGTAGACTTCTCCATCATCACCCAGATGGAGAAAGGAGCAAATCCAGATTGTGGGAGATGGATTGATGGTGATGGACTTCTCTATCCTAATATTTTTTATCTTATTTTTTATTTTTGGGTTATGGATGGTTGATGGATTGATTATGGGAGATGGATTGATAGTAATGATAGACATGGAGGTACCTTTTTTAGGTTGTGGATGGTTTAAATGAGGGAGGGTTGAATGAGGAAGACGGTGAATAGTGATGATTTGGGTCATATTTGTGAATTTTTTTATTTGATATGTATTTTTTATTTTATTTTTTGTTTATTATTATTATTATTTTAATTTTTAATGTTATTTATTTTTTTCTAAGGGTAACTATGTCATTTCACGTAAAAACTTAGTCAAACTGTTGGTTTTAACTTAGTCAACTAACGGTGGGGTACTTGAGTGTAATAAATAGTAAATTGGCATCAAACATGTAATTATAGATAAAATCATAGTACCTTAGTACAATTCACCCTTTTTTATATTATTTAGTCAGGGTGGTTGAGTGGTTTTTATAAAATTAAATTATAAAAGTGGCTAATAACAATTATTTTTTCGTATATTGTCAAAAATAATTTTTTATATAGTTATTTGTCATTTTTTACAATTCTCACTTAATATTATTATGAAAAAAAATCTACAACTCTCTGTAAATTTAAGAAAACAACAACACATCCTATCAGTTTCTTTCTTCTCTCAAATCTAAGTCGCCAAGTTTATTGAACCATAAGAGCATCTCCAACAATACTTTAAAATGGAGTATACTCTCACATTTGAAGTACTATTTGCTCCAACAATACTCCATCCCACATTCTCCAATAAAGTTTTTAGAGTTTTGCTTTCTCTCACTCTCAATTTGGAGTACCATTTTCAAAACTCCAAAATTACTTTTAACTTTTCATATTCTCATTTTACCCTTATGTCATAGGTATAAACAAATATTTGACATTGATATCCTTTGAGCTTTTTAATTAAATTTAATTAACGTATAATAATTTATAATTTATAAATCATATAACTATAAAAATTATAGTATTACAAAAGGTTTCATCAAGATCTTTAAAATGAGACTACTATTGAATATTTATTTCTTTAAAAAAATTGAGTAATTAATCTTCAAATTTAAGTGAATGTAAATTAAAATATTATATAATAAATTAATAAAATTGTATTACAATTTTAATAAAAAGATTTTAAATAATTTATAAATAATATTTATAAAAACTTAATGTAAAAATAAAGTGATATAAAAATTAATTTATAGCAATAAAATAAAAAATAATAAAAATATAATATATTTTTAAGATAGAGTTTGGGATAAAGTTTGTTGTTGGAGGAAAAAAATTTTAGAGTTGGAATATTAGGAGAATATTCCTTTTAAAACTCTAAAAATGGAGATGGAGTAGGAGTATTGTTAGAGATGCTCTAAGATTTTTCAACCTATTTTTATTTTTATCTCAAATAAGTTAGATTTCAATAAATTTACTGTGTGTAGTGACCAATGGCAGAAAGCAGTAAGATCTTTCAGAATGTGCTAAACCGATTTTTTCATGTCATATGATTTAAATTTTTTAATGATATCACGAAAGATGTTAAATAAAAAAATATTTCTCAAAATAAATAAAAAAGAATAAAACAAATATTACTTAGAAATTATAAACTTTTATCAAACAATAAAAAGGATTCATATTACTAACTTTTAATAATAAAATAATAAATTATTAAGATAATAAGAAAATTGAATTTTATTAAGATATTTATGTGTTATTACATTTTGCATTTAAATTTAGATAATTTTTCTTTAAAAGAGTTAAGATAGTTTTAATTGTATAATTTAATAATTAATCAAAATAAAGTGAATTTGTAAAGGTAAATTGGCACGACCCGAAACCGGTCCCAACTCCTAACATTATACTATCAACACAGTCTAAAACAAAGTGTTGATCTTATTGTAATCATTCACGTACCTAGTGGTGGTAAACGGATCGTATTTGGATTATTCGAATCCAAATTTTTTGGAATTTCGGACTCGGACTGGACTTTATCCAACAATATTCTGACTGGATTTGATCAAATTTTTTGAAAAAAGTCAATCCGAATGAATATTGCGGATCGAATTCGGATTTATATTTTCGGTTTTCAAAGTTCGGATTGGATTCGATATTTTTAAATTTCGAACTGGATTCGAATTTTTTTGAACTGGATTTTGGATTTTTTCCGGACCGAATTTTGAATTTCGAATCGGATTCGGATTACCTTACTTTAATATTTAATTAGTTTATTCATTTATTTTATTATTTTATCTATATGTAATTTGGACAGGATTACGGAATCGAACAGGATTAAGGATTCGGACCGGATTCGAAATCGCTCGGATTAGGACTGGATTCGGATTCGTACAATTTTTGGATTCGGATTTATCCGAATCCGCACAGTAATTTTCCATATCCGAAAATCGAATTCGAATACAATCGAATTCGGATTTTATTTTGTCTGATTTTTCAGATTGGATTAGGACTCGAATTCGGATTCGGACCGAATAATTCGAATCTGTTTGCCACCAATACATGTACCCATTTTATATTATTTTAAAATATAAATTCATAAAATGGAATATTTTTTATCTACCTTGTTCTAACTTTATAAATTTTTAGATATGACAAATTACACTCAACCTATTTGGGGTTTGCCTTTTTACGGACGGAATCAAATTATTGAAAAATTAATAGTTAACTTCTCTGTTTTTAGTCAACTGTTTTAAGGTGTTTCAACTAGGGATGGTCGCGATTCCAGAATTGGTGGTTCTGGTTCTAGTTCTGGAACTAGAACTAGGGGATATTGGTTCCGGTTTGGGTTCTAAAACTAGAGAGGAATTGCCGGTTGCGGTTCCTCCTCCGGTTCCTGAAACTGAAACTAGCCTACTAATTTTGTTTTTAAAAAATTTAAAGAATTTTAAAAATAATTTAAGAAAAAAAATAATGTAAAAAAATTAAAAGTGGGTTGCATAAAATAACGATAAAATTGAAATAAAATTACGATAATTTCATAAAACTATAAAAAATTTGGGCTTGCACTTAATTTTACCTCAATTAAGCTACCTACGTATGTTGTAAGAGGAATCAAAGCCCACATAGTTTTGTTACATTTTATGTTCCGAGCATGATTAATCGTCGCTCATACCTTCGGTGGCCATTGTATTTTCGTTTGTGTTGAAGAAGTCATTGTCGTCGGACACTCCGTCCATTTCCTGCTGCCAGTATAACGCCTTGGTCCAGTCATCAATACAGACCTGGATCTGAATTGAGTCTGGACTCATTAACAACTGTCTCTCGTCTAGAATGTTGTCGCCTGCACTAAATTCCTATTCGATTACCACAGTTGAGACAGGGGTTGTAACATCCCGGATTTCGGGTAATTAATGTTATATATGTGAAAATAAATTTTACTATTTGAGGGGGTGAAAATGTAATTAAATGTATGTTTATTTTATGATTTCCAGCAGACCAGATTGAATGGTTGAAAAATTGATGTATGAAAAATTGAAAATTGAACCAGAGAGTATCGCGACCTGGTCACCGCGACCACAGGTCGCGATGGCTCGCTAGCGGTGAAAAACGCGATTTCTGGCAGTGAGCATCGCGACCAGTCACCGCGACCACAGGTCGCGATGAACTGCTCGCGATGAAAACGTCGAATTCGGGCAGTGAGCAACGCGAGCTCCAGCGTGACCAAGGCGCGCTCTCGATGAAGGCGGTGCGAATGGTCCAGTGAGCATCGCGACCTGGTGGCGCGACCACAGGTCGCGACGGCGGTCGCGGTAGCGAAAAAAAAAAAAAAAAGAGAAGCTTCTCGCAGAAGCGAGAAAAACAGAAACAGCAAGAAGAGAAAGAAAGAGCCGAGGAAAAAGAGAGAAAAGAGAGAAGAAGAAGAAGAAGAAGAAAGAAAGGAAAGAAGAAAAGGAAGAAGAAAGTGAAAAGGAAAAGTGAAGAGAAAAAGGAAAGGGAAGGAAACGAAATCGTAGAACCGCGGATTGTCGAACGAAAACAAGGATTCCAGGTTGGTGTACGTTTGTTTTCGAAATCGTTACGAAAAGTATTTTGTTATTGTTTTGTTTTCGTTTTCGTTTTCGTTTCCGTTTTCGTTTTTGATTTCGTTGGAAGATTTCGTTTTTGATTATTAGTATGAAAATTGTTTATTGTATGTGAAAAATCGATGTTTGATGTCTTTATTGTTGATTTTGGACTGATTTTGTGATAGATCGTATTTCGATTTCGTTTTCGTTAAAAAAAATATAACTGATGGAGATTTTCAAAAAATTATTGAGTATGATTCTTGAAGAATATTATGTGACTTATATGTTATTGAGCAACTATTGTTACTGAGTAACTGAGTAACTATTGTGAAATTTATTGCGAATATCGTTTATCGGAAACGGCCCTAGGATACGTAGACATAGAAATGGATATAGGAGGTTGGTATACCAGCTGGGTTTTACTGAGCAGTACTGCGCCGATACTGATTGATATTGATGATTGATTATATGTACCTCCTCTTGGATTCGTCCAGAGGCAGGGAGACACGTACCTCCTCAGGATTCGTCCTGGGGGTTGGGAGTTCACGTACCTTCCTAAGGAATTCGTTCCTGGGATAGGGAGTTATGTACCTCTTTAGGTTCCGTAACCACGGTCCTAGAGTTGGGAGACACGTACCACTCGTAGGATTCGTCCTCGGTGGGAGTTTGACCCATATTCCAGTCCGTATATGTTTAGTATTCTAGCGGGCCAGTATTGAATGAATTGAATGATTTTATTAATTGATTTTAAATGTTGTTGAATTGAAATATATATACATTGTGATATGATTTCCGATTAAAAAGATATTTATGATTTATATTTGAGTTTATAGTACACCCACTAAGCTTTATGCTTAGCGCGTTAGTTTGTTTTTAACGCGTAGGTACCAGGGATCCCGAAGAGGCTAAGGACTGAAGAGAGAGAGAGATTGCTGACAGAGTCCCAGAGTCGATACAGTTGGGTAGCTACATTTGTTGTTGCACATATATATGTTTATTTTGTAAGCATGCATATACAGTGAGTCTGTAAATATGTTCTGTAATTAATTATTTATGATTCCTGTTCTTTATTATTAAAATGTTTGTAAATATTAAAGTCTGATTTGTTTTTATGTTATAAATTGTGATGTAAGTTGCACTAAACGGCAGAGTGCGCAACTGTTTGAAAATGTTATAGAAGTGTTGAAATTGAGAACTGTGTTTGAATTGAATTGTGTAATAACAGGTTTTGGAAAATCCGAAAAACAAACGGTACTCTGCCGAATTTTTGTAAAAAGTTTAAGTGTTGGGCTCACTTGAAAACGATTTTTGAAACTATAATTTATATGGTTTTCAGTTTATAAAAATGAATTTTGAAAGTTCTGAAAACCGGTAGCGCTCCCCGGGTCGATCCAGCCGGGTCGGGTCGGGGGGGGGGGGGGGGGGGGGGGGGGGGGGGGGGGGGTTACAGGGGTTACATTTATTGGTATCAGAGCGCGGTTTAGGCGTTTCTGGACCAAAGAGTCTGTATATGCATGCATTGTCTAAAGCTACCCATAGGAATGTGTGACTCTAATCTGCAGACATCTCTTCTGTGATATAGGATAAAGAATGGAAGGAAGCGGTGATAGACCTGAGAGTCCCGCCAGCGTGGCTGGGGGAGCTTCTAGGGAATCAGTTAGTCCGAGAGTGGCGGACCCTGTACAGCCAGCATTTATGCAACAGATGGCTGAGTTCTTTCAAAATGTGGCCAGAGCAGCGCCACGAAGATCAGCCATAGAGCGACTGGCTAAACACAGACCTACTGATTTCCATGGTAGGAAGGATGAGGATGCATCTGCCGCAGAGTATTGGTTTGAGAGGACGAACAGAATATTGGAGCAAATGCACTACACACCGGAAGAGAAACTGGAGTGTGCAGTCTCCTTATTGCAGGAGGATGCCTACTAGTGGTGGACCTCCATTATACAGACAGTGCGACCAGAGGATAGAACGTGGGACTTCTTTCAGAAGGAGTTCAGGAGAAAATACATTGGTCGCATTTATTTGGACAATATGAAAAGGGAGTTTACCAACCTGAGGTAACGGCAAATGACTGTGACTGAATATGAGAGGGAGTTTGTCAGGTTGAGTAAGTATGCGAAAGAGATGGTAGCGACTGAGGCGGATAAATGTAGACGATTTGAAGATGGACTAAACGATTACATCCGCCTACAGGTTGTGTAACGTTCTGAATTTCTAAGTAATTGATTATGATATTGATATAATTGGACTGTGGATTAATTGAGGAATGTTACAGGTGGCTGCATTTGAATTTGAGGATTTTACCCGTCTCGTCTCGGCAGCTCTGAATGTAGAGAGAATTAAGAAAGAAGAGCAGGCCAAAAGAGACAGAGGGCAGCAAAGAAGAGGGGCAGGGCCATCCAGCTCATATCAGCCCTAGAGTAAGAAGTTTAAGGGACCGTAGTCTAGTGGTCCAGTGCAGTCACAGAGGCCTGTACCCACAGCTAGGCCTGGTCAGTCTGCAACTTCTGTAGCCAGTACCCCTAGGAGTGCAGGTAGGGGACCAGCCCCTGCATTGTGTGATCATTGTGGAAGAAAACATCCTGGGGAATGCTGGAAGCTTACAGGAGCCTGCCTGAGATGTGGATCTCATGACCATTTCCTGAGAGATTGCCCACAGATGAGATCCCAGCAGCCAGAGAGATCAGCCCCTACTACTTCCAGAGGTAGGAGGCCTAGTCAGGCAGTACCTGAGGGTGGTAGCCACAGAGGAGTGTCAGAATCAGTGGCGAGACTTGATAGTAGAGCTCCAGCACGAGTTTATGGCGTTAGAGCTCAGGAAGACAAGGATGCGCCTGACGTGATAGCTGGTATTGTTTCTATTTTTGATACTCCAGCTATTGCATTGATAGATCCAGGTTCTACTCATTCGTATATATGTGATGCTATGCTGAAACACCGAAACCTGGAAACTGAACCTACTGAATATGATGTGTTAGTCAGTAATCCGATAGGTCAGAGTGTAGTTGTGAACCGTATATACAGAAATTGTCCTATTCGGATACAGGAGTGTGACTTCCCTAGAGATTTGATGGAGTTGCCATTCCATGAGTTTGATGTGATATTAGGCATGGATTGGTTAACTCAGCATAAAGTGGTGATTGACTGTGAACTGAAGCGAGTGACTCTCAGAACAGCAGACGGTGCAGAAATCACAATGGTGGGTGAAAGGAGGGATTTTCTCTCCAATGTTATTTCAGTCACTGCAGCCTGTAAACTAATCAGAAAGGGGTGTGAAGCGTATTTGGCACAGGTGGTTGATTCTAGAAAAGTTAATGCTGAAATCCATAAGATACCCACTGTGTGCGATTTTGCAGATGTGTTTCCAGATGAGCTTCCTGGTTTGCCACCTCAGAGAGAAGTGGAGTTTGTGATTGATGTGGTACCAGGTACGTCTCCAGTATCGATAGCTCCCTACAGAATGGCACCAGCAGAACTGAAAGAGCTGAAAATACAGTTACAAGAATTGCTGGATAAGGGCTTCATTAGACCCAGTATATCCCCTTGGGGAGCTCCAGTCCTGTTTGTGAAAAAGAAAGACGGGTCATTGAGACTGTGCATCGATTACAGGCAGCTGAATAAACTTACTGTCAAGAATAAGTACCCGTTGCTGAGAATCGATGATTTGTTTGACCAACTGAGAGGAGCCTGTGTCTTCTCAAAGATAGATCTGAGATCAGGTTATCACCAGTTGAGGATAAAGGAGTCAGATATTCCGAAAACTGCATTCAGAACCAGGTATGGACATTATGAATTTATAGTGATGCCATTTGGGCTGACTAATGCACCTGCAGCCTTTATGGATCTGATGAACAGAATATTCCGACCATACCTGGATCAGTTTGTGGTAGTGTTTATCGATGATATCCTGGTGTACTCACAGACAGCAGAGGACCATGACAGACACCTCAGAAGTAGTACTGCAGATTCTGAGGGAGAAGCAACTATATGGCAAACTGAGCAAATGCTAATTCTGGTTGCCTGAGATTGCATTTCTGGGTCACATTGTATCAGCAGAGGGAATTAAGGCAGATCCGAAAAAGATTGAAGTCATAGTGGAATGGAAGCCTCCCAGAAATGTTACAGAAGTCAGAAGTTTTCTAGGCTTGGCAGGTTATTATCGACGGTTTGTGAAGGGGTTTTCCTCCATAGCAAGTCCGTTGACCAAGTTACTGCATAAGAATGTCAGATTTGAGCGGACTGACAGATGCCAGGCAGCTTTTGACCGATTGAAGGCAATGCTTATTGAGGCTCCAGTTCTGATTCAGCCTGTTTCAGGTAAAGAGTTTGTGATCTATAGTGATGCCTCACATCATGGTTTGGGATGTGTATTGATGCAGGAAGGCAAGGTGGTTGCATATGCGTCCAGACAATTGAAAAATCATGAGCTGAATTATCCAATTCATGATCTAGAACTTGCAATCATAGTCTTCGCTTTGAAAATATGGAGGCATTACTTATATGGTGAGAAGTGCTACATATACACAGATTACAAGAGTCTGAAATATCTGCCTACCCAGAGAGAGCTCAATTTGAGACAGAGACGATGGATGGAGTTGATTAAAGACTATGACTGTATAATCGACTACCATCCAGGAAAAGCAAACGTGGTAGCAGATGCATTGAGTAGGAAAGCATTGTTTGCTCTGAAGGCTATAAATGTGCAATTGCAGCTGAATCCAGATAGTGCATTGGTAGCTGAATTGATATGCAGACCCAGTTTGATTCAGCAGATCGCAGAGAAACAGAAGCAGGATGCTAGAATTCAGATGATATGTGAACAGATCCCAGAGGGGAAGCATCTGGACTTCTCAATCAGAACTGACGGTATTGTGTGTTTCAGAGACAGGATTTGCATTCCAGATGATGAAGAATTGAGAAAGATGATCCTGACAGAGGCACACAGCAGTTTGTATGCGATGCACCCAGGTAGCACAAAAATGTACAGAGACTTGAAAACACAGTATTGGTGGTTTGGTATGAAAAAGGATGTGGTGGAATTCGTGAGTAAATGCATGACTTGTCAACAGGTGAAAGCTGAACACCAAGTTCCATCAGGATTGTTACAGCCAATAGCAATACCTGAATGGAAATGGGATCGAATCACTATGGACTTTGTTACTGGATTGCCACTCACCCGGAGTAAACACGATGCAGTATGGGTTATAGTGGACCGATTGACGAAGTCAGCACATTTTCTACCTGTCAGAACTGACTATTCCCTGGATCGACTGGCAGAATTGTATATCAGAGAAATAGTCAGATTGCATGGAGTGCCTGTATCCATCATATCAGATAGAGATCCGAGGTTTACATCCAGATTCTGGAAGAAATTTCAAGAAGTCTTGGATACTCGACTGAGTTTCAGTACAGCCTTCCATCCGCAAACAGACGGACAATCAGAAAGGGTAATACAGGTGCTGGAAGATATGCTCAGGAGTTGTGTAATTGACTTTGAAGGGAGTTGGGCGGATCATCTCCCATTGATCGAATTCGCCTATAACAACAGTTACCAGTCGAGTATAGCTATGGCACCGTATGAGGCACTGTATGGAAGAAAATGCAGGACTCCAGTATGCTGGACAGAGTTAGGAGAGGACAGGTTAGTAGGCCCAGATTTAATCAGACAGACTGAGGAGAAGGTGAAGATTATCAAGGACAGATTGAAAGTTGCTTCTGACCGACAGAAATCATATGCGGATTTGAAAAGAAAAGAGATAGAATATGAAGTCGGTGAGAAAGTGTTTCTGAAAGTATCTCCGTGGAAGAAAGTGCTTCGATTTGGCAGAAAAGGTAAGTTGAGTCCTAGGTTTATTGGGCCATACGAAATCATTGAACGTGTGGGACCAGTAGCCTACAGACTTGCTTTACCTCCAGAATTAGAAAAGATTCATAATGTATTCCATGTATCGATGCTGAAGAGATACAGATCTGATCCTTCCCACAGAGTTCAGGCCAAAAGTATTAAAATTCGACCAGACTTTACATATGAGGAGGAACCAGTGCAGATTCTTGACCGGAAAATCAAAGAACTAAGAAATAAAAGAGTGCCACTGGTGAAAGTCCTCTGGAGGAACCATAAAGTAGAAGAGGCTACCTGGGAGAGTGAAGAAACGATGCGACAGCAATATCCCCAACTATTTCATTGAGGTAAATTTCGAGGACGAAATTTTTTAAGAGGGGGAGAATTGTAACATCCCGGATTTCGGGTAATTAATGTTATATATGTGAAAATAAATTTTACTATTTGAGGGGTGAAAATGTAATTTTCACAAAAAACACTTCAAATCTCAATCCATTCAAATGCGCACTCTGCCTTTTTGTGCGACTTTCAAACAGTTTATAAAACAATTCAGTAACTATAATCCTTAAAAAAAATGCAAAACATAAAGTATAAAATAATTAATTACAAAACATAATTTACAAAATCCTCTGTATATGCACGCATATCTAAATATAATGTACAGGAATACTTATATAACAAACTACCCCAAAGTTTCTGTGACTCTGAGCTCTTCTCTGCAGCTGGTGCCTCTTCAATCTTTTCCGTCCTCGGTTTCTTTATTACCTACGCGCTAGAAACAAAACTAACGCGCTAAGCAAAACTGCCTAGTGGGTGTACACTTAAAATGAACGGTAGTATAATATATAACAGGATATCTAAACCAGTATTTCATAAATCCGAAATGCAGAAATATAAATAAACAGTACAGCTTAAAAACAGAAATTTCAACTATATAAAAATATATAAAAAACGTTTTGAACTATATAATCATACAATATGTCAAAAATTTCTGGAATTCAGTTCAATATCATTTCTTTATTTCCATAACACTTTTTATCCATAAATTCTAAATCTGGCCCGTGATACACATAACAGGGTGTACAGGACTGGATTGCGGGTTTTACAGTCGGGTTTCCCATTTCATATGAAATGGTATCCCTATATAAACAGTCGGTTTCCCATTCACGAGGAAATGGTATCCGGGTATTCTCACAGTCGGTTTCCCATTTCACGAGGAAATGGTATCCGTGGTAAACAGTCGGTTTCCCATTTCACGAGGAAATGGTATCCGTAATCAATAATCAGAGACGGTGCAGTACTGCCATAAATTCACCCAATTGACATGTCAATCTCCTATATCCAAATATCCCTATACATATATCAGGGCCGTTCAAAATATCATAACAAATCAGTTCTATGGTTTCAGAAATCAACGAATATCATTTGAAATCACAATCTAGAAATAGGAAAATCATACAATAATTAGAAATCAGAATTTGAAAACACACGTTTTTCTTCGACTGTTCGCAAGAGTAAAATAATGCACAAATAATCCAACAATATACAAAAATGCAAATATATATAAACCAATCCATACGAATACATATAAAATCCATAACTATATTTCTAAACGAACTAAATCAAAACATTATTAAAAATAAATTCAGAAACATGTGTACACCAACCTGGATACCGTTTTTTTTTTCTCAACGACCGCGGTTCTACGTTTTCTTTTCCTTTCCCTTTTCTTTCTCTTCCACCTTTTCCTTCTCTTCTCTTCTTCTTCTTTTCTTCTTTTTCTTCTTTTCTTCTTCTTCTTCTTTTCTTTCTCTTCTTCTTCTCTTCTTCCTCTTCTTCTTCTTCTTTTCTTTTTTTCTCCCTCTCTCTCTCGGTCTCTCTTTTCTCTTTCTTTTTCTGTAGCTTCCTCGACAAGCTTCTCTTTTTTTTTATATTTTTTCGGTCGTCGCGACCTGTGGTCGCGGTGACCAGGTCGCGGTACTCACTGGACCAACTTCACCGCCTTCATCGCGAGCACACGTCGCGAAATCTTGGTCGCGATGGTGGTCGCCATGCTCACTGCCCGACTTTCATCTTTTCATCGCGAGCAGTTCATCGCGATCTGTGGTCGCGGTGACTGGTCGCGATGCTCACTGCCAAGAATCACCATTTTTCATCGCGAGCAGCCCATCGCGAGCTGTGGTTGCGATGACCAGGTCGCGATACTCACTGCCTCAGTTTTCAATTTTCATGCATTATTTCTGGACCGTTCCATCTGGTCCACCTGGAAATCATAAAAATAAACATACTTTTAATTACATTTACATCCCCTCCAATCACGAAATTTATTTTCACATATATAAAATTAATTATTCAAAATCCGGGATGTTACAATTCTTCCCCTCTTAAGAAATTTCGTCCTCGAAATTTACCTCAATGAAACAGTTGTGGATACTGTTGTCGCATCGTTTCTTCACTCTCCTAGGTAGCTTCTTCTACATTGTGGTTCCTCCAGAGGACTTTCACCAGTGGAACTCTTTTATTCCTTAGTTCTTTGATTTCCCGATCAAGAATCTGCACTGGTTCCTCCTCATATGTCAGGTCTGGTCGGATTTCAATACTTTCGGCCTGAACTCTGTGGGAAGGATCAGATCTGTATCTCCTCAGCATAGAAACGTGGAACACATTATGAATCTTTTCTAATTCTGAAGGTAAAGCTAGTCTGTAGGCTACTGGTCCCACACGTTCAATGATTTCGTATGGCCCAATAAACCTAGGACTCAACTTACCTTTTCTGCCAAATCGAAGCACTTTCTTCCATAGAGATACTTTCAGAAACACTCTCTCACTGACGTCATATTCTATCTCTTTTCTTTTCAAATCTGCGTATGATTTTTGTCGGTCAGAAGCAACTTTCAATCTATCTTTGATAATCCTCACCTTCTCCTCAGTTTGTCTGATCAAATCTGGGCCTACTAACCTGTCCTCTCCTAACTCTGTCCAACATACTAGAGTCCTGCATTTCCTTTCATACAGTGCCTCATACGGTGCCATCGCTATGCTCGACTGGTAACTATTGTTGTAGGCGAATTCAATCAATGGGAGATGATCCGCCCAACTTCCTTCAAAATCAATTACACAACTCCTGAGCATATCTTCAAGCACCTGTATTACCCTTTCTGATTGTCCGTCTATCTGCGGATGGAAGGCTGTACTGAAACTCAGTCGAGTACCCAAGGCTTCTTGAAACTTCTTCCAGAATCTGGATGTAAACCTCGGATCTCTATCTGATATGATGGATGCAGGCACTTCATGCAATCTGACTATCTCTCTGATGTACAATTCTGCTAATCGATCTAGTGAATAGTCAGTTCTGACAGGTAGAAAGTGTGCTGACTTCGTCAATCTGTCCACTATAACCCATACTGCATCGTGTTTACTCCGGGTGAGTGGCAATCCAGTGACAAAGTCCATAGTGATGCGATCCCATTTCCATTCGGGTATTGCTATTGGTTGTAACAATCCCGATAGAACCTGGTGTTCAGCTTTCAGCTGTTGACAAGTCATGCATCTATTTACAAACTCCACCACATCTTTCTTCATACCAGACCACCAATACTGAAGTTTCAAATCTCTGTACATCTTTGTGCTACCTGGGTGCATCGCATACGAACTACTGTGTGCCTCTGTCAGGATCATTTTTCTCAATTCTTCATCTTCTGGAATACAAATCCTGTCTCTGAAACACACAATACCATCAGCTCTGATTGAGAAGTCCGGATGCTTCCCTTCTGGGATCTGTCCACATATCATCTGAATTTTAGCATCATGCTTCTGTTTGTCTGCAATCTGCTGAATCAAACTGGGTCTGCATATCAATTCAGCTACTACTGCATTATCTGAATTCAGCTGCAATTGCACATTCATAGCCTTCAGAGCAAACAATGCTTTTCTGCTCAGCGCATCTGCAACTACATTCGCCTTTCCTGGATGGTAGTCAATTGCACAGTCATAATCTTTAATCAACTCCATCCTACCGTCTCTGTCTCATGTTGAGTTCTCTCTGGGTAGGCAGATATTTCAGACTCTTGTGATCTGTGTAGATATAACATTTCTCACCATACAAGTAATGCCTCCATATTTTCAAAGCGAAGACTATGGCTGCAAGCTCCAGATCATGAATCGGATAGTTCAACTCATGATTTTTCAGCTGTCTGGACGCATATGCAACCACCTTGCCTTCCTGCATCAATACACAACCTAAACCTTGGTGTGAGGCAACACTATAGATCACAAAGTCTCTACCTGAAACAGGCTGAATCAGAACTGGAGCCTCAACTAGCATTGCCTTCAGTCTGTCAAAAGCTGCCTGGCATCTGTCAGTCCACTCAAATCTGACATTCTTATGCAGTAGCTTGGTCAACGGACTTACTATGGAGGAAAATCCCTTCACAAACCGTCGATAGTAACCTGCCAAGCCTAAGAAACTTCTAACTTTTGTAACATTTCTGGGAGGCTTCCATTCCACTATTGCTTCAATCTTTTTCGAATCTGCCTTAATACCCTCTGCTGACACAATGTGACCCAGAAATGCGATCTCAGGCAACCAAAACTCACATTTGCTCAGTTTGCCATACAGTTGCTTCTCCCTCAGAATCTGCAGTACTACTCTGAGGTGTCTGTCATGGTCCTCTGCCGTTTGTGAGTATACCAGGATATCATCGATAAACACTACCACAAACTGATCCAAGTATGGTCGGAATACCCGGTTCATCAGATCCATAAAGGCTGCAGGTGCATTAGTCAGCCCAAATGGCATCACTACAAATTCATAGTGTCCATACCTGGTTCTGAATGCAGTTTTTGGAATGTCTGAATCTTTTATTCTCAACTGATGATACCCCGATCTCAAATCTATCTTTGAGAAGACACAAGCTCCTCTCAGCTGATCGAACAAATTATCGATCCTCGGCAACGGATACTTGTTCTTGACAGTAAGTTTATTCAACTGCCTGTAATTGATGCACAACCTTAATGACCCATCCTTCTTTTTCACAAACAGCACTGGAGCTCCCCAAGGGGATACACTGGGTCTAATGAAGCCCTTATCCAGCAATTTCTGTAACTGTATCTTCAGTTCTTTCAGTTCTGCTGGAGCCATTCTGTAAGGAGCTATCGATACTGGAGACGTACCTGGTACCACATCTATCACAAACTCCACTTCTCTCTGAGGTGGCAAACCAGGAAGCTCCTCTGGAAACACATCGGCAAAATCACACACAGTGGGTATATTCTGGATTTCAGCATTAATCTTTCTGGAATCAACCACCTGTGCCAAATATGCTTCACACCCCTTTCTGATCAGTTTACAGGCTGCAGTGGCTGAAATAACATTGGAGAGAAAATCCCTCCGTTCCCCCACCATAGTGATTTCTGCACCATCTGCTGTTCTGAGGGTCACTCGTTTCAGTTCACAGTCGATCACCACTTTATGCCGAGTTAACCAATCCATGCCTAATATCACATCAAACTCATGGAATGGTAACTCCATCAAATCTTCTGGGAATTCACACTCCTGTATCCGAATCGGACAGTTTCTGTACACACGGTTCACAACTACACTTTGGCCTATCGGATTACTGACTAACACATCATATTCAGTAGGTTTAGTTTGCAGATTTCGGTATTTCAGCATGGCATCACATATATATGAATGAGTGGAACCAGGATCTATCAATGCAATAGCTATAGTATCAAAAATAGAAATAATACCAGCTATCACGTCAGGAGCATCCTTGTCTTCCTGAGCTCTAACACCATAAACTCGTGCAGGAGCTCGACTATCAGGTCTTGCCACAGACTCTGACACTCCTCTGTGGCTACCACCTTCAGGTCCTGCCTGACTGGGCCTCCTACCTCTGGAAGTAGTAGGGGCAGATCTTTCCGGTTGTTGAACAGGAATAAATTGATTTTTCGGACAATCCCTGTAAAAATGATCACGAGCTCCACACCTGTTGCAAGCTCCTGTAACTCTCCAGCATTCACGAGGATGCCTCTTTCCACAGTATTCACATAGTACAGGGGCCGGTCCCCTAACTGTCCTCCCAGGGGTGCTGGCTACAGAGGTCGCAGACTGACCCGGCCTAGCTGTGGGTATGGGCCTCTGCGACTGCACTGGACCACTGGACTGCGGTCCTTTAAACTTCTTACTCTGGGGCTGATATGAACTGGATGGCCCTGCCCCTCTTCTTTGCTGCCCTCTGTCTCTTCTGGCCTGCTCTTCTTTTTTAATCCTTTCAACATTCAGAGCTGCCGAGACTAGTCTGGTAAAATCTTCGAATTCAAAGGCAGCCACCTGTAATATTCCTCAAATAATCAATATTCTATTCATATATTCACAATTCAGTATATAGAAATTAAGAATACCATATAACCTGCTGGCGGATATAGTCGTTCAATCCATCTTCAAACCTCCTACATTTATCCGCCTCTGTCGCCACCATATCTCGTGCATATTTACTCAACCTGACAAATTCTCGCTCATATTCAGTCACTGACATCTGCCTTTACTTCAGATTGGTAAACTCTCTCTTCAGATTATCCAAATAAATACGACCAATATATTTTCTCCGGAATTCCTTCTGAAAGAAATCCTACGTTCTATCCTCTGGTCGCACTGTCTGTATAATGGAGGTCCACCATTGATAGGCATCCTCCTGCAATAAGGATACTGCACACTCCAACCGCTCTTCAGGTGTGCAGTGCATCTGCTCTAATATTCTGTTCGTCCATTCAAACCAGTACTCTGCGGCAGATGCATCATCATCCTTCCTACCATGGAAATCTGTGGGTCTGTGTTTAGCCAGTCGCTCTATGGCTGATCTTCGTAGCGCTGCTCTAGCCACGTTCTGAAAGAACTCAGCCATCTGCTGCATAAATGCTGGCTGTAAAGGATCCGCCACTCTCGAGCTTACGGATTCCCTAGATGCTCCCCCAGCCATGCTGGCGGGACTCTCAGGTCTATCACTGCTTCCTTCCATTTCTTTTTATCCTATATAAAACAGAAGAGAGGTCTGCAGATTAGAGTCACACCTTCCTATGGGTAGCTTACTACAATGCATGCATATACAGACTCTTTGGTCCAGAAACGCCTAAACCGCGCTCTGATACCACTTCAAATGTAAGACCCCCTGACCCGACCCGGCTGGACCGACCCAGGAAGTGCTACCGGGTTTTCAAAACTTTCTTATTTCTGTGTATAAACTGAAAACCATATAGTTTGAAATTTTAAAATCGTGTCGAGTGAGCCCAATAAATAAACTTTTTACAAAAATATCGGCAGAGTTCCGTTTGTTTTTCTGATTTTCCAAAACCTGTTTTCAAATAAAATCTCAAATCACCAACAATTCACAAAAAAACACTTCAAATATCAATCCATTCAAATGCGCACTCTGTCTTTTTGTGCGACTTTCAAACAGTTTATAAAACAATGCAGTAATTATAATCCTTAAAAAAAATGCAAAACAGAAAGTATAAAATAATTAATTACAAAACATAATTACAAAATCCTCTGTATATGCACGCATATCTAAATATAATGTACAGGAATACTTATATAACAAACTACCCCAAAGTTTATGTGACTCTGAGCTCTTCTCTGCAGCTGGTGCCTCTTCAATCTTTTCCGTCCTCGGTTTCTTTATTACCTACGCGTTAGAAACAAAACTAACGCGCTAAGCAAAACTGCCTAGTGGGTGTACACTTAAAATAAACGGTAGTATAATATATAACAGGATATCTAAACTAGTATTTCATAAATCCGAAATGCAGAATTATAAATAAACAGTACAGCTTAAAAACAGAATTTTCAACTATATAAAAATATATAACAAACGTTTTGAACTATATAATCATACAATATGTCAAAAATTTCTGGAATTCAGTTCAATATCATTTCTTTATTTCCTTAACACTTTTTATCCATAAATTCTAAATCTGGCCCGTGATACACATAACAGGGTGTACAGGACTGGATTGCGGGTTTTACAGTCAGGTTTCCCATTTCATATGAAATGGTATCCCTATATAAACAGTCGGTTTCCCATTTCACGAGGAAATGGTATCCGTGGTAAACAGTCGGTTTCCCATTTCACGAGGAAATGGTATCCGTAATCAATAATCAGAGACGGTGCAGTACTGCCATAAATTCACCCAATTGACATGTCAATCTCCTATATCCAAATATCCCTATACATATATCAGGGCCGTTCAAAATATCATAACAAATCAGTTCTATGGTTTCAGAAATCAACGAATATCATTTGCAATCACAATCTAGAAATAGGAAAATCATACAATAATTAGAAATCAGAATTTGAAAACACACGTTTTTCTTCGACTGTTCGCAAGAGTAAAATAATGCACAAATAATCCAACAATATACAAAAATGCAAATATATATAAACCAATCCATACGAATATATATAAAATCCATAACTATATTTCTAAACGAACTAAATCAAAACATTATCAAAAATAAATTCAGAAACTTGTGTACACCAACCTGGATACCCTTTTTTTTTTCTCAACGACCGCGGTTCTACGTTTTCTTTTCCTTTCCCTTTTCTTTCTCTTCCACCTTTTCCTTCTCTTCTCTTCTTCTTCTTTTCTTCTTTTTCTTCTTTTCTTCTTCTTCTTCTTTTCTTTCTCTTCTTCTTCTCTTCTTCTTCTCTTCTTCCTCTTCTTCTTCTTCTTTTCTGTTTTTCTCCCTCTCTCTCTCGGTCTCTCTTTTCTCTTTCTTTTTCTGTAGCTTCCTCGACAAGCTTCTCTTTTTTTTTTTATATTTTTCGGTCGTCGCGACCTGTGGTCGCGGTACTCACTGGACCAACTTCACCGCCTTCATCTCGAGCACACGTCGCGGTATCTTGGTTGCGATGGTGGTCGCCATGCTCACTGCTCGACTTTCATCTTTTCATCGCGAGCAGTTCATCGCGATCTGTGGTTGCGGTGACTGGTCGCGATGCTCACTGCCAAGAATCACCATTTTTCATCGCGAGCGGCCCATCGCGAGCTGTGGTCGCGATACTCACTGCCTCAGTTTTCAATTTTCATGCATTATTTCTGGACCGTTCCATCTGGTCCACCTGAAAATCATAAAAATAAACATACTTTTAATTACATTTACATCCCCTCCAATCACGAAATTTATTTTCACATATATAAAATTAATTATTCAAAATCCGGGATGTGACACGAACCCCCCATTTTTATTGATTTTTTGGACAACAAACTTGACCCTAATAACCTTAATGTAGAGAGAACACTAAATTGAGAATGAGAACCGCTTGTATCCGGCTGCTGAATAATAATGTTCAGTGAGAGACCGTATATAAAACAGCATTAATCATACAATTCATAAAATAAATGTCCTAATATTATTAAATAAAACATTAATATTTATGTCAGTTATACCTAAAGATTGATAATAAAGAGTATAATATTCATATAAATTGTCAAGTACATCTTGTATTATTTCCAGTACGTCCTATATCTTCCGGATTTGTTCCACATAAATTCCTTTGAACAATAATTACAACTCACCGCCATTTTTTCGGGTTCATTCTTCACCTTTTTCATGTGAACTTTAAAAAGTTCATATTTGTACTGCGCCAAATCCGGCATATGTTCGGTTTGGCTGGCTAGGTTTGGGGGGAATTGAGGAGAGAAATCGAGTTGAGAAAATTGAGGAGAAAATTAGGAGGAGTTTCATTACCAAATATTTTCTCCTCAAATGCTCTCTGGTGTAAGTAGACCGAAAATAACCAAAAATAACCTACCAAAAATAACCGAAAAATGAGGTTATTTTCGGTTATGGATCGTGACTCGTGGAGGTTTAGTTAATCACTTTGATAACTGAATAAAAATTGATTATGGTTAGGTTATGGGTGGCAAAACCATAAATAACCGAACTTATATAAATTAAAAAAATTAATAATAAATTAAAAAAATAGGGTTCGAGTTTCCAATTTCCACTTTCACTTTACATTTTTCAGTTCTTCACTTTAGAAATTTCCAGTTTGTTTTTTATAATTAAATTGTTAAAAGTATAACATTGTTTATATTCTAATGAGTTTAGTATTGTTTTTTTGTTTTAAAGAAATTCCAAGACACGCAATGAAGATGTTTTAACTTTTTTGCACTTTTATATTTGTCTTTTTTTATGTAATTCGGATTGTTTTTATTATGGTACGATTTAATTATGGACTGTTTTATGGATGGTTTTGTTATGGACGTTTTTATTAATTATTATGGTGGACGACTGGACGGTTTAAATTTTTTATAGTTTAAATCTCTGATTGTATCTTTTATTATAGGTTGTTGACAAGTATAATACAGGTGTTATCGAAGTTTATTGAAAGATTATTAAAAGAAGATTATATGTTTTCCAATACAATGAGATGGCGATAGGTTTTTATGGAAAAATATATATATATATATATATATATATATATATCTAATTATAATATAACTCATAAGAGGCCCAAGTTTGATAGTGATATAAACTTAATACATATGGACCTAATATTTTAAAAATATACAAACAATTGGATAAAATATAAAAAAAAATTTGATTTTTGGCCCAAAAGGCCTAATTAAGCTCATATGTACAATTTAGGCCCAATAAAACATAAACCAAAATAACCGAACTTAATCAAACCGAATTTAACCGACTTTTTAAGGTTTGATTATTTTAGGTTATTCATATAAAACCTACTACGTTTGGTTAGCTCAATTAATAAGAGAACAAAAATTTGGTTAGGTTAGGTTATGGGTATAACCGAATATAACCGAATAATGCCCACCTCTATGTGTAGGTAATCACCAAAATTTGTTTCGTTGAATTCTATATCACGGTGACACTACTCTTCTTGATCCGGCACCGACTCATTTTCTCTGCTGGAAACGGATTTTCTGAAACTTAATGCTATTATAATTTTATAATTTTAAAAAAATAAACTATAGAATTTAAATAAATAATTGAAATTGAACAAATTGAGAGAGAGAGAGAGAGAGAGAGAGAGAGAGAGAGAGAGAATTGTTAAGAGAGAAAGATCGAGAATTGAATTGGTGTGAAAAAATGAAGGAGGGTTTATATAGTTTTTTGGGGGTAGAAATATAATTTTAAGAAATTTAGGGGCCTTGCTGTAATTTTGCAAGGCTCCTCCACAAATACTGAGAGGACTAGCCGTTTGGAAACGGTTACTCCTCTGCCAGTTATGACCGTTAGCCCAATGGTAAGTTGGGCTAATGGCTTTTTAAAATTTTTTTAAAAAAAGGATGTCGGTTCCAGTATCGGCGGTTCCGATTCCATTTTATCACAAACCGGAGTAGGGACCATAGGTCCTGGTTCCGGTCCTTCAGAATTGGACTGAGACTGCCGGTTCTGGTTTGAACCGAACCGTGGCCTACCCTAGTTTCAACATTAGTCAAAGTTATCTATTCTAGGAGTACTTTGATCATTTCAATTTAATTTAATTTTTTTAAAAAAAATAAGATCTCCACCGTCCGTCTCAAATATGAGAGGGACAATAGAAATTTATTTTAAAAAATTAAAAAAGAAAAAAAAACACTTAAAATCTTCATCTTCCATCTCTAAATGGACGATGGAGATTTATTAAAATATAAAATAAAAATTAAACGTACGAACCAAAGAAGGCGAATAGCCTCCTCTTCGTCGCACCAGGTGCAAACCAGCGCGACGAAGGAGAGGCTGCACGAAGGGGAGGCAAAGAGCCTTCCGTGTATTTTGCCATGGAGATCCATGGACAGTCTTTTTTTTTTTTTTTAATAAATAAATCTCTAAAGGGTGGAGATTGTAGTTTTTTTTTTTTTTAAGTGTTTTAATTTTATATTTTATTTTTATTTTGAGTTAGATTTGCATTTATTTCATTTTTTTATTTTTAATTTTTTAAGGAGGGGTATTTTGATCTTTTTATACTTTTAAAACGGTCAACAATTATCTCTAACGGTCAATTCTAATAGCAGAGGAGTTAACTGTTAATTTTTCAATAAGTTGAATCCGTTTATAAAAAGGTAAACTCTATATAGGTTGACTGTAATTTATTTTTTTAGATATATTTTTTTTATTGGGTTTTCAGATTTACCAAGCAACTCCTAAGCTGAGATTACCATTTTGCCCATCATTTCCCGCCAAATGTAAACAGCGCGCCATACACCACTGATCTAGTTTCTCGCTCTCTACACTCTTTTTGTTCATCTTACAGAATCCCTAAAAAAATTTCCCTCACTTTCCCTAGAAAATACTCCAGAGAAAGAAAAAAAAAAAAAAAAGACAAAATAAGAAAATGAAGGGAGGCACAGTACAGATAAACTGGCACGACATGAAACCAGTCCTAACCCTAGACTTTCACCCAGTTTCCGGTCTCCTCGCCACCGGCGGCGCCGATTACGACATCAAGGTTTGGTTTTTCACTCAAATTCTAGTTTTCTTAGAGAAAAATTATTTTCTTTTTGTGGGAACAGATTCTATTGATTGATTCGTTTAGAAATGATTTGATTTTATTACTGTATCAATTGCCTTTTCTAAATTGTTGATTTAATGAATTGCGACCATTTTCGTAGGAGTAGTGGGCAAATATTTCAGTTTGAGAATATTGAATCATAGTTGTAAATTGATGATGATACATTTATGACTTATTGTTAAAATTGTATGTTATTTATATTTTAATTTTTATGCTGGACAAGATAGAACTGTAAAATGATTCTCTCCCTTCAATGGGTTATTTTGGTTCTGAGTCTCTTCCACCATTCATCAGAAGATTATGGTTCGGAGAGATGGTGCATACGCACTGCTTTTGTTCATCTAATTTCGATGATTTTGGGGATGCTTTTGTTTAGGTGGAAAAAGTCCCTATATCAGACTGTATTTTAGTGGGTTGGCATTGGTGGAGTTCGATGTTTTTTCTTGTAGTTTCTTTATTTAGGGCACTAGTAAGGAAAACAAAAGGAATTTTCATTGGAGTAAGACTACTTAGGCTTTTTTGCCTGTGTTAAATTGATTTTGTCATTTCTTAAGAAACCTAAATCATATTGATTAGTTAGAGATTCTATGATTTATTTTATATGTCTGTTCCACATGTCAGATTTTAGCAAAAGAATAAGTTAGTATTTGAAATAATGTTTTTGAATTGCAACATTTTTAGTCAGGGTGGACTAACTATAATCTGTGTTATAAATAAACTTTCAGCTTTGGTTAATCAGTTCGGGTGAAGCAGAGAAGAAAATCCCAACAGCTACATATCAAAATAGCCTATCTTATCATGGTTCTGCTATAAATATTCTTCGCTTCTCTCCTTCAGGTGAGGACATAGCTGTGCTCCTCAAATCGTATGCACCTTTATATGTGTATTGTTTTGGCTTATATCTTTGGAGTTTAAACTTCTCTTTTGATTCATTAGTTGCATCAGTTTATATTTTCGTCAAGTTTAAGTTTCAATTGACATTGTTCCCATTCTGATCCAAAATATATATATATATATATAAATAGAGAGAGAGAGAGAGAGAGAGAGAGAGAGAGAGAGAGAGAGTTTAAGTTTCAATTGACATTGTTCCCATTCTGATCCAAAATAAGAGAGAGAGAGAGAGAGAGAGAGAGAGAGATTAAATAAAAGATGATAGGTAAAAATTGGACTGGACATTGTCCCCTTAAGCCTTTCCCACTGTAAGCATTTGGATGTAATCTTTTATATAAAGAATTATGTGGAAATTCATGACTAGTTCTCACAGTGGCGTCTTTAAGTTAATTTGTTTATATTTTCTGTCTGCTTTGCTTTTTATCATGACATTTTTCCTGATAATTGAATTTATATTATTATTTTAATATCTTGCAGGAGAACAACTTGCCTCTGGTGCTGATGGTATGACTACAATTGCCCTTGGCTATTGTCTTTTTCATTCGATCCAACCTAGTTACATTGTGGTATAGCTTGAAAACCTAACAGGGTATTGTGTTCTTAAATTGAACGTCCCATCCGCAGGAGGTGAGCTGCTCATATGGAAGTTGCACTCAACAGAAACTGGTCAAACATGGAAAGTTCTCAAGACTTTATTGTAAGGCCTTTCATCTACATAAGTTATTACGATTCTCCATGCAGCCATGTAGTGAAAGTTATTTCCCTAAACAACTTGCACTTCACCAATTTTGTTCTCATTGTTGTTTCTTTTAAAATCTGGGTTTGGCTGATTATTGCTGGATCTAATGCTGTCACTTATAGTTTGATTAGGATCATTGTTTAGAATTTCATAATCTTCTAATTCAGATTGAAATGAATTGACAAAACGATTGGATTATTAATAAAAACCAAAAAGCACTGCAACTTGTTTCTATCAGATGTAGAAGAAACATTGTAGCAAGTGACATTAAGGGCCCGTTTACTAATCGGAATGAAAATCAAAGGGAATCAAGTTCCATTGGAAAAGGAATTTAATTCCTTAGGTAGAAGGGGGGAATTAAGTTTCCTTTCCTGTAGAAACTTAATTCCCGATTTGTGTGTGGGGTCCACTTAACTTGATTCTCAACCGTGTTTAGTAAACACTATAATCACAAATTATGAATTAAGTTCTCTTCCCTTATTAGAATTCTTGATTAGTAAACGTGCCCCAAGATCAAGTTTTCATTCATTCATTCATGAACATGTCCAGCATATATGTGTAATTTGCATGGTTGAAGGCCTTAGTTGGTGTAACCTTAAACAACATGAGTTTTATATTAACCATCTTTATTTATTTATTTATTTAACTTTCTAATAGATTTCACCGCAAAGATGTTCTGGACCTAGAGTGGTCTACTGATGGTGCATTTCTCATTTCTGGATCTGTTGATAATACTTGCATTGTATGGGATGTTAACAAAGGTAAGAAAGAAAATGTATAAGACATACATTAAGTACAATGCTCTATTTTTGGAGTTACGTTCTACACCCTGTGAGGTTTACCTTCATTACAGGCTGATAGAAGGTCAGTAATTATACAAAGACATACTCTGCCATTAGTGTATTAATTCCATTATGGTTACTGTTTTTAACCGAAGTAAAGACAGTTTTACCTCAAATCATAAAATCGTTAAAATAAATACAAATTTAATAAAACAACTAAAAATCAAAAACAAAAATGGAAGACCAACTCCGGCGGCCTCCACGAACTCCAGCATGGAGGAGATTCCTCCATGCTGCTCCAACCTTTGAAGTAAAATTGATTGCTTCCACACCCAATTTAACCAATGATGAGAAGCTGGCAACACATGCGCAAATCCTATCAGCACGAGAACACCTATCTTCATCTATGCCGACTCATTTCATTCCATCCTCTCACATGACACCCTAATCCAATACTTCCTGTCTTCTCTCTCTCCTTCTCCTGAAATCCTGATCCTCATTGCCTTTGCTTCTCTAGATGAGTATCAAGCTTGTCACCTAGTTTCCTGAAATATTCAGTCTCAACTTACTAAGTTCGCACGAGTTCCATTTTTTTTAATTTATTATTATTATTTAAATATTTTTCTTTACTCTAATTATGTTTGAATATTTTTTATTTTCCTGTGTTAATGACCATAATACCCCCCGTTGGTTGACCCTTAATCGTAGAGGAGGTCTTTGTATAAAAACTGAACTTTGAATTATCTGTAATTGATGCAAACTTTTGGGGGTGTCAGTGTAATCTTCCCATAAATTTTGTCCCTTAAAGGTCCTTGTTTCCGGTCTACAGGTTCTGTCATTCAGATATTGGATGCCCATTTTCACTATGTTCAGGGTGTGGCTTGGGATCCATTATCCAAGTATGCTGCCTCTCTTAGTTCTGATAGAACTTGCAGGATATATGCCAATAAGCCAACAAAATCTAAAGGTGTTGAGAAGATTAATTATGTTTGTCAGCATGTAATTACTAAGGCGGGATCACAATCAGTAGATGACTCGAAGGTTAGAGAATGGTTGATCATCTTTATTTGTTGAGGATTATGAATGGAATTTAATGAACTCTGCACATGGTTTGAGATGCAGTCAGCAAAAAACCATCTTTTTCATGATGAAACTTTGCCATCATTTTTTCGAAGATTGGCATGGTCACCTGATGGATCGTTTTTACTTGTTCCAGCAGGTATGGACCTAAAGGTTTTTGCAGTTAGACTAAATAATCAGTTGTCATTTGATATTTCCCCCTGATTGTTGGTTATCTAAGAAATCTTGTCTAGTAACTTGGTTAAAGAATCTCGAAAGGAATTATTGTATGTTTATTTTACTTTATTGTATTTTATTACCATTTAAGTTTTTCAATGTCGTTATTCGAAGCTGGCATTGAAAATATCTATACTCTAACTTGAGGCGGAGTGTTAAAACTAGTTGTCAATTAGCTATAGATTAATGCAATTAGCTAGGTGATTGATTGAGTTTTTATTGTCCAAAAATATGCCAAGCTTAGCTGTGCAACTCTGATCCCTTTAACGAGAGACTAAAATTTCTTGTTTTCTCTCTCTCAGTTTGACTGTCAAGACAAAAGCTATAGCTTAAGGCAAAAATGCTCTTTCTGTATTTATAAAATTTCTGTTTCGTCTCTCTTTGAAAAAGAAAAAAAAACTCTATCAAGTCGTTTTATTGGCTACTCAGTCAAACAGTTTCGTCAGCACTCTGTCAAAGTCGTTTCTTTGGCACTGCATCAAAGCCCTTTTCTTGGCCTTCCTGTCAACTCTGTCAAGCCTTTTCATGGGCACTCTATCAAAGCCATTTTGTTGACACTATCAAAGTCGTTTTGTCGGCACTCTTGTCAACTTTGTTAAGTCATTTCTTCGGCACTCTGTCATGCTGTTTTATTGGTATCTCTATCAAATCATTTGGTTAGCACCTCTATTAAGTCGTCAATCTCTTGAAAGGACTCACTACCATGTCATCGGAACTCTGCTAACTCAAATTGCTTCATCTCCTCATCCTAAGACTGAGGGGCGATGTTAAAGAGTCTCGGAAGGTATTATTATATATTCTCATTTTTATTTTACTATGTTTTATTACCATTTAACTTTTTCGATATCTTTGTTCCAAGTCGGGCATCGAAAATATCTATATTCTAGCTTGAGGGAGAGTGTTAAAGCTACCTTAGGTTGTCGAAATAGCTATAGTTTGATGCAATTAGCTAGGTGATTGATTGAGTATCTATTGTAAATTGATTCTACTTTCTTTTTCTCTTCTAAACCTAGTGCTATAAATTCATGTACCTTTGGCTAAATAACACACAACTCAGTTCTCCTTTCATCCTATCTCTTTAGTTTGTATGGTTCTTATGCTCTCTGTTAACAAACTTGCGTGATCCCTGGCTGCAAAACATAATTTTCATATTACAGACTTTAGCTTCTTGTGAACATGTGTCGTATCAGACTCAATGCATGTACTTTGAAAATGGTTGTATATCTTTATTGAAAGTGCAGTCTTTTTCTTGCACAACAGGTTAGCAAAGTTGTCAGTGTGTTTTAGGTCTTGTAACAACCTTGTTTTTTTGGAGTACAGCTTGATTTATTAGCATGGAGTTTGTCTATTTGTCCACCAAAAACTCAGAATTTTCCCCTGCTGGTGTGCATATTCAGGACTGAACAGCTAGGACCAAATTAAATTAAATGTATATTAACATTAGTTAAAATGATGCTTTCATTATGGTTAAGCATATGTTTGGTTCTCTCACACCTCATTTGGAAGTTCATGTCACTCCTTTTTATCAAATTGAAAACCGTTTCAGTGAGATACGAGCAACAAGGGGAAGGATATCCCTTTACTCTATTATTCCTCTCACTGCATATATTTTAGTGAAGAAGTGAAGTTTTCATTAGTCAGGCTCAAATTTTGCATTATCAGCTTAGTTTTTTACTTCAGGAGTCATACTTAAGAAGCTTACTTTTACTTATGTGTAATCAGGATGCAACAATAATCCAACGATGTTCTGGACGTCTATACACTAACTTGTGTAATTTAGAATATGTAATTTAACCTATAAGATTCTCCAGAGGACAACTGTACTTTATCACATCTTATTCAGAACCTCTGGCCTCCTGCACTGGTTACATTAGCAGCAATATATTCATGACAGCTATGTTTATTCATGCTGATGTTCCTGTTGCTGTTCTTTCCACAGGTTCTTACAAAATTTCACCTACATCTGAAACATTGAATACAGCTTATATCTTTTCCAGAAAGGATCTTTCAAGGCAATACACTTAAACTCTATAATTTTAGTAGAGAAATGCTCTTAATTTGTTACTTTCTTAATAAAATTTTCTTTGTACTATTGATGAGGATTCAAGTGTGACAATTCATAATGTTTGAACCGTAGGCCTGCTCTACAGCTCCCAGGTGGTAGCAAACCTGTTGTAGCTGTTCGTTTCTGTCCTCTAGCTTTTAGCCTTAGGGGACCAAACTCAGGTATTTTTATGCTGGTATCAACTATGGATTTAGACTTATTATAGATCTGCACATTTTTTTATGGTAATCTTAATGTTCTTTGCTGACTTGTGCAGCTGGGTTCTTCAAGCTCCCTTATCGCCTCGTCTTTGCCATAGCAACTTTAAATTCTTTGTATATCTATGACACAGAGAATGTACCCCCAATAGCAATCTTGGCTGGTCTTCACTATGCAGCCATAACTGACATTGCATGGTAATTTTTTTTAGCTATTATTTAAATGTGCCCGGTGTAATAATGTCTATAATATTCTTTCTGATTACAGTAGATAACATTTTCTTCTGTTCTGACGGCTTCCTTTGTTTGATGTATCAAGGTCACCTGATGCTTGTTATTTAGCATTGTCCTCTCAAGATGGTTACTGTACTTTGGTTGAGTTTGGAAATAATGAATTGGGATTTCCCATCTCCTTGTCAGGTTTGCACTGGCGTCTTCAATTTCTTTTATTTTTCTGTTAATTTAATTCTACTCTTTGGCCCTCTTAAATAATCTGTTTCAATCTTTATGCTGGGAAAAAAAGCCATTGAGGATGTGAACACAAGCCCTGTTGTTCAGAAATCGGAGAACAAGATAACCAAAACAACTACAAAGGATAATCCAGTTGTAGCTGATAGCAGACTAAAGGAAGCAGAAAGGAATGAAGTGGACTTTATGAAGATAAAAACAGAAAGGACAGAAGAGAAAAAAACAACAAATGACGATTTTGTTGCAGGAGATAGCATACCAATGGAAACAGAGAGCAACGCGAAATCGAAAGGAGAAAGGAATGAAGGAAAAACGACTGCAAATGTCGGTTCTGTTGCAAGAGAGAGCAGACCAATGGAAACAGAGAGAGCTGGCAGCCTGGAAACGGAAGGAGAAAGGAAAGAAGGGAAAACAACTGGAAACGATGGTTCAGGTGGAGGACATAGCAGACCAATGGAAGTAGAGAGGAATGAAGTTGAAAAAAGCAGAAAAACAGAAGCAGAAAAAAAAGAACCGGGACCGGCAACCTTGAGGAGTGTTCCTGCCCAAAATAAGTCAGCCAAGAGGCGCATTACTCCCATGGCAATTGATCCCTGACTATCTTCATTCTAAAATCTGTAAATTTTGTCTTCATTTAGTTGATTTTTCAATTCTTTATCTTTTTTGTAATACAGGATGTATGATATAGTGATTCAAGTCCTTAGATCATCAAATGGGTTTTCAATCTTTAGGTGATTGTAGTAAGAGATAATGTAATGTTTATTGACTTGAGAAGTTGAGATATTGGACATAATTAGCAATTCCAATCAAAACATCTGATCTTGTGACCTGGGACAATTGGTTTCACCATCTATATCTGAGTGGAACTAAATTTAGTGCATCAGCATCATATTATTTCTCAATATATATATATATATATATATATATCAGCCATTGCGGTAGATAAAAGCAGCAGCAACTCAGTGGACAAAAGACGCAGCAGAACACTTCTCCTAATCGCTATCTACCAGCGACCGTTGGTATTCAAATTTTATGAGTTGAAATGGCACACAAAACAATGTATTACTTGTCATCTCTACTGAGAAATTGTGCTTCTCTCAGAGCAATCTCTCAAGCTAAACAAACTCACTGTCAAGTCCTCATCCAGGGCTTCCTCTCCAACATCACCCTCCAAACAGATCTTTTGCTGGCTTACTCCAAGTGCAGGTTTCTTAGAGACGCTCGCATGTTGTTCGACAAAATGGCTGACAGAAATATGCATTCGTGGAATATTCTGATTTCTTCTTATGTTAGCAATTCATTGTATTCTGATGCTTTGCATGTTTTTGACATATTTGTTAAAATGGGTTTTCGACCTGATCACTATACGTTGCCTCCAATGATGAAGACGTGTGCTGGAATTGGAGATGTTTATATGGGTAAGGTGCTTCACGGTTGGGTAATTAGACTTGGTTTTGAGGAATATATGGTTGTGGGTAGTTCTGTTTTGGATTTTTATGTGAAAATTGGCGATTTATTTGATGCGAAGAAGATATTTTTGGGTATGATTTGGAAGGATTCTGTTGTTTGGAATACTATGATTTCGGGGTTTGGGAGGGCTGGTTTCTATAGGGAGGCTTTAAGTTTATTTAGGAATATGAATGCTGAAGAACTGAAGATGGATTCCATGACAGTTCCAAGTGTTCTGAATGCATGTGCAGGGGAAGGAGATTTGATGAAAGGGAAAGAAATGCATGGTCAAGTAGTTAAGAGTATCATATTCGACAGAGATGTAGCAATTGGAAATTCATTGATTGACATGTATGCAAAATGTGGATGCCTGCAAGCTTCAGAAAAGGTTTTCAAGAACATGCGAGAGTTAAACTTGGTAACCTGGACCACAATGATAACTTGTTATGGGGTTCATGGGAAAGGAGGGAAATCTTTGCTTCTATTTAAGCAGATGAGAGGTTGTGGCTTTGTACCTAACTGTGTCACACTAACTGCAGTTTTGGCCAGTTGCAGCCACTCAGGTCTTATAGATCAGGGTCGAAGGATTTTCAATTCCATAACTTTAGAATATGGTTTTGAACCTAGTGTGGAGCACTATGCTTGTATGGTGGATCTGTTGGGTCGTTTTGGGTATCTTGAGGAAGCACTTGAATTAGTACAAAACATAAATTTAGAGGTGACAGCAAGTGTTTGGGGTGCCCTGCTAGCAGGTTGTATGGTGCACAAGAATGATGTGATTGGAGAAATTGCAGCTCATCATCTTTTTGATTTGGAACCTAGAAATACTAGCAACTACATAACTTTGTGCGGTATTTATGATTCACTTGGTATACGGGATGGAGTTTTAAAAACCAGAGGGAAGATGAGAGAATTGGGTTTGGTTAAGACTCCCGGTTGCAGTTGGATAACCGTTGCAGGAAAAACCCATAGATTCTACCAAGGATATCCTTCTCATCCTCTAACTCAGATGGTATACAAAACATTAGATGGAATTATTAAAGCACCAATGTTTCCTGATGATTCTGGACAGGGAATCAACCTTTAAGGTCAATAATGATAATAATGTTCTTCACAGCTATGATTACATCTGGTGATGATATTTATCACTAATAAGAGTGTGGAATTCACCCAATATGTTTTAGGAGCATGTCAAGCATGTGCATGACCAGATGGTCAGTTGTTTGTACTACAAGCAAAGCTGCGTCATTAGCATGCATTAATCATGGACATATGTTAATCTGAAAGGTAGATGGATTTACATCATGCAGTCAATTTGCTTCAAGTTCAAAACATTTACCTATTTGTGTTAAGTTTTTTTTATTTCTTTTCCAGTTATACAATGTCTACAGGAAAATATATACAATTTTTGTTTCTCATTTTTCTCAGGATAATGATTGTTCTTTTGTTTGGTGTCCTTGTTGTCATGAAAACAATAGAAAGCATTCATCTGGTAGAATGGTGTTAACTGTTAATTAACTAAATCAAGATAACTCATGACAATTTTTTTTTTTTTTTTTGGGTACACAGGAGGCAAACTGCCCAACAACAAACTAAGAAACAGAAGAAACAACAGAAATAAGCCTAGTAACACTTAGGCCAGAAACTTCATCCCTAAAGATGTTAACAGCTTGTTATTAGGTTTTCAGATTCTTAGGATGTTATTAAATTTCTACTATCTCAAACCAAAAAATGTTTCTTGTTTCCAAAGGGCATGTTCAAGATTTGGTTCTTCTCAAACTTTTTAGTATGGTATAAGTACTCGCTGCTACCAAGAATATTATATCTATCCATTACTGTACGATGCCAATAGTGTAGGTGGAGAATAATGTGTATGCAGAACGATATATATGCTATCTAGTCACTTGTTTGCCTCTTCCTTTTCAGATGTGGGCATCGTATGACTAGCACTAATGGAGAATCCTTGACTACTCTATGTTGTACATCTAATTACATTTTGATATGTATATTTTTCTTTTTCTTACTTTTTCTTCTTTTTTATTTATTTTTTACTGTTTTATATGATATTACTTCATTTTTCGGCTTGTGGGACCTATGAAAACACCCAATAAATTGCTTCTACACTTGAAATTACCATCTTTTTTTGTTATTTCAAGATGGATTTCAGATATACATATGGTTGAAGAGTTAAAAGTAACAGTCTATGAATTATGATCTTGAAAATTAAAATTACCTTGCATTGCATTTAATAAGCATGTAGCAACAGGTTTGAGTTAATAATGCTTACTGTTGATGTGATATCTTCTGCTTATTCTCATGGAGTTTCTTTCTGTCACATTAATTTAATCAACCTGAATCTTTATTGTCCAATTTTGGGTGATAATTACGAAGTAAGACAAAGAATAACATTTTTCTCTATTTCATGCAAATTCAGTTACAAATTCAAATTCTTTGAAGGATTGTAATCCTGTATAAAGGAATACAAAAGCATAATCCAATAAGGTAGAGTTTTTATTTCCAACAAAATACTTTTGAATTATATAGAAAGAGTAATAAATGCTTTTGTATTGTCCTAACAGGTTCAATACAAATGTATGATCTTTTTGCCGCTTACGTATGTCATGTGCATAACTTTTGATCAGCCCTTGTGCTCAATATGGTGATGACTGGAACCGGTAGAGAATGCTGCTACATCAATTGACTGAGGATGATGCTGTGAAGATATCGTGTGAGAAGTTCCACTTACAATATCAGTTTTCATGATGTCTTCTTGAATATGCACATCCTCTTCAATTAATTCTATTACCTGTTCACCATGTGGACCTGGTATGAGAACTTCCTGGGCTTTCACATGTTCATCTATTGATATGATTTCAGCCTTTTGAACCGTTCTCTTCTTTTTCTTTTTAATGATGCAACATAGAGCAACTGAGAGAAATGCGAGGAAGAATAGACCTCCCAGTGACACAAAGATGACAATTATAACAGTTGAATGGTGCCCTGGTGTTGGTGGTGGAGGTGGAACTATATGAGGTGGTGATGGTGGAGAAATAGGATGCGGTGGCGGTGTCACAATTGGTGATGGGGGTGGGATTGAGTGACTAGGTGGTGTTGCTGGCACTGGAAATGGTGGTGGTGATGGCATAATGGGATGATTAGGTGGAACTACTTTTGGAGGTGGTGGAGCATTACTACTTGGTGGCACTTTTGGAGGGGACGGAGTGTTACTACTTGGTGGCGCATTTGGAGGGGACGGAGTAATACTACTTGGTGGCACGTTTGGAGGGGGAGTGTTACTACTTGGTGGTGCATGTGGAGGGGACGGAGTAATACTACTTGGTGGTGGCACTTGTGGAGAGGATGGATTATTATGAGGTGGTGATACTTTTGGAGGAGATGGAGAGTTATTGGGTGGTGCTACTTTTGGAGGGGACGGAGAATAGGGAGGCAGTGGAGGGGATTGAGAATTATGAGGTGGTGGTAGAGGAAAGTATGGAAAGTAGTACTCAGAGTTGTAAATGCGGGCCATTCTAATTGAGAAAGTAAAGGAAGCTGACAGATTGAGTTGTACAAGTGCTGATGAAGAATTTGGTATGTGTTTATGCCTATTTGGCTATTTGTAGTGCCAACTGCTGTCTATCTAAGGCTTTAGTAACTTGACTGTCATGCTAAGCTTTCAAAGAGTTGTCATTGATTGCATTTAAATACACTTCTTGTGTTGTATTCTTTGTCAAGAGGGTTTCTCTGTGTTCCTGAAGATAAGGATTAACCATCCCTTGTCCGCCCCAAACCGGCGAGGCTCCGATCCGTTTGGGGCAGGTGTGGACCACTTAAAATGGGGCTTGAGTCGAGACAGGGTCAAACTTTTTTACCCGGTTTGTAAATGGACCAGGTTTGGATCAAACCATTATGTCCTTACCCGCACCGTTTGACCTGGTATTTATATAAGTATTTTTAAAATATTAAAAATATAAAACAGAAAATAAAATTCTAATCAATTATATCTTTACTTAATTCTTAGTACTTAAATTTTACATGATAATTAATCGATTTAGTATCTTAAAATTTTTTTGTTGCTACATGTTTGTGTTTAAAACCATGGTAAATTGTGAATATCGAAGATGCTTCATGGATTTTTAAATGGTATCATCTATGTTTTTTTTTTTTTAAATATACTGCTAATGTTGTAAGAACTTGGTAAATTTTATGAAATTTAGGTTATTTTAGTGTTTATACTTTATATTTCAATTTAAGGTCTAATGAACTTAAGTATTGTATGGTTTATTGAAATTAAATGTTGTGTAACTTGTATTTTATTACATTTAAGTGTATGTGTACTAATATTTATTTTTATAATTAATTTTAATTGTATATGAAAATTTATTTAATTAGTGAGTTAAAACATTTTTTTTTCCAAAAAATACAAAATGAGATGGGTCAATTCAGGTTGGATATGGATCACTCTATCCTAAATGGTTTTGGAAACATGTCTGGATCATGGGTTGAGTATGAAGAACCCTTTTGGGTATGGAGCATGTTGATCTATTGCCATCCCCTAATAAGGATGTTGATGATGTGAGTTGTTGACCAAATTGATGTAAACATCCACTATTCCTGAAAATGAAACTCTCCGATTCAGGTAGTCGTATTGTTTTAAGATGTGGCAGCCAAGGTTGAGGGACCTGAAGATTCCACCTATTCAACTTGCTCTTCTCCCATCTCAAACGAATATGCTTTAATTATCATTTCATGTTAAGAAAACTCATATTGTTGACCTTATAACCATTTTCATATATATGTTTGATCATAGAAAGGTTGGACAGCTTGAGATCCGAAACAAATAGAAAATTTACTGTGGGATTGAAAAACTGAAGTTAGGATATATCTAGCTATGTGGTAGTTCTTCTTTGGTTTTGCAGGATTTGGGGTATTTTCTTTTATATCAATTGATTTGTTTATTTATTTATTGAAACACTGATACTATTAATGAAAAAAATTACACGGTTGCTAGAATATCATCCAGAATTAGCGTCTCCACACATAGATGGTAATCTTCAATCCAAACAGTCTTAGAATCCATAGAGATTGCTAGTTTGGCTAAACTATGAGCCAGACGTAAGAAATTGTAGTAAAACTAGGACACTAACTAATGGATAATATTACTAATAATAAGTACAAACTTGGAGAAAGGAGGTCTTGAGAGCAACTAAATCAACAACTGAACGGATTCAACTTCTGCTGAAGACAAACCAGTGTCCATAGCCAACTGACGACCCCGAAAGATCGCCAGTGCCTCTGCTACCTGAGGAGAGTACCCCGCTACCTGAGGAGAGTACCCCGATCGCAATTTTTGAGACCCAGCTGCCATAACCTGACCTTCATGGTTACAGATGATTATTGCCAAGCCTACTGCCGTCTCCTATCTATCAATTGATTTGTTTTCATGCTGGCTTGTCTTGAACTTGATCACAATTACTTAGATTAAATTATCAGGCACAAATCAATCAAATCATATAAGCAAATTAACATGCAGATAACTTTCTCCATTTTTTTTTTTTTTTTTGGTCTTCTGGAAATCAAATAATCGGTAGCTTTTGATAGTAAAAGACTTTGAAGGTGAAGAAGACAAACTTGAAATTTATATGAAGTTATATGGAAAGCTTGAGTTAACAATTTTGGCAGTTTCAGCTTTTATGCAACTTGAGCGCCCAAGGCCTAGAACCAGGAAATGAAAATGCGAGAGAGGTTACTTTTCATTTCATTCAATTGTTGAACAAACAAAAGTTGCATATCCTTTTTCCAGAGGAACACCACAATCACAATCACAGGTTCTTGTTTAACAAAGATTGCATTTTCATCACCAAAACTTTGATTACAGAATAGAACAAGCACAACTGTTACATCTTAGGGACCAAATTTTGGTCCCTTCTCACATACAAAAGAATTTGAAGAAAGAATGAAAAAATCGTTTGTCACGAAACTGTTTCTTCCGTGTAACTCTACAATTGCTCTAGAAAAGCAGGTGTTAATTCAAGACTTGCTGGACAAAACAGATATTAAGAGAATCCAATCCATGTTATTAACTTCTGGTTTCAGAAGACTCTTAGAGGACACAGGTTGCATTCGCTGTCTTGCTGAGCTTCATAAGTTGGATTATTCTGCATTGACAAAAGAAAACAGGAGAATTAAAATGAAAATGAACATACAAAACAATTTTATTTGGTTATTTACTCTCTCTGCTAATGAAAAATGATGAGAGCTAAATTAAGCATGAGTAAGAGCGGTTGAGGAACTTTATTTACAGCTTTGAGATAGCATATGAAAGCCTGAGATGTGGGGGTATTTCGAATCAGAGGTAAATGCAAATTTTGAGATAGCATTTGTGAAGTTAAAGTGTAGGTAAACCTAACAGAATGCACATGTGAAAGGACCTCAGACATACGGAACCAAAAACAAATGGAAAGGAACAACTGAGGACAATTTAACAGTGTCACATGAGATGGCGACGTTATGTGAATAAATTAGAAAGAAGAACACACTGGAACTGGATAATGAAAGAGTGTTTCTTTCAAGTTGAAGGTGCTAGAAATCCAAGAGGAAGAACTAGTAGAAAATTATGGAGTTCATATAAGCCACAAAGTCCTCAATTTTAACAAGAATGAGGCTTTCTCACAACATGAATAAAGGAGAGATGTCCAACCTACATAATTGTCTAGAGCATTTTTATTGGGTTAAGCTGAGATACATGACAAGCAATGTAAAAAGACAACCAAGAAGGAAAAGAAACTCACTGATACCATTCATGGAAGATGAAGTCCATTATCATTAAGTAGGTATGAGAAGAGAATTTCATTCCACAAGTCAGGTACTCCAGGTAGACACCAGTGGCTACAATCAGGTACAGATGGATTGTCACTCCACATACCCACATGTGCATCACTCCGGAAAGCAGACATGGATGTAACATGCAGAACTGTTATTGGAACTGTCATATTCTTTATCACCTCCAATATGCTGTGTGAAAATATGTTACGGTCCCAACCCTCGATTTCTGTCATGGGGCTCTGAGTCACATTGCACAACCTATGCAATTTATCACTGATGCACAAACACACACTAATTATACTCCATAGTGTAAGAGAATGCAGAAAAAAGATTGTCCACGTAGAAGAGGAAATCATACAGTAACAGTACAATCCAGCAGGAAAGAAAAGTAAAGAAAGAAAAAAAACATACAAATCAGTGGCTTAAATGACACCTTCAATGATGGGTGGTTGCAGCCACTAACCACCATACTAGATAAATTAGGTCAATTTTGGAAGCCACTTGAGAGAAGAATAATAGGCAATATATATAATAAACTCAAAGTTCTAATCATAACATCTAAATAGCTAAATTATGAGTATTGTTTAAAGAGAAAAAAGAGCTGCAACCTAAGACCTTTTCTTGGTGAAGTTAAGAGACAATATCTTTAGGATGCTTTATGAGAATGAAGAAAAATATTTAGCCTTGCATTTATAAATAGACTTTTATTAAGTGGAAAGCTGAACACGCTCAAGAGTAGAAAATTATTATATCAATATTGATGAGATACCTCCAGTGAGATGGCTCAAATGTACGGAAAAAGACCCGTGTTCTGTTAGTGTCAATCATTTTCTCAACCCATGATGCCCAGGTACCTAGTGCTATTCTGTAGGCGGTAGGAATAGACATTCCAAGCTTCAACGAATTTTCAACCTGGAAATAGCAACCCCTGTCGGTGACAGAATGAGAACATTTTATATTCTTAAGTACTTAAAAATAATAGACCATGCAACAACATCCAGAACAGGTGAGCACAAATATTGTACATACAGAATATTGAATAATAATATGATGTGACATAACCGTGTTGTATGGTCTCTGAGAAAAAAAATATATATTAAAGATGAATCTTTCAAAGCAAGCACTTTTTTTTTTCAGATGATGCACTTGCTTTCAACAAACACTTAATTTTTATTCTCTTACTCAGAAGTTAATTTTTATTCTCTTACTCAGAGGTTGAAAGAACGTTTTCTTTACAGCACTATCACCCCGACTTTTTAAACAGAATATACTAAAAAACAATTGACAATTACAACAACAAGGACAAAGAAAACACAGGTGACTATGGGAAGCAAATGCACATCTAAAATCTGGTTTTAGAAGCAGAGAAAGATTGCACCAGGTAGTAGCTATAACGTGAATGATAAGTACAATTATACACAATCTCTAGAGACTTTATTTAATTAACTTCAAAGTAGAAGATGTAATTAAGAACAGATTTTTCTTTATAATGAAACGTGGAAAGAAGTGGAGGAAAATTGAGGACTTCAACTTAAGCATAGTTTACACTGATAGATGTCTCGACTTCTGCTTTGGGTGGCTGTTGGTGAAACAGCAATCTAACATGTGATAGTCTGTAAAATCACAAATGTATAACAGAAAGATAGAGATATGGAGACCTGAAACAACTAAATCCCACTTTGCACATCCATGGACTGAATGGCAAAGGCCTGAACCATTCTTAAAAAAGTCTTCTTTGTGATGCAATTGTCCCTTCAGAAATAGAGGTAATAAACATTTGTTGTGGACGAGTTAAAGGTGTAAAACTTGATGAAACTCTTATGAATACAATGTCCCTGAGAAGATCCTATATGCATGCAAGAAAGCTTCCATCAGTTTTACAAAAATCTGTAACCATTTTCATTTTTGAGTAATGTTATACAACCCAAATGATGTGGCAAGTGATTTGTCCTTACCATATAATTCATGGAGTGATGTTTTCATGGGGTTATGTGGTGAGTGACATGGAAAGAACAAATCACTACCCAAAAAAGTGATTTGTCCTTACCATATAATTCATGGAGTGATGTTTTCATGGGGTTATGTGGTGAGTGACATGGAAAGAACAAATCACTGGCCACATCATTTGGGTTGATTTTGGGCTAATTTTTGGGTAGTAGTGTAGTAATATTGTTCATTTTTATACCATTGCATGAGAACTTTTTTTTTTGGTGAACATACTTGCACCACGATATTCCTCTTCAATGTCACTCTTCCACATTATGCACAGTTAAATAAAAAATAATTACTTAAAGGAAAACATAGGATTGAGAAGGACACTAAAGCTCATATCTCTAAGTAGGAAAAAGTAATACACGAGTGATAAGTTTTGAGAAAATAGCAGAGATCCCAGGCAAGGTGTCTGAATGCAACAATGACTTTCCCTCAGGTTCAAAGGTAGCAATGCATTTTGTTAACCCAAATAAAGATGGAGCCCGCCATAACTTTGTCCTCATTCTGATGAGCTTCGAGGTTTCTGGATGACACTTACTTCTCCTCAGATTCTAAACCACCAGCGACCTTTTGTGAACACCATGATCATGGATAACATGCAAAAAACACTTCTTTTTTTCTTGAAACAAAATTTATTTCACAACAAGAAGAAGGTACAAGGGAGAGGTGAACAAGAAGTCCACAACAACAAGAACAAAACAGAGGTTAAGAACCAAGAAGCCCTTGAGGAAAAGGCAGGGAGAAGCTGCCCACTATCTGTACAAAATAGAGCTCAAATAACAGAGCTGGGTTTCACCACCACTTCCCAATTCTGAAGGATGAAAAACTTGATCTTGACTGAACTCAAAGGAAACTGAAGCTAGTTTTTGAGCAGTCTAATTTTGGCGGATCTCTTATTATCAGAGCTCGGAATTGCGAGAAACTAGGGTTTTGAAATTTGAACATAACTATAAACCGAGGTGTCTTGATAGAAAAAAAAAAAGAAGAGAAATTGAATCAATTAAGAGAGAATCAAAAGGGAGTGAGAACTTCCACTGTTGTGGACTTGAGGTTTACGGATCTTGGGACGTCAGAAAAAAAAGGATAAGAATCATCAGAGATCAGTTCTCACCGTGCATAAATTGCAAAAAATGTGTTATAAGAGAGCTTCAAAGTAGCCAGTTTAGAGAAGCAAACATATCACATCAGTAATGATATCTGCAAAACCCATCATTTGAAAATTGACAATTCTAATTTTCAATGCGATCATTTTGTTAATGAATTTGATCCACCAATGAAGGGCCCGAGAACATTGAGATACGTAATAATTGCTGTCAGGAAAAGTACTTGCTACAAACCCAAAAAGTGGTAAACAGTGCTAATCAAAATTAGTAGAACTCCGTAAAGGAATGGAAAGATTTACTGAAGAACTGCACTGCTATTTATTGACCATCTTGTTGTCCATCCATCTCAAATTGTCACATTGGCAAATACCAAAAAGATACTAAATTAAAACCCATGCCGATAAAATATCCAGAAGCACCAAAAGTGTAGCAAATCAACAATCAATAATAAAGACAGTCTCCCAATATTTTGTAAATAAATAAGGGATCAACATAGCATGTGAAATATTCTTAAGGGCTTGTTAACCGTGACATATTGTTGACTTTCTTCAAATCCATGATTTGGAAAAGTGTGTTGGTGACCATATGACAAACCGCAATAAAAAAAATATTGTGAGGAAAGGATGGCAAGGTTTGAAAAACGATTTTGTGCCATCCAGAACACAAAGATATAAAGTCCGAATTCTTTTGGGTGCAAATAAATTGGAGAGGCAAAGTTATCGATGAGTTCCAAATTAGAACAATGCCTTCTATTCTCAAAACTCACCAAATAAATATCTCAAATCAATCTACAAAAAGGAAGATAACAAAGAATGACTGTAGATGCATAAGGTAATCAACTAATCATGATACGAAAATGCCTAGAGATAAGGAAAAAATGGTTAAAAATATCATCTCTCCAGAAAATGTCTTATTATATAATAGCAGGACATCAATGACAACTACCCAAGATGGGAAATGGGAAGAAGGAAATAAGCACTGACCAGCCAAAAAATCGCATGATAACTCGTGCCAAAGCTTATAGCAAACGACATGTCTCACATTAACCCTTAAAAGTACTTTTAAAGTAATAGCTAGCAAAGTTTTTATGAAAATTCCAAGAACTGTCAAAATTTTCCATCTTTTACTAAACTTTAAAAGTGGTGGTGGCTTTGAAGGTGGCAGCAGGGTGATGATGGCTAGAGAAAGGGTACTGGTCAAAAGTTAGAAGAGAAATGAGTTACTAAAAAGGCTACATATTTATTCCTCACCGATGTGTTTCTAAAAAGTTTTAGAAATAAAGCAGAACTTGTAGGGAATACGACCAGGTAAGTGCAAACGTTACTTGCTTTCTACAGTAGTACAGAAAGATGACATTTGTCTCTAGTAGGATTCATGCATCAAACAGCGGAAATAGCTTCCTCTTTCAACACTAGCACACATATTATCCTCTGCTGATAGTGAGAGAATGAGAGGACGAGAAAGAGAGTCATAATTGGTAATAGAAAGACAATCCAAAAATAAATCCATCAAGATAATAGAGAAGATACAATAGGATCTAAGCTCAAAAATTAATTTAGAACCTATATACAGAGCTAGAAATTCCCTAAATTGCACAAATATATTAATTTATCTTCAATTTTAAGAACAGGGGCACTGTGTACAGATATGTCAATTATATATTCTAGTGGTATGCATAATCCAATATATGGAGGATAAGTTGAAAAATCTAATTGATGCTGCCTATGGAAAAATTATTGCATGTCAGATCAAAGGAATCACATTGCATGCATCCATCTAAATCACTTATGATAATTTTGAAGTGAAGTAGGCGTCAACAATCCAATAAAAAATTAAAATATAGTAAGTATAAACATCAAATAAGAGTGACCAAGTTTTTCCATGAACATTTACATACAGAAACAAGGAACTTACGTTTCAAAAAGCTTTCCTGGCACCCACCATTGTCCTGTGTTGAATATTAGAATGTCTGCATTAATCCACTCATTGCTAATATCATCCAACTTGTCCAATTTAAGAGTTGATCTAACCCTCTTTGGGGCATGTCTAGGCATCCAACCATGTTGCACCAAGAAAACAGAGCGAAAGAATTCAATAGTGAAATTAAAGGAACTAAACCGCACACCTAAAAATCTAATCCGTTTTGTTATCTTATTGCCGTTGATCTCATAAACGCTCTTCTTATCCTCCACCCCAGTCATTAGCAAACATATCAATGACTCCCATTGTGTTCTACTCATAGAATCACCAACAAAAACAACCCTCTTACTTCGAAACCATTCCAATATACTGTGCACATTGAACCTTGCTATATCACAATTCTTTGGCTTCCACCTCCATTTAAGATAACCATTATCTCTCCTTCCATTTGCTAAGCAATTGAATCCTTGTTCTGCAAATGGGCATTCTGAAGCATTGTATAATGGGTAATTATCATCAATAATCCAACCTCCTTCAGCAACATCACAACTAACCATTGAACTGCTGAAATTGGATATTCTATCACCATGAAATGCTTGAGTGAGACTTGGGAGCACATATACATAACCACCAGCGACTACAAGGAACGAAACCAAAGACCCAATCACAATAAGCACTTGAAACCATTGTGAGACACAGCTTGATCGATTAACTTTGGGGCTTCCAAAACTCAAGCTTCTCGGGGTTCCAGCATTCAAGGGACTAAAGGGCCTACGACTAGATGACGTGCTCCTAGTAAACGATGTACTCCTACTGAAGCTACTCATCTTCTCAATCAGTCATTGAAAAGATTCAGCACACCACTATCCAAACTATACATCATCTCAAGCATCTTACCACCAAATGCGGCAAAGCTAATATTATTTCAAGATCACTAATAATCCTTCTTCCCACATGAAACTGTAAACTCATTATTGCATGAATCAAAGACCTATCAACCCAGCCATGACCATATCAAAATGAGTTCAAACCAACAACCCCATCCAGCTTTAAGAATCACAAGAGTTCCACAAGTACAATATCAGCATTATCACTTTTACTAGCCGTAAAAATCTAGAACACCTGTACAAATCTACATTCAATCCAAGAACTCAAAATTCACAAGCTCATAAAAAACCTTTTCATCCCAACACATGAAAGAACTGATCAAAAAACACAGATGGGCATCCTTGAAACCTCAAGAAAATCAAACCTAGATGCAAAAAGAATACCTTTTTTCCACAATACAGCATAAACTTGTGAAGAAAATGTAATGACAAGTAGAAACTTAGTCGTTGATGCAAAATTAAAGTGAGAATTTACCAGTAATCAAATCAGAGCTGAGAAGATGGGTATGAAATGGTGGGTAAGGCGAAGAATAAATGTAGAAAAAAAAATGTTGAAGGTGGGTTTTTCAAGTGGAAGAGATCGGAGGTTGTTAAGAGAGAAATTGTGTATAACAATTAACATCTAAAAGGAAAATGAGAAGACACAACGATGCCTGGAGAGTGGAGAATGCATATAATATTTAGGGAAATAATAAAAGATTCCTTGTAGTTTGCATTATTTCCAAAAATCCCCTTTAGTTTTATTTTCAGCCAAATTCCCCCTCTAGTTGTATTTATTTCCTAAAATCTCCCTATATTAATTTAAATTCTCAAAATTTCCCCTACCGTTAAGTAATCTATAAGATAAAATTTGAAAACTCATAAGGGTAAATAGGTTAATTATTAAAAATCTAAAATAAAAAACTAATAATAAAATAATAAAAACTTTTTTTCTCTTCTTTTATTCTCTTTTTCTCACACCTCTTCTCTTTTTCTCTTCCTCTCTCTAAAAGCTCTCTCTCTAACAATTTTCTCTGTCTTTTTAAAAACCCTCTCTTCTTAATCAGATTTAATTTGGTGGTAGGTGAGTTTTGGTTTGGGTGATGGTGGTGGGGTTGGTGGTTGGGTAGTTTGGGGGCGTATTGCGGTTCTTCGAGGGTGTTTGGAAACGGTTGAGAGGGAGGGGAGGAGAGGAGAATTTTGGTGGTTTTAGTAGTTTTGATGATATTTGGTGGGTTTGATAGGTTTGGTAATTTTGATGGATGTTGGTGGTTTAATAGTTTTTTATGGGTGTATATTTTTATATTTTATTATTATTTTGTAAATATCTTAAGGGTAAAATAATAGTTTTCATACATATTGAAGGGTAAATGAGTCATTTTACTGCTTAAGTTAACAAAAGTTAACACCAGGGAATTTCAAGGAAAAATGCAAACTAGATAAAAGATTTTGGTCAAGAATAAAATTAGTAGGAATTTTTAGAAATAATATAAAATACAGAGAATTATGATTATTTTCGTAATATCATTCTCAAGTAATTGATTATTTTCGTAATATCATTAACTAATTTATTTAAAAGTTGACCCATGATATTTATTATTTATTATTATAGATTCCTATCCAATTATTATTATTTTGATTTTCATACTACAAATTAACTCACGTTTGCATATCTACTTATAGTAAAATGGTTAGTGCACATCCTTTCCACTTCAGTGGTGAGGGGTTCAATTCCTACTATGTACATACCAAGCATGTGTGGGTAGTTTTCTCCCTTATTGTGGGAGTAAATATCTGGACCGCGCGTTTAGTAATTAATCTCGACAGATCTCGATAGGTATTAATGTTGTACTTGTACCCCTTTTAAAAAAAAAAAAATTAACTCACGTTTAATTTCAAAAAGTTGATTTTATACAACTATCTTTATTCAGTTGGGTTATTAGTAGGACGATGAGTTAGTTTTAAATTCACTTATTAAAAGTCCTTCTTAGGGTTTATTTAATTACAGGCAAAAATAACTTAATTAAAAATTGACATTGACCTCTCCCGGAGTTAGTTAAACTTAACTCTTATACGAGTATTTTTATCTTTTCATCAAATTTTCAATTTTTTTCTTTTAAAAAATAGAAATTATATATACTTCAAAATAAAAAATTGGAAATAAATTGGTGGTGATAAAAACAAATAAGAAACAAAAATTTAAAAAGAAATTGGTGGAGATTTGGATCTTCATCGCTTGGTTCTCCACGCGATGGAGATCCTCGCTTAGTGCAATAAAGGTCCTATGTGACAGGATCTCCATCGCTAGTGGAGATCCCACTGATATCTCACAGGCGATGGAGATCCTGTCGCCTAGGATCTTCTTCATAGTGACCTCGCCTACCCATTCTCCTTTATTGCAATGTTGGACATCCAATCTCTAGATTGGATCTTCAACGTCCATTGTTCTGATGGACAGTGGAGATCCAATTTGAAGATTGGATCTCCAGGAGTCCTTTTTTTCTTAATTTTTAATTATTTTTTTGTGTTTAGAAAAATAATTATTTTTTTGAAATTTTGTTTTTTTCCATCAATCTACTTTTTTTTTTTTTTTTAATTTTGTAATTTGATCTCCATGTTCATCTAAGAAATGAACGAAGAAGGTCCATATATTTATTTTTTTTTATAAAAAATAAAATTATGATATTATTACATTAAAATAACATGGGTATATAAATCTTTTTACCCATTTGGTATGATCAACTATTAAAGTTAGCGGTCAACCACTAAGGAGAGGAGGAAGTTAATATCAGTTTTAGAAAAAGATGTTTATGTCTGTAATTAAGCAAATCTCATATATGTTCAGTGTAATTCCTTCAAATTGAAAAGGTTAATTTTTTAATTTGGTTAGGACAATTTAACTTTTTTTTTTATCTTTTATAAAAAAAAAATATATATATTAAGTTAGGGAATGCCAAGTACCAAACAAATGAAAATGATACACCTACCTTATTATTTATGAATTTAGATATTATATATATAAAATCTTAATCCTTATATGGATAATTAAAAGAGTAATTTATATTCTTTTATTTTTTTAATTTTTATAAACTATTAGATTATAATTCAATGATTGATAACCATCCAGATAACTATACAAAACTTGTATAGTAACATGTCACATATGTGATATAAATAAATATTCAAGTAAACATAAATAACCTATTATAATTTTGCAGTCAGAAAAAGGGAGAATGACTCAACTCCACAACTTATTTAATGTAGAATGTGAGCGAATTCCATTAACCAACCTCATCTTATAATCTTTATTTATTTAATTAATTGTATTCTAATTACAGAAGCCCTTCTTTGATATTACATAATTACATTATATTATACATAAATAAAATGCAAACCGCACTAGACAAAAGTGTATATATAAATCTTGAGGTCAATTATATAATTACATTATATTAACATCTCATCTCACCTTTAATTCTAAATTTATCATTAATCAAAGATCAATTCATTTTTATCAAATTTGGATGAAAGAAAAAAAAAAAAACCTATAAATTGTTTTCTGAATCAATCCATCCATGTTGGTATCTCCTGTTATTCCTGCACATATTGCTCTTCTTATTTGCTAAAATATTTCATCATTAACAAATTTTAGGGATCATTTGTTTTAAGGGAAGGCATGCACGTTTACTAATAAATCTGTTTAATTACTAAAAATATTATCCGTAGTAAAACTTTTTGGCATGACGGTATTTACAATAATTTTTACTGCAACTTACGATATATTTCCTTCGTGGAAAAATATCAGCTTTTTTTTAAAAAAAAAGAATAAAAGATCAAATTTTAAGTATACCATTAATTTTCTCACTTGATATATATTGAAACACATCTAAACCTCAAAGAAATAGATATCGCATTATTCTTCCATAATTGCAGAATCAATAAACCAAAATCTTAAGGAGACAAAATGCAGTTATTCTCATTGCATATTTGCATAGCCAAAAGTCCAAAGATATAAATAATTAAGTTGGTTAATCTAAAATCAGTTTTTCATTTAGGTAGCTTTAAGATCGATGAGACTGATGGAAGTTAATTGAGAGGTTTCGTAGTACGATGAAATTTTGTGTTCGAATCATAACTCCTAAATTTATAATAGTTCGATAAATAAAAAATCGAAGAGAGCGAAACACGTTGTCTCGCCAAACAACAACAACAAACAAAAACCAAAAAAACATTTGACACTGCGATGCTTTCACCAATAAAACTGTGAATTATACTCTTATCAATCGCTAGAAAATAAACAAAGATCAAAAGCTAATTACCAAATGGATTAATCAGCATATTTCTTCAGTGTACACAATTTATGCAAGAAACTACAAAAGTTACCTTTGTAGTATGAGCATTATACAATCAAATAAAAATTACATAATCAAATCCACATACACGAATGTTGATTGCAGGATGCCTTGTCAAAGAAAATTATAATTGTAGTTGTTTTTTTGTTTTTTTTTTTTATATCTTCTTTCTATGCAAATGAACCCAACAAATTAAAGAAAAGAGTGCGGGAAGCACTAATAATCTTAAAATCATACAAAACCCTTCAAAAAAGAATGAGTATTTTTGTTTTTAAACTATAAAATGGTATCCCTCCAAAATTTTAATGGAGGACCTTCAAAGTGTTTGGGTATAGAGTGAGCTGCGGGTTTCGATACCTGGACTGGAGCTGGTTTGATCTTCAGGAGGATACTAGAAACGACAGTAAACTATTTCACAAAGAAAGTGAAAATATATATTTTCCTTTTGAAAAAAAAAAAAAAAAAAACCCAACAAGGTGGGCAAGTTGTTAAATTTGCATACTTAATGTGTTTTTTTTTAATCTATATGAGAAGTAGGGGGTGTGTGTGCATATATATATTAAAATAGAACAAGCATGTAAAAATTAACATGATATCAGAGCTTTCGATAAACATCATTATAGGCCTGGGCTGCGCTCTACCTAACGACAATTTAAATAATAAATTTAAGAAAAACATAAGTTGGTAGCCAATCAAAGTCGATTCGGTCTCACATGTGAAAGGGTGTTAGAAAATCCACATGTAAAGTTAATAGAAATTAAATGAGATAAATCCGACATTAATATGATAAAAAGCGAAGAGAATAGTATATATATCAATGGATATCACAACCTACTAGGCTAATGTCCAAACCATTCACATCTTAAAATTTAATAAATTTTGATGAGATATTTTGCATAGATATTAAGAAAATAAGATATGGACGTAGCAAAAATTCAAAAAATTTCAGATACAAAAACTATTTTTTTTGCAAGTTTCTTATGTTCCCCCCTTTTTTTTTTAATGATTAAGCTTAAAGCATTATTAAAAAATAGTTCCTGAACTCAAAAATTTTTGGAATTGTTTTCGATAAACATATCTCACTTTTCTCAACATGCATGCAAAAAATATCTCATCAAAATTTATTAAATTTCATCAAAGTGTGGATGATTTGAATATAAGATGGTTTGTACACACACACTCACGCACTAAAATAATGAACTAACAATGAAATACTTAGAGATAAACCTAACCACTAAGATAAATCTAATCCTAAGTAATAATAGGATGGTTTGTACACACACACACACATAAATCTAATCCTAAGTAATAATAAGATGGTTACACACACACACATAAACCTAACCACTAAGATAAATCTAATCCTAAGTAATAATAAGATGATTTGTACACACACACACACATAAATCTAATCCTAAGTAATAATAAGATGGTTACACACACACACTAAAATAACGAACTAACAATGAAATATTTAGAGATGAGTAATAACCACCAAGATAAATCTAATCCTAAATAATAATACAGTCTTGTTTATAGGTACTATGAACTAACATGATAACAATGAAATACTTAGAGATAAACCTAACCATTAAGAGAAATCTAATCCTAAGTAATAATGATAAATATTAAACAAAGATAATTATGAGATTTGTTTTATTTTTAATCCAGCTTTTAAGTTTGGTGTCTTTTTAGTTTCTTAAACTTTGGGTTGAGGGAAACTCTAGTTAGGGTTTGGTTTTGGTCCTTGTAGGCTTTTCTTATCTTCTTTCTTTAATTCATATATATATATATCAGTTTCAGAGACCATCCATCCAATACAATTAATCATCTCATATATACAAAAAAATACACACATGAGCCTATTGATGAAGGGATGTAGCTACAAACCGATGTCCATGTGTGATGTGCACAAACAATTAATCATACATCCACATGGGGGTTCATGCATTCATACACAATTACACATCCATATATATATATGCATCATCATCACCCACACACATGAACATTTATTTATTTATTTAATATATATAGGATTATAATTCAAAAGCATTTGTCACGTCACTGTTTTATTCCAGGAAGGGAGAGTCGGCCAAAGAAACTTTCCGGCCAACTTACACCACTCCAAAAACCTTATTATATTATATATATATATATGGTTGTACGTAACTCAAGCTAACCGTTATGATTATTCCAACTCACACACACCCTTTAGTCAACAATATCCTAACAACTTTTTCCTCCACATCACCTCTCCCTAAAATTATACACACTTCATCAAATCCTCATAATAATAATAATCTCATTAATAATTATTCATTAATCACTAGCTATGCTCACTAATTACCTCATGATTAAAGCAGCACACGGGTTCCGCCCCGTTAGACCCAAATGTTAACCCGGGTTCGACGGAGATCGAACCAAGTTGGTGTTTGTTTTGTACTGTGACTTGCCAATCTCCAATGCAAGGTGGTGGTGGTGGTGGTTGTGGATTTGATTGTAATAGACGGATTTGCCTCTTCAAGAACTTCACATAGCGAATTGCTTCGTCTAGCATGGAAGCAGTGTCCATCTTGGTGCCTCCCGGGACAAGTCTTTGAAGAATTCTTATCTTTTCACTTATCCTTTCCCGCCTGTGACGCGCTGCCACGCTCTGGGGGTCGTCACTGATCCGGATGTTTCGCCTTTTGGGTTTACGGATTGTGGCTGGATCTATGTCCACAGGCTGCATCGCGGCGATCCTGTACATCATCTCTTTCATGGCCCCTAGCTCCTCTTCTGGATCTTCCTCTTCTTCCACCATGTTGTTATTGTTTCCTATTTGGTCATGAACAAACAAAGTTGATGGTGATGAAGTTGGAATTTGGCTGGAAGATGAAGGAGGTATTTGGTGCGTTTGAAGAGGGTAGCTAGGCCAAATAGAGTTGAAGGGAACTGAATCTTGAAGGATTTGGTCTTCCATGACCATTTCAACATCCCAAGAATGATTTGTGAGCTTGTTTTGGTTGATTTCCATGGTGCAAGTGGCGGCTTGGATATATGTGGGGGATTTTTCAGTATTCAAATGACTAAAAGGAGAAGATAATTGATCTAATGGCTGTTCTTGAAGTGGTTCTAGCATCAATTACAACTCCTTTTCAAGTAGCATATACATAAAAAAATCCAAGGGTTTGGTTGATGAATGATGATGATGAACAAAAACTTCTTTTAGGTGCCTTTCTAGCTACAAGAAGCTTGAAGGATTATGAGAGAGAGAGAGAGAGAATAATTTGTGAAGATTTTTTCTGCTGAAGGGGTATATGATGCAACATAGAATAAAATGAAGAAAAAAATGGCACGAGACTGGGGTGTGGACCCACCGGGGATATCAAAACAATGAAGGGTTGGGATTTTCTTTTCTTTCCTAGAAAAAGTGTACCTAGAGCTAGTAATGAACGGCTAGCAGGCTTTGATATACAGTCCTAGCTAGGGTTTTTATTTATTTATTTTTATTTTTTTTATGTGTGCACTGAAAACCTAGGGCTTCTTCTTTGCAACTCTCAGTCAGTTATATTGATGATTTATATATCTTTTTTTCCTGTGTTGTTTCAGACATTGTTGGGACTTTTTGTGTTTTCAGCATGGAGTGAGGAGGTTATTATTTGTTTTGGCTTTTTCAAAAAAGTTACTGCAGTATCTTTTAATTACATGCATGTCATTAGGTCCTTTTAGCGTATAATTAATTAATTAATTAATTACTCATCATCATTACACTTGTACTAGCTCTTTTAATTTCTTAATTAATCCCCAATTGATCAATGACAATTAGAGAATGTCTAGGGTGTATATATAGATCAGACGTGCCATGTCAGCATATCTAGTATATTTTATTAGCTTTAAAGTGTAATAATAATCATTACGCTGAAGAGGACTTTGGATATTTAACTTAAAACTTATAATAAGTATCTTCTTAAACCTTTTAACTTTAATTAGTGCTACTAATCAATCAGTGCAATCATAAATCAAAAATATAAATAAAATTCTCTTTAATGTATTATAAAACAACACAGAGATTATTTTCTCAGTAAAATACTGTAACTATATTATATATATATATATATATGGATTGTATCGATTAAAATGAGAGCAATTACCAACATTTGATAGTTTGTATAACTACAAATTTCCATTGATTTAAATTATATAACATGTTTTACATGAATAAATACGTTCAATCTACTAAAATCATGTTATGTAACCTGAATAATTAAATTTATAAAATATGTATATCGCTACATCACATTATAATTGGATTGAACGTTTATACCCGTATACATTGAAACAAATCTTTTTTTTTTTGATTGAGCCAAATATGTAATACATGTGAGTTAATAATGCATGAGTTTGGTCAAAGTTAGGCTCTGCATCAGCAAATTGCAGTAATTCTACGCAAATCCTCATCTTCAATTCAATTACTCCCTCGTTCTCTCTTTCAAATCGATCACTCTAACACCATTAAAAGAAATGGAGGTTTTCTAGCGGCTTGGTTGACAATGATTTTGGCTTGAAAAGCCAACTATGTCTTTCTGATCCATGCATGAGACACCATCAATCATGAAACATTTGCACCCATCAGTGGATATATATATATATATATATATATATATATATATATTGAAGATATTTGACTCACTTAAATTTGCATTTCCCACCACCAATCAATATCAGACGGTTGTGCAAGTCTCTTGGGTCATCTTTTGTTTTCAATTGCAGACACCTTGTCACTTTCATTGTATGTATGCTATGCTTCTAAATTTTCCACACTTGCGCATGCCCTGAGCAATCATTCTAGGGTTTCACTTGGGTCTGTTCCCAAAATCCATGATGTAACCATTGAACATATATATATATATATATATATATTGATTAACTATGTATGCATCTATTTGACATATGTATAATTATAATAATAATAATTATGTGATGCATCAGCCATAGGGCCTTAGAGTAAGGGCCAATTTGATATTAATGTAATTTTTAAAATAATTACGGTTAGTTCATAATTGTGAGGGAACATGGTTGTAACTGCCTATGAACTTGGTTGGGCTGTAGCCCAGCCAGAATTTTGAAAAAAAAAAAATGAATAGTTGGTAAAAAGATATGTATATATATATATATATATATATATATATAAATTTTGTGATGACTGTTTTTTCTAAACAATTATAAATCTAGGTCTACTTAATATTAATTATTTAAATTTTTTAATTACAAATAATTATTTAGTACTAAATGATTAATAAATTTTCATATTCACAATATAAATTTCTGAGGGTTCAAATCCCACCATACGCATTTATCAGTATGCGTGTGTAATTTTTCTCCTCTTATTGTGGGAGTAGATGTCTCCTATCATGAGTGCGATATTCGGACCGCGTATTTAGTAATTGATCTTGGTAAGTCCCAACAGAATTATTATTAATCTTGTAATTATACCCTTAAAAAACAAATGATTAGTGCACATCCGTTCCACTTCAGTGGTGAGGGTACAAGTCTCACCGTACACATTTACCAGTATGTGTGGAATAGTTTTCAGGAGTAGATGTCTCCCGTTACGAGAGTAAATATCTGGACTGCGTGTTTAATAATTAATCTTGGTAACTCTCTACAAAATTGTAATTAATCTCGTAATTAGACTCTTAAAAAAATAGTTAATGCACATCCCTTCTATTTCAGTGATGAGAGTGAAAATCCCACCGTACAACATTTATCAGCATGTGTGGATTTTCTCTCATGGTAGCAGATGTCTCCCGTTGGGAGTAAAAATCTTGTAATTGTACCCTTAAAAAAAGTAAAAATTTTATATTCTGCTTTATGTTTTTATTTTTTTTATTAATAAAATTGTTCAACACCAAGATCTATTTTAAGAAGAAAAGTTTTTTTTTTTTTTGATAAATATTCCGATAGAAAATAAGTATTATTTTAGCTCAACCGAGAAAAATCTTCTGGCTACGACCCTAGTTCGGTCATGTTGGAAATAAAACACTCAAACAACTTTTATTTAAACTCAAAACAAATATTACAAGAACACTCTCACTCAAGAACTCACTCACTCTTTACTTCTTCTTCACTCACTTAGAAGCTTTGCTTCTTCTTGATGCCTAAACCAAAATGGGGAGGGGGTATTTATACTACTTACAAATCATTTTAAACCACACAAATAAACTAATCCAAAATTATACTAACCACACACCTCATCATTCTACATCCTTCCACATTCTTCCAATTGACCACATGATTTTTATGCCTAATTACCAAACCCTAGAGAATTCTAGATAGAGGGCTTGGACCTTATTTATGGACTTGGACTCTAATTTATTTGGGCTTGGGTTTGGGCTCCCATAATAGTTCGGGCCTTCAAATGGTTTGGGCCTAAAACAAGTTTACACTTCAACACCTCCCTTTAAACTTGTTTTACCATGCCAAGCAAACTTCTTAATCTCGAAAAATCTTCAAACCTGAGTGGCTTAGTGAAAATATCTGCAATTTGATCTTTGGACTTCACGTACTCCATTTGCACATCCATTTTCGCTATGCACTCCCTTATGTAGTGGTAACGAGTATCAATATGCTTGCTTCGATCATGGAACACTGGATTCTTTGCTAGGGCAATGGCTGACTTGTTGTCGACACAAATCTCAGTTGGTTCTTCTTGTGGCAAACCCAATTCTTTCAGCAAATTTCTGAGCCATATCACATGACAAACGCACGAATTAGCAGCTACGTATTCGGCTTCACAAGTGGATAGGGTGACAATCGGTTGCTTTTTTGACATCCATGTGAAAGCTGTGTTTCCCATGAAGAACACGAACCCACTGGTGCTCTTCCTGTCATCTATGTCTCCACTCCAATCGCTATCGCTATATCCCACAAGCTTGTAATCATTAGAAATTGAATAAAACAAACTAAAATCAATTGTACCTTTGATATAACGGAGGATTCGCTTAGCGACTTTGAAATGGGTGGTTGTTGGATTCTCCATGTATCGACTCACAAGTCCAACAGCATAAAGAATATCTGGCCTCGTGCACGTCAAATAGCGTAAGCTTCCAACTAAACTCTTAAAGAATGTTGGATCTATGCTTTCACCTTCACCATGCTTCGATAGTTTGATTCCGCATTCTGTTGGCGTGTTTACCGGCTTACAATCATTCATCTTGAACTTCTTGAGTATCTCCTTTGCATAATTTTCTTGGGAGATAAAGATGCCTTCTTCCTTTTGCTTGACTTCAATACCAAGATAGTACGCCATTAATCCGATGTCAGTCATCTCAAATTCCTTGGCCATTTCTTTCTTAAACTCTTCAATCAGGCTTAGGTTATTGCCGGTGAAAATCAAATCATCCACGTACAAGCATACTACCAGAATATCTCCATTCATGATCTTGATATATAGAGCGTGCTCGTAAGGACATTTGGTGAAGCCATTCTGTTTGAAGTACTTGTCAATTCTGCTATTCCATGCCCTTGGTGCTTGCTTTAACCCATAGAGAGCTCTTCTCAGCTTCAGAACTTTGTCTTCTTGGCCTTTGACTTCGTAACCCTATGGTTGCTGTATGTAGACTTCTTCTTCAAGAACTCCATTTAGGAAGGCAGACTTTACATCCATCTGATGTATCTTCCACTTGTTTTGCGCTGCCATAGAAATGATTAGTCTTATAGTTTCTAATCTAGCAACTGGAGCAAATACCTCATCATAGTCTATTCCAGCTCTTTGACTGTAGCCCTTCGCAACTAGCCTTGCCTTGTGTCTTTCAATCTCTCCCTTAGGATTTCGCTTTGTTTTGTACACCCATTTGACTCCAATTGCCTTGTGTCCTTTTGGAAGTGGAACAAGTTCCCAAGTGTTGTTCTTCTCAATGGCCTTAATTTCCTCATCTATCGCATCTCTCCACTTCTTTTCTTGAGCAGCTTCTTCAAAACTCACTGGTTCACAATCAGCAAAGAGGCAAAAAAGAGTAAGATTATCAGATCTCTCAGTTACCTCGTATAAATCTTGAAGACCTCTTGTTCGCTCCATTGCTCTTTCTTGTAAAAATGATGGTGGTGAATTTCCATTATTTGTTGAAGCTGGTGATGCTGGTGGTGTAATGGGTTCTTGTTGAGGTTCTTCTAGTTGCTCCACCGGCGTCCGCTCTGTTTCTTCAAATTGTGGAGTGAAGTTGAAGTTGTCTACATACGATCCAAAATTCCATTCTCCTTCTTCATCAAATATCACATCTCGGCTGATCACAAACTTTTTGTTGTTCGGGTTGTATAGCTTGTAACCTTTTGAATAAGCGGGATAACCGATGAAGATGAAACTCTCACTTCTATCGTCAAGCTTGGTTCTTCTCTCATCTGGTACATGAACATGTGCTATGCTTCCAAAAACTCTTAGGTGGGAGATGCCGGGCTTTTTACCACTCCATGCTTCTTGAGGTGTCTTTCCCCACACACTTCTTGTTGGAGAGCGATTGGACAAATAGACTGCACATGCCACTGCTTCTGCCCAAAACTCCTTGGGCAATCTCTTGCTTTTGAGCATGCTTCGCGCCAAATCCAGGATTGTTCTGTTCTTCCTTTCTGCAACTCTATTTTGTTAGGGGGATCTGGGAACAATTAGAGGACGTCTAATTCCATTTGCTTCACAAAACTCCAGGAATTCCTTGGATGTGAATTCTCCTCCTCTATCGGATCTCAGTGCCTTGATCTTATGGCCACTCGCTTTTTTCACATCGGCTTTGAACTTCTTGAATACTCCAAAGACTTCTGATTTCTGCTTCAAGAAATAAACCCATGTTTTTCTTGAAAAATCATCAATGAAGAGAAGGAAATAATTACTGTTACCGAGAGAGCTTCGCTTGATCGGACCACACACATCGGTATGGACTAGCTCGAGTGGCTTCTTGGCTCTTGAGTCTGACTCTTTTGGAAAGCTATTTCTAAATTGCTTCCCGAGTAAACATCCTTCACAAAGTTGGTCAGGATGATTGATGCATGGTAGTCCTCTCACCATTTCCTTATTAGATAGTAGCTCCAAGCTTCCAAAATTGAGATGCCCAAATCGAAGGTGCCATAACCAAGATGCATCTTTGTAGCAGGCTTTCAGACACTTTGCAACATCGTTTTGAATGTTCAAAGAAAATAATCTATTCTTTGACATTCTTACTTTGGCTATTAGATTTCCTTTGCCATCTCTTATAAAAAGACTACAATCCTTCATATGAATATCATAGCCTTTTTCTAAGAGTTGACCCATACTCAAGATGTTGCATGTCATATTAGGCACATAGTAGACATTTGAGATTAATTGATGACTACCATCTTTAGTGCGGATAAGAATGTTACCTTTTCCTTTCACTGATATTTTTGAATCATCTCCAAATGAGACATTGCCAGCCACTGATTCATCTAGCTCTACGAACATACTTCTTCTTCCACACATGTGGTTGCTTGCACCAGTGTCGAGGTACCAAGCATTTTCTTGGTCTCCATCATTGTCTCTACAAGCTAGTAGCACTGTCTCCTTCTCTTCGGTTTTGACTTCCACATAATTGGACCTTTCGTCAACCTTACTGCTGGGAGCTCTACATTCCCAAGCATAATGCCCAAATTTCTGACAATTATAACATTGAACTTGAGATTTATCGTACCTCGAGTTTGAATTGCCTCTCCCACGGCCTCTTGTTGAGCTTTCTCCTTTCTCGTAGTTGTTGAGGTTGCTGCTGTTGGACTTCCAACCTCGTCCATGGCCACGGCCTTTACCTCGTCCTCGGCCTCGACCTCTACCTCGACCACGCTGGCTTCTCTCGTGGCCTTGACTTTCTTCCTTCTCCTTCAGTTGCATCTTGAGGAGTTGCTCGTTGATCCCTTGCTTCCTCTTATGTTTTTCTTCATATGCTTGCAATGATCCTTGGAGTTGCTCGATCGTCATTTCTTCCAGGTCTTTAGTTTCTTCTATCGTCACAACAATGTGCTCAAATTTGGGATCCAATGATCGGAGTATCTTCTCTATTATTCTTACATCTTCTAACTTTTCACCATTTCTTTTCAATTGGTTAGAAACAGTTGCTACTCTTGAGAAATAATCTGAAATAGATTCAGATGCTTTCATGTGTAAGGATTCGAATTCACCTCTTAATGTTTGGAGACGGACCTTTTTTACCTTTTCAACTCCTTTGTAAGAGATTTGCAACTTCTCCCACGCTTGCTTCGCGGAGCTTGCACTCGAAATCTTCTCAAAACCATAATCATCTAATGCTTGATAGATGAGATAGAGAGCCTTCTTATCTCTCTTCCTTGAGTCTTTTAAACTATCCTTTTGAGTTTGGGATAGAGTTGACTCATCTTCTGGTTCGGTGTAGCCTTTCTCTACGACCTCCCACACATCGTGTGCTCCAAGGAGAGCCTTCATCTTGATACTCCAATTATCATAGTTTTCGTTCTTGAGTGTTGGAACTTGAAACGACGCCATACCATTAGCCATAACTCTCAATATTGTGAGAATTTCGAAATTCTGACTACACGGATGAACTCAGAACGTCGAAAAAACCTTAAGATGAACTCAGACAAAAAAATCGATTTTTATGGTCAAAGTCAAAGTCAACGGTCAACCTAACCTGGTCAACAGTCAACGGCTTGGAGGCTCGGTCAGCGGCTCGGTCAACAAGCTTAGTGGCTCGGTCAACTCGGCTCCAACTTGGCTGGACTCACTTCCAACTCGGTTGACTCGGCTTGAACTCGGCTTGGACTCAGTGAGTTAACTCACTCTCTGGCAGCAAACTTCCGGCAGCCCGTGGCGGCTCGTTTGAACTCCGATCGGGGCGATCTTTGCGGCGTCGGCTTCGTCTCGTCGAGAACTTCAATTTTGATATGCTATAGTGCACACCTTCCAACCTGGCTCTGATACCACTTTGTTGGAAATAAAACACTCAAACAACTTTTATTTAAACTCAAAACAAATATTACAAGAACACTCTCACTCAAGAACTCACTCACTCTTTTACTTCTTCTTCACTCACTTAGAAGCTTTGCTTCTTCTTGATGCCTAAACCAAAATGGGGAGGGGGTATTTATACTACTTACAAATCATTTTAAACCACACAAATAAACTAATTCAAAATTATAATAACCACACACCTCATCATTCTACATCCTTCCACATTCTTCCAATTGACCACATGATTTTTATGCCTAATTACCAAACCCTAGAGAATTCTAGATAGAGGGCTTGGACCTTATTTATGGACTTGGACTCTAATTTATTTGGGCTTGGGTTTGGGCTCCCATAATAGTTCGGGCCTTCAAATGGTTTAGACCTAAAACAAGTTTACACTTCAACAGGTCAGGGGTTTTCCATTTTAAACTTAGGCCTCCTAAAAAGGTTAGGGGATTTCTAGATTATGAAAAGGGACATATAAGTAGTGATTGCAAATGAGATTTGGGTCAAAAAAAAAAAATTTATTTGTGACAAATTGAATATGGCAGTCGCATTAAAGAAGTTGCCAATAAGAAAAAGTAAATGAGACATCAGATATTTGGGTCTGAGATCAGTGGGTATGTTTGGAGTTTCAAAGAAATCATTTTGATTGGCAATGAATTATACTAAATTGTATAATAATTTGCAGCTAATTCTTCAACATGAGATACTAACAGCAATAGGTAGACTACTTCATCAGCAACGGCTAAGTAACTCAAAACTCTCTTGTCTCTCTTTTATAGATAGATTTATCCTTCAAGTTTCTCTTTTTAATATAATCCATACAGTCGTTAGTTACATCAACTTTATAAACCCAGTTGAGATGTTGAGTCCTTGTATGTCTTTTTGTTTTTTTTCTTACTTGGAGGGGAAGAGATTCGAATTTCGTTGAGAGGTGTTGTTATTAGGTTATGCCTACGACCATATGATGTTGAGTCTTCATTGGCTGGATATTTGCCTTATTATATTTATGTAGACTTAGGTTATGATAGGTTGCAGAATCATGAGTTGCTGATTTAAGAAATCGTTAAGATTACAAACCGAGTTATTTGGGTGGCGTGAATTGAAAAAAAAAGAAAAAAAGAAAAAAAAGATGCACCATCCATATAGAAGATATGATAATTATTTAACAGTTGAACTCAGAACTTGCGGTTGCATTTATTTCCAAGTACCAGTTGTCAGCCATCAATTTATTGCCATCTAAAATGTTTTGGGAATCAACTCTCCATAGCTATATATATAGTCATCTCATGGGCAGTCCATGAAAATCAACTGGGAGGGTCTATGATATTAATTTTTGGTTAATAGAAACGAGTCATGAGAATGAAAGCATTTACAAATGAAAGAATATTAATTTGAGTAAAAGAAATGTAATATTACTAGTAGTATCTTTTTTTTTTTTTGAAATTTAACATTTTACGGATAATTACTGAAATTAAATCATATAAGTACTGTCTAGATAATTATTCTCAGCAACGGAAGACGAGAACTATTAGAACCAACGGTTTGGACAACTACTCCCAACACTGGGGGATACCTACGTACACAATTGTATTTTTTATGGATAATAGTGATATATATATATATATATATATTACTAATAGTATCATTCATATCATAATAATAGGTTCATTTAATGTGTACACTGGAGATGTTACGGACGTGCATTAGGGATGGGTCCACCGCGTGCCTTCCACTTTACACATGTGTTAAACTTTATTTACTCTCTAATCGTCTAAATGCAATTAATTGTTTTGTTGTCACATTTATGACATGCTCTCTCGTTTTTCTTTTGGCAGGTTATGGGATTGATTTGGTTCCTATTCTAATTTGATTTTCTTACCTTGCTTTAATATTAATTATTTTGTACACTTACATGTATTTAGCCATCTATCATAATCTATAAAAATAAATACTTCGTTCAGCCAGTACTCATCACAAACATGGTCTACATAACATCACTATTATGATGCCATATTTTACGTGTTTTATTTGAATGTAAAGTATTAGTAGTAATACTAATACTAGCCGCTATAAATCCGAATTTGAATGTAACTTATGATATGACAGTTTCATTATAACTAATATGATATTAATTTCGATTGTTATATGTCAATTGAATAAGATTATCACAAATTAATTAGGATACTTAACATTATTGATAATATTAATAACATTGTCAAAATTAGGCAAAATCAGGTGGTGTTGGCTTCATTTTTAATTATGTGAAGAATAATTTAACCTCGATCGCTGAAAATTACATCCTTTGGCTTTTAAATCATGTTTGTCAAAAGTATTAAAAATATTGTTTGTGGTTAAAAAAAAAAAAAAAAAACATCACTTTTATAAAATATATTTAGCAATTTTGTTTTTTTGAAGGAGTTACAATTACAATATTAATAAAGAGAAAACTACTCACATATACTGGTAAATGTGCATGGTGAAAATTGAAACCTCACCACTGAGATTAGAGGGAGGTGCACTAACCATTTGAACTATAGTCTTTTAAGTTAAAAGGTTATCCATCAATATTGTTAATGTATCATAAATCCTATCATCAACCTATAACTTAAATACTATAGTCGTGTTATTCTTTTTATTAATTTAACCTTTTAAGTCTAATAATTAATGATATGATATCAAAGTCAGAGGTTTCGGGTTCAAACCATCTCTTCCCTTTTTCTTTTGATTTAATTTCTTTCTTATTCATATACACATTACACGCAAGAAAACGTCTATTAAACACAAAAATAAAAATAAAAATCACATATAGTCTTTCATTCAAAAGTTTTTTTAAAAACAATGTTTTTTTATTGTCGGATTCTAAACTGGTAATTAATTTTAGAATTGTACTTGAAAAATCTATACTAATTCTGAGTGTATTTTCATAAAAATTTGAACATCCGTTATTAGATATTGTCTGTGTTCTAGACTCCCATTTGAATTTAGTATACAATTATTTATCATATGTGAATCAAAAAATAGTTAAACTGCAATTTATATCTCTTTTCATCTCTTCATTTTCTGTTTGTTATTTTTCTTTTGCTCATATCTCTCTACCCATTTTAATTTGGTGCAAAGGAGAAATTTGCATCAAAAGTAACCATGAAAGAGTAATTTTAGATTTTACAGCAATTTAATTGCACTCTTGACTCTTGGGGTTAATATGTGTGCGTAAATATTATTAACGTATTAAATCTCATCAACTTATATTTTAAATAATATATTTTTATTGATATTTATTTAATAAGGTACCGGATTCAATCTCCTCTCCCCTCACTTTTATTTTAATAATTTTTTTGGATTATATTTGTCACTTTATATAGTTAATGGAAACCCAACATTACTGGATTTATGTCATCAATATTTTTGTGGCAAAAGAGATAAAATGTGGGAAAGTGGATGATGATAAAGTTTGCTTCTTTCTCATTAATGACATGTTAATTATTATGATATTTTGAACAATTAATAAAGCTTCACTCTATTGATTTGATCTCAATAATGCATGCTTAATAATAACAACAAAAACAAAAAAAATAAATATGATTGGATGCCATTCCTGTGCATCTTTCCAATGCTAAAAAAAAAAAAATAGATACTTTCAAATTAAATGAGCTTTCAAATGAATCATATTTTGAACAAACAAGAGACATATCCACTTTTTGCTCTCTTTTTCCAAAAATGGCAAGTTGAAATATCTCCCTCTCAAAGCAAGTCACTGTAGTCCGGACTCTGAGGAGCAGTGGAAGGCTTGAATTTCATAACCCTAGCTACCTTCTTAGCTACTCTTGTTTTCTTCTCTTTTGTATAGTTATGAAATGAATGGTTGTGCGTGCGTGTGTCAGATCTTACGATCCAAGAGATAAAACTTCCATAGTACAAGTCACAACGTTACGCATGCATCTGTTTAATAATTTATGTAACATCGTGTCATATGATATAGATATAATATGTGATTGGATAAATATATTATGTCCATATATATCACATGTCACGGTGTAAGTGAACCGACACACTAAGCCCACCTTAGCCAAGTTTATTTATTTATTTTTTTCAATATTCAATCTTCTCTTTAACATGTTTTTCCTTATTTACTGACTGTATTGATAAAGCAACTCTCTTCTCATAAAGCCCTAACACAACCCCGTTTCTTCCTTGTCTCGAAACTCCACGACTTTAAGCCAATTATAAACATGTGGTTTAAATAATGTATATATAAACTCAGAAAATAAGATATTTTTAATAAAAAATTCTTTAAAGTTGTGATTATATTTTCAATTTTTTTTTATTGGATATTGGGATAATGGATTATTATGGAAAAGGTTTTTGGTTTGATGGAGGAACAAAGAAATGTGAAGAGAACAAAAATGATAAGAACACGTGATAGAGAAAGAGGGAGAAAAGAGAGAAAGAGGTAACAGATCTAATTTAGGAGAGATAAGGAGGAGAACGAGTTTATGAAATTCAATAATTGAATATACTATGTGATTTAATCTTGATCATTGAAGCTTGTGTACATTTAATGGTTAATAAATCGTATCAAATCGTATCCGAAAATCCACGGGGGGCTTGGTTTTAAAGATTTATCTCTTTTTAACCAAGCTCTTCTTGGCAAGCAGGCATGGAGAATTGTTATGAATAAAGACTCATTGGTTTCTAGAGTTCTTAAGGCAAAGTACTTCAGGCAGGAGAACTTCTTATCTGTCTCACTGAAGCAGGGGAGCTCTCATCTCTGGAGGAGTTTGGTTTGGGGTAGGAGTCTTCTTGTTAAGGGTCTCCGTTGGAGGGTTGGTAATGGTAAGGATATCAGGGCTTTTCAGGACCCTTGGATTCCTAGGGCGTACACTTTCAGACCCTTCTCGATTGCTCATGTGGAGGATTTTAAGGTCGCATCTCTTATTTCAGACCCTTCTCGATTGCTCCTGTGGAGTTTGTGTACATTTAATGGTTACTAAATCGTATCAAATTGTGTATTCCCGGATTATATATTTATATCAGGAAGGATCGGGGGATATAAGTTTTACCACAATATTTGACACGATTTTATAACCATTGATTTCTAAAATTTGGATAGTTAGGATTTAATGAATTTATTTCTTATTTTGTTTCTCTCTCCTATCTCTCTTTTTAATTTATTTTATTTCATCTCGCTCTCCTACTTTTTCTTTTACTTGTTACTTGACTCCGCCCAAATATCTACTCCTAAAGTAAAGGGAGAAAACATATTGTGAGAGAAAACTACCCACACATACTGGTAAATGTGTATGGTGAGAATTGAATCCTTACCGCTGAGGTGGGAGAAAGGTACACTAACTACTTTACTATTAGTGGATGTGCATTAAAAGATTAATTATTATTATTTAAAACAAAGACAATTAGTATTTTTTTTATGTCTTTTCTTTTATTTAATTATATAACATACTAAAATAATATGTTTAAATTTCTTATATTAAATTTAATAGCATTTAGCAAGTTAGTCATTAAGGGTTAATTATTAATTTAATTCATAAAATCTAACCGGAAATATGAATTCATTATTGAAATTGATACTTGGAGTCTTGGAGAAGAAAGATGTGGGTATATAATAATAGTGAAATAAAATAATATATTTAGGAATGAAAAAATTGTTGAGAACATATGATAACGATGACATCTTGATTTTATTATATTACGAATTTTATCTTTTAATAAATTTTTAACCAAAAGAATTAACTCTGAAGATTAAGAATTTACTTGAGGTGGTTTGTTTTATTGACTTTTTATCTGGAGATTTTCTATTCACAAACAAATTTGAACTTTTGACAATCTTTTTTCTTTTCTTTTTTTTATCTTACTACACTTCAGTTGATTCCAAAATTACCTTTTAATTTTGTTCTCAATGAATTCTAATACCACCTAAACATGATTTGGCTTAAAATTACGGAACAAATATGGGATATTATTATTTTCTCCCTTGCTTTTGAAAGAAATGTAATTATACCCCTCACTTTCAAAATATTAGTCAAACTCCCTGTAATATCGTTAATTTTTAGTAATTACGAAAAGTACCCTTAGTTGTTGTTAATTGTGTAAAAATGATGTAATGTGTTTACTTGGATTAATTTTTAGGTATACAAGTGGACCAGGTGGAGCGGTCCAAAAATAGTACATGAAAAGAAAACGGAAAATGCTGGCAGTGTGTATCGCGACCAGGGATCGCGGTGTGTAGCTCGCGGTGAAAATGAGAATTTTAGGTAGTGAGTGTTGCGACCCAAGACTGCGACCAGTGATTGTGATAGGGTGCTTGCAATAAAAATGGTGAAATCGACCAGTGAGCATTGCGATCAACATCGCGACCAGATACCACGATGGCCGATCGCGATGAAGGCGGTGAAAACACTCCAGTGAGTACCGCGACCAAGTGGCGTGACCACATGTCGCGATACGCGGTCGCGACAACCAAAATTTTATAAAAAAAATAAAAGGCGGTAGAAATTTCACGAAGAAGCAAAATAAAATAGAAAGAGAAATAGAGAGACCGGGAGAAGGAAAAGAAAAAGAAGAAAAAGAAGAAGAGAAAGAAGAGAGAGAAAGAGGGAAAGAGAAAAGAAGAAGAAGAAGAAAGGAAGAGGAAGAAGGAGAAGGAAAAGAGGAGAGAGAAAGAGAAGAGGAAAAAGAAAATTCAGAAAAGAAAGTTTCGTCAAAACTGTATCCAGGTTGGTGTACACATGTTATTCGTAAGTTCTGATTGAATTTATTTGTGAATAACCGTTGAAAATGATTTTGAGTTACAGAAAAGTGATTTATGTTAAGTTTCATGATTTTAAATTTTCGAAATCTACTGTTATATTCTGTTTTTTGTTATTTATATGTTATGAATATCTTGAATCGTTGAACATTGAGTATTTTAATGATTTGCAATATCTGAAATTTCTGAATAATGGCCCTGATATATGTATAAGGAAATATGAATATAGGAGGTTGACATATCAATTGGGTGCACTTAGTAGTACTGCACTGATATTCCTGATGATTATGCTGATTATATACGGATACCATTTCATTCTGAAATGGAAAACCGACTGTATAAATACGGATACTATTTCATTTTGAAGTGGAAAACCGACTGTGTAAATACGGATACCATTTCATTTTGAAGTGGAAAACCGACTGTGTAAATACGGATACCATTTCATTTTGAAGTGGGAAACCGACTGTGTATATAGGGATACCATTTCATTGAAATGGGAAACCCGACTGTATAAACTCGTAATCCAGTCCTGTAAAACCCTGTTATATGTATCAGAGGCCCAGTTAAGAAAAGAAAAATGGAAATTATGGAAAACTATGAAACGATGTTGAAATAAAGAAATGTTATTGAGATTTCAATCCATAAATATTTGAAAATGTTTTAATTAATATGGTTTCAGTATTTGAAATATTATGTTTGTTTTATATGTATTTATGAAATTTAGTTCTATTTGTTTTATACCATCTTGAAAATATTTTAGTATACATCCACTAAGCATTATTGCTTAGTGTGTTGATTTTATCACGCGTAGGTAGTAGAGATACCAGTGAAGAAACAAACTGAAGGAGTGATAGCTGCAGACGAAGAGTCAGAGTCACATTACTTGGGTAGTTTTATTTAAACTTTGTTTGTGTAATTATTTATGTCAGTATGCATATACAGAAGTTTGTAAAGTTGTAATATATGAGTTTTGTAAATATTTGTATAATAGTTTATGTTTTTCAAAGTTTTGTAATTAGTAATTATGTTTTATTTTATTGAAAATGTTTGAAGAAGTCGCACTATATGGGAGAATGCGCAAATGATTGAGCAATGAATTTTGAAGTGTTTGCTATTATATTGTTTGAGTTTTGTGGAAAACAGTATTTTTGAAAAGTCATAAAAACAGAGGAAACTCTGGCAAATTTTTTATAATAGTGATGGGCTCACTGTAAAGTATTTTAAATAAAACAATATTTGTTGGTTTTATAAAAGTTTTCAACATATAAATTAAGTTTAGAAAAGTTTTGAAACCATGTAGCGCTCCTTGGTTCGATCCATGCGGGTTGGGTCAGGGGGTATTACATTTTAGTGGTATCAGAGCGCGGTTTAGGCGTTTCTGGACCAAAAGAGTAATATTCTGTATATACATGCATTGTATAAAGATACCTATTGGAGTATGTAACTCTAATCTGCAGACCTCTCTTCTGTCTGATATAGGATAAAAAGAAATGGAAGGAAGTGGAAATAGATATAGACCTGAAAGTCCTGCCAGTGTAGCTGGGGGAGCATCTGGAGAATCTGTAAGCCCAAGGGCGGCTAGACCAGAAATTCAGGGTCAGCCGGTGTTTATGTAACAAATTGCTGAATTCTTTCAGAACGTGGCCAGAGCAGCACCACAAAGGTCAGCCATTGAACGATTGGCCAAGTACAGACCGACTGATTTTCATGGAAGAAAAGATGAGGATGCATCTGCCGCAGAATACTGGTTTGAACTGACAAAAAGAATATTACAGCAGATGCATTGCACACCTGAAGAGAGTTTAGAGTGTGCAGTATCCTTATTGCAGGAGGATGTTTACCAATGGTGGACCTCCGTTATACAGTCAATACGGCTGGAAGATAGAACTTGAGAGCTGTTTCAAAGGGAATTTTGAAGAAAGTATATCGGTCGTATCTACTTAGATAGTATGAAAAGAGAATTTATCAACCTGAAGCAAAGACAGATGGCAGTAACAGAGTACGAAAGAGAATTTGTCAGGTTGAGTAAATATACTAGAGATATGGTGGCCCCAGAGGCGGACAAGTGCAGGAGGTTTGAAGACGGACTGAATGATTATATCCGCCTACAGGTTGCCGCATTTGAATTTAAAGATTTTACCAGATTAGTCTCAGCGGCCCTAAATATTGAAAGAATCAAGAAAGAAGAATAGGCCAGACGAGACAGAAGTCAACAGAGAAGGGGATCAGGGCAGGTTAGTTCATATCAGTCACAGAGTAAGAAGTTTAAAGGACTGCAGTTTAATGGTCCGACGCAGTCACAGAGGCCCATACTCACAGCTAGATCGGGTCAGTCTGTAACATCAATAGCCAGTACCCCTGGGAGTATAGCTAGAGGACCAGCCTCAGTACTATGTGAACACTGTGGAAAGAGACATTTAGGGGAGTGCTGGAGAGCTACAAGAGCCTGCAACAGGTGTGGATCTCATGACCATTTTTACAGAGATTGCCCGAAAAATCAGATTACTCCTGTTCAACAACTAGAGAGACCAGCGAACACTATTTCCAGAGGTAAGATGTAACACCCCCCGACCCGACCCGGCCGGACCGACCCGGGGAGCGCTACCGGTTTTCAGAACTTTCAAAATCAGTTTATACGTTTCAAAAATTCATTGTGAGCCCAATCAATAAATAAACTTTTTACGAAAATTTCGGCAGAGTACCGTTTATTTTTCGAACTTTCCAAAACCTGTTTTTACACAATTCAATTCAAAAACAATTCTCAATAGCACTTCAATATCTCATATTCAAACAGTTGCGCACTCTGCCGTTTAGTGCGACTTATCATTCACAATTTATAAAAGAAAACAGTTCAAACTTTGATATATACAGACATTCAGAAATCATAAAGTAATTAATTAAAAACATATTTACAACTCCCCTGTATATGCATGCTTTCAGAATATATATATATATATATATATATATATATATATATATATAATACAATATAGCTACCCAACTGTACAAATCTCTGGGACTCTGTCCGCAACTCTTTATCTCTTCAGCCCTTAGCCTCTTCCGGATCCCTGGTACCTACGCGTTAGAAACAAACTAACGCGCTAAGCATAAAGCTTAGTGGGTGTACTAAAATCTCAAATATAAAACAAATCATAGATATATATATATATATATATATATAACTTTTAAATCGGAATAATATCATACAATATATTTCAAATCAACTCAATAATGGACAGAAATCATGTTAATCTCAAAACCAAACCTTAAAGCAGATTCGATCACTTTGGTTTCAATGACAATATCAACATTTAAAAATCAATAAATAAAATCATTCAATTCAGTCAATACTGGCCCACTAGAATACTAAACATTCTAGGACTGGAATATGGGTCAATGTGACGTCCGAGGTTGCCCCGCAACAACAGTCACTGATATCAACGTGATTGTCCGAGATTGCCCCGCAACAACAATCACTAGTATCATTGTGATCGTCCGAGATTGCCCCGCAACAACGATCACTAAAATCGGTGTGATTGTCCGAGATTGCCCCGCAACAACAATCACACAATAATAACGGTGCAGTACTGCTCAGAAAACCCAGCTGGTATACCAACCTCCTATATCCATATCTATGTCTAAGTATCCTAGGGCCGTTACAATAAGCAATGTTCACAATCAGTACTCAATAAATATACATTTCTCACAATATTTTTTCATGAATATCAACAATATTCATACAAAAGTATAAGTCATGTATTTTTAACAAATTCGACACAATCGAAATACGATCAAAACGCGATCTAACATAAAACCAGTTCAAAATCAACAATAGGTGCTTCAATCATCAACTTTTCTTATAAGCAAACACTTTTCATACAAAAATCGAAGTCGAAATCTTTTAACGAAATCGAAAACTTTTAACGAAATCGAAAACGAAAACATAAACGAGAAACGAAATTGAAAACTAAAACGAAAAAGTAAACGAACTACTTCTCGAAACGATTTCGAAAACGAGAGTACACCTACCTCAAATTCGTATTTTTCGTTGGTTCTACGATTTCGTCTTTCCTTTTCACCTACACTTCCTTTTCTCTTCTCTCTCCTTCTTCTTCTTCTTCTTTCTTTTCTTTCTTCTTCTTTCTTTTTCTTCTCTTTTCTTTCTTTTCTCGGTCGCTTCTCTCTCTTTCTCTCGCTGTTCTGTTTTCTCTGGCTTCTGCGAGAAGCTTCTCTTTTTTTTATATTTTTTTCGCTACCGCGACCGCCGTCGCGACCTGTGGTCGCGCCACTAAGTCGCGATGCTCACTGGAGTGTGCGCACCGCCTTCATCGCGAGCGCGCCTTGGTCGCGTGAGAGATCGCGTTGCTCACTGCCAAACTTTGACAATTTCATCGCGACCTGTGGTAGCGGTGGCTGGTCGCGATGCTCACTGCCAAAAATTGCGTTTTTCACCGCGAGCGAGCCATCGCGACCTGTGGTCGCGGTGACCAAGTCGCGATGCTCTCTGGTTCAGTTTTCAATTTTTTATTTTTCACTATTAATTACATTTTCACCCCCTCAAATAGTAAAATTTATTTTCACATATATAAAATTAATTACCCGAAATCTGGGATGTTACATAAGAGGCCCAGTCAGGCAAAAACTGAAGGTGGTAGCCACAAAGGGGTGTCAAAATCAGTGGCCATACCAAATACTCATACCCCTGCACGAGCCTATGGTATTAGGGCTCAGGAAGACAGGGATGCGCCAGATGTGATTGCTGGTAAAATTTCTATCTTTGATACTATAGCTATTGCATTGATAGATCCAGGCTCTACTCATTCGTATATATGTGATACATTATTGAAATAACGAAATTTGAAAACTGAACCCACTGAGTATGAAGTACTAGTCAGTAATTCGATAAGTCAAAGTGTGGTTATGAATAGAGTGTACAGAAATTGTCCTATTCGGATTCAGGAGTATGACTTTCTAAGTGATTTGATGGAGCTACCATTCCATGAATTTGATGTAATCCTGGGCATGGATTGGTTGTCTAGACATTTGGTTTGTGATCGACTACAATTTAAAACAAGTAACACTCAGAACAGCCGATGGCATAGAAGTCACGATGGTGGGTGAAAGGAGGGATTTTCTCTCCAATATCATTTCAGCCACTACAGCTTGTAAACTAATCAGAAAAGGTTGTGAAGCTTATTTGGCACAAGTGGTTGATTCCAAAAAGGTTACTTCTACAATTCAGAATATACCTACTGTGTGTAATTTTTCAGATGTATTTCCAAAGGAGCTTCCTAGATTGTCACCTTAGAGAGAAGTTGAGTTTGTGATTGATGTGGTACCAGGTATTTCACCAATATCCATAGCTCCTTACAGAATGGCACCAGCAGAGCTGAAAGAGCTGAAGATACAGTTACAAGAATTGCTAGATAAAGGCTTTATTAGACCCAGTGTATCCCCGTGAGGAGCTCCGGTGTTATTTGTGAAAAAGAAAGATGGGTCAATGAGATTGTGCATCGATTATAGGCAGCTGAATAAACTTACTGTCAAGAATAAATATCCGTTGCGTAGAATCGATGACTTGTTTGATTAGTTGAGAGGAGCCTGTGTCTTCTTAAAGATAGATCTCAGATCGGAGTATCATCAGTTGAGAATAAAAGATTTTGATATTCCGAAAACAGCATTCAGAACAAGGTATGGACACTATGAGTTTGTAGTGATGCCATTTGGGCTGACAAATGCATCTGCAGTCTTTATGGATCTAATGAACCGGATATTCCGACCATACCTGGATCAGTTTGTGGTGGTATTTATTGATGATATCCTGGTATACTCACAGACAACAGAGGACCATGATAGACACCTCAGAGTGGTATTGCAAATTCTGAGGGAGAAGCAACTATATGGTAAATTGAGTAAATGTGAGTTCTGGTTGGCCGAGATTGCATTTCTGGGCCATATTATGTCAGCAGAGGGTATTAAGGCAGATCCCAAAAAGATTGAAGCAATTATGGAATGGAAGCCTCCAAAGAATGTTGCAGAAGTCAGAAGTTTCTTAGGCTTGGCAGATTATTATCGACGGTTTGTGAAGGGATTCGCATCCATAGCAAGTCTGTTGACCAAGCTACTGTACAAAAATGTCAGATTTGAATAGAATGACAGATGCCAGACAGCTTTTGATAGATTGAAAATGATGTTAGTTGAGGCTCCAGTCCTGATTCCGGTTTCAGGTAAAAATTTTGTGATCTATAGTGATGCCTTATACCATGGTTTAGGTTGTGTATTGATGCAGGAAGGCAAGGTGGTTGCATATGCGTCCAGACAGCTAAAAACTCATGAATAGAACCATCATATACATGATCTGGAACTTGCAGCCATTGTATTTGCCTTGAAGATATGGAGACATTACTTGTATGGTGAGAAATGCTACATATACACAGATTACAAGAGTTTGAAGTATCTGCCTACTCAAAGAGAGCTCAATTTGAGACAGAGATGATGGATGGAATTAATCAAAGATTATGACTGTGTGATTAATTACCATCCAGGAAGGGCGAATGTGGTAGGAGATGCCTTGAGCAGAAAAGCGTTATTTGCCCTAAAAGCTATGAATGTTCGGTTACAATTGAATCCAAATAATGCTTTGATATCTGAGTTGAGATGCAAGCCAAATTTAATTCAGCAGATAGCAGAAAAACAGAATCAGGATGATAGAATTAAGATGATATGTAAACGGATCACAGAGGGGAAGCATCCAGATTTTACAATAAAAAATGATGGTATTGTGTGTTTCAGAGACAAGATTTGATTCCAGATGATGAAGAATTGAAAAAGATGATCCTGATAGAGGCACACAGTAGTCCTTATTCAATGCACCCAGGTAGCACAAAGATATATTGAGATTTGAAGACTCAGTATTGGTGGTCTGGGATGAAGAAAGATGTGGTGGACTTCGTGAATAAGTGCATGACATGTCAACAAGTGAAAGCTGAACACCAGGTTCCATTAGGTTTGTTACAGCCAATATTAATACCTGAATGGAAGTGGGATCGCATCACGATGGATTTTGTCACAGGGTTACCACTCACCCGGAGTAAACATGATGCAATATGGGTGATAGTGGACCGACTGACGAAATCGGCACATTTCCTGCCTGTTAGAACTGACTATTCATTGGATAGACTAGCAGAACTGTATATAAAAGAAATAGTCAGATTGCATGGAGTGCCTGCATCTATAATATCAGATAGAGACCCGAAGTCTACATCCAGATTCTGGAAGAAGTTTCAAGAAGTTTTGGGTACTCAATTGAGTTTCAGTACAGCTTTCCATCCGCAGAAAGATGGACAATTAGAAAGAGTAATTCAGGTGCTAGAAGATATGCTCCGGAGTTGTGTGATTGATTTTGAAGGGAGTTGGGTTGATCACCTCCCATTGATTGAGTTTGCATACAATAACAGTTACCAATCGAGCATAGCTATGGCACCATATGAAGCACTGTACGGAAGGAAATGCAGAACACCAATATGCTGGACGGAGTTGGGAGAAGACAGGTTAGTAGGCCCAGATTTGATCAGGCAAACTGAAGAGAAGGTGAAGATCATTAAGGAAAGACTGAAAGCATCTGATCGACATAAATCATATGCAGACCTGAAAAGAAAAGATATAGAATATGAAGTCGGTGAAAAAGTTTTTCTTAAAGTATTTCCATGGAAGAAAATGCTCAGATTTGGCAGAAAAGGGAAGTTAAGTCCTAGGTTTATTGGCCCATACGAGATCATTAAACGTGTGGGACCAGTAGCCTACAGACTTGCTTTACCTCATGAACTAGAGAAGATTCATAATGTATTCCATGTATCGATGTTGAGGAGATACCGATCTGATTCTTCCCACAGAGTTCAGGCTGAAAGTATTGAAATACGACTAGACCTGACATACGAAGAGGAACCAGTAAAAATTCTTGATAGGAAGATTAAAGAATTACAAAATAAAAGAGTTCCACTGGTAAAAGTTCTATGGAGGAATCATAATGTAGAAAAGGCTACCTGGGAAAGCGAGGAAACAATGAGACAGCAATATCCTCAATTGTTCGATTAAGGTAAAATTTCGAAGACGAAATTTGTTAAGAGGGGAAGAATTGTAACATCCTTAATTTTCAGTAATTACGAAAAGTACCCTTAATTGTTGTTAATTATGTAAAAATGATATAATGTGTTTACTTGGATTAATATTTAGGTATACAAGTGGACCAAGTGGAGCGGTCCAGAAATAGTACATGAAAAGAAAAAGGAAAATGCTGGCAGTGTGTATCGCGACCAGCTACCGTGACCTGGGATCGCGGTGTGCAGCTCACGGTAAAATGAGAATTTTGGGCAGTGAGCATCGCGACCAGTGATTGCGATAGGGTGCTCGTGATAAAAATGGTGAAATCGACTAGTGAGCATCGCGATCAATATCGTGACCAGATACCGCGATGGTCGATTGCGATGAAGGCGGTGAAAACACTCCAGTGAGTACCGCGACCAAGTGGCGCGACAGCCAAAATTTTATAAAAAAAAAATAGAAGGTGGTAGAAACTTTATGAATAAGCAAAAGAAAATAGAAAGAGAAAGAGAGAGACCGGGAGAAGGAGAAGAAGAAGAAAAAGAAGAAGAGAAAGAAGAGAGAGAAAGAGAGAAAGAGAAAAGAAAAAGAAGAAAAGAAGAGAAGAAGAAGAAGAAGAAGAAAAAGAAAGGAAGAAGAAGAAGGAGAAGGAGAAGGAAAAGAGGAGGGAGAAAGAGAAGAGGAAAAAAGAAATCCAGAAAAGAAAGTTTCGTCAAAATGGCATTCAGGTTGGTGTACAGATGTTATTCGTAAGTTCTGATTGAATTTATTTGTGAATAACCATTGAAAATGATTTTGAGTTAAAGAACAGTGATTTATGTTGAGTTTCATAATTTTAAATTTTCGAAATCTACTGTTATATTATGTTTTCTGTTACTTATATGTTGTGAATATATTGAATCGTTGAACATTGAGTATTTTAATGATTTGCTATATCTGAAATTCCTGAATAATGGCTCTGATATATGCATAAGGGAATATGGATATAGGAGGTTGACATGTCAATTGGGTGCACTTAGCAGTACTGCACTGATATTCCTGATGATTATGCTGATTATATACGGATACCATTTCATTCTGAAGTGGGAAACCGACTGTATAAATACGGATACCATTTCATTTTGAAGTGGGAAACCGACTGTGTAAATACGGATACCATTTCATTCTGGAGTGGGAAACCTGTAACACCCCCTGACCTGACTCGACTGGATCGACCCAGGGAGCGCTACCGGTTTTAAAACTTTTCTTCACTCACTTTATAATTGGAGAACCATTGAAACCAAATGAATTATATCTTAAAATTTCTTTTATAGTGAGCCCATCCAAAATTGTTTTGAAAAATTTTGCCAGAGTTTCCTCTGTTTTTCTGATTTTTCAAAAATCCTATTTTCAAATAAAAACTCAAATAATATAATAATCAACACTTCAAATTGATTTTCTCAATCAAATGCGCACTCTACCATATAGTGCGACTTTCCAAACATTTTCAAATAAAACAATTTATAATTAATATTTACAAACTTTGAAAACACAAACTATTAAAAAAAATATTTACAATATATATATATATATATATATGTCAAATTTACGAACTTCTGTATATGCATGCTTAACTGAATATAATATACAAAATTATATAACTACCCAAAGGTATGGTGACTCTGAGTGTTCAATCTGCAGCTACCTCCTCTCTAATCGTTTTCTCCCTCTATATTCCTGTTACCTATGCGTGATGAAATCAACGCACTAAGCATATAGCTTAGTGGATGTACACTAAACTTATTTATCGAAATCACAAAATAAATTTTAAAATAAAAATGTAATCATGATATAATATAAAAATATCATTATATAACTCAATTAATGAAATAATCATATGAAATCCATTTCTAATTTCATTTATAAGCATTTTATTCAATTCATCTCATTCCTGACCCTTTGGTATACTCAACATAATTTTATGGACTGGAATATGGGCTGAAATAACTCCCTACCCTAGGACCGACACTAGGAGCCTGAACCATACTTAGGGAGGTACATAATATCAATATCGGTGTGACGTCCATATTCGGAATTCACCTAAACTAGTTTATACCAAGTTTGTCCCGCGAGGGTCCAACGGTCACTAATAATAACGGTGCAGTACTGCTGAAATAACCCAGCTGGTATACCAACCTCCTATATCCGTTTCCTATGTCCAAGTATCCTAGGGCCGTTCCAATACAAAATGTTTTTCTAATTTTCATATCAATTCATTTCCTTCATTTCAAAATCAACAAACTTTCATTCGAAATTCTAAGTTAAATTCAACAATAAAATTTTCAAACGATATTCGTAAGTCAAACAATATTCTCAAACAATTTATTCTAGCATAATCATTATAAATCGAAAATTAAATTAACTCAAAATATTCAAATGAAGAACGATATAAGCATATATTCATCAAAATATTCAAAAATCTCAGATTCGAATTAAAACTCATATTAAACTAGTAAAGATTTCAAAAATGTGTGTACACCAACCTGGATACCCTTTTTACGACTTTTTTCTTCTGAGTTTTCCCTTTTTCTCTTCTTTTTTCCTTTCTCTTTCTTCCTCCTCTTTTCCTTTTCTTTCTCCTTTCTTCTTCATATTCTCTTCTTCCTCTTTTTCTTCTTCTTTCTTTCTCTTCCTTTCTCTCTCTTCTTCTTTTTCTTTTTTTTTCTTCTTTCTTTTCTTTCTCCCGGTCTCTCTCTTTCTCTTTTTCTGTTTTGCTTCCTCGTGAAGCATCCCACCGCCATATATTGTTTTATAAAATTTCGGTCATCGCGACCTATGGTAGCGCCACCTGGTCGCCTTGCTCACTGGAGTGATTTACCACCTTCATCGCGATCAGCCATCGCGGTATCTGGTCGCGATGTTGGTCGCGTTGCTCACTGCTTAAAATCAACATTTTCACCGCGAGCTGCTCATCGCGATCCCTGGTCGCGGTGCTCACTGCCTCAAATCATTATTTTCACAGCGAGCTGCTCATCGCGATCCCTAGTCGCGGTACTCACTGCCAAAATTTTCCTTTTCTTTCATGCATTCTTTCTGGATCGCTCCACCTGGTCCACCTGAAAACCTTTCTGGACCGCTCCACCTGGTCCACCTGAAAACCTTAAAAATATACATACATTTAATTACATTTTCCACCCCTCAAGTCATAAATATCATGTTCACATACTCAAAATTAATTCAACCATACTTTTTATATTTATTTGAAATTAGGGATGTTACAAAACTGACTGTGTATATAGAGATACCATTTTATTGAAATGGGAAACCCGACTGTATATACCCGTAATTCAGTCCTGTAAAACCCTGTTATGTGTATCAGAGGCTCAGTTAAGAAAAGAAAAATGAAAATTATGGAAAACTATGAAACGATGTTGAAATAAAGAAATGTTATTGAGACTTCAATCCATAAACATTTGAAAATGTTTTAATTAATACGGTCTCAGTATTTGAAATATTATGTTTGTTTTATATGTATTTCTGAAATTTAGTTCTATTGTTTTATACCATCTTGAAAATATTTTAGTGTACACCCACTAAGTATTATTGCTTAGCGCGCTGATTTTATCACGCGTAGGTATTAGAGATACCAGTGAAAAAAAAGACTGAAGGAGTGATAGCTGCAGACGAAGAGTCGGAGTCACATTACTTGGGTAGTTTTATTTAAACTTTGTTTGTGTAATTATTTATGTCAGCATGCATATACAGAAGTTTGTAAAGTCGTAATATATGAGTTTTGTAAATATTTGTATAATAGTTTATGTTTTTCAAAGTTTTGTAATTAGTAATTATGTTTTATTTTATTGAAAATGTTTGAGGAAATCGCATTGTATGAAAGAGTGCGCAAATGATTGAGCAGTGAATTTTAAAGTGTTTGCTATTATATTGTTTGAGTTTTGTGGAAAACAGTATTTTTGGAAAGTCATAAAAACAGAGGAAACTCTGGAAATTTTTTTATAATAGTGATGGGCTCACTGTAAAGTATTTTAAATAAAACAATATTTGTTGGTTTTATTAAAGTTTTTAACATATAAATTAAGTTTAGAAAGTTTTGAAACCAGGTAGTGCTCCTTGGTTCGATCCAGACAGGTCGGGTCGGGGGGTGTTACACCACCCGCGCCCCCCCTCCGCCCCCCCCCCGACCCAAAAATAATAATAAAAAAAAAGTTTATAACTCTGTTGAAAAAATAAGGTGATTGTTTGCCTATAAGGGAGTATTTTGGCTAATACTTTGAAAGTGTAAGGTAAAATGATATTACTTTTAAAAGTAGGTGGAAAAATGATAATATCCCAACAAATATATAATATTAAGTTATTAATCGAGCAAAATTCAAATACTTGAAAATTTTATCAATAAAAAATAAATATAATATATATATATAGGGAATTTAGCAAAAATGCCCAAAAAATAAATAAAAATTGCAAGCCTACCCTCCCCACACTAACTTTTGCATAGAATACCCAAAGTTTTGTATAAGACAAAAATACCCATCCTATTTTAACCCATCCTACAAGATTTTTTTACTCTCCTCTTCTTTACAGATCGGAATGAGTATTCTGATCTCTTGCCTAACCTAAGTCAACAAAATCTCTCCCTAAACTCCCACCATTGAAAATTCGTTCAAATCATCTCCCAAACTCTCACTATCGAAATTCATTCAAACCAACTCCCAAAACTTGTTTAAAGTCTTGATAGACCCAACCATTTTTTGACTAGTTTTATTCTTCACAAACCCAAAACAAATTCTCTCATCTCCAACTAAACTCCCACCATCCTATTTTATACCTAGATTCACTAAGATTAATGTTCATCTTTCATTTTTACCATAATGCTTTTAATTTATTAATCCTCTATCTTTATGAGTTTTATATTTATGTTTTCGTTGAGGTATTTCTGGGTTTTACATTTGTTAATCCTCCATTTGTAATGGAGATCGCTGTTTTTCATTTCCTTACTTTTCATAGGGTCGATCCTACCCAATGATTGTTCTATCGGTTTGAGGAGACTCGATATTTGTTATTGTACCATTGGGTCAGCGTGATGCAAAGTTTAATTTTGTTGTCTGTTTTTATGCAAGAATGAGTATAGTTGATGTACAATTAATAATTAATTGGGATGAACATTGAGTATGTGAAGAAGGGGTTTATTGGTATGATGACAAGAGCAAAATAGTTGTCGTTTTCAAGAGATGCAACTTTTGCTCAATTATTAGATAAGGTGTATCAAATCACTAGGATTGACAAAAACAGTTATTGAGTTATTATAAAGACGGTTGCTCATACCATTCGGCCAAGCATGCCTGTAGAGATTAGTGACGATGATGATGTTGCCTTATTATTGCGTCAAAAGAATGTTGACCCTTAAGTTTGTATAACCGTGTTTGTGGTTGAGTATAGCCACTTACAATTGAAGTAGAAATGTTATCCAGAGTCATCTAATCAATAAATAACACTATCCTATCAATTTTCAGTTTCCTTCATCGAAGGGAAGTAATCATATTTCTACTTCTATTCTCGTCACTAAAGCAAACAATTTTTCTCAATCAAGTGTCTATGTAGATGATATTCTGAAGGGCTACACACCAAATTTCAATGATGTGACGGTTCATGATCAAGTTCAATTTGTTGATGATTTTGGTAACGAATATAGAGAAAGTGACAAGTTGGAAGATGTTCATGGTGTTCGAAACAATAACGAAGAGTTGGTTTCAACCACTTCTGTGATGTGTTCAATTGATGATGGTGAAGTTGCTTCAGGACCTACGCTAATTTTTATTGCAAATGGGGAAGTCTTTGACAATAAAAAAGAGTTGCACTTCCAATTAAAAAGGTATGCTACGACAAATCGTTTCAATTTCAAAGTATGAAAGTCAAATACTTCACGTTTTGAGGTACATTATGCGGTTGGAGAATGCAAATGGCGGCTACATGCATTCAAGGTTATAAACACTGATTTTTCCCGGATTAAAAGATTTGACCAGAAACACAATTGCTCAATGGAGAAAAGGTTTTAATAGAATAGAAAGGCTAGTGCACAGTTTATTGGAGAACATATTAAGAAGAAATTTCGTGATGGTCGTATCTACAGACCAAAGCAAATTATAAGAGATGTCCAAAATGACTTGGACATTACATTAAATTACCACAAAGGATATTGGGCTAAACATATTGCTATTGAAGAGGTTCACGGATCAGCTGAAGTTTCTTTCAGTATGTTACCTTATTATTGTCACATGTTTGAGGAAACAAATCTAGGGATGATTACGAACATTAAAACTGATGTTAAAAATAGGTTCATATACATGTTCTTTTCCATGAAAGTGTGTATAGATGATTTTTAATGCTGCCATTAGATGATTATTGCAATTGATGCCATGTTTTTGAAGGGTTCATATGGTGGCATCTTGTTTGTGGCTGTATGTCAGGACGGGAACGACCAAATATTCCCATTGGCATTTGGTGTTGTGGATTTTGAGAATGATGCTGCATGGAGTTGGTTTTTATCTTGTCTGCATGATACCATTGGAGAGGTTGAAGACCTTGTTTTTGTGTCTGACAGGAAAAACAATATTGTTAAAGCTATTTCAACGGTTTTTTCAAATGCATACTGCGGTATTTGTTTCATGCATTTATAACAAAACATGATTTATATTTGCAAGAACAAAAATCTTTCCAAACCATTTAAGAAGACAGCTAAGGCCTATCGAGTTAATGATCACGCATTTTATATAGAACAATTATCGAACATAAATGTTGGAGCTCATAAGTACGTTCTTGATGTAGGACAAGAGCGATAGTCGCGAGCCTTCTGTCCGAGAAAAATGTATAATATTATGACAACTAATATTGCTGAGTCTGTAACACCCCCTGACCCAATCCACTTAGACTGAATCAGGGAGCGCTACCATATACTGAAATATCTGCTTTACTTTTATAAAACCATAACTTAAAATTTTATTAAACCTTTTGAAAATGGTCCGAATAAATTTCTGAAAATTTCGCCAGAGTTTTCTCTATTTTTCTGACTTTCCAAAACCTATTTTCAATAAAATCATAAAATGAACACTTCGAATTTATAATATCACTTTTGCGCACTCTTCCAAATTCAGTGCGACTTTCCAAACATTTCATACAAACTAATTAATCAAAATCGATTCAAAAGTGATAAAATCCATAGTTCCGCAAAAGCATAAATATTTATAGAAAATATGTAAAAACAACACAACTTTTATAAATATTTACAAAATTCTTCTGTATATGCATGCTAATAAAAAACATATAAATGAAACATAAAAACTACCCAAAAGCTCAGGAATGATGTGACGCTGATCTCTATTCCTGCAGATTCACCTCTTCACTTCTTTTTCAACCCTGGAATCTTCTTTACCTACGCGCGATAAAAATCAATGCGCTAAGCATATTGCTTAGTGGGGGTACATAAAACTTGACAAATATACTCTAATGACATTATTAATCGAATAATCAGAAATATAGATAACAATTAAATATTCAAATATGGGGCTCAATTCAAATCAAATACTTTTAAATAACATATCAATTTCATAATTTTACTAATAATCTCAAATCACTTTTCAAATTAAATTACGTTTCAATTCAAACCACATTTCTATTTTCATATCGGGCTCCTGACATACATAATATAATTGCAGGACTGGATTACGGGTTGTTCAGCACTGGAACCCAACGAGGACTGCTCGCTGAATTATATACAGTCGGGTTTCCCATTTTAGTATAAAATGGTATCCCTATATAGGTATCATTTTCGACATCGGACCCTACGAGGACTGTCTGACGGAAATGTCTTCACTCTAGGACCGTCCACAACGGTGGCTACACATAATCTAAAGAGTGGTATCATGATCATCAAAATCTCAGAAATCTCAATGCAGTACTGCTAAGTGAACCCAATTGACATGTCAATCTCCTATATCCATATCTATGTTCATATATATCAGAGTCATTTCATAATATGATTTCTCAAATTCAATATTAACTTTCAATTAATCCAAATCGATATACATATTTACGAAATCCAAATTTCATTAATATTCATATATACAAAATCATATTCAAATATATTTCTGAAACCACTAATTGCTTCAAATCAATTCAAAATTGTATTCGAATATATTTCGTAAATCCATATTAAATCTCATATCAATTCAAAATCGTAGTCGAATATATTTCGTAAATCTATATTGAATCTCAAATCAATTCAAAATCGTATTCGAATATATTTCGTAAATCCATATTAAATCAAAATGCCCTAAAATTATTTTTCGATACATTTCACAAATATTATATAATCAAAATCACCTTCAATTATATTTCTCATAACAATATTAAAATCAAAACGTATTAAAATCATCTCATAATATTTTTCACAATCAATATTTCAGATATAAACTATATGTTAAGAATATATAAGTCAAATCATTCCAAAATCAATTTCAAACTATAGACTATAATCAATATAATTCAAATAATTCAACATTAATAAAATTCAATCAATCCGATATATTCTGAAAAACTGAAAATTAGAAAACTAGTGTACACCGAACCTGGATAATTTTCCAATATGTTTTTCCTACTCTTCTTCTCTTTCCTTCTTCTTCTTCCTTTCTTTTTCTTTTCTTCTTCTTTCTCACGCCAAGTTTGAAATGTTTCTGGTTTGTTTTTTTTGCTAGTTTGTATTGCCAGTGCTTTTTTTTTTTTGTTTGACTTGTTTTTATTCCTTGTTTTTGTTTCTTTTTTTTTTTTTTTTTATTTGGACAAGTGGAATGCCACATTCCACTTGTCATGTTTTTTTTTTTATATAAATTTATATATTCTTAAGATCATGGCAATCTCTACTAACCATTATATATATATATATATATATATATATATATATATATATATATATATTATAAATATCTCTTCAATTACAAATTGCTCCCTTAAACTTCTTAAAATCCTACAATGGCACAAATTCACAATTAATCACATGTGATTTACCAATCATCCTTAAATTATCAAACTGACCTACCAATCACATTCCATCTCAATAATATTTCAAAAATATTTCATACTTATCCAATCATCAGATTGACTTCACCAATATTCAATTGGACCCATTATCATCCAAATGCACCATGAAAATAATATCTCTAATGGAAGTTAAATCGATTAAAAATCACCATTCGTTTATACACCATTTACCAAATATATATACTTTCCACCAATTTAAATCACATACTTGACTGTTGTATGCTTAATAATAATTAATAATAATACTTTTCATATTTATAGAAAATTAGGGGCGTTACAGAGTCTATGAATAATGTAGTCAAAGATTTGCGAGAGTTACCCATTATTGCTATGATTGATCGTATTTGAGATATGATGAAATGTTGGTTTTATGATCGACGTACAGTGGCAGGTTCTTATCAAACACAATTGACAGAAATGGTTGAGGCACTTATTGGGGTTAGGGATGAATATGTGCAACATATGGAGGTTTCCTCAATTGTATTGTATCAGTTTGAGGTGTATGATGGAAAACAAAATGGAATAGATGATTTAGAAAACCATACATGTAGTTGCAAAGAATTCTATCTTGATTAGATTCCATGTGCACATGCTTTAGCTGCCATTAGACATCGAGGTTTACATTATACAACATTTACCTCACCGTATTACTCGACCGCTTATCTTGTTTCAGCTTACAGTGGTGAAATTCATCATGATGACCATCAAAAAGACTGGTTGGTACCTACTGAGGTTGTAAATATGATTGGTCAGCCACCTGTCGCCTGACGTGCACCAGGTCAACCAAGAAAACAACATATACCTTCCATTGGAGAAGACATTATACGAAAAAGGTGTTAGAAATTGTTGGCGCTATAGCCACAACAGCCAAACATGCAAGAATCCTAAAGTATTCGAACCACCGAGAGGATGATAAAAGAGGGACAAAAAGCCCGTGACATAAGGTAAATGTTGTTCTTCATCCGTAGGTTTGAGAGTTTAAAATGTGGAATTATAATAAAAAAATAGACAGATGCATGGACAAATTAAAATAAATTTCATATAGCTAAAATTACCGTGTGAATTTAATTCATACCGATTACTTTCTGAAAATTTTAGTTGTTAATGTCTCAAACTCAGAAGTGCCTTTGGCTTCCCAATTAAGAATACGATGGGCAGTACGGGACACCCTTCTAGTATGACCCATTTTTTAGTACAACAGAATTGCTTTAATGGCTCACACCTAACAAATGAAATAAGAGTTTAAACGAATTTAACGGGGTAGCATGTTACACATTCTATGTAGTATGTATTACTTGAAAAGCATACACAAAGCCATACAAGTTATACTTCTTTACTGTATGGGTCGGATCATTTTTTGCACGCTCTATAAACTTTTGATCTCTGCCTTTGCAACAACTCGAAAATGATTTAAATGTCCTTGAATATTGACAGGCCCCTAATCTACTATCTCACGCTAGGCAGCCTGCCGGCACTCCACGGTAGCTTCCCAGTCGAGGCTTGCCTGGCTGAAAGGCTTCCGTGAAGCTAAGCCGTTTCTTAACTTGGAAATCTGAGTAGAAAATTTCTTTTTTTTTTGTTACAAAACTATTTTATTGAAATTTTGGCAGAGTCTCCTCTGTTTTTCTGAGATTACCAAATCTTGGAGACTTGCATAAAAACTTGAACACTTCTATAAAATCTCAAATCTCAAATACTGTGGACCTCTGGTCTATCACCAAAATCACAACTCAACCACAAAAGTCGAATTAACTGAAATAGACAAATTTAATTTTTAAATAAAATATTCATGCGCTAAAAATAATATCAAAATATAAACTTTACATAATTATTACAACTGAAACATTAAACTTAATTATGAACTGTCATAGCAATGTTCTGACTGGTCCTGTCGGTCCTGAGCGTCCCTGCACTATCTGCACCTACACTTGTACCTGGGGAGATTGGTTTATAAAACATAAAAATGTAATGAGCTAAACGAACTCAGTGAGTGTTATCTTTTTCTCATAAATTTAATATTTCTGATTTAACCTCCCTCAAATTTTACTGAAAAGAATAATAATTGGTTTTCTGAAAATACTGAAAGCCATACTAGAATCTTTTCCCGATAATTATACTGAAATTTACTTTTTAAAAACTTTACTGAAATCTGAACTGATAAACTATCTCGGAAATCTATTTTCTGAAAACTATTCTGAAATCCACACTGAAAACTATACTGATATCTAACTTCTGAAAACTGTTCTAAAAACTATACTGAAAACCTTTCAAACTTTCTGTTATTGCTGAAAATTGATAAACTGAAATACTGCATACTTTGTAAAAACTAGAAAGCTGAGATATTATATATATAAACTTTACTTTTCTAAAAACTGAAAAGCTGAGAAAATATACTTTTACTTTCTGATAATACTTTTCTGATAAAAATTTTCTGATAATACTTATCTGATAAAACTTTTCTGATAAAATACTTTTCTGATAATACTTTTATGATATACTTTTTTGATAAAACTTTTCTGAAAACTGAAAAATTGCGAAAATATATTTTTTTGATAATGCTAATGGAACCCATATCTGATAATTGATAATCCATAGGGCCACTCAACTGGTGCCGCACCATATGGAGGGTGTCACCAGGCGACTAATCTAGCGCCACACTGGTGACTCTGATAATCTGATAAAAGACATCTCACTGTCTGTATGCGGAATGCTGCGTCGCTACATATAGCGAGACAACACCCCAATATGTGGGCGACTGACAGACTCGACAGACTCAACCCCCCTGGAGTTAGCGGACTGTCCCCCCTTAACTTGCCACACACAAATGGGGTGTACCGGCCGGGTCTACTGCTGATAATCTGATAACTGATAGCTGCTGATAATTTGATAAAATGCTGATAATCTGATAATAAATGGGTATCCATGGTTTGAAAACTATTTTCTTTACTTTGAAAACTAACTTTTAATTAAAAGTATGGGATATACATAAAAAATATTTCTTTAAATGAATATAAATTCTAAATTTATGAGATATAAAAATACTTTAGTTAAAACACAAAACTCAAATAAGTAAATAAATGTATAGACAAAACATGTTTTTGCTGTGAATATAATTTCAAACTTTCTGAAATATGAAAATATCTCTATTCACATGATTAAGGCATAAATTTCTATTTAACTTATAAAACACATATAAATAAATAACTATATATAATAAATTTTCTATAACTTTGCTTAAAAGAGTTTAACACTCACTGATTTCTAGTTTTCTCTAGGCATGGTGCTCTGGTTCCTTCGTCTCATTACATTTCTTGCCTTTCCGCACAATTTCATTGTAACACCCCCTGACCCAAATCCGCTCGGACCGAATCAGGGAGCGCTACTATATACTAAAAGCTAACTTTTACTGTAGATACAATTTATTTAGAAAACATTTGAAAATGATCCAAAGAATTTTCGAAAATCTTGCCAGAGTTTCCTCTGTTTTTTTGACTTTCCAAAACCTGTTTACAGATAAAATTTATAAAATCAACTTCCAAATTCTCAAATCAATTTTGCGCACCTTTCCAAATATAATGCGACTTATCAACCAATTTATCACAATATAATTTATAAAGATTCACATAACATAAACATATCATAAAATATTTACATAGCGGAAGCTCGTTAAATATTTACAAATAGTTTCTGTATATGCATACGGTATCAAAATATATAAACTTAATACAAACAAACTACCAAAATGTATGCAGGAAAGATGTGATCCTGACTCTGGTTCTGCAACCTCTACTCTTCTTTATCTTTTTCGCCTTTGGAACCTTTGTTACCTGCGTGCGAGAAAACTCAACACTCTAAGCATATTGCCTAGTGGATGTACACAAAATTGTATATACAAATATTTTATATCAATGAAAACTATAAATAACAAATATATAAACAATCTATATGGGGCTCATATCAAATCAAATATTCAAAATCAATCAACAGACAAATTTTTCATAATTTCTCAAACGTTTCCATATGACAAATCAATTTGCAGATTGGGCTCCTGACATACAAAACATAAGTTATCGGACTGGATTACGGGTTGTTCGGCATTGGACGCAAACGGGGTCACTCACCGAACATCAGATCAGAATGGAACACCAATGAAATCACCCGCTGTAAATGTCCTATGACAAATTTCAGAACCCTAGGACCGGCACTTGGGGCCTGCACTATCCAAAGGGTGGTGTAATCGGCACAGTACTGTTCAGACAGAAACCCAATTGACATGTCAACCTCCTATATCCATATCTATGTTCATACACATCAGAGCCAAAATATTTTCTCTAATTCAATGTCAACATATTTTATTTCTTTCTGAATAATCGAATTCAATTGCAATACATATCAATATATTTATATTTTTGCAAATTCAAATTTCATCATATAATATAACGGAAAATATACGAATATATTTATAAATCAATAATCATAGTAAGTCAATCCAAAATATACTCAAACGTATTTCATAATTCCGTTTCGAATCAAATTGCCCCAAAATCATTTTCCGATACATTTCACAATATAATATAATTTAAGTCACTTTCAACAATATATTTCCTTAACAATATATTTCCATAACACTATTAGAACCAAATCGTATTCAAATCATTCCGAAATCAGTTTTAAACTATCCATTCTACTCAATAGAATTCAAATAATTCAAAAACTATAATTCCGAAAATTTCTGGAAAACTAGAAAAATTCAAAAACTCGTATATATCGAACTTGAACTATATTCGATAATCAATATAATTCAAATAACGCAAATTTAATCAATTTCAATCAATCTGAAATATTCTGAAAATTGAAAAAAATTCCAAAACACGTATATATCAAATCTAAACTATAATCTATAATCCATATAATTCAAATAACTCAGAAACTCTAAAATTTGACAATTCCGAAAATTTCTGGAAAACTGGAAATTCGAAAAATACGTGTACACCAAACCTGAAAGCTTTCCTCCTTCTCCTTTCCTTCTTCTCTTCCTCTTTTCTTCTTCTTCTTCTTCTTCTTCTCTCCTTCTTCTTCTTCTTCTTTCTCTCTCCTCTCCTCTCTTCTTTTTCTCTCGTTTTCTCTTGTTGCTGTTTCTGTGTGTTTGCTAAATTTTGAGAGCTGTTGCTCTCTTTGGTTCCTTTTTAATTGCACCGCTCCACCGCTTTATTTTTTTACAAGTTTTGAGTCATCGCGACCTGTACCGCGAGCGGTGGTCGCGTCGCTTCGGTCGCGTTGCTCACTGGTCGAAATTTACCACTTTCACCGCGAGCTGATCATCGCGATCTGTGGTCGCGGTACTCACTGCTCCAAATTATCTTTTTCACCGCGAGCTGCTCATCGCGATCCCTGGTCGCTGTGAGTGGTCGCGATGCCTACTGTCCAGATTTTCACCATTTTCTTCGTGCATTGTTTTCGACCGTTCAAATTGGTCAATTATGAAACCTAAAAATATACATACATTTAATTACAATTTCCACCCCTCAAATCATAAAAATCATATTCACATATTCAAAATGAATTCAATCATACTTTTCATATGTATTCGAAATTAGGGATGTTACATTCATTTCCTCCCATTCTATGGAGATTTATCCCTAAAGTAATATATTTCCAAATAAATTATTAATATAAATACAACAACTAATATAAAACTCAATTAACACATTTAACACTTTATTCTTCAATTTCTTCTATTATAATAAAATCGATTACATTTAATCCACTAAAAATTACGTCACTATACTATAACATATAACTAAATATACATTGAATCATTCAATTTCTCTTAAATCGAATCTCATACAACACAATCCAACATACTTTCTTGGATTTCTAAGCACCAATTTGTATCAATTCATACAAATACAATTTCTAGTATCTTAAGTATACACAAATTGAAATCTCTACACTTTCAACTTCAGTTTTTACACAAATTCTCATTTTAATCTTCATCAATTTAACATAAGTGAATTTCCTTCACTTAACAACATCAAATTCAACCTCATTAAACTTAATTAAACTAATTATAACTTCAATTTCAAATTTAATTTCAAAAATTTCCAAAACTAGTGATTCAATTTCATTCCAAACACAATATCATAAAAATTCCATATTATAAGTTCACTAATTTGAGAATCATTTTGATTTCGTACTTAACGATTCCAAATTCATGTCATCAATTAACTCATAAACATTCTAATTACACAATTAATATCTCAATTTAATAATCTAAACTCAAAATCATCAAATCCCCAAATCTTTAACTTATTAATTTTCTTGATTTTCATTTTAATCAACTTCAATTCAACTAATTTCAAACAAAACACCACAAAAACTTAATCAATCTCAAAAATCAATTCAATTTCATCAATTATCAACTTACAAATTCTACAACACAAAGAATATCATCAAAATTTAAACCAAATCAACTTCATAATTCACTTACCCAAATCCTCTTCTTCTTCTTCTTGCTGGATCGAGAACTTCTTCCCCTTCTTTCTCTTTTCTTCTGGCCGAGCTGCTGCTACTTCTTCTTCTGCTGGCCGGCCTTCTCTCTCTCTTTCCTTTCCTTCTCCTTTCTTCTTCCCTCGGCCGAGCTCTCCTCCATTTTCTTGAATTTTCTGGGTTCTTCCCAGTTTCTGTTTTGTTTTTCTAGTTCCTTTCTTTTTCTGGTTTGACTTGGCTCCACTAACACATATATACTTATATTATATTATATATATATATATATATATATATATATCTAATTGTAATTTGCCCCTTTACATTTTAAAATTATGACATGACCACCAATATACAATTTAATCTCATGAATTTGACCAAAACCTTTTAATTTACAAATTAATCCATAACAATCCACTAACTCTTTTCCACAAAAATCCATTTACTTTTAAAACACCAATAAATTTAATCCATCTCAATTTACTTTTCCATCACATATCAAATTACACCAATTAAATTAAAATCTCATATCATAACAATATATTTTAACTTCTAATAAATATTCTTCATACTCCAATTTATAGAAATCTTTACTATGTTCTTCAAAACTTATAATTAGATTTCGTATATACTTTATGAAATCTTACTAATCGTCCAATAGATTCCATTATAGTACCGTACAATCAATTCTGGAAAGATATATCACAATACATGTACGTGTACAGTACATAATATCGGGAGGGTGTATTACAAATATACAAACGAACCCCATGTAAATCGATTGAATTTATCCAAGTTATCTATTAACTTCATGGCCCAATATTCAATATTTGTCCTCAAGTCCTTTCCGTGTAACGTCATCTCTAAGATAATCAACAAAGCTAACTTAATGATATCATCATCATCATCATTTTCGTCCTGAAGTCCATCTTCAAAGAAACCTTGCAAAGTCAGTCCAGTAACTTTTTGGCTCCATTAAAATATTTGCGACGAATCCTATCAACCTCATTTGCTTTGTTATTTTTAGTAGAAACGACCATATTCCCAAATCATAGACTGCTAACTAAATAAAACTCATTTGCATTAAAATGTATTTTATTTCCACCGATAACAAATCACATCTCATTTTTAGCATTTCGAACATGACACTTTCGCAACAATACTTGATGACAAAATTGAGCAAAGAACACGAGTTTAATAAACAAGTAAAATGGCCAAAGCACATGCCTTTAAGTCTCTTTTGTTGTCATTCTATAAACTTTTTCTTTATCAAAGTAATGTTTTCCCATTTACAGTAAGTAGTTACTTTTGCATGGAAAAAATCATATTCCTATATTTTCAATGAATCAATTAATTTCTTAGAAACCATTAATTTATTTAATACCCCAAAATAAATAAGGATTTTGAATTCGTCAATAAACCATAATAAAAAAAAAGTGTAATTGAAAGAGAAAAAAAAAGACGTATTGTCAATATTTTTCATCAGGTCATAACAACCTGATGATTTACTATCATCGAGCCGCTACAACCCGATTATTTTTTTATCGGGACATGGTAACTCGATAAAACTCAATTTCAGACAACACTGTCCCAATGATGGATAAGTGACTATTCATCATCTTCTTCGACATTCGTCGGGTCGCGCTGACCAGATAATATATTTATCGAGTCTACTAAACCCGATGAATGCTTAAGTACAAATTTTCAATAAAAGTTTCAACGATTCAACAAAATCAATGTTCGAAAGTTATAAAATTGAAAAACCCACAACGTAATCAACCAAATACATTTTTTTAATTTCATTACTAAATACAAAAAATCTTTATAAACCCTAAACCCTAAATCTATCGAGTCATCCAATGCATCTCGACTAATTCTTACCAATGCAAGAAATTGGTGCTTGTAAACGAAATCAGTAAGTAGAAGATGACATCTTACCTTCTTTTTTCCTATAATCATTCTCCTTAAAGAACCACCTAAACTCAAATTTGTGCTTCAATCGAACAACAAATACAGCTTCAAATCGTCTGGCGTTGGTTTAAATAAAGTTTTCGATGGAGTTTAAGAGATGAGAGACTTTGTTGGATGAGAGATTCTGAAGAGGAATGAACTACTTGGTCTGTGAAGAAGAGGAGAAAAATAAATTTGAAGAGGAAACACGATTTGTTTGGTCTGTAAAGAAGAGAAGAGTAAAAAAATTCTTGTAGGTTGGGTTAAAATAGAAGGGGTATTTTTGTCTCAAACAAAAATTTGGGTAGTCCATGCAAAAGTCAGTGTGGGGTGGGTAGGCTTACAATTTTTATTTATTTTTTAAGTATTTTTGCTAAATTCCCTTTTTTAATTCTCTATTTATTTTATTTTATTTTATTATTTTAGCAGTTTTCACCTTTTTTTTTACTCTTTACTTTTTTAAAAGTTATTTTTTCTAATAAAATAACTTAATTTGAATTTTTTTTTAACAGGTTTTACATTTTTAAGTTTTTATAATTTAGTTTAATATTATTTTATTAATTTTTTTTATTATATTTTAATTAGAAGGTAGAATTGTAATTCTATTGATTGAATTCTTTAAGAGTAAAACTATCTTTTAGATAAGTTTATGATGGTTAACTGTCAAAAAGTTAGTCAGAATGACCAATTTAATTTATTTCGGAAACGTTAGGGATTAAGCGAGCTAAAAAAAATATAAATAAAAAAGTGATGTTTTATAAAAGATAGGGACTCAATTAAAATTTTCCCTTATAGCATTGCCAAACTTAGGGCCAATTTATAATTACTTTTGAAAAGCATATTTTAGCTTTGTTTATTTATTTTTAATAATTTTGACATTAGAAGGTGTTTTGTAACATACTAAAAAGTGATTATTAAATAATTTAAATTTCAGTATATTAGATTTTGATAAGCAGATAATGGGTTACTTCACTAAAGTAATTATTTTAAATTGTCTATATTATCCTTAATAAATTAACATGTATACACTTTAATTCTCATAATAAATTAAAAACTTTGATACTGAAAATTAAATATAATATTTTCTAAAAAATATTAAAACTTATAGCACACAAGAGGCCAACTCCTCAAACCTAAGAGGGATGGTGACCTCATAGAGAACAATCTCCTTTAGTTCGTCTAAAATATATATAACAATAATTAATTTTAATGAACATAATTATAGTTATGCTTCGGAATATTATCATTCTCCCTCCTGTAGTTTGTGGTATTATCTGTTTTCTACCCTCAAGTTTTATTTGTCTCTCTTTTACTCATTCAGTTTATAAAAATATCTAAAAATTTTCCTCGCTTTAGGTTTCTGTTTGGCTTTCAAGTTTAACCGTCAGATGTTGAAGGGTAAAAGAGTAATTATAATATAATAAATATCCAAAATATTTTTAAATTAAATAAAATTTCATTTAAAATAAAAATTATTTTTGTCTCTCCTCTCTCCTCTAACTCCTCATACTTCTTCTTCCTCTTTTTTTTTCTCCCTCTTTCTCTTTCCTCTCCCCTCTTTCTCCCCATATTTTTCTTCTTTCATCTCACTGCATCTTTTGTAACGCCCTTAATTTTTCGTAAATATAATAAATATCCTTGGATTATTATTAATTATTATTAAGCATGCAAAAATTAAGTATGTGATTTAAATTAGTGGAAAGTAGATATATTCGATATATAGTGTATAAACAAATAGTGATTTTAACCGACTTAGAAATATTATTTTCATGGTGTATTTGGAGAATAATAGGTCTAATTGAATATTGGTGAAGTCAATTTGTTAATTGGATAAGTGTGGAATATTTTTGGAAATAATTATTGATATGGAATGTGATTAATTGTAAATTGATTGTCATTTTAAAATTTTAAAAAGCTCAAGGGAACAAGTTGTAATTGTTGAGATATATATATATATATATATATATATATATATATATATATAATTCTTAGTGGAAGCTCCACTAACAAATTGAGTTAAACAAAACAAATAAAAAAAAAAAATTTGCACAGTAAGTAGAAAAGAAGAGAGCAGATTGGCGTGAGAGGAAGAGAAAAGAAGAGAAAAACAAAAAGAAGAAGAAAGCCTGGAGAGAAAAGACTTAGTGGAAGCTCCACTAACAAATTGAGTTAAACAAAACAAATAAAAAAAAAAATTGCACAGTAAGTAGAAAAGAAGAGAGCAGATTGGCGTGAGAGGAAGAAAAAAGAAGAGAAAAACAAAAAGGAGAAGAAAGCCAGGAGAGAGAAGAAGAAGAAGAAGAAGAAGAAGAAGAAGAGAGGAGGAGGAGGAGGAAGGAAGAGAAAGAAGAAAAGTGCTGGGAAATTATCCAAGTTTGGTGTACACTAGTTTTCGTATGTTAATTTTTCAAGAATATTTCGGATTTAGCGAATTTTATTGACTTTGAATTGTTTGAACTTTGTTAATTCGAATTTACAGTTTGAAATTGATTTTGCTTTAATTTGATTTGATTTACGTATTCTCGAATTATGCTATAAAATTTTTTTTTTGATTTTATGCATTGATTTTAATATGGTTTGATTTTATTAGTAATATATAAAATATAATTGAAAGTAATTTTGAATATATATATATATATATATATATATATATATATATATATTGTTTGTGATAAATTAATGAAACGATTTTGGGGCCATTTGATTCGATATTGATTTGTGAAATAAGTCTGAATATAATTTTGAGTTTTTTCTTTATATGATAATTGATGATATATTTGGATTTTGTAAATGTGTTTATTAATTTGAATTTAATCGAAAATTGAATTTGATTATAAATGAATGATTTGTGAATTTGTATTCTGAAATTGAAATTTCGAAATCGAAATTGAATGATTTATGTTGAATTTAACAATTTTAATTTCTAAAATATACTATTATGTTTCGTTTTTTGTTTCCCTATATTAGATTGTTGAAAATTTGAGCATGTTTGATGAAGTATGAAATCTGTAATACCTGAATAATGGCCCTAAAATATGTATAGAGAAATATGAATATAGGAGGTTGACATGTCAATTGGGCGCACTTAGCAGTACTGCACTGATATTCCTAATGATATAGGGATACCATTTCATTCTGAAGTGGGAAACCCGACTGTGTAAATACGGATACCATTTCATTTTGAAATGGGAAACCGACTGTGAATATACGAATACTGTTTCATTTTGAAATGGAAAACTGACTGTGAATATAGAGATACCATTCCATTTTGAGATGGGAAACCCGACTGTATAATCCGTAATCCAATCCATTCTATTATGTGTATCAGAGGCCCAGTTAAGAAATGAATAAATGAGTTACTGAAAACTAGGAAATGAATGCAAAAGAATTTTATTTGAGATTAATCCAGAAACATCCGAAAATGTTTTAATTAATATAGCTTCAGTTTATTCCATATTTGTAATATTAAGTTTTACTTACGTATAATAATATCCATTTCTGAAATTTATTTCCATTGGTTTATATTATATTGAAAAATATTTTAGTGTACACCCACTAAGCTATATGCTTAGCGCATTGATGCTTATCATGCGTAGGAAATAGAGAAATCAGCGGACATAAAAATTGAAGAGTTGATAGCTGTAGACAGAGTCCAGAGCCACATTACTCCTGGGTAGCTATTCACGTCCTGATATATATATATATATATATATATATATATATTCATTTATTGATTCATGCATGTATATAAAAGAATGTGAAAGTTTTTAATGTATAAGTTTTGTAAATATCTGTTTTATAGTTTATGTGGTTTTGAAGTTATAGTTATAATTTGGAAAATATCTTTTATTAATTATTTTGTTGAAAATGTTTGGAAAGGCGCACTAAATGGAAGGGTGCGCAAATTGTTGTTGAGAAGTTGAAGTGTGTATTTTGGAAGTTATGATTTTATAAACAAGTTTTTGGCAAGTCAGAAAAATAGAGGAAACTCTATCAAAATTTTTCAAACAATTTTTATGGGCTCACTGTAAAAGATTTTAAAATACAAAATATTTTTACAAAGATTTTCAAATTATAAATTAAGTTTAGAAAAGTTTGAAATCGGCTAGTGCCCCTTGGATTGATCCAGGCAGGTCGGGTCAGGGGGTGTTACATTTTTAGTGGTATCTGAGCGAGGTTTAGGCGTTTCTAGACTAAAAGAGTAATATTCTGTATATGTATGCATTGAAAAATACACTCATAGGAGTATGTGACTCTAATATGCAGACTTTTCTTCTGTTTGATATAGGATCAAAAGAAATGGAAGGAAGTGGAATAGAGATAGACCTGAAAGTCCCGCCAGTGTAACTGGGGGAGCATCCGGAGAATCTGTAAGCCCAAGGGTGGCTGGACCATAATTTCAGGGTCAGCCGGTATTTATGCAACATATGGATGAATTCTTTCAGAACGTGGCTAGAGCAGTGCCATGAAGGTCAGCAATTGAACGACTGGCCAAGTACAGACCGACAGATTTTTATGGAAGAAAAGATGAGGATGCATCTGCCGCAGAATACTGGTTTGAGCGGATAGAGAAAATATTACAGCAGATGCATTACACACCTGAAGAAAGTCTATAGTGTGCAGTATCCTGATTGCAGGAGGATGCTTACCAATGGTGGACCTCCGTTATACAGTCAGTGCGGCTGGAAGACAGAACTAGGGAGTTGTTTCAGAGGGAATTTCGAAGAAAATATGTCCGTCGTATTTACTTAGAGAATATAAAGAGAGAATTTACCAACCTAAAGAAGAGACAGATGACAGTGACAGAGTACAAAAGAGAATTGGTCAGGTTGAGTAAATATGCTTGAGATATGGTGGCCACCGAGGCGGACAAGTGCAGGAGATTTGAAGATGGACTGAATGATTATATCCGCCTACAGGTTACTGCATTTGAATTTGAAGATTTTACCAGACTTGTCTCAGCAGCCCTGAATATTGAAAGAATCAAGAAACAAGAACAGGCTAGACGAGACAGAAGTCAACAGAGAAGGGGATCAGGGCAGTCTAGCTCATATCAGTCACAAAGTAAGAAGTTTAAGAAACCGTAGTCTAGTGGTCCGATGCAGTTACAGAGGTCTATACCTACAGCTAGACCGGGTCAGTCTGCAACATCAATAGCCAGTACCCCTGAGAATATAGCTAGGGGACCAGCCCTAGCACTATGTGAACACTGTGGAAAGAGACATCCAGGGGAGTGCTGGAGAGTTACAGGAGCCTGCAACAGGTGTGGATCTCGTGACCATTTTTACAGAGATTGCCCAAAAAACCAGATTAATCATGTTCAGCAACCAGAGAGATCTGCTCCTACTACTTCCAAAGGTAGGAGGCCCAGCCAGGCAGAAATTGAAGGTGGTAGCCACAGAGAGGTGTCAGAATCAGTGGCATGACCAGATACTTGTACCCCTACACGAGCCTATGGTGTTAGGGCTTAGGAAGACAAGGATGCGCCAGATATGATTGCTGGTAAAATTTCTATCTTTGATACTACAGCTATTGCATTGATAGATCCACGCTCTACTCATTTGTATATATGTGATACATTGTTGAAACAAAGAAATTTGAAAACTGAACCCACTGAGTATGGAGTACTAGTTAGCTATCCGATAGGTCAAAGTGTGATTGTGAATAGAGTGTACAGAAATTGTCCTATTCGGATTCAGGAGTATGAATTTTCAGGTGATTTGATGGAATTGTCATTCCATGAGTTTGATGTTATTCTAGGCATGGATTGGCTATCCAAATACAAGGTAGTGATTGACTGCAATTTGAAATGAGTAACACTTAGAACAGCCGATGGCACAGAAGTCACGATGATGGGTAAAAGGAGGGATTATCTCTCCAATATTATTTCAGCCACTACAGCCTGTAAACTGATCAGAAAAGGTTGTGAAGCTTATTTGGCACAAGTGGTTGTTTTCAGAAAAGTTACTTCCACAATTCAGAATATACCCATTGTGTGTGATTTTTCAGAAGAGCTTCCTGGTTTACCACCTCAGAGAGAAGTTGAGTTTGTGATTGACGTGGTACCAGGTATTGTACCAGTATCTATAGCTCCTTACAGAATGGCACCAGCAGAGCTGAAAGAACTGAAGATACAGTTACAAGAATTGCTGGATAAAAGCTTCATTAGACCCAGTGTATCCCCGTGGGAAGCTCCATTGTTATTTGTGAAAAAAAAAAGACGGGTCATTGAGATTGTGCATCGATTATAGGCAGTTGAATAAACTCATTGTTAAGAATAAGTATCCGTTGCCTAGAATCGATGATTTGTTTGATCAGTTGAGATGAGCCTGTGTCTTCTCAAAGATAGATCTCAGATCGGGGTCTCATCTGTTGAGAATAAAAGATTCTGATATTCCGAAAACCACATTCAGAACAAGGTATAGACACTATGAATTTGTAGTGATACCATGTGGGCTGACAAATGCACCTGCAGCCTTTATGGATCTAATGATCCGGATATTCCGACCATACCTGGATCAGTTTGTGGTTGTATTTATTGATGATTTCCTGGTATACTCGCAGACTACATAGGACCATGACAGGCACCTCAGAGTAGTATTGCAAATTCTGAGAGAGAATCAATTATATGGTAAATTGAGTAAATGTGAGTTCTGGTTGGCCGAGATTGCATTTCTGGGCCATATTGTGTCAGCAGAGGGTATTAAAGCAGATCCCAAAAAGATTGAAGCAATTATAGAATGGAAGCCTCCAAAGAATGTTGCAGAAGTCAGAAGTTTCTTAGGCTTGGCAGGTTATTATCGATGGTTTGTGAAGGGATTCTCATCCATAGTAAGTCCGTTGACCAAGCTACTGCATAAAAATGTCAGATTTGAATGGAATAACAGATGCCAGGCAGCTTTTGACAGATTAAAGACGATTCTAGTAGAGGCTCCAGTCCTGATTCAGCCGGTCTCAGGTAAAGATTTTATGATCTATAGTGATGCCTCACACCATGGTTTGGGTTGTGTACTGATGCAGGAAGGCAAGGTGGTTGCATATGCGTCTAGACAGCTGAAAACTCATGAACAGAACTATCCGATACATGATCTGGAACTTGCAGCCATTGTATTTGCCTTGAAGATATGGAGGCATTACTTGTATGGTGAAAAGTGTTACATATACACCGATTACAAGAGTCTGAAGTATCTGTTTACTCAAAGAGAGCTCAATTTGAGACAGAGACGATGGATGGAATTGATCAAAGACTATAACTGTGTGATTGATTACCGTACAGGAAAGGCGAGTAGATACTCTGAGCAGAAAAGCATTATTCGCCCTAAAAGTTATAAATGTTTAGTTACAATTGAATCCAGATAATGCCTTGGTAGTTGAATTGAGATGTAAACCAAGTTTAATTCAGCAAATAGCAGAAAAACAGAATCAGGATGATAGAGTTCAGATGATATGTAGACAGATCCCAGAAGGGAAACATCTGGATTTTACAGTCAGAAATGATGGTATTATGTGTTTCAGAGGCAGGATTTGCATTCCAAACGATGAAAAAATGAAAAAGATGATCCTAACAGAAGCACACAGTAGTCCGTATTCAATGCACCCAAGTAGCACAAAGATGTATAGAGATTTGAAGACTCAGTATTAGTGGTCTGGTATGAAGAAAGATGTGGTGGACTTCGTGAATATGTGCATGACCTGTCAACAGGTGAAAGCTGAACACCAAGTTCCATCAGGTTTTTTACAGCCAATATCAATACCTGAATGAAAATGGAATCGTATCACGATGGATAATTTGTCACTGGGTTACCACTCACCCGGAGCAAACATGATGCAATATGGGTGATAGTGGACTGACTGACGAAATCAGCACATTTCCTGTAACATCCCGGATTTCGGGTAATTAATGTTATATATGTGAAAATAAATTTTACTATTTGAGGGGGTGAAAATGTAATTAAATATATATTTATTTTTATGATATCCAGCGGACCAGATTGAATGGTTGAAAATTAATGTATGAAAAATTGAAAACTGAAACAGAGAGCATCGCGACCTGGTCACCGCGACCACAGGTCGCGATGGCTCGCTCGCGGTGGAAAACGCGATTTCTGGCAGTGAGCATCGCGACCAGTCACCGCGACCACAGGTCGCGATAAACTGCTCGCGATGAAAACGTCGAATTCGGGCAGCGAGCAACGCGATCTCCAGCGCGACCAAGGTGCACTCGCGACGAAGGCGGTGCGAATGCTCCAGTGAGCACCGCGACCACAGGTCGCGACGGCGGTCGCGGTAGCGAAAAAAATATAAAAAAAAAAAGAAAAGCTTCTCGCAGAAGCCAGAAAACAGAACAGCAAGAAGAAGAGAGAGAAGAGACCGAGAAAAGAAAAGAAAAAGAAGAAGAATAAGAAGAAAAAAAAGAAGAGAGAAAGAAGAAGAAGAGGAAGGAAAGAGAGAGAAAGAAAGTGTGGGTGAAAGAGAAACAGGAAAGGGAAGGAAAACGAAATCGTAGAACCGCGACTTCTCAAACGAAAAAAAAACGGTTCCCAGGTTGGTGTACGTTTGTTTTCGAAATCGTTACGAAAAGTCTTTCGTTATTGTTTTGTTTTCGTTTTCGTTTTCGTTTCCGTTTTCGTTTTTGATTTCGTTGGAAGATTTCGTTTTCGATTATTAGTATGAAAATTGTTTATTGTATATGAAAAATCGATGTTTGATGTCTTTATTGTTGATTTTGGACCGATTTTGTGATAGATCGTATTTCGATTTCGTTTTTGAATATTTCGATTTCGTTAAAAATAATTGATTTAGATTTTCGTAAAATTTTTGAATATGATTCTTGAAGAATACTACGTGACTTATATGTTTATTGAGTAATTATCGGTTATTGATTAACTATTACGAAATTGATTGTGAATTTAGTTTATCGGAAACGGCCCTAGGATACTTAGACATTAGAAATGGATATATGAGGTTGGTATACCAGCTGGGTTTTACTGAGCAGTACTGCGCCGCTACTGATTGATACTGATGATTGTTATGTACCTCCTCTTGGATTCGTCCAGAGGCTGGGAGACACGTACCTCCTCACGATTCGTCCTGGGGGTTGGGAGCCATGTACCTTCCCAAGGATTCGTTCCTGGGATAGGGAGTTATGTACCTCTCTAGGTTCCTGTACCCACGGTCCTAGAGTTGGGAGACACGTACCACTCGTAGGATTCGTCCTCGGTGGGAGTTTGACCCATATTCCAGTCCTGTTATGTTTAGTATTCTAACGGGCTAGATTTGAAACGAATTGGGAAGTGAATTGAATGAATTTATTAATCGATTGTATATGTTGCTTTTATTGTGGAAATTAAAGTGATGGAAACTGTTTTATGATTTGATTTTGAAGTTCATTTGATTTGTACATGATTAGAAATGAAATTCATATTGTGATTTATTTCTTCTTAAAAGATATTTATATTGTGGTTTATTTAATTGAGTTTATAGTACACCCACTAAGCTATATGCTTAGCGCGTTAGTTTTGTTTCTAACGCGTAGGTACCAGAGATCCGGAAGAAGCTAAAGACTGAAGGAAGAAAGAGTTGCAGACCGAGTCACAGAATTACTACAGTTGGGTAGTTCTATTATTATATATATATTTTGTAAGCATGCATATACAGTGAGTCTGTAAATATGTTTTGTAATTAAATATTTATGATTTATGTCTTATATTAGTATTATGTTTGTAAATATTAAAGTTTGACTTGTTTTATTTTTATAAAATGTGATGAAAAGTCGCACTAAACGGCAGAGTGCGCAACTGTTTGAAAATGTTATTGAAGTGTTGTTGAGAATTGAATTTGAATTGATTTGTGTAAAAGCAGGTTTTGGGAAAATCCGAAAAACAAACGAAACTCTGCCGAATTTTTGTAAAAAGTTTATTGATTGGGCTCACTCGAAAATTAGTTTTAAATTGTTAAACTATTTGGTTTTCTAATGTTTTGAAAATCTATCGATGGGCTCACGACGATTTGGAAAGTATAAAATGAATTTAGAAAGTGTTGAAAGTCCGAGTAGCGCTCCCTGGGTCGGTCCGGCCGGGTCGGGTCAGGGGGTGTTACATTTCCTATCTGTCAGAACTGATTATTCACTTGATCGGCTGACAGAATTGTATATAAAAGAAATAGTCAGATTGCATGGAGTGCCTGCATCAATAATATCAAATAGTGATCCGAAGTTTACATTCAGATTCTGGAAGAAGTTTCAAGAACCTTTGGGTATTCGATTGAGTTTCAGTACAGCTTTCCATCCGCAGACAGACGGACAATCAGAAAGAGTGATTCAGGTGCTAGAAGATATGCTCAGAAGTTGTGTAATTGATTTCGAAAGGAGTTGGATTAATCACCTCCCATTGATTGAGTTTGCGTATAACAACAGTTACCAATCGAGCATTGCTATGTCACATATGAAGCACTGTACAGAAGGAAATGCAGGACACCAGTATGCTGGACAGAGTTGGGAGAAGACATGTTAGTAGGCCCAGACTTGATAAGACAAACTGAAGAAAAAGTGAAGATCATCAGGGAAAGACTGAAAACTGCTTCTGATCGATAGAAATCATATGCAGACTTGAAAAGAAAAGATATAGAATATGAAATCGGTGAAAAAGTTTTCCTTAAAGTATCTCCATGGAAGAAAGTACTCAGATTTGGCAGAAAAGGGAAGTTAAGTCCTAGGTTTATTAGCCCATATGAAATTACTGAACGTGTGGGACCAGTAGCCTATAGACTTGTTTTACCTCATGAACTAGAGAAAATTCATAATGTGTTTCATGTATCGATGCTAAAAAGATACATATCTGATCCTTCCCACAAAGTCCATATGGAAAGTATTGAAATATGACCAGACCTCACATACGAAGAGGAACCAGTGAAAATTCTCGATTGGGAGATTAAAGAATTACGAAATAAAAGAATTACAGTGGTGAAATTCCTCTGGAGGAATCATAATGTAGAAGAGAATACATGGGAAAGCGAATAAACAATGAGGCAGCAGTATCCACAACTGTTCGACGGAGGTAAATTTCACGGACGAAATTTCTTAAGAGGGGAAGAATTGTAATGCCCCTAATTTTTCGTAAATATAATAAATATCCTTGGATTATTATTAATTATTATTGAGCATGCAAAAGTTAAGTATGTCATTTAAATTGGTGGAAAGTAGATATATTCAATATATAGTGTATAAACGAATAGTGATTTTACCTGACTTAGAAATATTATTTTCATGGTGCATTTGGAGAATAATAGGTCCAATTGAATATTGGTGAAATCAATTTATTAATTGGATAAGTGTGGAATATTTTTGGAAATAATTATCGAGATGAAATGTGAGTTAAACAAAACCAAAAAATAAATAAATAAATTTTGCACAGTAATTAGAAAAGAAGAGAGCAGATTGGCGTAAGAGGAGGAAAAAAAAAGGAGAAGAAAGTCGGGAGAGAGAAAGTCGGGAGAGAGGAGGAGAAGAAGAAAAGTGTTGGGAAATTATCCAGGTTTAGTGTACACTAGTTTTCGTATGTTAATTTTTCCAGAATATTTCGGATTTAGCGAATTTTATTGATTTTGAATTGTTTGAACTCTGTTAATTCGAATTTACAGTTTGAAATTGATTTTGCTTTGATTTGATTTGATTTATGTATTCTCAAATTATGCTATAAAAAAAATTGATTTTATGCATTGATTTTAATATGGTTTGATTTTATTAGTAATATATGAAATATAATTGAAAGTGATTTTAAATATATATATATATATATATATATATATATATATACATATATATATATATTGTTTGTGATAAATTAATGAAACGATTTTGGGGCCATTTGATTAGATATTGATTTGTGAAATAAGTTTGAATATAATTTTGAATCTTTTTTTATATGATTATTGATGATATATTTGGATTTTATAAATGTGTTTATTAATTTGAATTTAATCGAAAATTGAATTTGATTATAAATGAATGATTTGTGAATTTATATTCTGAAATTGAAATTTCGAAATCGAAATTGAATGATTTATGTTGAATTTAACGATTTTAATTTCTAAAATATACTATTATGTTTCGTTTTTTGTTTCCTTATATCAGATTGTTGAAAATTTGAGCATGTTTGATGAAGTATGAAATCTGTAATACCTGAATAATGGCCCTGATATATGTATAGAGAAATATGGATATAGGAGGTTGACATGTCAATTGGGTGCACTTAGCAGTACTACATTGATATTCCTGATGATATAGGGATACCATTTCATTCTGAAGTGGGAAACCCGACTGTGTAATACGGATACCATTTTATTTTGAAATGGGAAACCGATTGTGAATCTATGGATACCATTTCATTTTGAAATGGGAACCTGACTGTGAATATACGGATACTATTTCATTTTGAAATGGGAAACCGACTGTGAATATAGGGATACCATTTCATTTTGAGATGGGAAACCCGATGTGTAACCCGTAATCCAGTCCACTCTATTATGTGTATCAGAGGCCCAGTTAAGAAATGAATAAAGGAGTTACTGAAAACTAGGAAATGAATGCAAAAGAATTTTATTTGAGATTAAATCCAGAAACATCCGAAAATGTTTTAATTAATATAGTTTCAGTTTATTCCATATTTGTAATATTAACTTTTACTTACTTACGTATAATAATATGCATTTCTGAAATTTATTTCCGTTAGTTTATATTATATTGAAAAATATTTTAGTGTACACCCACTAAGCTATGTGCTTAGCGCATTGATGCTTATCATGCGTAGGAAATAGAGAAATCAGCGGACATAAAGATTGAATAGTTGATAGCTGTAGACAGAGTCCAGAGTCACATTACTCCTGGGTAGCTATTCACGTCCTGATATATATATTCATTTATTGATGCATGCATGTATATAAAAGAATGTGAAAGTTTTTAATGTATAAGTTTTATAAATATCTGTTTTATAGTTTATATGGTTTTGAAGTTATAGATATAATTTGTAAAATATCTTTTATTAATTATTTTGTTGAAAATGTTTGAAAAGTCGCACTAAATGGAAGGGTGCGCAAATTGTTGTTGAGAAATTGAAGTGTGTATTTTGAAAAGTTATGATTTTGTATACAAGTTTTTGGCAAGTCAGAAAAACAGAGGAAACTCTGTCAAAATTTTTCAAACAATTTTGATGGGCTTACTGTAAAAGATTTTAAAATACAAAATATTTTTATAAAGATTTTCAAATTATAAATTAAGTTTAGAAAAGTTTGAAATCGGGTAGCGCTCCTTGGATCGATCCAGGCGGGTCGAGTCAGGGGGTGTTATATCTTTCTTCTCTCTCTCTCTTACTCATTGCGTCTTCTCTCTCTTTCTCTCATATCTGTTTCTCTTTTTTTTTTTTTTTTTTTTTTGTGGTATGGTGTGGGGGGTGCGAAAATGGGGAGGCTTGGAGTGGTGGAGATCGTTCATCTTCAAAGATGGACGGTGGAGATCGATCTCCATAGGTTTTTTACTATTAATTTTTTTTAGAGATTTAGTGGAGATCAATCTCTACAATCAATTTTTAAATGCCACATATTTTTTATTTTATTTTATTTTGTTTGTTGGAAATTTGGTGGAGACCTATCTCCATCGTCCACCATTTCGGATCTCCGCTAAATCTAGAATTTTTTTTAAAAAAAATTTAATTTTTAGTTTTATTATATTTTTAGGGCAAATTGTAATAGAATACCCTGACGTTTGGTCATATTGTAATGAAATCGCACTTTTCCTTAAATTACAACCAAGTACTTTGAATAATTATCAATTTGGTCCCTAATGTATTTACAAATATCACTTTTGATCTAGTTTTACTTTTTTAAGTCACGTGATCCCTACATTTTCCAAAATATATCAATTTAATCCCTATGACCAAAATTTTGACGGTCAAACCTGACATAAAGTATAAATTGATCATCTTACCCTTTTTATTAAATTAGCAATACGAGTTTACCCTCCAACTTTTTACATTTTAATTATTTTACCTATTTGGATAATCCAATAAAAAATTGATATGTTATAAAAACTTTAAAAAAAACACTTAAAAATAATTAAATAAAAAATAAATATTATAAATTAAAAATACTTATAAGAATTTAAAAATTTTAAAAATGACATCATTTATTAAAGATAAAAATAAAATTCAAGATTGAATATTGAATGTTTATAAAACTCAAAATTAAGTTAAAAAAATAAAATGTTAAAATATTAAATATACATATTTTAGATATATTATATTTTATATATATATATATATTATAAAAATATAATATAATAATAAAATTACAATATATATACATTTATTATTATATTATAAAAATAAAATTATAATAACAAAACTGCAATATATATAAATTTATTTTATGTATGTATATATGTATTAAATTACTAAATTTTGAGGTTTATAAGTATTCAATCTTGAATTTAATTTATTTTTAATAAATGATATTACTTTTAATATTTTTCTTATTTTTCTAATATTTTATATTTATTTTATATTTTTAATTATTTTAGCATATTTATTATTATTTAATCCATTTTAAGTATATTTTAAAAAAAATAAATTTTCATAATATATATCAATTTCTTATTTGACTATCCAAATAGGCAAAGTTGTTAAAAAAATTAAGGGTAAAAGTGTCATTCTAATTTAATAATTTAATAAAAAAAAGGATAAGATGGTTAATTTATATTTTATGTTAGATTTGACCGTTAAAATTTTGGTCATAGGGACAAAATTGATATATTTTAAAAAAGGTCGGAATCATGTAAGTTAAAAAAAAGTAAATATAGCTCAAAACGTGATATTTTTAAATACATTAGGGACCCAAATGATAATTGTTCGAGGTACTTGGCTGTAGTTTAAGAAAAAGTGTAATTTCATTGCAATATGACTAAACATCAGGGTATGCCATTACAATTTGTCCACATTTTTATTGTGTGTTTTTAATTTTAATAATGTTTTTTATTAAATTTATTAAATCCATCTTTTTAATAAAGATTTTTATGGGTTTTAAGTTTTTTATATATGAAAATGTTTAATTATAATATTTAAAAAACATTGAGGTTAAAATAGTCTTTTCCATTAAAATACTATTAGCTTTTAATAGAAAGGGTAAAAGAGAGAAAAATAAAATTAGGGGGTAGAAAATAAAGAATACCCCAAACTATAGGGGAAGAATGATAATATCCTTTATATTTTTAACATAACATTATAATTAAATATTAATTCAGTTTAAAATTTAGATTAATAAAAAAATATATAAAAATGTATTACAATATTATGTTTATTTCATTCATTATACAATTACAACACTTCTAAGTTTTACCAAATATATGCATACAACTTTTGAGTGACAATATTTTTTAAAATACAATTAACCAAACATTTATCTGATTATTCTTTCCTTCAGGGCGTAGCCAAAAGATTTTTCTCGACTAACCTAAAATAATACTTATTTTCTAACAGAATATTTATCGAAAAAAAACTTTTCTTCTTAAAATAGATCTTAGTGTCGTAAAACAATTTTATTAATAAAAATAAAAATATAAAATAGAATATGAAATTTTTACTTTTTGTAAGGGTACAATTTACAAGATTTCTACTTCCATAATGGGAAACATATGCTAACAGGAGAGAAAAATATCCACTGATGCTGGTAAATGCGTACGGTGATACTTGCACCCTCACCACAGAAGTGGGAGGGAAGTGCATTAGTATAATTACAAGATTAATAACAATCTGTCAAGACTTACCAAGATCAATTACTAAACACACGACCCGAATATATACTTTCATGATAGGAGACATCTATTCCCGAAAACTACCAACATATTCTGGTAAATGCGTACGGTGCCCCACTGAAGTAGAAGGGAAGTGCACTAACAACTTTTTTTTTAAGGTACAATTACAAGATTAATAACAATTCTGTTGGGACTTACCGAGACCAATTACTAAACACGTGGCCGAAATATCTACACCCATGATAGTAGATATTTACTCCCATAATAAAGGGAGAAAACTGTACATTCATGTTGGTAAATGCGTATGGTGGGGTTTGAACCCTCACGACTGAGGTGGAAGGGAGGTACATAAACCACTTAAGCTATGAGTGGAAATACAATTGATAAACTTAATTAAAAATTAGCTTATCAGTTTCAAAATTTTATTTATCTCATTTCTACGAAACAAGATGTTTCGAACTTTATTTATTAAATATTTATATTGTGAATATGAGAATTTATTAATCATTTATTATTAAATAATTACTTGTAATTAAAATTTTTAATAATTAATATTAAGTAGGCCTAAATTTATAATTGTTTAGAAAAAAGTCATCACAAAATTAATATATATATATATATATATATATATATAATTTTACCAAATATTCATAATTTTTTTTCCCAAAATCTTGGCTCGACTATAGCTCAGCTAAGCCCATAGACAGCTACGCCCATGCGCTGAACTCTACAATTTTTGGGAAGCAAGAAACTATGGCCTTCGGCGATCCAGGTAACCATGAGGACAATTGAATCCTAGTCTCCTAGACCTTATGGGAGTAAACCACGGGCCTAATCATTCTGCTAACACCCCTGACTTGAATGTTTAATGAAAGAGAAAACTTGGGTAGAGAGATTACACATTCACAACATTCCACATGATATAGATACAATATATTCATTCAATTATGTATGCTATTCATGAATAAAATATATTAATAAATAAGTAATGTTTGATTTAAAATAAAAAGAAGAGTAATATTAGACTTTTCAAATTATTTATTTAAATGATATAACAAATGAATTATAACTATTATGTAAATTATAAAATTGATATGGTAATTACAATTCTTACACCACGTTGTTTAGACATAAATTTAGATAATATAACGTTAATGAATTGATAAACTGGTCCCGTCATACACCCACCCTAACCTGGATGCTCTTTGAAGACTGGGGGTGGCAAAAATCCCTAATCCACTCCAAATCAGAAGGGCTTCGAGCCTTTTGGGATGAGTTTGGAGTACTTAAAATATGGCTCTAGTCGGGCATGGGTGCGATTATGTCCCGACTCGCCCTGCTTGACCCGATATATATAATTTCTTTTTAAAATATTAAAAAAAAAATTAAAAAAAAAACAAAACTCTAATATCTTTATCTCTTTGCAAAATTCTTTATATATAAATTTTACATGCTAATTAATAGAGTTAGTAACTTACATTTTCTTTATTGCTATAAGTTTGTATTTAAAATAAATCATGCTTGAGTTGTATATAACAAGATGTTAAATGAATTTTTAAATTGAATCTTCGATGTTTTTTTATGCTAATCTTATAAGAAGTTAATGAATTTTATGTTATTTAGATTATTTTGGTGTTGATACTTTATATTTAAATTTAAAGTTTATTGAACTTAAGTATTATATGGTTTATAGAACTATGATTTATTAAAATTAAATGTTGTGAAACTAGTGACTAATTAAATTTAAGTGATATGTATTAATATTTCTTTTTGAAGGAAGTATGTATATTAATATTTAGTTCTATTTTATGTTTAATTTCAATTATATGTAAAAATTTATTTAATTATTGGATTCAACATCTAATTTGTTATAAAAAAATCCAAAATGAAATTTATCAGTCCAAGCTTAGTATAAATCATCTCATCCCAAATGAATTCGAATTTAGTGCGAAAATTAAAAATCCGTCCGGAACACAGGTCAGATATAGAACACCCTATCCAAAATGAGTTTTAATTATGAAGCACACCGATCCAATACCGATTCGTTGCCATCCTAATTATGACGTATTTTGTTCAATGTATTTATACTTTCCATTTAGGCTGCTTTTTAACACAAACATGAAAATTTATAGCACAATATTATTATTTTAAAATATTTCATTGATGCTTCAAAACTCAACAATCCATGAGTTGAAACTTTGGTGCAGCGATACCAGGAGGTTAGACCAAGTGTTTATTTGATGTGTTAGCAATGATAATAGAGAAAAACTCATTATTTGCCAAGTAAAAGAAATTCAAATTTTACTCTTTTTTTTCTTTTTCCTTTTTTCCATCCTCCGTGTGTGTGTTTATATATATATATGTTTTCACAACATGACATGTCGTGGGAGCACTAAAGTTTTATCTCATGATAATGAGGTACTATGAATACCATGTGCAAGCTTTGAAATTTGAATGGAGCTGCCTAATTAAGGAGTGAAGACTAAAGAGGGAGATAAAGGTAGGTATTGAAAGTTGCATACTCCTTTCTATAATTGGCATACATGACATTATCATTTGAATAAAGATCATATAATCAACTACTCAACCATAAATAAAGGAGAAAAAAGAATTCCTTTAGTACAATAACAACTGATGTCACCAACATTCTTGACAGTGACCTATATGACCAAATTTTCCTGTATATGAAAACATGAGATTTCCTTATTGAGTTAAGATTTATACAATACGAATATAAGACAATTAACTTTGTATCTTTCATGTCTGCCCTTACAACATACTTCTCATAATAGATTACCCCACTTACTCGCACATTTCAAAATGTTACTGGCATGATGGCATCGGTTAAATCTAGTATTATATATAGATATATATTCTTGGATATTGTCGTGTTTAATTAAAAACAAGCAAACTTACCTCTTTAAGAATAAAAGGAAAAATGGTAGGAATTTCAAGCACTCAGAACATTTTCAAGAATAGCAAAAAAGTTAAATTGGTTCTTAAAGAAACACTAGTAGTTTAAGTGTGATTATAAATATGCATTTTTACTCGAAAGCATTTTCTACAAAAAAAATTACTCAAGAACACACGCAATGATGCAAAAAACTTGGTAATGCATTACTAGTGGTGATTATGCATGAAAGAGCTAAAGCAAGAGTGAGAAAACCAAGTACAAAATAGATAAGATCATTAGACAGTGCTCATACAAATATATGGCAAAAACCTGTCCAAACTTTTGCATACCTGAACCAACTGCCGAAGATTTGGCTACTACCCCTCATTCAACTGCACGAATGCATCAAAGTCCGTAATTCTAGTTCCCCGAGAACCTGCATTCAAAGTTTGAAGACAAAAGCCAAAACTTGTACTACTTGGAGCATATATGCATTTGGGGAGCCAAAAAGACAAATGTTGCAACTAATATAACAAGATAGTGATGCAGCATAATTAATTTCATGAGCAAATATAGTATACCAACTTTCTAATTTGGATTGAACAGTTACAAGATTATAATACAGACAAGAAATGAATCAAAAACATAATGTGATTAGGCAAATTTTCAAGACATTGGACATTACTTGCAGAATATAGAATATCATGAATAAGAAGGATAGTTACGGAAGTAAATGCACACATGTCAGGCAGTTCTAAATCGACAATCACCATCATAAAAAATCCATGATCATAAGGATGTGCAAACATTAAATAAAACTACCGAAAACTATATCTACATTTATCAGTTAAAAAGTAAGCAAACCCTGTTACCAATAACTAAAATACATAAAGGAAAAAGATTTAATATTCCCAGCAGCTGCAACAACATAAATGCCCAAAAGCCACCATGATGGCTTCCTACACCACAGGAAAAGTTTATAAATCGAAGCATCAATGGAAACTCCATGTTTCATTTAGCCCTTCTGAAATTTTTCCACATATGCCTGCAATAGGGATTAAAATTACAAAAACAATGAGAATATTATATTAAAATGGAAAAGCTAGTACATTAGGAACACATTTCATTTAGAAAATAATGATAATCTGATCAAAAAAGAAACTCAGAAACCATATCTAGTTAAAAAACTGCTAGAAATTAATCAACTAAGTCCAATATTGATTTTTAATAAACAATAAAAAGGGTACAAATTTAGAGAAAGCTAGAAGAAAAAGAAAGAGGGTCCTTTTTCCCAAATGCATATATGCTTCAAATTGGTCAAATAAAATTGAACTCACCTGCACAAGTTTGTTAAGTTTGGGTTTTGAAAATGACAAATATTGGTCGATCTTCTCTTGCGTTTGAGGAATATTATTCCCCTGCATAGTACCAGTAACTTTGTCTACAACTTTCTTCACTATGTTTTTGTATGCATCTTTGCTAATCTGACCTTCTTTCCAATTAGGTTTCAGAAGCTCCTTGACAAACTCCACAAGTGCAAATTTAAATGCACGCATCGCCTTAACATCTTTGCTTTTCTTGCCTTCATCAGTGTTGCCTTCTCCATCTGTTTTCTGCATTGCACCATTCTTTTGTGTAATCTTATCCTCTACCAGTGATCTTTTAGTTTCCTCAGCCGCCACTCCAATATTATTCTTGCTAATCTCGCAATTGGCACCTGGCTCCAGTTGACTTACTAATTGGCTCTGGTCTTTAGGCTTTTCTTCTGTACTGCAGGTCTTGTGATTATCACTACCACTTGGTTCACCCCCCATACAAAACTTATTAGATGGTATATCAAGTTTTCCATCTGTAGTACTTGTCCGTCCAGCAGAATTTACTGAAAACCCTGGGGGGCTGACAAGAATTTCTAGCCTCTTGGACTCAATGCTATCATGTAAAGGATCATACTGTTGCTGTCTCTGGGAAATTATGGCTTGATTTGGCTGACCGATCACTGCAGCATCCAGCTGAACAGGCTGTTCAGTGTTGGCAGATAACGGCACTTGCATAACATTATGGGGATTAAGAGCAGCATAAAGCTGAGGAAGCTGCTGCCCATTTCCAAGCAACTGTACCAGGGAGGCTGAGATATTGGTCAGTTCGGTGAGCTGTTCACTTCTTACCATATTTTGAGTTGGCTGGATTCCAGAACTAAACTGTGATGCATTTCCATCCTGAATGTCTGATTTGTTTATTAATTTTTCCTGCTGAAGAAGTATGTGATTTTGAAGATTTGTTATATTTCCTCCTCTTGAAGGTTCAGAAGTGATTGCATCTTGACTTTGTCCAACAGAGCGTAAGCTTGAGAAGGGTACAGTATTTGAACTCTGGCCATTCTGATCAAGGCTTTGTGAAGGCAAAATGTTGGCAGAAAAGTTTAGATCAATGAATGGAGAAGCACTTTTCCCAATAGCATTCTTATCACTGGAAGGCAATGCAACACCACCACCATCCCTCTGATTAAAATCCTGCTTTAAGTAAGATTTTTCAATTATGATTGGTTGCATAGATCCTGTTGCATCTGGCAATAAACCTGAAGCTTCTCGAGTTATCTCCTGTTCACGAGTGAGCAATGAGGCATCTCTAACAGCTAGAGATTGCGAACTCTGAGTAACATGAGCACGCTCGTCTTTCATGGCATGGCTGGAAGACTGCACCCCAAAATTCCAGTCTGGAGACATCTCCATGTCACCAAGCCAATTCTCTGTGCCTCCTGACTCAGAAACACCCATGCCGACAAGGGAATTTTCCATCTTACATGGAAGGGCTTCTACCTTCTTGTTCTCAACTGCTTCCTGACTACCTGCTTTTTGGTCAGCATGCACTGCATCCTGATCTAAATTATGAGGCCATCTTTCATCTTTAGACCAATCAACAAACCTTGGTTCAGGGGCTCCAATTCTTTCATTCTGGTCATGGCTCAACTTTGCAGCACCTCGAAATGTATCTGCATCACTCCATTTTGGACCATCCCACAGTTTCTCCATATCATCTGCATTGTTGCTTCGCACCCACCTATCTTCCCGTGACCTCCTGTTCACACCCATTCTTTCATTTTTTTCGCTCAGCTTTGCAGCATGTGGGAAAGAATCTGTGTCACTATATTTTGGGCCATTCCACGATTTCTCCATGTCATCTAAATTATGGCTTCGCACCAATCTTTCATCCCTTGACCTTCTACTGGGACTTGTATGTGCCTGACTACTATGAGAAAACCTGCAATATTTGCCATTGCGACAATTTCCAGCGGCAAAAAATTTGCAGGGGATATCACCACTTCTGCGGGGTTCATGTTCACTGTCTCGCTCCAAAGATGCATCTCTATTTCGTCTATCATTTTCCCTTTCTTTAATCAGCTCATCAGTAGACTCGTTAGATCTTCCACTCCGCATAGGATACTCTCTAGATTCATGGGGAGCAGAATATTTTGGGGCTCCTGCTTTCCTATGTCTACTTTCCCAACTGTCCTCATAACTTTGACTACTCTGATGAGAAAAAGGACAATGCTGGCCTCTCCTGCATCTTCCAACAGCAAAATCTTTACATAATTGAGCTGATACTCCAGACCTGCCCCTGCTTCTGCCATACACTTCTGACTCTCGCCTAAACCCACGAACTGGGCTTCTGCTCCGATTCCAACTCCTGCTCCGACTCCCACTCCTGCTTCTGCTCCTACTCCGGCTCCTGCTCCCACTTCTGTACATACGTCAAAGGACAGGCAGACAAATAAAGAAACTAACTCAACAAAAGCAAGAAAATGCACACACTATCCCAGTTCTTAGTTAATAAATAAGTTAACTTTTCAATAGAACAATTAACTTAAAACAAAAATGACTAGAGGGAAAAGCATTAAATGAAAGCAACATCAATGATTCTAATATTTCCAATGTCAGGGACAGTAGCACATAATACACCAATAAAAGCATATACAAGATGGAGCAAGGTTACAAACACAATGGGAAAAAATAAAAGTTAATAATTAAAATATTCTGGAAAGGTGATTAGGATATATATATATTTTTTAAATAAACTATATGCCTGAGTGGACATCAAACCTGCGAAGTCCATTCCAGTCACTTTTAGGAGAGTGGTGACGAACTTGTTGTCTCCAATCTTCAAGACCAGGGGACATTTTCATGCTGTAATTCCCATCTCCACCCCATGCAGTTGTGGCTTTAAAATTTCCCATGTAGTCATCGCTATCATCCTTGCGTGAACCCCTGCTTCCAGGCATAGGTTCCCTTGATGGATATCGCAAATCATGCTTAGAGCTCAGCATATCATCCGCTTCTCTACCAGACCACTTGTGGCCATTATTGTAACCACCACCTTTGGGGGAGAACCAACCAGGCCGTGATTCTTTGTCATGAAAAGATGTACCTGATTTCCCAGGCCAAGCACTGTCTCGAACGTTATCATGTAAAAATTGGTCTTCTTTCAAATCCCATTTAGAGATACGTTTTTTACCACTTCCACTCATTTCCAAAAGCAGCACTAGCTTCACTTAATAAAAAGCAGTAAGATCTGAAAGTAAAAGAGCAATATCTCAATAGAGCTAAATGTTATAACATAAATCTTCCCAGTTAAACCAGCAACTGCTCTACTAAAGTGAAATGCTCAGCCAAGATCATATTCGCAGAACAATTTCCCAAGATTAAGATATAGCTTATATAATTTATTTTTTCTGTTACGAAAGGATATCCCAGCCCCTCCCTTTGAATGCATGCAATAAAATAAATAAATAAATAAAACAACCACACATGCGCGCACACACACATACATGCAGCTTGTTGGCCTACATAAACTTCTAGCAACTATTTTAATCAAAGGAACAGCAGTCATATAGACATAAATAAGAACTTAAATCACCATACAATATAGCATCATGCACAATAACTATAACATACAAAACGAACAGCACCATTAGAAAACACCAAACAATCAGCTGATAACTTAAAAAGTTACTTGACCCTAACCATAAAAGGGATTTTATACCTCTATTCCAAATAACCATATGCCCACTTATTCCATTCTACAAATGAACCACCTGTTAAGGGTTTTGAACAAAAAATAGTTAAGTTAAATCTAGCGAAATGGTTAATCAAAGGGGTAACCTGTATCATCAAATGGGCTAGAGAACCACCAAGGAAATATATTTCAAGGACTAAAACATAAAGTTATCACCAAAGGAAGTAACTTCGGAAAGAAGACATATTTGCCAAGATCGAGTCAACTCAGTAGCAAGTTTTCTTTTTCATATTTATTGCCTCCTTATACATTAGAAATTTGAATCAACATCATACTAGGTTTTGCTGTCATCCACTATTTGGCACCTTTCATCTTTTCCACACTCTAGCATGAGACAACAACAACTCGTGCAGACAAACATGAGAACCTTTTTACCTCAAACCAAGAAAAATGAAAAGGGAAGAGCACATAGGAAGTGGCAAGAAGCAATTAAACCAATTTACTACAAGACCAGAAATCACCATAATGCCAATGAACAAAGCATTAGAATGTTCAGGACTAGTATATCATCTGAGTATTAATTACGGCAAGCAGCAGAAATTTAGAACACCAAAAATATTCTACTTGCATACAGAAAGATACATTAGCTCAAAACATCAAATGCCTCCTCTCTTCAGGACACTTGACTTTTAAAGTCCCCTTACATAAGAAAACCCTCCATTTGACTGTTCAAAAACTAACAAGTGAATGGAATAAAAATCTTCAAACTCAACAACAGGAATTTTTTAAATGAATAACAACCTTAAAAACTCAACAAAAGGAATTCTTTCTCCAACACGTGAAGATACCAAAAAAATGAGCATTGAAATAAATTCTACGAATCTATCCCCAATCCCATTTGGATTAGCAAACTTGAACTACACTGGTCACTGAAGGTTTAGCAAAAGAAGAGTCATGTTAAAGCACCCGCACCATGTGTTCGTCCAAACTTAAATAACACTCACTATTGGAGAATAAGAAGTACAATAATACTTTAAAAAAGAAATTAACAGGTCAAATGCTACAGATTGTTACACGAAGCCCATATAGAAACAGTATTGGACAAAAGTACAGAGAGTCTTCTCCAGAACCAAAACAAAATTACATGTTACAGTGACAAAAGAGTCCAGTGGTCCATGGCCTATGCCTCTGTATTCTCAAAACGAACAATTCATAGATATCATAAATTTGAAAATATCAGTTTTCCCATGTACAAATCACATCGAAACCAGCAAAAAATGAAGTAAAGCCTTCAAATAAATAGGAAGTATGCCAAATCTTCACAGACGCCCAAAATAACCTAAGCTCTCAACTTCTCCACAATGATACCAGGCTGCAAAAATGCTTGAATCATCTGAGATGTAAATATGGTTTTTCAATCTCAAATGCAATCCAGCTTTGCTACAAACTAGTATGGGATTCAGTTTTCTTCCCAAGTCATATGAATATTGTAACTGCAAAACAAGGAAGATGTTCTCAAGTCACATATCCAAGCTGGCACAAATCTGATAATCTTACACTCCCATTCTCTACCCCATGAAGAAGTTTTGTACTTCAAAAGAGAGTCGCGTGCCGCATGCTCTTTCCAGCTTTTCTAACATGACCAGTCATTTCACACAAATTGTATATCTAGACATTTATTCAACCATGCACCAAAAACTTGCATATCATCAAGAAGACTCCAAAGAATTAATACAATTTGCAGCCTTCATAGTCAATGGAGAAAATATGATCTAGCTTCCAAGCCCATTCTTGTATTTAAGTGGTTCATCAAATTTTCAGTAAAAGTTACTCTGTAAGTTGATTGATTCTGTTTTCTTGAACTATGACGCAGGTCTTATGGTGCTATCTCAAAAAATTTAGGAATTTCTCCACTCTAACAAAATGGTATATATCCATTAATGTGTGCTAAAAGCCAATGTTGCTCTTGTGAAGGACCATTGTAAAAGTAATAGCATCAGTCACTTTTGAATGCACTTGGTAATCTCTCCGTGCATTGACCTCGTTAATATACTGCAGAAAAATTATATTTAATATTAGCACCCAGGTAAATGTACTCTTATTGAGCCACATAGAACTAAAGCACACATGGGACTATCCATTCTAATACCCCAGCCTCCTGGTCTCTAATCAGTAACCTCAGCACATCTATGAGCTACCAAAGACTCAAGCAAAGACACATGGCAAACCTATCCAGTCACCTAACAAGTAAGAATGTAGCAGCAAAGTTGATTGTCTAATTGAAAACTCCTACTAAACCAAACATCAATTTACACTCACTGAAACTTGTCAGCTTAGTCATATCATGTAATGCATATCAGAAACCATTCACGTAAAAGAAGTCAATTCATAGGCATTAATACATATCAATAGCCACTAATATAAACAAACACGTGGCTTTAAAAAAACAAATACACCCCATCATGACAAACGTAAATTACTGTCAAAAATTGTACAATAATCTCCAAATTACAAGCAGAAATCACCAAATACCAAGTTATTCCCCAAAAGTCATCTCCTTTAAACATGCATTATCATCAATTGAATGTCAAATAGCTACAAACTACATATTTCCCAGTTCAATTGTCAACCCTAAGAACACAACAATATAATAATCCGAAAAAAGAATTTTAAGGAAAAAAACAACAACCCTAACTTTATTCACAGTAAAAAAAAGTTCATTGGAAAAGCTAAGGCTCGAAGAATTGAAACGCAAAATAGAACATATAAAAAAAAACCGAAAACCCTAGAAAAAGAAAAGTACAAGACAAAGGAGAATAAAAGCTTGAACAAGATCGAAGAAGAGAGAGTTACGTGGATTCAGAGAAAGAAGGGCGTGCAATGAGATTGAGAAGAGAGTGTTGAAGCAGACAAAAGTTGCGGCATTCTTCTTCTTCTTCTTCTTTTACTAAACTGCGAGGAGAGAAAGAGAGACCCGACTTGTTTGTTACGACTTACGAGTTGCGAGAACTACTTTAACTTGGAATTTCATGAAAATATTTCCTAGATTTTGTTTTTTTTTTTTTTTTTGGTCCCGAATAAAGAGTAAATAATCCCTACCTCCCTTAAGGTTTATTCAATTATAGGCGGAGTCAATTTTTGAATTTATTGACAAAGATCTCCCCTCCCGTTAGTTCACTTTTGGGTTTATTAACAAAGACCTCCCCTCCGGTTAGCTAACTTTTGGATTTTTTTTACAAAGACATTTCTTGGTCAACTGTTACATTTGACTAAATTTTACCAAAAATTGGGAAAGTGTTTGCAATAAACAATAAAATTGACTCCACTTGTAGTTACTTAAAACCTCAGGGGAGGTCGATGCAATTAGCTCAATAATAAAATATAGATTTGATATTTAAATATTAACAATAAAATGACATAACTACCCTATTTAAAAATAAAATTTAAAAAATTTAAATGGATTTCTATTATCCATTAAAATTAATAGATAGTGAAGATCATATTAAAATATTTTTTTAAAAAAATTATGTATTTTTGGGTTGAATGGAGATTCAACCTCTAGATTGGATCTCCATCGTGGACGATGGATCTCCCCCACCAAAAATACAGAAGAAAAAAAAAATCTCCAATGATGGCTAGAGATAAGGGTCTCCATCAATGAAGACTGGGTGTCCAGTGATCTCCGGCGATGGAGACCCATGGAGACTAGGTTTCACTGGATATATATATATATATATATATATATATATATATATATATATAAATTTTTCTTTATTTTTGGTGGTAGGATCCAATCTCCAGATTGGATCTCTATCGTCCATCAAAATCTATCAATATTGATGGACCGTAGAGATCCAATCTCCATCCAACCAAGAACATATAATTTTTTTTCTTTTTTTAATTATTCTTTTTTTTAATTTTTTATTAATATGATCTCAACCGTTCATCAATCTATCAAGATTGATGGACGGTAAAGATCTATTTTAATTTAATTTTATTTTTAAATTTTTTTTAAAAAAATTAATGGAAAATAATCATATTAATTTTCTAACTAATTGTTGACCGTCATCTTTAATGGTAAAACAGTTAGTCAATGATAGTAGCGTGTAATTAAGGCTAAACTCACAATTTCGTTACTATATAGTTATAAGTTAGATACTTAATTACAATTCGTTCTATAAATTCAAATAAAAAAACAGGTGATATGATTTGGAAAACTTTTTGGAAAATTTCTTCCCTTTTTGAGGAACTAACTAATGCAATTTCCTATGGACGTGAAGATTCTCCACATCTATTATGTTTGATACATATTTTCCCCTGTACCCTAAACCTATTGCAATCTCAAAATTTAAATAATTATAGCAACATAAATATAAAAAATAAATTCATTCACACATGCAAACAGTATTTTTTTTTTTTTTACGTGGAAACTTAACTGTGAAACACCACAAGACCTTTTATCTAACAAAAATTAATCTACTATAAAGTCAAGTTACTAACGTACAAACGACTTTGACCATAGTCTTATCTACTCCTCATGCACCTAAGTTCTAACAACTACAAACCCTAGTAGCTTTAGACCTCGGTCTTACTCATCTAACCCTTTCGTGCCTCACGTCACAAATAAGGGCGGACTCATATGGAGGGCACACCGCGTTATTACATTTTCAAAAAAATTTCAAGTATAATTATACTTTTACCCTTTTATTTTAGTAATATTACAATTTTATCTATAAGTAATTAAATTAAAAAATATATATTTCACCTTAATTTGTCATTACATGAGCTCTTCCTTTAATTTTATTTTTACTTTTCAATCAATTAAATTTATTCCTATTATTGATATTCGCTCAAAAAAAATTTCTTATTTTATTTTCGCTCACCCTAGCAAAAATTTTCGGGTACGTCCCTGGTCACAAACACTTACTATTTTGATTTCCCAAGTGACTCTCCTAGCTACCCTTGCTTGATATCCAATAAAGACTTCCCTCGAACACCTTGTCCAAGACTTCCTAACACCAGTAATGTAAAGGATTGCTCGTATCCACTAACTTCCAAGACTTCCTAGTACCCCTATGCAGAGTATTTACTTGGTTCCCAAACCAAGACATCTTGCTTGGACTACCACCGTCCATGACGTCCCTAACACCTCACTGTGCTATTGCTTGGACATTCTCTTATGGTTTTCTCAATAACTTTGGGAAAACCTAAAACTAATGTGTAGATTCTCAACACCTGATATCAACCAGTGTGTATGCTTGCAAAATGATTCATGCATTGCAATAAATAAAAAAGAGATCAAACAAAAAAGTATTTTTCCAACAAATATTTGGCTCAATCGAAGATGCAATTGTCAACAAAAAAAAAAACAACCCTAGACTTGACCTAATCATGCATCAATAAATCGGCTAAATCAAGCAATCAAAGCATATATTTCGTGCCATAAAAGCAACCCGAAATATCAATCTAACATGCATAAAAAATCACAGTTGTAACAAACAATAATATGACTAAAATTAACAACCAAAAAAACATTATAATCATGAAATATCACAGCTCAACAAAACAATCAAAGGTGTGTGCGGAAAACATACCTAGATACACCTCTACAGAAAACAAAAGGGTGTGTGTGTGACAAATAATCAATCAAAGAGACATTTATACCTTAAGGGCGAGTTTGTTACGTGAGACTAGATTGAACTATTTTTATGAGATATGATAGGATTGAATTGAATTGGATTTGATTAAATTAGTACTGTTATGTATTTAGTGTAGTATAAATTGGACTAAAAATAATATTGTGTTTTGTTTGGTGTAATATGAGTTTGGATAAATTTGATAGAATTAAATTAATTTTCACATAAAAAATTGTTTTAAATATTTTATAATTAAAATAAAATCATTTAAAATAAATCTAAATAAATATAAATATTTAAAATTATCAAATATATTATATTATATAAAATATAAATTAATTAAATATAACAAATATAGATAGTTAAAGAGGTGCAAAAGTACATACAATCAAGTCTCGTGCGTTGTTTGGTGTAGTAGAGAATTGGATAAAATATAGTTATACCTTATATTTTATATAATGTGAGATTAGTTAGTATAACAATTAAATTAAAATTAATTTTTGAAGTAAAAATAAAATTATTTAAATTATATTATTTAAATTAAATTTTGTTTAAAATTATTTTTAAATAAAATAAAATAAAATATTTAAATATTACAAATAATATTTATTTTTATTGATATTAAAAAAATTATTTTAATAAAATATATAAAATAAATATAATTTTATAAATATAGTAAATAAATATAAATATGTAAATAAGAAATAAAAAAAAAGTGTTAAAAAAACATAGAATAATCCTATAAATTAGATATCTAATTTATGTAATTATAAAAATTTCTTTTTATTTATTTAATGGTTATTTAAATTTATTTAATAAAAAAAATTATCCCAAGAGCATGAGAGTAATTAAACCTACAGTGGGTGGTGGGATTAAATAATCCCATTACAATGGAACTATTTTAAAAGTGGGATTAAATAATTTCATCCCATTGCATTCATCGAACATGAGACTAGGATTACATTTACTTAAATAATTCAATCTTAGTCCTAGTTCTATGCACCAAACATGGCCTAAATGAGCCTAGCTTTGAATTCACTAAATATCCCGAAATTCCTCGAGAAACCTATTGCCCTCAGATATTCATAAATAAAACATACACAAAACGAACAAAGAAGGGACTATTATTTATAAAACTAACTGTTCCATCTCATTTTAGCCTTGAAATTCAAATTTTCCTCATAAAAGATACCACTAGTTTGCATTCAAATAGCCTTGATGAACAAGGTTTAATCATTGCTATTGTCCATTGAATTCTACTTAATAAAGAGAAAAACTAGAGAACTTAAGAAGAGCTAAAAGTACTTGAGAGAAACTGTTTTGAGCTGATTGTATTGAATGATCAGTAAATTGAATACAATTACATTGAGGGTATTTATATTAAGTGAGATCACAGATCACACACTTTGTGTGATCTTGAAAATGGCAGGAAAATCAGTTACAAATTGTAACTCATTTTCTTTTGACTAATCAGGAGGAATCAAGTGCGAATATGACAACTTTTAGGAATTACACCAAATCTCAATGTAGCAGAATAGGTCACAATAGCAAAATTCACACACAAGCACATTATAATAATAATTAAGCATGAGATAAACAAGACAACAGTTTACATAGTTTGGAAAAATTTTCATATATTCACGGAGTGCACATGTACTTAATCCACTATATCAAAAGATTATATACAGTCTCTTTCTCTCTACTTTGCTTTTGATTGTCAGTCATAACTATCAATTATATAAGGTATATATACTAGTTAATTAAGACTAGGGTCGGCCTAAACAAGAACTAGTTTGATTAGGAAATAAATTCTTCATAAACTGACTATTCTGTTAGAATCAGGATACACATGTAACCTCTTGGTCGCGCCAATTACTGCCATAGCTACCTCGCATTGCTCACGCGACCTCGGGCATTATATTGTGCACGCGACCTATCGCACCAACCACTTGGTCCCGCAACCCACTACCTAAATAAAGTCAAGTTTGATTCATTTTTCATAATCCAACAATCTCCCACTTGAAGATTGAAGTAGAGGGTCACCTCCCACTTTAATGTCCACTGGTTATAGTGCACTCTCCCAACTGTTTTCATCATTAAGGACCTATGTAAGCTGCGCACAGCTCTAGTTTCTCAGTAGTCATTGTATTGGTAAACATGTCAACCAAATTCTTACTTCCTTATACCTTTAAAAGCCTTAGCACTTTATCGTCGAGCAATGACATTATGAAATGGTAATAGAGGCCTATGTGTTTAATCCTGAATGGAACGCCAAGTTCTTGGCTAGATGTATTGCACTCTGACTATCACTGTGCAACACATTCTTCATCTGTTTGAACTCAAGTTCTGCAGCCAAATTATCTCTTTGCTAGCTTTTGTTACACCCACATTCTGCTTCAGTTGTAAATAGAACGATAATATTCTGCAACTGAGACACCCAACTGATAGCCATTGATCTCAATGTGAATACATACCCAGTAGCGCTACTCATGTGATCTACTCATCAGTAAAATTGACGTTTACATAACCCTGTATCTTCAACTCATCTCTCTTGAAACATAGGCATTTATTGATAGTACCCCGCAGGTACCTTAGTATCCACTTCACTACCTCCCATTATTGTTTTCCAAGATCTGACATAAATCTGCTCACAGTTCCCACTATATGAGCAATATCTGGTCTTCTGCATACCACTGTATATATCAGGCTTCCAATGGCTGATGCATAAGGAACCTTGTCCATGAAGTCTTTCTCTTCACCAGTGTCTAGACATTGCTCTTTGGACAACCTAAAATGGTTAGCAAAAGGTGTTTTTACAGGCTTAACATTATTTATACTGAATCTCTGTAATACCGTACTAATGTACTTTGCTTGAGATAACTCCAGAATACCCTATGCCTATCTATGTTGATCTAGAATATGCTTCACTTCACCCAAATCCTTCATCTCAAATTCGGTGGATAACTTTTTCTTTAAATTGTTAATCTCCTTTAAATCTGCACCAGCTACAACATGTCATCAACATAAAGTGACAAAATAATATAATTGGATTTAATCTTTTTAAAGTAGCAACAATGATCAGTATTGCATTAGAAGAAGTCATTCTTTTGCATGAAGTTGTTAAACTTCTTATATCATTGACACAGAGTTTGTTTCAGTCCTTACAAGCTTTTGGTTAACTTGCACACCATGTCTTTCTTCTTTTTTACCGCAAAACCTTCTGGTTGCTGCATATAGAATTCTTCTTCCAAATCCCCATGAATCAGTCTTCACATCTAGCTAGATGTAATCCCTTTGAAGCTACTATACTCAAGACTGATCGGATAGTAGCCAACTTCACAATGGGAGAAAATATGTTTGTGTAGTCAATGCCTTCTTTCTGCTGAAAACACTTGACTACCAGTCTTACCTTATATCTCTTGGAACCATCATGTTCTTGCTTGATGCGGTATACTAGTCACTCAACTTGTAGGTCGCAACACTCATTGGTCGGGACATGCGTCTTTATCTGCGAGACCTGGAGCATTGGCTGCTGGTTGTGCAACCAGTATGTCACAATAATCATTAGGACCTGCTTCTTCATCCGCGATACCTGGCGCACCAGCAGATGATCGCACTGTTGTGGTCGCGTGACTAATTGGTCTGTCTTTCTGCCCTATTCCAAAATTACTATTTGAAATGTCTTTCTGCCGGGGCGAAAAACCCATCGCTGTCTCAACTGTGCTACCAGAGGCTTTAGGGAAGTCAAAATAGGATAGCACTCATCTTGATATGGGCTTACTACTTAGAGTTATGTCCAAAGTACTCAGCTGACGATTACCTTTGTTGATGTCATGGTGTCTTTGTACTTGTATAAGATTTTCTCATTAAAAACAACATCTCCGCTCCTAATGATTTTCTTATTCTGCCGGTCCCATAACTTATAACCAAAATCATCTTCTCCATATCCAATGAACATGCATTTGAGTGACTTTGCATCATGCTTGTTATTGCCATGATCACTAACATGCACATAAGAGACACAACCAAATATCGTAAGGTGTGATAACTTAACCTCATTTCCTGTCCAGACTTCTTCAGGTATCCTAAACTCCAAAGGAGCTGAGGGACTTCGGTTGATCAAGTATGCCGCCATGTTGACTGTCTCAGCCTAGAGCTGTTTAGGTAATCCTGCCTATATGCGTATGCTTTTGGCTCTCATAGTCAATGTTTTGTTCATCCGTTCTGAAATTCTATTATGTTATGGTGATCCTGGCATAGTCTTCACCATCTTGATACCATTATCGTGATATAATTGCTTGAAATTGGAGTCTTCATATTCACCTCAATTATCAGAATGAAGATTTTGATCTTCAACCTAGTTTTGTTCTCTACCATAGCTTTCTATTTCTTGAACGACCTAAAAACCTCTAACTTGTGCTTCAAGAAATAAACCCACACCTTTATGGAATAGTCATCAATAAAAGTAACGAAGTAAGTCTTACCTCATTTTCATGAAACTGAAGCTGGTCCCTAGACATTTGTGTGTACGAGCTTAAGTCTGGTCTCTTTCAAAGTTCATCCAACTTTCTGAAAACTGATCATTTTTTGTTTCCCCATGATGCAGCTCTCACATATATTAATCTCCTTGGATCTCATGTCCTCTAACTTCCCTTTTGAGTGCATGTCTTCATCCCTTTTGCACTCATATGCCTCAGTCGTTGGTGCCATAAATTCAAATATTATTTTCCTTATGCCACTGCCATAGACTAAATTCCAATTGTGGTTAGATAAAGAGATATATTATCCTTTCCTCGAGCGATAATCATGGCCCTCTTTAAGAACGTCCATGTATCCCCTGCAAAAGTGGTCATATATCCATCTTTTGCTAATTGCCCAATGGAAATCAGGTTCTTCCTAAAACTAGGTATGAGCCTGACATTGTTCAACTTCCAAACAGATCTAGTCAAGTGATTTGTACGTTCTCTTTGCTAACGACGTCACAACCTTAGTCATCCCCTATATAAACCTTTCTCATTTACCCAGGCACGTAGTTCTTTAACTGTTCTTTGCATGAGGTGGCATGAAATGATGCCCTAGAGTCCATCACCTATGACTTGGACCTATTCTCTAATGAGCAAATCAAGGCATCATTGGAATCATCAGAGACCATGTTTACACTAGTATGCCCATCATTAACTTTCTTGGTGCTTCTGCCGTCGACCTGATAATGACCCATCTTGCCACAATTCCAACACTTAATGTCTTTTCTTGGCTTGGAATTGGTCTGACGATATCTAGATTTCGATATTCCAAATCTCTTCTTGGATTTCCCTCGTATACCTCTGTCTCTATTTCTGTCTCAGCCCTTGCTTTCCACCAATAAGGCTATAACGAACTGCCACCCCATTCTTCGTGTCTTCTGATCACTGCATTTATGATCATGTTCACGAATTTTTAAAACTTCATCGTGCCATTCCGAACGATGTACTAATTGACTGATTACCCCTTTCTAGCTATCTGGCATCTGCTCCAGAATTAGTAGTGCTTGAATCTCTCATTTGAACTTCAAGTTTATCGAATTCAACTGATCAATGATCTTGTTGAATGCATTTAGGTGCTCCTTAAAACAGCTATTTTCAGACATCTTTAAATTAAACATTTTCTTAATTAGGTATACCTTATTGACTGCCAACGACAGTTCATACATATTTGCAAGGGTACTCATGAGTGTAGTACTAGTTTCATATTCTTGACCTTGAACGTAACCATTCACGTTAGACTGAGTCGAATGGTTTCCAAGGCCTTCCAATCTAATACCTCCCAGTCTTCTAACTTCATTGTTTCTGGCTTTACTCCCTTCAGTTGCCAGAATAGGTCTTTCTAGTATAGATAATCCGTCATCTGGATCTTCCTAAAACTATAGTTAAACCCGTTGACCTTCTCCACCCTATAGCTTTCTTTTTCTGATCCCATATCTCCTGATGAAATCGAGTAATCGCTAAATCTTCTGAGTTTGCAAGAACCAGATAACTCAACCTAGAGCTTTGATACCAGTTTTTAAGAATTACACAAAATCCCAATGCAGCGAAATAGGTCATAACAGCAAAATTCACGCACAAGCACAAACTAACAATCAAGCAATAAATAAACAATATAAGAGTTTTACGTGGTTTGAAAAAAATTTTCTACATCCACAAATCGCGCCTGCACTCAATCCACTATATCATAAGATTACAGGCTCTCTCTTTCTTTCTCTACTTTGCTTTTAATTGTCAGTAGATAACTCTCAATTACATAAGGTATATATACTAGTTAATTAGGGTTTAGGGTCGGCCTAAACAAGAACTAGTTTAATTAGGAAACATATCCTTTCTAAACTAACTATTCTATTCGAATTAGGAGACAAGCGCAACTTGTCGCGTTCCACTTGTTGCCACATATGCCTCCCACTGCTCGCACGACCTCGTGCATTATATTATGCGCATGACCTATCGCCACGACCACTTGGTCGCGCGAGTCTCTAGTCTTGCGCCCCACTACCAAACAAAGTCGTGTCTGATTCATTCTTCATAACTCAACAACAACTTGATTCTTTGAGCTTGATGCTTAGCTGTCAAGTTTGTTAGAGTTGATCTCGAAGCTAAGAAGCAACTCTAGTTGCTGCTGCACATCAGCATCACAATTCTCTCACAGTTCAATGCAGGTGTTTGATAAGTTCTGAGAGAACTTAATTTGGTTAGGAACTCATCAAGTGTTTGATGAGGTCTATGAGAGTTTGGCTTGGCTACTCTTCAGCTGGCACAACAGTAGGCTTAACACTTACTATTTATTCATATTGCATGCTTGTTAGTTTGATATTTGTTGATTGAAGTATTATTGTCTTGATGTTTACATTGATGTTCGGATGATATACACATGGTAATGTGTTTAAAGATTGCATTATTGATTGTTTGAGTTATTGGTTAAGGATAATTAAGTTAAATGATAGTTCATTGATTGCATAAAAGAAAAGTTTAATGGTAAGATGTGTTCATTTTATGTTTAGATTCTAAATATTCAATTGTTCAATGTTTATATTGTAAACATTATCGAGAAAATTTCTAATAAGTTTGATTGTGTTTCATGTTTATTTTATTTTTTTCCAAAGATTTCAAAGATTTTGTAATATTAAACATTATTTGATTAGTTTCACATTAGATTAGGATTCTATTCTATTTCAGTGCGGGTGGCTATGTTGAATTTTATAAAATTGTTGCAAAAGTCCTAGCTAACAAATTATACAATATTTTGCAAAGTCATATAATCATATAAGAAACATTAAGTGATGAAATAAATCACTAAACTTAAATAAAAAAGAAATAACAAGTTTCCCATTCTTCAATAAAACATATCCCAAAGCTAACAATTTATCAATCAAGTCAAGCAAAACCAAATTCTAGTCTATTTCAAGCAAAACCAAACTTGTTCTTCGACAGATTTATTACATACATGCTTAGATTAGAGCATATTTTCCTCATCTTCTACTAGTAAACCTCTTTGACTAAAGTTTTTTACAAGGAAACAATCACATTTTTATGAATCAAATACTTATTTTGAGGTAATAAATTAGTGATATTATGATTTAAGAGATGACAATCAAATTAATAAAATATAATGTTAATTAATCTGGTTTTTCCATTTAAATAGCTTTAGCAATGAGGATGAAAAGCACTTGACTAATCTAGAATTAATTTATATTTCAACGAAATTGTTGCCCTGCTATGCAATTAAAGTTTTAATAAAAGTGGAAGAAGTGTTACTACTATAAACAAGACATTTAAGGCAAGGAATGATGATTGATTTTACCTTTTAAGGGAAATGATCTGTGGTGAAGCAAATGCAAATGGAGGGCTAGTTGACGGGTTCAATGGGTCAAAGACTGGAGAATCCTGCAGGTTAATAAACATTAAACCTATGGAACCGAGTCTTTGGCAAATAAAAAAATCACTAACCAATTGTAAGATTAAAATGAGATAAACGTGGAAAGAAAAACAATTCTTTGATAGCATCAATCACAAAAATCCTTTATATATATATATATATATATATATATATTAAGGATTGACACTAATTGGGTCACGGTCTGCCGGGACCTGACCATATTAACCACTATAAACATGGTCCGAACAGCAATTACCACTACAAGGGAGAGCTCTCCCCACACACTATTTTATTTTTATTAACAATGATTGGATTTAAACCCCTATCACATAGGTGAAGGAGTAGTACACTATCAACTTGAGATAGGAGTGAATATGCAAGCACAAAAGTCTTTACAAGAAGGGAAAATAACAAAATTCAATCAAGATCGAATAAGAAGATTTACAAAGATGATGAAAGTCTACCGTGCAATGTAGAAATTGAAGCTCATATCTTCTCAATCGTTTCAATGGTGGAGCTTTAAAATCGAGAGTTGGTGGTACTCTATGAAAATTTGTTCGATTTGTTCGATTTTTTCCGAATCCACAATTAAAAGAGAAGATTTGATGAGATTTTTACCATTTGAGTGAGAGCTCAGATTGTAAATAGGTTTTTCTAAAAAGGGGCAAAATATCGAGAGTAATAAAAAAGTGCCAGGGTATAATTGGAAAGTCCATTTTGCTATTTGTTGTTATAGGGGTAAAAATGTCAAATGACAAAATATTAAAACACAAATCAGGTTCTTGTATTTTCTAGAAAGCTCTTTTATCTGAAGCTGAGTGGGTCTTGCTTTTGTTAAAAGAGCTTTTAAACTTTATAAGTTTTATTTTTTAAAATTAATCCAAATAGCCCTTGAAGCCACTTTCGGGCTCAACTCTTAAATTGTGTCACCTTAAAAATGTTTCTTCTACTCCAAGAAATGCAAACGAAGTGGCTCACGGATTGGCTAAGTAGCATAAGTTAGGTTTGGAAAATTTAGAGACCATTTGAGCTAAAAACGGTAAAAATAAATCAAAAAGTGATATTTCTAAATACGTTAGGGACCAAATTGATAATTGCCCTATTTTATTTATATCAATTTATTTAAATAGATGGGCAAAAGTTATTTTGGTCCTTAACTTTTATCGAATTATTGCTTTTTGACCGATATTTTATTTTTTGGCTCCTATGGTCCCTAATTTTTCATAAATCAATCAAAATTGTCCTCGTGTTAGTTAGGTGTTAGTCAAAATTAACGGGGCAAGGACTATTTTAGTTATTTAATCTAATAGTTACCAGATGATGACACGTACATGTAATAAAATAACTAATATAATAATAAAACAATTAAACAATATTAAAGATATTAAACAATTAAACTTAACCTTGTTTGTAGGGTTGGCCGCGGTTCGGTTCGAACCAAACCGCCGATTCTAAACAGAGACCAGAGATCCCGGTTCAGACCTGGTTAGGAACCAGCTAACCGGAATGGGGACCCACAGTCCCAATTTTCCTAAAATTGGAACCGGAATTGCCGGTTACAAACCGGCGGTTCAATTGGTTTAGTCTAGTTCCTAGTTCTTTTTTTTTTTAAAAAAAAATTTTGAAAAGGGAAATGGGTTCCGGTTCCAAACCGGAATCGAAACCGAAACCGGTACCTCTCGGTCCAGGTTCTGGTCCGGTTTTGGAACCGCGGCTAACCCTACTTGTTTGAAATCCCTAACTTAACTTTTGTTTGAAATCAGACAAAAGTCAAACCGAGCGAAACCAAAGATTCACACCCAGACCTATCACCATCCTTATTTCCATTGACCTCCACCACCAACATTCTCGTTCCCATTGACTACTACCATTCCGAGCGTACCAGGTCTAGCTGTCTCTCCAGTGATGAAGCGTGACAAGGAAGCATCAGGCTATGCGTTCACTACCAGGTATACGTTTTGTGTTTGACTTTTTTTTTTTCAAAACTATTGGGGTTTTGCATGGCTATGATGGATTGTTTGAGGAAATTTTCTTTTAAACATCATATGAATTTTGTTCAAAACAACTATTTGAAGTTAAGGGCTTGTGTACATTGTGTTTGAAACAATTGTATTTTTTTATTTTGTTTTTTGAGTTTTACATGTTGATGGTGTATTGTTAGTGAAATTTATATATTTATAAACACCGGGCCTTTGCATGTAAGTTTTTTATTTTTTGCTGTTTGTCAGGCCTTATATTTGATGTAAAGGAAATACTATGGGTAATATGTGTTACGCCTTTTTGTACCCGCAAGTATACGGGGTCGGCATAAGTAATAAAGTGTGAGTAAATTATCGTCTCCACAGGGATATTTAGGCGTTGAGTACTAAAGTTAACTAAGTCTATTTCTATTTGGACAATCGAATGGTTTAAGAGGAGAAAATAAAAGATAAAAATATAAAACATAAAATTAAGTCAACAACCAAATTGAGAGATGAGATAGGGTATTTGAATTCACCTAATCCATCCAATTAAGTTTTATGAAAGCACATCATTGTGGTTTAATTATTCATGTTGATGACCGTGTTTATCTAAATTATCCAAAGTCCCCTCTCGAGATAAATCAGACCTATTACCACATACACTAATATCCTATCTCTCGATGGTATTTCCAAGTGCATGAAAATGCATTAGTCACAATAAACACCATATATGATCACACAAGTAAATTAGTATATCTCTATCTAATTCTACTTGTGGTGGACATTACATCGAGCACGTTGTGGGCGTCTCCTCTCAATACATAACACACAATCATAAAATCAATTAAATGCTGGCCATTACATTCAGAAGTATTAAGCATAATAATACCACTCAACAACATAATAATCAACCATAATAAATTAAACAATCAATTCATTCAAGTTTCATAGAAAATGATCCAACAAAACCCTAACTTACAAGTTTAGTTCATAATTAAAGATATACAACCAAACATGTTTTCTAATTAATAAAGAGAGTTACAAACAAGGAAATAAAGAAGGAAAGGGATAGAAAAAAACTCTAGGTGCGATAAACTTTCGTCCTCCTCCGTTTGTGAGTTCTCCTAGCTTCCACTTTCTCAAATCCAAGCTTGATGGTGAGAATATAGTTTAAGGATTGAATCCAAATCTTCTTATTTCCAAGGTGATCTTCTTCTCCCCCTATGCCTCTTCTTCTCTTTTTTTTTCTCCTCTTGGTGGTCTCTTTTGAGCCCTAGCCGAACTCCCCTCTTTCTCTCCTGTTTTCCTTTTATCACAGACTGTTTAAGTCATTCCCAGGCACACTCGTGACTTGGAGAAGTCGCGAGTTAAGTCGCGTGAGTCTCGGCCAAAACTGCTGAAATTTGGCGCTCGCGACTTGGTCGCGACTTGCAAGTCACGAGTCTGCGCACTGTTGCGAAAATGAGCATAACTTCTTCTAGAAAACTCGGAATCATGAACCGTAAATTTTTTGGAAAGTAGACATCTAGACCTTTCCAGAAATATAAGACTCTCAACCCAGTTCATTATGTGGAATTTATGATGGACTCTGAAACATGACAGCTGTGCACTTCCAAATCTTCAATTTAATCCACCAAGACTCTTCAATTACGCACAAACTCTTATTACCTGCACACTAGATAAAAACATTAAAAACAACCGATAATTACCCGAGAATGGAACAGAAGTAGGGGACTTAATTGTTCATTAGAGAATTAACGGTACTTAAGGGAAAAGATATTTCTAGAGGGGTATAACAGACTTTATGACCCAGGTTTAGTTATGAACTACTTGTGGAGGATCACATTATATGTAATTAGTTATATCAATGGACACTGAAACTTCAGATTGTATAAACATGTCTACAGTTCTGAGAGTGCAGCCTCGAGTTTTTAGTGAAATAACTCCGAGGTTAATAATTGTGAAATATTAATTAAAGAGTTTAATTAATATTACTAAATATTATTGGAGCTCAAAACTGTTGGTCCATTAGGTCCCCTTACTAGCCCTTATGGTTGTTGGTAACGAGGATCACGGTAGATTAATTGGATGGTCCAATTAATAGTGTTACGAAAGTAATACGATTTAAATAAAAGGAAGTAATTAAATAATGTGATTATTTAATTAATTAAATATTTAATAAAATAATAGAAATTAATAATTATGAATTATTAATTCTATTTGTTAAATAGGAGGTTACAGAATCAAACTGTGACAGAGACAAAAGAATTAAAATAATAGGATTATTTTAATAGTCCTACAGGTCACAAGTTCAAGTCTTTAGGGAGATCAAAATAAATAGGATTTAGAATCCTATTTGACCTGGTCAAACTTAAACCCTAAAGACCTAGTATATAAGAGTTATTATACTAGAAAAATTAATCTAACCCACAAGTGAAAAAGAGACAGAGAGTTCGGCCAGAGCAAGAGAGAAAAAGAGAAAAAAGTTTTTTCTGACTCTCCCCTATTTTGCAAGATTCGGCCGGCCCTAAGGAGAAGAAGTTCTCTGTTCGTTCTTTCACGTGACGTCCATATCTTGTCCGTGATGTGCCCACACACGTGTTGTCATATCACAGGTCATAGCTCGGAAGATCTGGTGGTAGATCGAAGAATCAGAAAAACAAAATCAAGAAAAAGTATGTAGTTACTCAGTTTCTTTTTCTGCGTATACACAGGAACTCATTTCTGATTGAAAAAAAAAAGTTTTCAATAAAAGAAAATTTTTGAAACCCCATTCCGTATGTTATAAGATAATTAAACGTTTTCTGTTTTTCCCTTCACTAACAACTGATATCAGAGCTGAGTGGGTCCTAACAACTGGTATCAGAGCTCGGGTTGAGGTTGATATCAAAACTCAGGTCGAGCCTAGGAGTCAAAGAGAGAGCCCTTGGGTGGTGAGAAGCTAGAAGCCATGAATAAAGAAGAATGGATGAGTTAGGAGATGACAACAACTCTCATCAGCCATTAGAGACCATTGATCAGCTTGAGCAGAGAGTCGCAAGATTAGGTAACAAGTCGGGGTATCTCATAAGAAGGGGAATGTTAGATCAGCACGTGCTAGAGATCGTGGGTCAACCACCAAAGATCAGCGTAATCAGAGGGCTATGAGATCAGGTAGTGCTAGAGGTCAAGAATCATCTACTAGAGATTCATGCGAGCATAGAGCTACAAAATCAGGTAATTAGTCCAAGGTATATCACAAGCAGGGGACTGCGAGATCAGGACAGGCCAGAAGTTGTGGATCAGCCACCTGAGATTAGTGTAAGCAACAGGCTACGAGATTAGGTAGCGCTAGAGGTCAAGGATTAACCACCAGAGATCAGTGCGAGCAGAAAGTCACAAGATCAAGTAACAAGTCCAGGGTATCTCACAAGTAAGGGACTGTGAGATCAGGACGGGCCAGAGGTTGTGGACAAGCCACTAGAGATCAGCATAAGCATAGGGCTATGAGATCATATAGTGCTAAAGGTGTTACGCCTTTTATGTACCTGCAAGTGTACGGGGTCAGCACAAGTAATATAGGATGTGAGTTCAGATTATCGTTCCCACGAGGACGTTAAAGACGCTAAGTACTAAAATTGACTAAGTCTAATTCTATCCAAGTAACCTATGTGTAAATGGTGAATTAATAATGCAACCTTAATTAATCTAATAATGTAACACAAAATGAAGAATAATCAGGGAAAGTAAACTAGGGATTCAGACTTCACTAAATAACTACTAACACTCGAAATTATCATGCAAGGATAAATAGAAATCATGGTTGATGATCATGCTAACAATAATATCTGAAATCCTCTCTCAAGGTAAATCAGGCCTATTCCCACATTCACTAATACCCTATCTCTCGATGGGTATTAAACTAAATGCGAATGCAATGCATATAATAGCATATTCATGATTACATAGAGTAAGCCAATATATCTCTATTTGACTCTAACACTGTGGTGGTATTTTATCGAACTCGTTATGGGCGTCTCCTCTCAGTACTTAACCCACAACACAAGATAATTGCAAATTAATGATCAATCAATAAACAACCTAATGAGCACTAAAATAACACTCAACCAATAAAATCTAAATCATCCAAGCAGTATATAAAATCAACTGAATTCGTTACAAAGATTCATCATCTTCCCTAGTTAATCAAATTAGTTCATAACTATGGAAATTAAATCTACTAGAGTCAACATAGATGTAACACCCCCTGACCCAAATCCGCTTGGACCGAATCAGGGAGCGCTACTATATACTAAAATCTAACTTTTATAAACCATAATTGAAAACTATATTAAAAATATAGTTAAAAATAGTCCAAATAAATTTCTAAAAATCGTGCCAGAGTTTCTTCTGTTTTTCTGACTTTCCAAATCCAAAACCTGTTTACAATTAAAATTCATAAATATCAATTTCCAAATTCTCAAATCAATTTTGCGCACCCTTCCAAATATAGTGCGACTTATCAACCAATTATCATAATATCAGTTAGAAAGATTCAAATAATATAAACATATACTAAAATATTTACATAGCGGAAGCTCCTTAAATATTTACAACAGTTTCTGAATATGCATGTGGTATCAAAATTATATAGGCTTATTACAAACGAACTACCAAAATATATGCAGGAAAGATGTGATTCCGGACTCTGGTTCTGCAGTCTCTACTCTTCTTTATCTTTATCGCCTTTGGAACCTCTGTTTCCTGCGTGCGAGAACACTCAACACGCTAAGCATATTGCTTAGTGGATGTACACAAAATTGTATAGACAAATTTACTCTGTCAAATATGTATATCTATTCGTAATCAAAATATAAATCACATATAAGTAAATCATATATGGGGCTCAGATCAAATCAAATATTCAAAATCAATCAACAGACAGATTTGTCATAATTTCTCAAACGTTTTCATATAACAAATCAGTTTTCAGATTGGCTCATGACATACAAAACATAAGTTATCGGACTGGATTACGGGTTGTTCGGCACATGACGCAAACGGGCGAACAGCCGAACATCAGATCAGAATGGAACACCAACGGAATCACCCGCTGTAAATGTCCCATGACAGAACCCTAAGAAGGGCGGTACAAACAGAATATATCGGCACAGTACTGTTCAGACAGAAACCCAATTGACATGTCAACCTCCTATATCCATATCTATGTTCAAACACATCAGAGCCAAAATATTTTCTCCAATCCAATGTCAACATTTTTCTTTCTTTCCGAATAATCGAATTCAATTTCACTACATATCCATATATTTATATTTTTGCAAATTCAAATTTCATCAAATATAATATAACGGAAATATACGAATATATTTATAAATCAATAATCATATGAAATCCATTCAAAATATACTCAAACGTATTTCATAATTCCGTGTCGAATCAAATTGCCCCAAAATTATTTCCTATACATTTCACAATAGAATATAATTTAAATCACTTTCAACAATATATTTCCATAACACTATTAGAACCAAATCGTATTCAAATCAAGTCGAAATCGATTTCAAACTATCCATTCTACTCAATATAGTTCAAATAATTCAAAAACGATCAAATTCAGAAATTCCGAAAATTTCTGGAAAACTGAAAAAATTCGAAAACTCGTATATATCGAACCTGAACTATATTCGATAATCAATATAATACAAATAACGCAAATTTAATCAATTTCAATCAATCTGAAATATTCCGAAAATTTCTGGAAAACTGAAAAAATTCCAAAACACGTATATAGCAAATTTAAACTATAATCTATAATCCATATAATTCAAATAACTCAAAAACTCAAAAATTGGACAATTCCGAAAATTTCTGGAAAATTGAAAATTTGAAAAATACGTGTACACCAAATCTGAAAGCTTCCTCCTTCTCCTTTCCTTCTTCTCTTTCTCTTTTCTTCTTCTTCTTCTTATTTTCTCCTTCTTCTTCTTCTTCTTTTTCTTCTTTCTCTCTCCTCTCCTCTCTCGTTCTACTTCTGTGCTAATTTTGTTTCTGTGTTGATTTGCTTCAATTTAGTTGATGAAGCTTCACCGCTTCATCATGCGGTGCTATATATTTTTTTAAAATTTTTGAGCCATCGCGACCGGTATCGCGAGTGGTGGTCGTGCCGCTTCGGTCGCGATGCTCACTGGTCGAAATCTGCCACTTTCATAGCGAGCTGGTCATCGCGATCTGTGGTCGCGATGACTGGTCGCGATACTCACTGCCCAAAATCATCCTTTTCATCGCGATCCAGTCATCGCGATCTGTGGTCGCGATGACCTGGTCGCGGTGCTCACTGCCAAAAATTACCATTCTTCATCACGAGCAGCTCATCGCAATCTGTGGTCGCGATGGCCAGGTCGCGATACTCACTGTCTCAGTTTTTCACTCTTCTCTTTATGCATCGTTTTTTACCGTTCAATTTGGTCCACTATGAAACCTAAAAATATACATACATTTAATTACAATTTCCACCCCTCAAATTATAAAAATCATATACACATATTCACAATGAATTCAATCATACTTTTCATATGTATTCGAAATTAGGGATGTTACAATAGAATCCATCAAAATAGATACAATCAAAGAGAGAAAAGTGAAAAGAACTCTTGACGAAAAAGACTCTCGTCTAATCCGTCTCTGATGAAGTTTTCCTCGACGATTCTAACTCCTCGAATGATTGAAGATGAAATCCGCTTTGATCCGGTGGCTAGTCTCCTAGGCCTCCTTCTATTTTCTTCTCCTCTCTTCTCTCTCTGTATTTTCTTTTTCTTTGAACCCAACCAACCTCCCTCTCTAGAATCCCCGATTTTCTTTTATAAGGCAAGCTAGGGCTGCAACTTAAACGTCACTCGCGACTTGGCAACTCACGACCCAAGTCGCGAGTCAACTTGCGTATGCTTCGACCTTATCTGGGGTTTTTGTCCTCGCGACTTGCCCAACTCGCGAGTAAGTAGCGAGGCAAGTTGCGTGTGCCGAGGTCCCCTTGACTGATTTTTGCTCTCGCGAGTTAGCAAAGTTGCGAGCAAGTCGCGACCCTAACTCGCGAGTCTCTCTAGACTTTGCTGGAAAGTGGTCTTCGAGGTGGCAAGTAGTGAATAGACGTTCAATGCACGTTTTCGGCTGAGATCAACCGAAATCACCAATAGAACCTAATAAACCTGCACACTCAAGAAAACCATAAAAAAACGTCCCATAATCACCCGAAGACGGACAAAAGCACGGAGATGTGAGGCTCCATTTTCGGCAAGAAATGGTGCTAACAAACACCCCCAAACTTGGCTTTTGCTCGTCCTCGAGCAAAGATGGGAGAACGGAAAACAAAAATAACACAACCAACACACAAAAACCGATATAGGAAAAACATTATGCATAAACACAGAGGGCTCACAAATCTACACTAAGCTAACTCACCTAAACCATTTTTATAGGTAACACGATGGCACTTAGCATGTGCCACAAGCCTTTAAACCCCTAAGTGTCCCTAGTGGACGAGTTATAGCCTCGTGAGGGTTTACCAGCGGCAATACCCACAAACGCACCGTTTGAACATCAATGAACCAAAATCGTGTTAAGCATGAACTACTGTCAAGACCAATTATTCGCACAAACAACAATATTGAACTGAGAGCATCCAGTCACGAATTTTCACACTGCATGCTATGCACAAGCAACACTCTATGAACCTTAAACGAAAAATAAGACATTAACCAATTACCAGGATGTAATTCGCCTCGACTCTAAACCTCTCAAGTAATTTCACTTAAAACGCTCAGACTCTAGGCAACACTCTCATCAACATATGCAAACCGGAGTTTAAGCACAATAAAGTTCAAAATTAGATTCGCATAAGACAAATGTAATATAATGACGCGCAGATTAAGCACAAGATCTCCCGAACAGATTCAGACACCAAGAATGACAGAATTCACAAGACATGCATAACTCTTAAATTGGAGTTATCAAGTAATCAGTAGGTCTTTTAACCGGTTGTAATGGGGCCAAGGGTGAAGGTTAAGAAAAGAACGGAGTTTTTAGGTTTCAAATAGAACTTAGGATCGTTGCTTTAGAGATTTCTTGAATTCATCAATCTCTACAAATCTTTTTACGCTCAACACTTGCTTCTATGAACCCTTTATTTAATTTTGCTGTTGTTTCTTTTCTTTCTTCTATTCATAGCTGTCGGATTTGATTTTTTTTTTTTTTCATCTACAACTTTCCTTTCACTCCTTTTCTTTCTATGGCATATCTCTAATCGATCCCAAGCTCAACAGGTAAAGCTTTATAATAATTAGGTTTGTACACGTTTTCGTATAGGCAATTTTAGAAATGGCTAACGTGTTTGGCTTCAAAAGGGCTAATGAAGCATGCAATAGGGTTGGAACAATGGCCTTTTTACTGGGCAATAACACACATAGCCTACATCACTTCTCAAGATTCAACCAACTCAAAAGCAAAGCATGCAAGTGATATTCATGCAAATAAGTTCAGTAGTATCTAAAGTAAAACCTATAGAGATCATTTTATATATGACAAATAAATCAGGAAGAGTGTATCGGATTAGAATAAGAAAACCTGCTTTTAAATAAAACGTTAATGGCTCAAATAGCTTACCAAGTAGTCTCCACTATTAATCCTAGTTGGCTGGTCTAAGCATGCTTTCCGCAAAAGAGACAGAGAGTGCAACCAGTTACGGTGCAAACCAGTGAAAAAGTTCTAAGTGGTGCCTATCATTTCAATTCTATGCAGGCACTAGTAACTAATTCCTAACAGAAAGTGCATATACAACAACAATATGGTTCAATGATATTCAAATTATGACACTAACTCACAAACAACTCACAAACACCAACACGAAAAAAATAAAACACACAATCAACGAATAAAAACACAATCAAAACCACCCCCAAACTTAAGATCAACATTGTCCCCAATGTTGACACTCAGCTCAGAAGTGGGACACAAACCATAAACACAACCAAAATCATAACTACTCACGTCGAAATGTACGTGGCGTTGTTATACCTATGTCTTCCAAACGCAAAGCGTATAAGGAAATTTTAGGCTTCTAGCCAATATACGTTTCAATACACAAACAAAAACACGAAATCAAACGAAAATATTAAAACAGAAAATTAACATAAAACCCACAACAACTATTAATTAAAACTAATACTCAACACATAATGAAATAATCAACACAACTCCAAAGCAAAAATTGAATACCAACAAAACTGAAAACAATGATATGAAACAAAACCCACAACTCAAACATGGAAAAAGAAGTCATACCTGCTGCTCATGCTTTGCAATTTCCTGAGAGAAACGCGACTTATGCTCGACTTGTCCAAGTCGCGAGTCTCACTGCTTCCAGAATTTTAGCTGCTTCTATATTTTCCTATGATCGAAACCTCACTGCTGCACCTGTTCCAGTATCACCAAAAGCAAAAAAAACAAAATCAAAACTATTAGAAACACTAACTTATACAACTAAACCACATAGTTCAAAAAAAAAAAACAGAATTAAAGCAAACGAACTAAAAAAAAAATGTAACAAAATTTTAGAAACTTGGGTTGCCTCCCAAGAAGCGCTAATTTATAGTCTTAGCTCGACTTTGGGACAACTCATGGTGGGTTCAATTGGCGGTAGTATCTGTGCAACCTCCAAATTCTGACTGTGTCCCCAGATTTGCATGCTCTGCTAGCTTCTTTGACCACCGTCTCTACCATTTTATCATCAATGTGCTCTTGACAGGTCTTTTTCTTCTTCAGAAGCTCTTTCATTTTTTTCTTTGGTGTGGCACTCTCTTCGGTTGATTTCTTCACCTCAACATTAAAACAAGAAGTTGTTGAATTCTCTAGCTCGGTCTTGAGTATATTGAAGTGCACTTTTTCATCTCCACCCCTCAACGTCAGCTTCCCTTCATAGACATCAATGAGAGCTCTGTTGGTTGCCAAGAATGGTCTTCCTAGAATCAACGGGATGTCCACATCCTCCTCCATCTCTAGTACTACAAAATCTACTGGGAAGTAAAGCTTACCAACTTTGATCAAAACATCTTCAATTATACCATGTGGATACTTTACTGACCGATCTGCCACTTGAAGAGTTATATTTGTTGCTTTGATTTCCCCCAAATCCAGTTTCTCGAAAACTGAGTATGGCATCAGATTTACAAAAGCTCCTAGATTGCATAGTGCTTTCCCAAATTCTGTCGTGCCAATGGTACATGGAATAGTGAACCTGCTTGGATCATTCAACTTTGGTGGAAGCTTATTCTAAATGATTGCACTACACTCATCTGTAAGTGAAACTATTTCAAACTCACCTAGCCTTCGCTTGCTTGATATGATATCCTTCAAGAACTTCATATATGTTGGCATTTGAGCTAATGCCTCTACAAATGGAACATTGATATGAAGTTTCCTGAAGATCTCCAAAAACTTTTTGAAATTCTTGTCATCCATATGTTTCATCAAACTCTGCGGAAAAGGGATAGGCGGTACATATGCCTTAACTTCAGGTGGTGGAGATAAGTTATCTTTGCTTTGGTTAACCTTTGGCTCTTCGTTTGTTGACTTACTCATGGTAGCTGGAATCTTCCGCAGAGGGAATTACTACTGGGTGCTCAGTTGATGTGCCACTTCTTAAGGTATTGCATGACATTGCTCTTTTGGATTGGTCTTACTATTACTGGGTAGTACTTCCTGAGCTCTAGTCTGCATCTCTCTGGCTATCTGACCCATATGCACCTCAAGATTTTGTATAGCTACTTGATTCTGCTGTACTGCTGCTTGAGTCTGTTGTGCAACTTGGTCGATCTTTTCATCCATCTTCTTCATTGCAGCGTCTTGGTTATCTATCCTGGAATCAATCTTTAACATGAACTTGACCAACATGTCTTCTAGGGCTGGTTTTCTCTCTTCTTGATTGGATACCTGATTCCCTTGAAAATTGCCCTGAGTATGAAAACATTGACTACAAAACAAACATCGATGGTCGACACTTTTCAACCTACGTTCAACTACGTTTTCTATGCCCTAGCACAGGAACACAAACAAAGTTTTTCCTAGAAAATCATCCTAGCATGATCTATGGAGCAGTTTTCAATATTTTTCAAATAAATGAAATCAAGAATAAGAGAGGGAAAACTCAAAACAATTGCATACTCTCAAAGCAACAGCAGAAAAGCCCAAAATCAATCAAACAAAATAAGAAAGAATGGAAAAGAAGATCATACCTTGTAGATCGGCAAGAAATTAAAGAAAAAGCACTGGCATCCTGCAAAGTTCGTCGGAACCTAAGAAATTTTGCTCTGAAAAGGCTTCTTGTTTTACTAGAGAAAATGAAGAAAATAGAGAGAAAAACTGAAAAGAACCTTATAAATGACACTGACAGTTTCCTGTATGATGGACATGTGTCATTCATCCACTGGTCTGTACACTTTTTGAACCAAGGAAATGAAGAGGCTCCTAGTCACTTCAAACGTCTACCATCTCTTGAAACGATGCCTCGTTTAAATGATACATGTCAGCCATAATTAATGAAGGGAGTTTTAGAAAATATTTGATTATCGTATAACATGCGGAATTAGGTTTCAAAAAATTTCTTTTAATTGAAAAACTATTTTTCAATCAGGAACGAGTTCCTGTATATACGCAGAAAAAGATTCTATGAAACTACAAACCTTTTTCTTGATTTTTTTTTTATTCCTCGATCTACCACCAAATCTTTCGAGCTATGACCCGTGGTCTGAAAACGCATGTGTGGGCACATCACGGCAAGAGATAGAGGTCACGTGAAAAGAACAAATGGAGAATCTCTTCTCCCTAAAGGCCGGCCGAATCCTGCAAAAAAGGGGAGGGTCAGAAAAAAAAAATATTTTTCTCTTTTCTTCTCTCTTTAGTGGCCGAACACTCTTTCTTTTTCACTTGTGTGTTAGGTCAATTTTTCCTAGTTATATAACTCTTATATAGTAACTCTTTATGGTTTTGGTTTGACCAAGTCAAAATAGGATTCTCAATCCTTTTTATTTTTAGTCTCCTAAAGACTTTAACCTTTGACTTTTAGGACTATTAAAATAATCTAATTGTTTTAATTCTTTTTTCCTAGTAATTATTTAATAATAAATAGAATTAATACTTCATAATTATTAATTTCTATTATTTTACTAAACATTTAATTAATTAAAGAACCACATTATTTAATTATTCCTTTTTATTTAAATCGTATTACTTTTATAATACTATTAATTGGACCATCCAATTAATTTACCGTGACCCTCGTTACCAACAACCATAAGGGCTAGTAAGGGGACCTAATGGACCTACAATTTTGAGCTCCAATAATTCTCAGTAATATTAATTAAAACTCTTTAATTAATATTTCACGATTATTAACCTCGGAGTTATTCCACTAAAAATCCGAGGCTGCACTCTCAAAACTGTAGACGTGTTTATACAATCTGAAGTCTCAGCGTCCATTAATATAACTATTTACATATAGTGTGATCCTCCACAAGTAGTTCATAACTAGAGCTGGGTCATAAAGTCCGTTATACCCCTCTAGAAATATCTTTTCCTTTAAGTAACATTGATTCTCTAATGAAACAATTAAATCCTGTCTTCCTCACGAAAGAAGGAGAGCGCTCATAATCGTTCAAACCCCGAATCAACCCTTAAGGGAACTACTCATCTACTTCAATCAAGAAGGAGTGGATTTCATTATTGTATTCAAACCTTCCCAGCCACAAGCCAAACCGCAACTCCAAGATACAGAGGTATTGGTCGAGATTCACATCGACCTTACTCATGGTAAGTCAAAAACCACGATCCAACCTGAATGAGTCGATAAGACACTCAAGATTAAGATCACCTATAAATAGCCATTGTTTATCGATTATATATGAATCTCATCTACTAACGTATCTTGATAAGAGATTTATATAAATCGTGGCCCAGTCCGATATGATCTCATCATATAAGGTACCTCCATTCTCATGTCAACTACATGAGCGGTCTAGGATAAGACTACCGTACTTTACAGAATGGACCGCAGCAGTAGATCAAACACAAACAAAGTACCGAGCTTTGTTCGTTCTCTACGGACTTTTTAAATTGCATGTCTCAAAATGAATCCTCTCTGTATATGACCATCATATACTCATTCTGAGATTATATCTTGCAATCTAGGATGTTCTTGTACAGTACGAATGTATTACTGAATATAAAATATTTATAAACTAGAATGATAATCTGAATAATTCTTATTAAGTCTTTAATTGTTTATAATTCTTATTAAGTCTTTAATTCTTTAATCTGCCTAACATCACTCACCATGATAATCTACGATCGACACATTGTCGATCTCTCACATAACCTTGTGTGATTGAGCATCACCCAGTGTGATAATTTACGATCAACACATGTCGATATTTTACATCACCCTGTGTGATTGAGCATCGTCCAATGTGATAATTTAAGATCAACACATGTCGATCTTTCACATTAGTTAGTGTGATCAATTATGATCGATATATATCGATCTCTTTCATTACCCAATGTGGTCAATTACGATCGACACATGTCGATTTCTCTTATTACCTCGTATGATTGAACACTATTCATGTGATAAAATTCACCCGACAATTTCGATCATGAGCATTATATCTGAGCTCTCTTATACTACTCTCCGAGCTTTAGAAAAAGGTACGAGCGTATGGGGCAAATTGTAATGGTCAAAAATAGCCCAAAAGTCTTAGATCCATGACCAGACCAATAAAGGAATAATTTACGGCGCAAGAGCAGGCCTAAAAGATTTCATAGTCCATCAGTCATACACTGGTCGACCAAGTCAAAACTGACCCAGTCAACTAGGACTCTACGTCAACTCAACAGATCCGAAATAATAGGGATTTCTGATATCTCAGAGCACGATTCTCTTGAGCGAACTTAATGGTCACCACTCGTACCCTATAAATATGAACCCAAGCTTCATAAAAAGGGTCACGCAATTTACACCTAAAAGCCATTACTCTACTCTAAACAATTTAACCTCCACTCGACGTATTCGACGCCAAGTCCTAGCTTTTAGCTCAACAGTGTCCACATCGACATCTTCGAGTATCGTACGCTCGACTTTTAGGCCATCACGCTACACTTGACAGTATATAATTTCAGGTTATATATTCTATATTTCATTCGATTCAGTAAACTAACTTGAACGTGGGAGACTATTTGGCTGGTACCACCTTGGTGTCCCAAAGAGTTCGACCTTGTCGATCTCCTTTGCAGGTTGTTGGCCTTATTGTAACCCGACCGTTGGTCCCCAGATTCTACCAGTAGTTCTAGCATCTACATATATTAAATTAAATTATTTAATTTATAATATTAATGAATCTCTACCGTCCATAATATGATGGACATTAGAAATCAAATATAAAATATTAAAAGTTTAAAACTTTAAAAATTTAAAATTTATAAATGGACGGTGGAGATCATAAACACAAAAAAAAAATTAAAAAAAATTACATAAATTTTTTTAAAAAAAATTAAAAATTAAAAATAAAAGATGGATCTCCACTGTCCATCTCCATATATGGATAGTAGAGATTATAAAAATAAAATATTTAAAAAAATACATAAAAATATAAATTAAAAATTAAAAAATTATAAATTATAAATTAAAAAATAGACCTCCTCCGTCCATCTCCATAGAATTTAAATTTTTTAAATTTTATAATTGTTTAATATTTTATATTTGATCTCTATTATCTATCATATGATGGATAATAGAGATTCACTGATATTATAAATTAAAATATTTTTTAATTTAATATAGGTAAATTATCATTATGGTCCCTAACTTTTGGCTAATTATACAATTTTTAACGCGCTTTCGTTTATTGGTATTCTTGAGCCCTAACTTTTAGGAAATATATCATTTTGATCCCTCTGACCAAATTTCTGACTGTCAAACCTAACAGAATTGGTAAAAAGACTGTTGTACCCTTGTATTCTATTTAATGACCTAAAATGACTATTTTGCCACTAAAAAAATGTGCTAATAAAATATTACAATTACCATTTTACCCTCACCTTGTGTTAACTAAATAAATTGATATGTACATTCAAATTTCCAATTTTACCCTTAAATATGATTCTAAATTATTTGGATTTGCATATAGAATTAGAATTTTACCCTTAAAAACTATTTTGTCATATATAAGGTCAATTTCAAAACTATTTATACAATAAAATAACAATTTATTGAATCAAACGTGAAGGAGTCATTACTCTACCCTATAATGCAATTTCACACCTGTTCATAAACTAAAAAATAATAATAACAAGCATAAAGCTATAGTTTCATTACTCTACCACCATAATGTGGACCACCAACAAAACAATATTACAACCAACATTCGTTCCAATAAACAGCAATCATTTCTCTATTAACAATCCATAAACTAATATATCCCTTACACAATCACACTTCCTCCAACTAACTTATTAGCCATCATCAACTGTCGCGATACAAAAATAACAACCAACACCATGCAAAATTATCAACACCATCAATTGCCAATTCAAAAAAAAAAAAAAAAAAGTCTACAACTCAGCTGCCAACTTACAAAACAAAAAACAACCACCACCTGGCAAAATCAGATTTGGGCATAACAAAAATAGTTCCAACAGTTATATGTGTTAACCAAATCTGATACAAAAAAAAATTATAAAGGTACTTAATATTTTAAACTAATAAACTAATTACAAATTCTTCAAGGTTGTGAAGTTGAACCTATCTGCGAGCATACATCAGCTACATGTGATTGTTATTGAGATGCATTGCTTGTGCTTGGTTGATGAGTAGGAGATCTGCATTAAAAAATGGAAGCACAAAAAAATTAAATCAAACGAAATGTAATTTATTTTGTTACATCAATTATGAAATGATAGTGACAATAAATTTGGTTACCCAATTGTGATTGAATAAGGCTGAGGCTAAGATGCAGTGCACATTTGTTGGATACCGTCAATTGTTCCTTGGTTTGCTCCATATACCCTAAGATAGATTATGGAAGAGAACATTACTTAATATGCAGTTTTCTAAAAACATATAATTAATTAATGTGCAATTTTTTAAGAAAATGAAACTGTTTGAAATAAATTACTTTACTTAGATGTTGTTGCAGCAACAGTTGTATTCTGATTGGAAAAACTTTTTTTTTTCCCTTTCGATCTTTTTCCTTTCCCTTTTGCACTTCCATGCATCAACAAGAAAGAAAACATTTAATGTTAACGTAATTGCCAAAACATCCGTTGAAACCAGCTTGTAAAGTTGTTGAAATCATTGATCTGATCTTTTTCTTTAGCATTTAAAAAACCAACAACTATTAAGCATTTAAGCTAGTTGAGGATTTAAATGCATAAACAAATACAACTGCACACTCCCATGATCACGAACTAGGAAGCACGGATAATTCAAAACCCTCGCGTATCGTACCAGTATTCGTATCGGATACTCCGATACGCGTATCTAAAAGATGATACGCATATCCATTGACTTCTAGAGATGTTTAACCAGTGGATACGGTGGGAATACGGGGAGGATACGGCAGGATATAGCAAGAATAAGGGAAGGATACGGCTGGGGTTGTTTTTTAATTATTTTTCAAAAAAAATAGGGTCAGATTATAAATTTAAAAAATATAGGGTCAAAAATAAAATTTAAACTTTGGTTGAGTGCTGTGTAATTAGGTTTTCACATTTTTTAATTCTTTTGTTCTAAACTTTCAAGTCCACCGCAAAAAAAAATAGAAGAGAAGAAAAGAGAAGAAGATAAAAGAAAGAAGAAGAAAGAGAAGAAAGAAGAGGAGAACCTCTCGAACTACCGAACTACCGAACTACCAACCTATTGCTGGATAAGAGAAGAGGAAGAAGAAGAGAAGAGAAAAAGAAGACGAAGAAGAAAAAGAAATTTTATGAATTGAATAGTTTTTTATAATGTTTTATAAATTATGTTTTATGAATTAACTAGTTTAATTATGAATGAATGAAGTTATTTATGTTTTAAATATAAAGAAAAAATATATATATATATTATTTTAATTGTCGTATCTTGCCGTATCCGTATCCTAGTTTTTTGAAATTTACCGTATCCACGTATCATCCCGTATCGTATCCCATTGTCCGTATCCGTATCTGTGCTTCTTAGATCACGAATATTCCAATGCATAAACAAATACAATTGCCCCGCTCCAAGCAAAATGCTTTATAAACTTTTGTCATCGATGGCTTTATAATTATGTGAATCGATTCTATTCGCACAACATTTATCACATTTTATCAAGAATATACCTGAAGTAGAAAGATTTCTCATCCTAAGAGTGAGGTGAAATCATATAGCTGCAGAGATTTTTTAGACAGATATTCAAACTTCGTAAACTAGTTCAAATATCTAAGTGTCAAGCTTTGAAGATGATGCTAGCAGAGTAGGTTAATCAAGCACGAGTAGAAAACAGAAGCCCATGTAGATAACAGTAACATCTTCTTTTTCCAAAAATTGAAATTTTTTTTTTTTTTTTGAAAAATCAAGTTACAAACAACTGCCAATCAGGGTCTATGCAAAACCCAAAAAAAAAAAACCCACAAACAATACCCTGTCAAGCAAAACCGAAATAGTAAAAGATGGAAATGTTAAAAGAAACACTTCCATCTTCTTTTTCTAGAAAATGGAAACTTTTTTTTGAAAAATCAAGTTACAAACAACTCTCATTCAGTGTCTATGCAAAACCCAAAAAAAAAAAAAAAAGCCAAAAAAATACCCAGTCAAGCAAAACCGAAACAGTAACATATGGAAGAATCACTTCCATCTTATTTTTCAGAAATTGGAATATTTTGTTTTGTCAAAAAACTAGTTAGAAACAACTCAGGAACACTCTCCATGCAAAACCCACAAAAATAACAAACAAAAAATACTCATTCAAGCAAAACCGAAACGGATGAAAGAGGAAAGAAACAGTTACCTCTTCGCGACGCTTGTTCAACACCGGTGACGAAATCATCGTCGTTTTTGTCGCTATGCTTTCAACTGTTGTCAGACGAATGGTTGAAGGTTGTCGATGAACGATTTTGGTTGGAACGAAGAGGATCAAAGGCTTAGGTGGGGTGGCATTTAAAATGACGCGTCTGAAATTCAAAGGGATGTCACACGCAGGAGGACCAAAGCCACGCGCCTCTGGCTTGGAAGAAACACTTGCTCTCCCCTTCAAAATGCACTGCACCATTAAAGAGAATTTCCTTTTGAAGCAAATCGTACTGCAACGTTAAAAAGAGTCTCTTTTTGAACCAAAATGCACCGTTTCGCCAAATGAAAAAGTTGTTTAACATCGAGGATGCACCAGGCTAAAAAGTTTGATCCTCGGAACCATTCTATGAAGGAATCCCACGGCAACGAGATCCAGATTAAGCTCACAAGTCCGCTCTTTGGTAGGATAAATTCTCTTAAGAGAAGTCCCTCTTCTCAAAAATTTAGGGGGTACGTGGGTATTTCCTGAACACCTACCTGCCACGTCATCACCAATACCCTGGCACAGCGAGAACTCCCTCAACGCTAGCGTATCCTCGAAGCATATTTGCAAATAACATGGAATACACCAACTTTGGACAGATCAACACGCCAATCAACTGTGTCAAGGACAGGCCTGGCAAATTGTAGTGCAGCAGTAGACATTAATGGTAACCCCAGTCGAAGTCAGAGACCTGTCACTCTATATACCAGGTGCATTAAATGTCTTAACATTACAGGTTACCGTTCGACCAGGCTGTTTTTGTCTGATTCACAGACAGTTCCCCGAGAAGGCGGATGTTACATGTTTAAGGTAACATCCCTCTTATCGCCTCTTGATGGTATCTGAACATTCCCGAAATGGAAGTCAACAAGAGGAATGTCTGAGAAATTATAAATACCGACAATAAATTATAAATACCGACATTTATGGAGAACAAACGTATGCTATTGAATACTCTTACCTACCCGAAACTAAAAACCATTAAAGCATTTAATCCCCTTTATTCAATCTGAAAAACTGACTTGATCGTCGGAGGTAAATCGCTTGCTAAAGTCCGACAACAATCACCAATCTTTTTTTGTTCTAACATATAGAAGCTTTACGAACAGTGTTCGAGGAGTCATCACCCTCGGCAATAAGGTTCTCGCCGGATTCCAGTAGCAAACTTCACATTATTAGGCTCAACGAACCACTAAACTCCTTTACGTGGCGTAGTTGACCCCCCGTTGACTACGTGACCCATTTTTCACTGTAAACAATATTTAAGGGTGATTATCAATTTAGTCCCTAACTTTTAGGGAATTATCAATTTTTTAAATTAGTTTCGTTTATTGGTATCATTAGACCCTAACTTTCTGGAAACGTATCAATTTGGTCCTTCTGTTAGTCAACCGTTAGTCAAACTTAATTGTTCTATGGATATTTTTGTCTTTCAGCCAAACCCTAATTAAAAAATTAAATAAATTAAAAAAATTTAAAAAAAATTAAATGAAAATCTCCACTGTGAAGATTATATCTAAATTTTTTTTAAAAAAATAAAAATTGTAAACTTTAATTTTTTTTCAATTTAATTTTTTTTTACTATTTAAAAAAAATTAATATTCTTGGTGGAGATCCAATCAATCTCCACCGTCTATCATTGTTGATGGATTGGATCTCCACCCAGAACAGCCAAAAAAAAAAAATTAAAGTTGAAGACCTGGGTTCAATTCGAACCCAAAGACTAGGTCCGTCTTCGAACCCAGAATCAATTTTTTTTTTTATTGTTCTTAGTGGAGATCCAGAACAGCAATTTTTTTTTAAATAGTAAAAAAAATTAATTAAAAAAAATAATTTTATAATTTTTATTTTTTTAAAAAAATTTCGATATAATCTCCACTGTCCAACAATTTTGATGGACGGTGGAGATCCATTTAAAAAATATTTTTTTAAAGGGCATTTAAAAATGTTTCAAAATTTTTAATTAAAAATTAATCTAAAATGATCATACTATCATTCTAATTATTAATATTTTTTTAAAATTTGAGGTTAAAATTATAATTTTGACTTATTTAAATGGAGTCAAGGGCAAATTAGTCTTTTTACCAATTCTGTGAGGTTTGATCGTTAGAAAATTAGTCAAAGGGACAAAATTGATACATTTTCATAAAGTCAGGGTCCAAGAATACCAATAAACAAAATTTGTTTAAAAAATTGATAATTCTCCAAACGTTAGAGACCAAATTAATGATCGTCCTATATTTAATTAATATACATGTGTCGTCATACTGCATCATCAGACTTAAAAAGATGAAAATAACCCTCTCTCCATTACCATTGACTAATGTTAGTTGGTCAGAGAGATCAAAATGATACATTTCTTCAAAGTTAGGGTCCAAAAATACCAATAAATAAAACTGCATTAAAATTTTTATAATTGGCTAAAAGTTAAGAAACAAACTGACAATTGCTTTTATATATATATACACCTTTATATCTTTAGTGCCATAAAGTTTTTAATAAAAACGCTAACGGTGAAAGATAAGGCAAAATTTATTTTGGTTCCTATCTTTTATTAAAATATTACTTTTTGACCGATGTTTTATTTTTTGGCTTGCATGGTTCCTAACTTTCAAAAAATCCATCATTTTAGTCCTTCTGACCAAATTTTTGATAGTAAAACATGACAGAATATGCCCATTGACTATTTTACACTTAACTTTAAATGTTTAAGTTAAAAATACGATTTTATCCATTATTTTCTAAAATTAAGTTAATTTATACATCCAATAAGAATCTAACATGTGTTAACAAAAAAACCAAAATTACAAAATACATAGAATTTATAAAAAAAGTCCTTAAATATTAAAATAATTAAATTAATTAATTAACACTAAAATTAAAAATCTTAAAAAAAATTGAAAATTTAGTGCAATAATAACTAATTTATGAAAATTCAATAATTCAAAATAACACTTTGAAGCATTACGACGGCACAACGGACCTAGACGACCACATCGCCCAATACTACCAGCGCATGTTCATGGCAGCAATATCTAGAGATCAGCGCGAAGCATGCATGTGCAAGGGATTTGGATCAAGCCTAGTAGGCCCAGCATTTCATTGGTACACGAACCTACCAAATAACTCGATAGCTTTATTCGCACAATTGAACGACATCTTCCTCAAACAGTTTGCCAACAGACAAAAACTGGAAAAACAATCAGATGACTTATACACAATCAGCCAATGTCGCGGCAAACTATTGTGCAACTACATAGGTCGATTCAATAAAGAGAATGTGTCAATCCCCCACTGCAACCTAGCTACAACCATTTCCGGTTTCAGGAAATGACTCCTCCACGACTCCGACCTCTACAAAGAACCGACAAAATACTCATGCAAAATATTGGAGGACATCTTCGCCAAAGCATGGGCCCAAATCAAATAGGAAGAAGATGAAGTCAACTACACCCTATTAAGGCATAACATGAATAACGGCTGACGCAGTCGTCGTGTCGAACATAAGTCAGCAGAATGTAGGCCAGAGCCCTATCCAACAAGCCACCGGAACGACAGATCACGCGACAACGGTGCCCCTCGCGACAGGCAGCCTTGACAACCAGAGAGGTCAAGAGCTAGAATACCCGAATATAATTTGAACATCACACATGTCGAAGATGTTGCAGTCATGAAAAACCTAGGCAATTCAATGAAGTGGCCTGGTAGAATGTCGAGCCCAACAAATAAGAGAGATTCCATAAAGTAGTGCGACTTACTTGGAGATCAGGGACACATAATCAAGGATTGTATCGCCCTCAAATTTGAAGTGGTCGAGCTCCTCAAAAGGGGGCACTTGAAAGAGCATATCACTGAAAAAGGCAAAAATACCTTGGCCTATCGAGACGAGCGCCAGAATGAACATAACACACCTCTTCCTGATCCCCCACAACACGAAAGGGTCATAAAAGTCATCACTGGCAGATTAAAGATCAGCGGAGTCTCCTACTCAGTAGCCAAGCGTCACAACCAACAAGCAAGTAACCCTGAGGTCCACCCAAGAGATCAGTCGACCCTGTGTACGACCACACCATCAACTTTAACAATAACGAGCACACTGAATTGCTCAATCTGCACCACGACGCGCTCGTCATATCCCTTCATGTGACCAACTGTTTGATAAAACGCATCCTGATAGACAATTGAAGCTCTATAAACATGTTATTCCTTGAAGCTCTACGGGAAATGCAAATCGACGAGTCGACCATCGTACGACGATCGACTGTATTAGTCGGACTCAGCAACGAGCATAAGAACACTATTGGGGAAATCACCCTCCCCGTCTACGCAGAAGGTGTCAACATCAACACCCAATTCATGATGCTCGACTGCCCCTCGGCATATAGCTTAATCATGGGTCATCCCTGGATACACAACATGAAAGCTTTACCTTCAACATACCACCAGACGCTTCGCTTCCCAACCAAATGGGGAGTGCGAGAAATCCGAGGCGAGCAAAGTTTTTTAAGAGAATGTTATACTAATACCGTGAAGAACAAGTCATCACAATTATAGTAATTACAGCAATTGACCCCTAGGCTTGAACAGCATAGTCCAAAGATGGAAGAGCTCGACGAAGTTCAAATCCATCCAGACCACACCAAGCGCAAAGTCCAGATCGGGTCGCTCCTCAACCCACACATCATAGCTCAACTAATAGACTTCTTAGCCCGACACTACGATTGTTTCGCCTAGTCACACGCTGACATGACAGGTATAAACCCCAACGTCATGGTCCGTGAGCTTCGAGTCGACCTCGATATCAAACCAGTTAGACAAAAACAAAGAAAATTCGCCCCCGAGTGAAATAAAGTGATTAACGAAGAAATACATAAACTTATCGACATCGGTTCAGTAAGAGAAGTCCACTATCTTGACTGGCTAGCAAACATGGTAGTTGTGCGGAAAAAAAATGGAAAATAGAGAGTCTGCATCGACTTCACAAACCTCAACAAAGACTACCCTATAGAATCATTCCCTCTACCTCACATTGACATGATGGTAAACGCAATAGCAGAGCACGAATTACTCAGTTTCATGGATGCTTTTTCAGAATATAACCAAATATCTGTCACTTTCTGCTTTTTTTTAGCCTGTTGGAGGCATCCTTATCAGGGTTAGGGCTCGAAGGTGATGCAGGGACAGGAGTTTAGGACCGGCCGACTTGTAGCATCTAGGCCACGTTCTGCTGGCCGCTCAATTGCTTCCTCTTCTGAGCCGACGCCTGTGCCCTATCACGACACCTAGCCAAGGCCTCATCAGCATTCAAGATCTTTGGCTTAATATTTCACATGGAATCTGAAGCGAATTTACACTCGACCTCACAAACAGGAGTAAGGAAGTAGGTCCCACAAAGTAATTCAAAGCAATATCGAACCAAAGCATAAGTCACTAAATTTTTTAACTTAGGTAAAGAAGTACCTTTCGTGTTCAGGTCGACGTGTGCCCACATATGACTTGGCTCAAGCTCTCATCGCTTAACAGTTTTCTCCAACTCCTCTCCACCGGGTCGACAGAATGGATAAGCTTCGTAAGTTCTTCTTATCATGACCAACAAGGATGTTAGAGCTAGCGAAAATCTCTGCAAAAAAAGAGCACGGATCAGGAAAACAATTAAACAAAGAATCAAAAAGCAAGCAATATAAAAAATCTGCAAAAAAAACCCAACAGGGATGTTCAAATTTAAGCGTATATACTGGTCGCCCTCAAACGGGTCTATAACTAGCTCTCCCATCGCAAAGAAATATTTATCCTTCCACCCACGATGGTTGGTTGTGAGGTCAGTAATGAGATGCGGGCGGTGGGGACGAGTCGAGATCAAGTAGCGCACTGGCCCATCTTCATGTTCCTTTATATAATATGAATGGAACAAGTTTCCCAATGAGAAAGGTAGACCCCTCCTCTCGTGGAAAAATTTGATCGACATCAGAAGCCTCCAGCCATTCAGCATCAACTGGCGTGGGGCAATTTCAAAGAAGCGCAACACCTTGCGACCAAGGGTCAGGATCGGGAACCTTAGACCCTGTCGAAAAGGCAACTCGTAGAAGCAGGTCTAGTTTCCATCTGACGAGTCAGCCCACTCTGTCAATGTCAGCAACCTTAGCTCGACAGACTCGGGAATCCCATACTGAAATCTGATCCTGAGTAAATCAGACTCAATAAATCGGGTCGATCGGTTTAAACCCGCAGGTAGAACTCCCCCGCTAGATGTTGAGGCCTCCTCCTCAACCACCTTATCGCTCGACCTATCGTTCATGGCGACCCCCATTGGGATGTCGTTCACTACAACTATAGAAGGACCGCTCCTAAACTCAGGGTCTAAGTCGATGATCCCCGTCGAGGTTATGACAGCTAGGGGACACAGGCTCACTGTTTGTCGACTCCTCACTTGACTCACTTAATTCAACCTCCTTCATTGCCTCCTCAATTGAACTCGACATGGCTCGAAACACTGTCGAGCAAAAAAATAACAACTTAGTGAAAGAGATCGAATCTATACCTAGATAGCTTTACCTTCGAAACTACTCAAGTTTCGCACGACGCCTACTCCTAAAATGCCATAGGTTCGAATATAAACAGTTTTTTCTATAAAAACGAACCAAAACAAGGATCTAGAAGCAGTTTCTAGTCTAATATTCAAAAATAAGAAACCAAGAACAAAACAAAGAAAAGCATGGCAATTTTTCTAAAACGAAGAGAGATTGGTTTCAAAGCAAAAAGTATGAAAGATACATGGCAAACAAATGAAAAATGCTTACAAAGAAACTTATCTCAAGAAATGCAGAAGAACCAAGGACAAGAAATGCACTGTAAATCGCCTTAAAGTTTTTCTCTAGAAATGCCCTCTTGTTCTACTTGTGAAAATGGAAGTTGCAAGAGTGAAAAAATGTGTGAAATGGCGTTTCAAGGTTTTATATAGACCTCTGAGGTTTGCTACATGACTGACACGTGGCACATCACGGTTGGCCACACGATCTCCGAGAAGACAACTGAAGAGACCTTCAATCATTTCAAGCGTCTGTCGTGCCTCGAAACCACGCGAATATTAAATGTGACACGTCACTCTAGCAGTCGAAGAGGCCTCATTAAAGACTTCTTCAGTCGACATCACCACCTAGCATTCAAAACACCTGTCACCATGCGACATACCTCCAGTTGATGAGCATCGACCCCTATCACCCTCGCATGACAACTGTCACCCTTGAGCGACAGTCATCACCCTCGAGTTAAATTATTCCAGTTGATAATGACGACCCCAATCTGTAACTTCACGATAAGACACCTATTGGTTTAGATTACGGTTGACAACCATCATTCACACGACTTTAACGTCCCTTTGTAATAAAAATTAGCTCGACGCTTCGAATGCATTACATTCAAGCTCTCTTTGTACCACTCTCTAAAGCTTTAAAAGAAAACTTATAGAGTTGAGAGTAAACTGTAGTGGTCAAAAATAGCCCAAATGGCTTATACTCAAAATAAAGCCTAAAAACACGCCACGCCAAACAAAGCCTAACAGTTCACTGTCAAGCCCAAAAGGTAAGCCTAATGATCGAACAAGCCCATCAGTTTATTGTCAAACCTAAAAGACAGGCCCGACGGTCGACTAGGCCCAAAAGCCATCCCTTAAGTGACCAAGTCAACATTTGACCAAGTTCAAGTACTTTGAACACACGATCAGTCAAACAGCTCTGAGATGACAGAGATTCCTGATATCTCGGAGCATGACATCCTTGACAAAAACAGGTGCAACGGCTAACACCTACCTCTATAAATACAACTTTATGGCTTTATTAGCAGGGGTCAAGTATTTTCCTAATAAAGTTGTTACTCTGCTCTTCGACCCAGACATGCTCGACATAGTCAGCGCCAAACCCTTGTACCTACGCACGACGCACAATTGTCCCAAGTAGTGCTTCTCTTTTGTTTTTCATACTATATTCATAATCTAACTTGGGCGTCGAAAACCATTTGGCTGGCACCGCCTCGGTGTCCCAAAGAGTACGACTCTTTCTTTCGTTTTGCAGGTTGTCGTCCCCTCTAAAACACCGATTTAAGACCTCCAGGTCATCAGTGTAGATATGAGCATCTACATTTTGAAAAGAGTTTTCTAATAAAATGAAAAATTTTAATGCCCCGTTCTTCCTTCCGCTGCATTTTTAATGAAAACAAACTTTATTTTTCCTACAATCTCTACCATCATGAATCTTCATCATCGATGGAGACAATGATCTCCATCTTGATCACGATAGAGATCGTGGTCTCCATAGATGGACGATAGAGATTCTATTGGGATTTTCTCCATTTGTTTTTATTTTTATTTTTTATATTTAATTTGTTGATCTCTAGCGTTCTATCTTGATGATGGACGGTGGAGATCCATATTTTTTATTTGTAATTTACAATTTGTTTAGTTATTAATAGTTAGAATTAAAATAGTAGGGGTATTTAAGCCATTTTACTCGTTTGTGTTTTTAGTCAGAGGAGGTGTGTGTCAATTTTTTTAAAGGTGTTATCCGTCTCTAAATATCCAAACCGCAAGTATGGTGTAATTTGCTCTTTAAATATAACGAACTTCAAATATTTCTAAAAGTGTAAACATAATTCCTTAATAAGGGTGTGTTTCTTTGTTCATCGAATAAAACAGGATTAGACTATTTTTTGTTAAATCCTATGTTTAAGGACATGTCGGGATTGGACATCCCAACAGTACTCCCTAATCCCATTTGTGGCGGGACTAAACAATCCTACCACAAAGTATGAGAGTGTTTAATCCCATGCTTTTCTAATTTTTATTTTATGAGTACATGCATACATACATACATATATATATAATATTTAATATATGTCAAATTAATTTATTTAAAAATAATATAAACTAAAAATATTTAATTTGAAATAATTTATAAATTTTATTTATAAATGTAAACTAAAAATATTTATAAATATTTTAATCAAATATAATTTTATCTAATCTCATATTATATCAAATAAAAGACAATATTATTTAAGTCTAATTCAAACTACACCAAATACATCACAATATTAAATTAGTCAAATCATATTCATATCCAATCCAATTCAATCCTAATTCATCCTATAAAAATTGTCTAATCTAATCTCGTGCACCAAATGCACCCTAAAAGCTTATTTATTGCTTAAAATTACCTTGAGATTGAATTAAAAATAGTCTAATTTCATATTTGATAATTGCATGAAATTTGATTTCTTCATACCCGTCTAACTTTTTATTGAAAGCATGGAATAAATAAATATAATTGTCGTATGCTTTCTCTCCCTTTTTTTTCAACTTTTCTTATTTAATTATTTTATATAAAATATGATATTTATTTAATATATTTTTAATATTAATAAAAAAATAAATATTATCTGTAATATTTAAATAATTTATTATTTTCAAAAATAATTCTTTACTTAAATTTAAAATTAAAATTTTATTTTTTAATATAATTTATTTTTATTTAATATTAATTTAATTTAATTTTATAGTACTAATTAGTCCAATCTAATCCAATTTAATTCAATCATATTCAATAAAAATAGTTTAATTCAATCCACTACAAGGACCATAAATAACAAAAAGTTATTATAATTTATAAACATCCTCTAAAATAATATATATTCCAAAAATAGGTTAAATCAAGGTTCCAGCTGATGGAAATAGTATTTTACTAGTGAGACATCACTTATAGATGTGGAATCTAAATTTAAAATTTTTCTAAAAATATAATTGGTTTCATTTACAAAATAAGTTAATTCCGTTGAAATTCACCGACACGAGTCACGTGAAGACAGTATCGTCTTCTTTCCATAACCCTTCGAAACAGGAAATGACAAAAATAGCCCTCGATCACGGTTACAGAAGATCCAAATCAGATCTGTTTCACACACACAAAAAAAAAAAAGAAAACAAGTCTCGTGACGAAGTCGAATCGAAAAGGTGTGGAAGGAATTTCACATTCCATTCCCACGCCAATCGAATTCCTTGCAAAATCCGCCCGTGACTCCGTCTCTCGTTAAAGAAAAAAAAACAAACAAACAAAAACAAAAACAGCAACAGCGACAACCGTTTTATCAACAACCTACCGAGTACCGACTATAAATACCACACGCGTACCCAGTAAAATGGCGAGCCCGAAATCAACAGCTCCGATTCTACATTACAGCAACCACCAGAAACAATCACGAGGTTGCTCCACAGCCAAGATCATCATCATAATCATGGCCTCTCTCATCCTCCTCGCTCTCGTTTCTCTCCTCCTCCTCTTCTCCATCTCCTCCGCCTCCCGCCACTCTAAACACAATTCCTCCCCTCCCAAAACGCCCTCGCATACGCCTCCGCCCCCGCCGTCTTTCCCCGCCGACGTCGCCGAGGTCAGCGTCGCATGCAAAGCCACGCGCTACCCTGACACCTGCCAGAAGTCTCTCTCCAAACGCGTCCCTGAGAAACCGACCCCGACGCAAGTCCTCGAAGCGGCCATTTCGGTCTCCGCTGAGAACCTCGAAACTGCGAAGACGATGGTGGTGTCGATCAGAGACTCCTCCGCGGGCAACAAGAACCGCACGAATACCGCCAATATTTGCTTGCAGGTCCTGGATTACTCGCACTACAGGACGCAATCGGCGGCCGACGCGCTGCCACGTGGCAAAGTCAAGGACGCCCGCGCCTGGTTTAGCGCGGCCCTCGCGTACCAGTACGATTGTTGGGGCGGTTTGAAGTACGTTAATGGCACCAAGTTGGTGGTCGATACGATGACGTTTTTGGATTCTCTCATGGGGTTGACGAGCAACGCTTTGAGCATGATGTCCTCGTACGAAAACTACGGTGCAGATTTCAACACGTGGAAACCTCCCCAGACGGAGCGGGACGGGTTCTGGGAGAAGGTCGGGTCGGACGGGGGAGATTTGTCGGGTTTTAACGGCGGATTGCCGTCTAATTTGACGGAGGACGTGACAGTGTGTAATGACGGGAGCTGCAGTCACAAGACGGTGCAGGACGCCGTCAATGCAGCCCCAAGCAACGCGACCACGCGTAAGTTCGTTATACGTATAAAGGAAGGCGTTTACGAAGAGACGGTTAGGGTTCCGTTTGAGAAGAAGAACGTGGTGTTTATAGGTGACGGAATTGGCAAAACAGTCATTACGGGATCTTTGAATGTGGGCCAGGCTGGGATGACCACCTACGAGTCTGCTACTGTTGGTAAGTTACAACTACAAATACTGCTTGGAAAGACATTATCCTAATATTTAGAATTCTCAATTTCAACGTAACAGTAACGATAACGATAACGATAATGTGTATTGTAGCAGGACCCACGACAATGATCTGTTAAATCTTATATCCTATCTTATTGTTTCTTGTACTCTACCTTTGTCTGATGGCATTAATTGCTTTTTCATTTGTATTTGATGCATAGGCTTTAGACTAATTTACATTTTCTAGCTGCTGCGTGTGGTTTTGGGTTGTTTAATAGTCTCAAATGAATTTTATGTTGAAAATAATTTGATACAATGCTCACTAGCTGTTCTGGTAACATTTTTGGAGTGTAATTGGTGGGAATTTGAAGAAAAAGACTAGTGGAAGTAGTGCAAATGTGCTTTTACAGTTTTTTCCTAATCAAAACATTGGTCTTTTTTCTCATTGTTTTATTATGTTGTATGGTACTAAATGCAGGAGTTCTTGGTGATGGGTTTATGGCTTCTGACATTACATTCAAGAACACAGCAGGTCCTGATGCCCACCAAGCAGTAGCTTTCAGATCAGATAGCGATCTATCTGTGATTGAGAACTGTGAATTCTTAGGCAATCAAGACACTCTGTATTCTAAATCTCTCCGCCAATTCTACAGAAAATGCCGCATCCAGGGCAACGTGGACTTCATTTTTGGAAATTCTGCTGCAATTTTCCAAGACTGTGAGATCTTAGTTGCTCCCCGGCAATCAAAGCCGGAACACGGTGAGCAGAATGCCGTCACAGCTCATGGCAGAACAGACCCTGCGCAGGCAACAGGTTTTGTTTTTCACAACTGTGTGATCAATGGCACTGAGGAGTACTTGAAATATTATTATGCAAAACCGCAAGTACACAGGAATTACTTGGGACGGCCGTGGAAGGAATACTCGAGGACTGTTTTCGTGAATTGTACTATGGAAACTCTCATAAGTCCAGAGGGGTGGCTGCCTTGGAGTGGTGATTTTGCTTTGAAAACACTCTACTATGGAGAATTTGGAAATTCTGGAGCTGGATCTGATACGTCAAAGAGAGTCCCATGGAGTAGCCGGATTCCTGCGGATCATGTTGGTGTATATTCAGTGAAAAATTTTATTCAAGGAGATGAATGGATTTCATCGTCATCTTGATTGTAGATAATGATTATCTTATTAAAAACAGATTTTGCTTAAGATTTTGCAGATTGTTACATTTTGACATCAATAACTGAGGAATTTTGAAATCCTCTTATCAATATAGCCCCCATCTCTTCATCTCTAACTCTGAAAGTAATTGCTAGTGTTTTAGCTTCTTAAAAGTAGTTGTGGTTGTAGATTTGAGAAAAAATAATTGAGCATTTGGTAAATTATGCAGGATGTCGATCAAAATGGATATTATAGTAAATTTGTTAATAAAAATTGTGTTTATATATATTAAGTATATTTGTTATATTTAAATTTTAATATGAAAATAGGTTTAGGGGTTGTTTGTTTTTTTTTCCATTTATAACTTAATGAGACTGAATTAGACATATTAAGTTATTTTTATTTATTTTTTAAAATAATTAAATAACTTAAAAATATTAAAAAATAACTTAAAATAAAAAGTTAAAAATTATGTCTTATTACTTAACACCTAATTACTTAATCATAATTATAATATTTTTTTCCATAATTATCATTTTTATATTAATTTATTTTTAAATTTATCATTATTTAGATGTTTCTACCTTAAATAAATAAGCAATCAATACTTTTATTTAGCAGTTCAGAAGAAAAAAAATAAAAAACTTATTATTAAGATTTCAGTCTCTATTCAGTCTTTAGAAAAATTAAAATCTATTCAGTCTTTAGGTAAAAAAAAAACCCTTAATTAAATTTATTAATTATCTTATAATATTAATTATAAATATCTATCTTTAAATAACAAAATAAATACTAATAAGATTTTTAATTATTTTTATTAAATATTGAAGATAAAAAAATAGTCTGGTTTAATTAATTATTTTTTATTTCTTTTGTCTGAAAATATTGAAGATAAAAAAATAATTATTTTTAATAAATTATTAATTACTATTTTCTAATTTTTAATGTTTAAGGTTAATTTTTTTTTAATTTTAATATAAGATGAGAGATAATTTGGTCCAATTTTTTTTTTAATTAAAAATTAGGACAAATTGTAATGAAGTACCCTGATGTGCAACGAAATCGTGAGTTTAGCCTTAATTACACGTTAGTACCCTTAACTAACTGGTTGACCGTTAGAGTTAATGGTATACCAGTAATCAGAAGGGTAATATGGTTATTTTTCCTTATTATTTTTTTAAAATTTTTCAATAAAATTTAAAAATTTAAATGGAGACCCAATCTGGATATTGGATTTTCACCGTCCATCAATCTTTGATGGACGGTGAAGATCCAATCTGAAGATTAGATTTCCACCAAAAAATAAAATTAAATATTCATCGCCAAGATCACTAGATCTTCAGTGATGGAGATCAATCTCCATCACTGGGTTCCAGTGATGGAGATTGATCTCTGTTGCTGGATTCCAGCGATAGAGATCAGATCTCCATCGCTGGAGCTAGATCTCCCATTAAGGGCCTATTTAGGTCTCCATCACTAAATCATCTTGATATTTTCAGAATTTTTTTTTGTTCGTGATTGGGAGATTGGTTCTCTAATCCATCCTACCAAGATTTTTTTAATTATTTTTTAAAAAATAATTATTTTTTTAACATGATCTTCACCCTCCATCAATCATGAAGGACGATGGAGATCTCTTTAATTTTTTTTTATTAATATTCAATATTAATTTTTTTATTTTTTAATCATGGACAGTTATATCATTTCACACATAAGACAAAGTCAAACTGTTAGTTTTAATTGAATCAACTAATAGTAGGGTACTAATGTATAATTAAGGCTAAACTCACGATTTCATTATAATATGACTAAACGTCAGAGTATTCCATTGCAATTTGCCTTGAAAATTATAATCAGATTCCCGCTTAAACTTGAAGCTCAAGTTTAGTTGGACGAGTTTTAACTTTTAGATGTAGTTTTTGGCTAAATTCCTTATTATCCTTTGTTTGTGTGTGAGGCCAGATTGGCTAAAAGCCAATCCTGTCTCACTTATAATCCTGTTGTGGTAGGATTGTTGCAACAGGTTTGTCTCCTATTTTTTTTTCTTATTTTAATAAAATATTTATATATAAATATTAAAATTTATTTTAAGAATATTTTATTTTAATATTAAAAATAATATATTTTAATATTAATTTTTAATACATATTTAATTTAATTTAAATAATTTTTTAAAAAATTAAATTTAAAAGATTTATTTTATTTAGAAATTAATTTTATATAATATTATTTTAACTAATTTCACATTATATCAAACATAAAATACAATTATTTTTTTATCCAATCGTATACAATACCAAACAAAGACAATACTATTTTTAGTCTAATTTCCTAAACATATCATAGTACTAATTTAATCTAATCTCATCCAATCCAATCAAATCCAATCATATTCCATAAAAATAGTTCAATCCAATCTCGCGCACCAAACGTACCCTAGAAGGTTTACCAAATAGCTTTTAGACAATAACTTATTGAAAAATGTAAAAACGGTTATAAATAAACTTCCCCAAATGGGCTCTTAATGTGGGATAATATTTATAGATTCTTCCAAATTGAGCAATTAAGGAGTCATAGAATCATTTTGAAATTATGAATTTGAGTTTATTGTTCAATTAATTTCCCAATTTTCTACAAGTGGGGATTGGTTGATCATGGTTCACCATAAGAACCACTTAAAAAAAAACCTTTTGCAGAGATAAATTTCCTATAAAAAAAAGCACCAAAATTATATAAAAAAGAATGACCTTACAAGTAATTTATCAAATGATATATTTTTTCATAGCAATAAATAGGGATGGAAAAAATGACTGGAATTAACGAAACTGACCAGTATTTTGCTTGACTTGTAGGCAAAGATGTCATGGTTACATCAAAGAAAGAATGCTTATTTTTGTTGGACTTGTATTATATAATGTGACAACAGGGTCACTGTCAATGTGGTTACAGTGTGTTATAATTTCAAGGATGGTGAGGCAAGCAACATGGGCATTTAAATTCTCCATGATGTGCGTATGGTCCTGGAGAAAAGTATACCAATCAGTTCCAATTTCCAAATATCAGCATCAATTTCAATAGTATAGTAATCAACGCATGATTTTTCCAACTCATGTAAAATGTTCTTATGATTTGAATTAGAGTAAATAACGTCTACCTTTCTTGAAGTTTATTTAATTACAGACGGAGTCAACTTTTGAATTTATTGACAAAGATCTCTCCTCTTTTGGGTTTGCTTAATTACAAACAGAGTTAACTTTTAACCAACTCTTTAGTTTTTTAATAAAGACCTCTTCTGGTCAACTGTTATATTTTACTAAATTTTACTAACAGTAGGTGAGTTGTTTGTCAATAAACAATAAAATTGATTCCACTTATAGTTAGTCAAAATTTCAGAAAATGTCCATAGAATTAGCTCTTTGAATTAAAGAGGAATGGGCCCATGTTTTAGTTGCTATCACATGATTCACAAGTGCTCCAGTGCATAGCCACATCTTGTTTGCTGACCTACCTTTGACTAGCTCCTGGTCCTAGTCGATTATCAACCAATATGGACATTATCAATAATTAAAAAGACACCAATAGACTTGTCAATAGCAACTCATGTAGTGGAAGGTCCACTATTAGGTATCCATTCCCAATACCGAGCTACTGCCCTTTATCTATAAACGCAACAACCCACAAACCTTTGTTAATTTGCACCTAAAACATGTGACTGGTGGTGGATGACAGAGAGAGAGAGAGAGAGAGAGAGAGGAATGGAGAATCGCAGCAAAATTTCAACGCACACATGTCTTCCACCTTCTCACATGAAGCTCTAATGAGTTTTGAAATGTCTGGTGGTGTAGCAAGTAAAGAAAATTCACAAAGCGTTTAGGTTGGGCTTGGGTTTGGATTAGGTAAAATTTTTCTTTCTCTAAAAGGGAAATTTAGAATGGCATTCACAGTTGGTGCAACAACTTTTATCGAACCTGTTGAATCATAAAGGACACCTGTAACTATGCTTGTTTAGTTGTTTTCCAAGACCCTTTTTTTTTTTTTTTTTTAATCTTTCTCAAGTAGCAATGGGCACATGTATTCCATGCATCATGTGGTCATTGTGGTGTACTGGTGTGTTTGTTCAATTAGCTCTAACACGTCCCTTTACGTACAAAGCAGTTGTATTAACGAACGGGTTCGTGGAAGGATTTGAATATATATAACAAGCACTTCACGGAAAAGCTCAATTTGATAAAAGTTGTTAACAATATAGTTACATTTAAGCTTTACAGCACCAACTTCATCTGGCCAGAATAGCAATAGCTTTCGTCGTTGATTGAGGAATTGTGGTGAATGACTGTTAGTGGACGATTCCATAACATGTAAAGCACTCAGTTGGTCACTTTTCTTATCTTATAACATAATCAACAATTTATTATGATATAAACAGGAAGCGGTTTTAGCAGGTGAGAGCTATGGGTTTTGACATAATTAACTAAATAGGTCTTGTCTGAATTGACACAAATACAACTAAAAAATAAAATTTATGCCATGATCCGCCGCCCATATCAACGCATGACTCTCATCATGTTTGTTAAATGAATTCAACTTTTCTTGATACTTTACAAGCTCATTCTTTTCCCCAGTGGAGCATAGTTCTTCTTGAATAAGGTAATAATATTAACAATTCTAGATTCATATTAATTCAACATTTTTAGAGAGCAGAGTAAATTAGCAACTTTTAAGGTTGAGTTTGGAGTGCGAAATTGGATTAGACTATTTTTATGGGATATGATAGGATTGGATTGACCAGTACTAATTTAGTACTGTAATATGTTTGGTGTAGTATGGATAGGACTAAAAATAGTACTGTCCCTTTTTTAGTATAGAATGAGATTGGATGAAATTAGATTTGATTAAATTAATTTTATATAAAATAAAATTATTGTTAAATATTATATAGTTAAATTAAAGTTATTTAAAATAAATTTAAACTAATTTTGTTTTAAAAAATTGAAATATTTTTTATTATTTTGATTAAAAATATTTATATTGTTTTAAAATAAATAAAATTATTCAAAATTAATTATTAAAATATAATTTTTTTAATTTTTAATAAAATAATTTAAATTAAAAAAAAAAGAAAAAAAAAGCTTGGGAATATTGTGGCGGGACACATTGGTCCCGCTACACTGGAAATTATTGCAGCAACTGATCAAGAAATTAAGTCCTAAAAGATGACTTCTGACCAGTCAATTACCATAATGAAAAGAAAAAAAGGAAAAAAAAGATTGGCCAGATGGAAAATGTTTTTTTTTTCCATTATAAAGTTTTTTTTTTGTACTGGAAACATGAAACAGAGGAACAAAAAATCCAAGGCATTCAAAGTTGAGAAACTTTTTCTATTGCTTTACTGAGGTAAATGAAAAGTCACAATGATAGTGGAATTATAGATTACTCATTGGAAATTCAAGCATCTTGTTAAGGTCAAAATTTTGACAAATATTCAAGAGAGAATTCTCAACCAAAAGTGTAAGTTTGGGCCCTTGAGAGATCCCTTGAATTAGAACCGCATAAGAGGTCCAATAGGGATCACTCTGTAAAGAAGCTCCATTGAACGCCCCACGGGCAAGCTCCACATGAAGGTAGATCGTCAATTAGGTCATTAGCACTTGGAATGCAGAGGAAGATCTAATGTTGGAAGATTGAGGCATAGTGACTAAGGAAAAGGACGGACGTCCAGATGGGTGTCACCTCAACTCATTTGAGGACAAAAAGGAAGATTTTTGCAAGAGGGAATCAGACAAGAACGGCGGAAAAAAGGCAAAGGATATTTAGAGATCTGTTGGTATAACAGAGGTTGTCCCATGTTAAAAGCAATAAAAGGAGACCACTATCAGAAATATTTTTGGATTATCCCTAGATGATCAGCTGCCACATGAGCCTAGAAAATGACCCAGAGGATGCCTAGTGTACTTTTATCTAATAGAATAATAATAAATGTCCATCTCACCTCCACGTAGGATGTTAGCAAAGACCGATTCTAGGTGACAGAATCTTAGCTTTTTAGAGCTTCTGCTTGCCACACTCAAGTAAAAGGAGATAAGGTATGTGATTAGGCAATGCGAAAGGACATGTGCTCTTCCCTTGCATAATTACCGCACTACACATTCTCCTTCCTCTCAAACTCTATAAATACCTCATTTTACAATGAAATGAGGGATAATCTCTAGACTCTTTCTCTTTTATTCAGTTAAAATTGTTATGATATTCTTTCTTTAACGGCTACCCTTTATGTTTTCCTCATTGACTTAATCATCAGAGATTGAATGCAGGCCTCCCACACCTTGACATTGTGCTATATCTTGCAGGGATTGACACGTTAGAGCTTGAAGATCCTAAGGATCTACCTATTGAGGGAAGAGTGTTTTAGAGGTGTCCTAGTAGAATTAAACAAATAATTGAGAGCCAAGTGAATCCTAGAACTAGGGAGAGTTGCTTACGATTTATTGATGTATTTGAAATGGACATAACTTAGTTGTTTTTCCCTTGATATCATTCTTAATTAAAAAAAAAAAATTCTTACATTTGACTGTTAATCTATTCCCTAACACTCTTTCAGGTTAACACTTACATTTGACTGTTAACTTGTTCTCTAAGTTTTTAAAAGTTAACACATGCAATATTTTTATTCGATTTAGAAACATCTTCGAAAAGGATCAATTTTGAATGTAGATGAAAATAGTGCAAATCAATTGTGATTAAACACCACTTCCCAATGACATTTGATGGTAAAATATGTTCATTTACCTTGGTAATGTCTCAAGTACGAGTGGTCACACCGCAGATGGTACATAAAAAAAGGGTAATTATCAATTTGGTCCCTAACTTTTAGGGAATCATCAATTTTTTAACACAGTTTCGTTTATTAGTACCCTTGGGCCCTATATTTTCGTAAATGTATCAATTTGGTCCCTTTGACTAATTTTTTAACAGTCAAACTAACTGAAAATGTTAAAAAAACAGTTTTGCCTTTGACTCTATTTAAATAAGTTAAAATTACAATTTTATCCAAAATTTTTTAAAAATATTATTAATAATTAGAATGGTAATATGATCATTTATATTAATTTTTTAAAAATAAAATTTTTAAAATTTGTTCATAATGTCTCATTAAAATTTTTTTAAAATTTTTAAAATTTTTATTTTTAGAAAATTAATATAAAATGACCATATTATCTTTCTAATTATTAATAATATTTTAAAATTTTGAGGGTAAAATTATAATTTTAACTCATTTAAATAGAATCAAGGGTAAAACTGTTTTTTTAATATTTTCAGTTAGTTTGACTGTTAAAAAATTGGTCAGAGGGACCAAATTGATATATTTAAGAAAACTAAAGGCCCAAAGGTACCAATAAATGAAACTGAGTTAAAAATTTGATAATTTTTTAAAAGTTAGGGAACAAATTAATAATTATTCAAAAAAAAAATAGTGATTGAATTTCATTTATTTTTGTTGATGGTCAAATTTCATCAACAGTAAAAGTCAGTCGATACCTCTTTCTCATTAGGCGGAGTTGGACTTTGAACGACCAATTAAATATAGTCTAATAGGTTTTGAGTTGAAAGACGTTAGGAATGGATATTGATGCACATGGATATAGAGCTCCGGTTGAGTATGAGGTCTTGAATGCAACTTTCTTGCCATAAAACAAAGAAAATGAAATTAGAGGTAGACTTTGGCATCTTGCCATAGCCACTTCGACCCTTAAGAGAGAGGCAAAGTGACCGAATAAAAGATTCGATATGATATATTTGTTGGGATTTATGCCCTAAAGCTTGTAATTGTAAATGGTTAAAGACTTAATAATAATTATTCAAATTATCATTTAAGTTTATAATGTTTTATATTTAGTAATACATTCGTATTGTGCAAAAACATCCTAGATTGCAAGATGTAATATGAAAATGAGTATATGATCGTCATATACAGAGAGGATTCATTTTGAGACAGGATTTAATTGTTCGGGGCTTGAACGATTATGAGCGCTCTTCTTCTTCTGTCAGGAAGACAGGATTTAATTGTTCATTAGAGAATCAATGGTACTTAAAGGAAAAGATATTTCTAGAGGGGTATAACAGACTTTATGACCCAACTCTAGTTATGACCTATTTGTGGAGGATCACACTATATGCAATTAGCTATATCAATGGACACTGAGATTTCATATTGTATAAACACATCTACAGTTCTGAGAGTGCAGTCTCGGATTTTTAGCGGAATAACTCTGAGGTTAATAACCGTGAAATATTAATTAAAGAGTTTTAATTAATATTACTAAGTATTATTGGAGCTCAGAACTGTGGGTCCATTAGGTCCCCTTGCTAGCCCTTATGGTTGTTAGTAACGAGGGTCACGGTAGATTAATTGGAGGGTCCAATTAATAGTGTTACGAAAGTAGTGCGATTTAAATAAAAGAGAATAATTAAATAATGTGATTATTTAATTAATTAAATATTTAATAAAATAATATAAATTATTAATTATTAATTCTATTTATTAAATATGAGGTCATGTGGTTAAATAATCACTAGAACAAAAGAATTAAAATAATTTGATTATTTTAAAAGTCATAATAATCAATTATTAAAGTCTTTAGGGAGACTAAAATAAAAAGGGATTAGGAATCCTATTATAACTTAGTCCAAACTAAAACCCTAAAGATCTAGTATATAAGAGTTATAATACTAGGAAAAATAAAGCTAACACATTAGTGAAGAAACAAGAGAATTTGGCCACCACCAAAAGAGAGAAGAAAAAGAAAAGTTTTTTTTCTGACCTTTACCTGCAGGGGGCGGCCGGCTATAGGAGAAGAAGTTCTCTATTCGTTTCTCACGTGTCCTCCATCTCTTACTGTGACGTGTCCACACACTTTAACATCCCCAATTTCGTATAAATATGAAAGTGTAGTTTAATTAATATGGAGTATGGAAATGTGAAATTTATGATTTGAGGGGTGAAAAATATAATTAAATATATGTATATTTTTAAGGTTTTCAGGTGGAGCGGTCCAGAAAGAATACATGAAAGAGAAGGAAAAATATTAGCAGTAAGTACCGCGACCACTCACCGCGACCAGGGATCGCGATGAGCAGTTCGCGGTGAAAAATGATGATTTGATGCAGTGAGCACCGCGACCAGGGATTGCGATGAGCAGCTTGCGGTGAAAATACTGATTTTTGGGCAGTGAGCATCATGACCAACATCGCGACCAGACACTGCGATGGCTGATCGTGATGAAGGCGGTAAAATCACTCCAGTGAGCAACGCGACCAGGTAGCGCGACCACAGGTCGCGAGGAGCAGTCGCGATGACCAAAATTTTATAAAAAAAATAAGAGGTGGTGAGAAGCTTCATGAAGAAGCAAGAGAGAAAAAGAGAGAAAGAGAGATCGGGGAAAAAGAAAAAGAAGAGAGAGAAAGGAAGAGAAAGAAAGAAGAGAAGAAGAGGAAGAAGAAGAGAAGAAGAAGAAGAAGAAGAAGAAAGAAAAGAGAAGGAAGAAAGATGAAGAGAAAAAAGAAGGAGAAAAGAAAATCTAGAAAAGAAACTGTCGGAAAAACGGTATTCAGGTTGGTGTACACTCGTTTTTGAAACCTTTGTGGTATTATTATGTGTTTTTTATTTGAATCTGAGCTTATTTAATTATTTTGGTGGATATATGTTTATATAATTCTTGATTTGAATCTTCTGATTTAATTCGATATTCGATTTACAACGGTTATGTTAAAAGAAATTGTTTGAGAGTATTGTTTGAATTATGAATATTGTTTTGGAAATTCTATTGTTGAATTCGAAAGAAATGGAATGTTGATCTAAATTTTATGAGTTTCTTTATATGATTTGATTTGAGTTTCTATATTTTGACTAAATGAATTAAGAATTTATTATTGATTTGGAAAAATTTATTATGGATTAGTGATATCGTATGTTTTCGAATATGTTTTACGAATATTGTTTTTATGAATATTACTATTGTTGAAAGTAATGGATATTTGTGAATTAAAATTGTTGATTCGAAATGACTGAATTAGCTTGATATGAAAATTTTGAATCTTGTGTATTGGAAACGGCCCTAGGATACTTGAACATAGAAAACGGATATAGGAGGTTGGTATACCAGCTGGGTTATTTCAGCAGTACTGCACCGATATTGATCTTGATGCTGATATTACGTACCTCCCTAAGGATTTTGTAATACACCCTCCCAATAGTTTGTACTGCACACGTACATGTATTATAATATATTTTTCTGAAATTGGTTATACGGTATTATAATGGAGTTTATTGGACGATTAGGACAATTTCGTAAAGTATATACGAAATTCAATTACACGTATCGAAATTTCTATTAAGTATTTTCTATAAATTAGATATTAAAAGTATTAAGGGTATCAGAGACTTGGAAAATATCTGGAATGATATCAGATGATTAAAGTATATGAGAAATTTAAATTATAAGTTTTGGTGAATATAGTGAGGATTTCCATAAATTGGAGTATTGAGAATATTTATTAGAAGTTAAAATATATTTTTACGATATGAGGTTGTGATTTAATTAATTGATGAAAAAGTAAATTGAAATAGATTTTTGTGGAAAAGAGTTAATGAATTGTTATGGATTAATTTGTAAGTTATAAGATTGTGGATTAAATTTATATAATTAAATTGTATATTGTGGTCACATTATAAAATTGAGAGATCAAGGGGTAAGTAGCAAATACAAGAACTCATGTATGCATGACAAGTGTGATTTTTATCATCAAGAGAATGGGACAAAATCAAAGGAAGAAAGTCGGTGGAAAAAGAAAGCATGAGAAGATTGAAAAAAAAAAAAAAATTAACAGTATATATATATATATATTTATAAGTTAGTGGAGGTTCCATTACTCAAACTCACCAGAAAAATTCAAATTGAAAGTCAAACCATGAGACATAAAATATACAAATTGCAAAGTGAATGAAAGAAACAAAACCAAAAACAAACAGAGAGCAAAACATAGCAAGAGGAGAGGCGGTGGAGGAAAAGAGAGAGGAGAGAAAGAGAGAGAGAGGGAAGAGAGGAGCTTCGGCCAAAGAGAGAGAGAAGAGGTCCGGTCCAGCAGAAGAAGAAGTAGTAGCTGAAGAAAGGAAGCAGCAGCTCGACCAGAAGAAGAAAGAAAAGAAGAAAAAGCTGCAGGAGAAGGGAAGAAGCTGCGGGAGAAGGAGAAAGGAAGAAGAAGCAGCCATGTGAGGTGAGAGAGAGCAGAATTTCGGCCAAGAAGGAAGAAGGAAGAAAAAAAAGAGAAAGAAGAAGAAGAGGAGGAGTCTAGGAACCTTGGGTAAGTGATTAATGAAGTTGAGTTGGTTTGAATTTGATGAAATTGTGTTGTAGAATTTGTAGGTTGATAATTGATGAAATTGATTTGAAATTTTGATGAAATTGTTTATGTTGTAAAATTGGAAGTTGAAATTCATGAAATTAATTTGTGTTGGAGGTTTGGGTGATGATGTTGATGTTGATGATGGATTTTGTTGATTTTAGTAATTGATTGAGTTTTGATTTGTTATTTAAATTGATTGTTGAATATATAATGAAGTTTGATTGTTGGAAGTGAAGAAGATTATGGGTTTTGTTGATTTTAGTGTTTGATTTAGTTTGTGTGGTGTTTTGTTTGAAATTAGTTGGAATTGAATTGAATAAAATGAAAATCAAGAAATTAGTAAGTTAAAGAATTGGGGATTTGATGATTTTGAGTTTAAATTAGTTAATTGAGATGTTATTTATATAATTGGAGCGTTATTGAGTTAATTGGTGGTATGGATTTGGAATCGTTAAGTAAGAAATCAAAACGATTATCAAATTAGTGAAATTGTAGTATGGAATTTGTATGATGCTGTGTTTGGAATGAAACTGAATTATTAATTTTGAGGATTTTTGAAATTAAATTCGAAATTGAAGCTCAAATTAGTTTAATCGAGTTTAACGAAGTTGAATTTGATGTTGTTAAGTGAAAGAAATTCATTTATGTTAAATTGATGAAGATTAGAATGAATATTTGTATAGAAATTGAATGTTACTAGTGTAGAGATTTCAATTGATGAGCATTTAAGTATTAGAAATTATATCTGTATGATTGTGATGCACATTGGTGTTTAGAAAATAAAGTAAATATGTTGAATTGTGATGTATGATATTTGATTTAAGAGAAATTGAATGATTCAAGAAATCATATTGAATTTGAATGTTTGAAATTCGGTCAAGTAGAGGAATCGTATAATAGACATAATTTTTAGCAAATTAAACGTAATTGATTTTATTAGAATAGAAGAAATTGAAGAATAAAGTGTTAAAAGTGCTAATTGAGTTTTGTATTAGTTGTTATATTTATATTAATAATAATAATTTATTTGGAAATATATTACCTTAGGGAGAAATCTCCGTAGTATGGGAGAAAAAGAAACGTTATGGAGAGTTAAGGAATGCAGTGAGGCGAAGGAACCAGAGCATCAAGCTTAGAGGAAACCAGAAATATGTGAATGTAAAGTTATTTTAAAGCAAAACATATTTTATTTTAGCAATATGTTTTATCTAAAGTTCAGCAAGTTAATATTTTTATTTAAGTTAGTTTATTTTCTTTAAGTTTGATTTAGTATTTTGTAATTTCGTATATAATTATTGATTTAAATGTGTTTAGTTAAAGTAATTACATATATCAGAAATTTAAATTTTATATTCATTAAATAAATATGTTTTATATATATATTCCATGGTTTTTGATTAAAAGCTAGTTTTCGAAATAAAGAAAATAGTTTTCAAACCATGGATACCCATTTATTATCAGATTATCAACAGCTTATCAGCAGTAGACCCGGCCAGTACACCCCATTTGTGTGTGGCAAGTTAAGGGGGGACAGTCCGCTAACTCCAGGGGGGTTGAGTCTGTCGAGTCTGTCGGTTGCCCACACATTGGGGTGTTGTCTCACTCTATGTCGCGATGCAGCATTCCGCCTATAGACAGTGAGATGTCTTTTATCAGATTATCAGAGTCACCAGTGCGGCACCAGATTAGTCGCCTGGTGACACCCTCCATATGGTGCGGCACCAGCTGAGTCGCCTTATGGATTATCAGTTATCAGATATGGGTTTTCCATTGGCTTTATCAGAAACGGTTTTATCAGAAAATGTTTTATCAGAAAGGTTTTATCAGAAAGGTTTTATCAGAAAAGTTTTATTAGAAAAACATTATTAGAGAAGTATATTATTGTAGCATTTCAGTTATTAGAAAAATATATTATTTCAGTTTATCAGATTTCAGAAAAGTATATTATATTAGTTTATTAGTTTTCAGAAAAGTATATGATATCAGTTTTCAGAAAAATATATTATCTCAGCATTTCAGTTTTCAGATCAATATAATAGTTCAGCTTTTAGTTTTCAGTAAAGTATATATATTATTTCAACTTTTAAGTTTTCAAAAGTATGTAGTATTGCAGTTTATCAGTTTTCAGCAATAACAGAAAGATTGAAAGGTTTTAGTATGAATTTCAGAATAGTTTTCAGAAAATAGATTTCAGAAATAGTTTATCAGTTTAATATTTTCAGAAAACAGATTTATATTTTTTTCAGATTTCAGGGAGGTTAAGAGAAACTAATAGAAAAAGAATTAAAGTTTATTTAAAAATTTATAGCACTCACTGAGCTCCTTTAGCTCATTATAGTTTTTATGTTTTATAAACCAACCTCCTCAGGTACAGATACAGGTGCAGACATTACTGGGACGCCGAAGACCAGTGGGACCGGTCAGAGGATGCTGTGACTGTTTTACAAGCATATATAATATTTTAAATTGTTATGTTTGTATTTTAATATTGTTTAAAGTGTTGATTTATTTAATAACTATTTATTTTGATATTTAAACTGTTTGTGATTATTGTTGAGATGGACCGGAGGCCCATAGTAGTTGGGATTTGGAATTTTATAGAAGTGTTAAAGTTTTTATGCAGGTTTTCAAGATTTGGTAATCTCAGAAAATCAGAGGAGACTCTGCCAAAATTTTTATAAAATAGTTTTATATATATATAAAAAAATCTCCTACTCAGATTTTTAGTTAAAAGAAATGGCTTAGCTTTACGGAAGCCTTTTAGCGGGGCAAGCCTCGACTGGGAAGCTACCGTGGAGTGCTGGCAGCCTACCTAATGGGCGATACTAGGTTAGGGGCCTGTCAGATTCATCCTAGGGTTGGGAGTTATGATTCTGATATATGTACCTCCCTAAGGATTCGTCCTGGGGTAGGGAGTTATGTACCTCCCTAGGATACCGAACACTCGGTCCTAGGGTAGGGAGTTATATGTACCACCCTTGGATTGAACAGACCCCAAGTGTCCGGTCCTAGGGTTGGGAGTTATGTTCGACTGACAGCCACTGAGAGATCGAACGACCCATATTCCAGTCCTGAAATTATGTTAAGTACATCAAAGGGCCAGGATTGAAAAGAAATGAATGAAGTTTATAGAAAAGAATTTTGAATACTTTTATAAGATTTACTGAAATTAGTTGAATATCATTGGATTTTAATATATAGTTGATCTGAAATTTTACTTATGAAAATATATATTGATTCCTGTTGATATATAAATTTGCACAGTTTATTTATTGTTATTATTATTTGATATTTATAACTTATTACTTGATTGATAAGTTATCATTGTGATATTTTATTTATTTGTCTTTTCTACTAGTTGATATATATATATATATATATATATATATAATAATTTGGACAGAGTATTACTGACTTTATATGAGAAAGGTTTTGTTTAATTATACGTTTTGTTAATATGATTATTTGATTTGTTTTGAAAAGTGTATTTGATATACTATGATTTGTATTTGTTTTATATACGTTATAAATGAGATTATGTTAAATTTGTAAATTCGATTAGTGTACATCCACTAAGTGATATGCTTAGCGCGTTAATTTTATCACGCGTAGGTAGAAGAGGTTCCAGTGAATAAAGGACTGAAGAGTTGAGAGCTGCAGAAGAAGATTCAGAGTCACATTACTTGAGTAATTTTATTTAAATTTTGTTTGTAAATTAGTTACTTAAGCATGCATATACAGAAATTTGTAAAATGATAATATATGAATTTTATAAATACTTGTATAATAGTTTATGTTTTATAATATTTGTAAATATATAAATTATGTATGATTTTATTGAAAATGTTTGGAAAAGTCGCACTATATGAAAGAGTGTGCACATGTTTGAGAAATAAAATTTTGAAGTGTTTGTTATTATCATATTTGAGTTTTGTGGAAAACATGATTTTTGGAAAATCAGAAAAATAGAGGAAATTTTGGTAAAATTTTTCAAAACAATTTTTGAATGAGCTCACTATAAAAAGGGATTTTAAAATATAATTTTCAAATTATAAAGTGAGTCAAGAAAAGTTCTGAAAATCTGGTAGCGCTCTCTGGGTTGATCCAGATGGGTCGGGTCAGGGGGTGTTACATTTAAGTACTAGCTCAATCGATACTCAACTTGATACGGCTTGGTACTTAAGGACAAGTACTAGGTTCGAATCTTGATTGAGGGAGGCAAAGCAAAACTGTGAGGGCACCGGGGCGACCTCGGGTGACCTAAAACGGACAGTACCTTGTGAGTAGCGTTGTACTGGGAGTTGAGTGACGTTGTATCGGGAATAACCGTGGGCGTCACAATATACCCTGGGCATTACACACACGTTGCCAGACCGCGGGTTATAACTCGGAAGATCTGGTGGTAGATCGAGGAATCAGAAAAAATAAAATCAAGAAAAAGATATGTAGTTTCTAAAGTCTTTTTCTGTGTATATACAAGAACTCGTTCCTGATTGAAAAATAGTTTTTCAATTAAAAGAAAATTTTTGAAACCTAATTCCGCATGTTATACAATAATCAAACATTTTCTAAAATTTCATTCAATTGGTATCAGAGCCTCAGGTTCTAAGTTTTTGTATATACGCAAAAGAAAAAAGAAAAAAGTACATATTTCTTGTTTATTATTTATCTTTTTGATTCTTGATCTTTGATATATTATTGTGTAGGCACAAATCTAGATTGTATGATTTGTTTTTAGGGTGAATTGCACTTAAGTACCCTGACGTTTATTATAATTGCACGTTTAATGCCAGTTTTGCCATAATTGCACTCGAATACCCTGTAATCCGTTGACCACCGTTAAAGTAATGATTGAATTAAACGGATTCAGGGGCAAAATGGTCTTTTACGTTTAAATTCATTTTTAAAAAATTTTTAAAAATATCCAACCAATAAGAATATGCCACGTCATATTAAAAATATTTTTTTAAAAAATAAATTTAAAAACAGGTAGAAGAGATCTCTTCCACCACATCAAAAAAAAAAAAAAAAAAACTTTTGATTCACGTTCGAACCCATATGGGTTCGAACGCGAACCCAGAAACCCGAACCTAGCAACTGGGTTCGCGTTCGAACCCAGTTGCTGGGTTCGAATGCTAACTCAGCATCTGGGTTAGTGTTGGAACCTAGATCTGAGTTCGAACGTGAACCCAGAAAACTGGGTTCGCGTTGGGTTCGAACGCGCCTAGAAAACTGGGTTTGCATTCGAACCCAATTGCTGGGTTCGAACGCGAACCCAGCATATGGGTTCGCGTTTGCTGGGTTCGCGTTCGAACCCAGCAACTGGGTTCGAACTCGAACCCAGAAAACTGGGTTCGCGTTCGAAACCAGTTGCTGGGTTCGAATGCTAACCCAGATTCCTGGGTTCGTGTTCGAACCCAGATGATTTGGGTTCAAACACGAACCCAGATCATCTGAGTTTTCAAAATTTTTTTTTTGTTTTTTCCTTTGCAGGGGCAATCTCGTCATTTTACCATAATCCGTTTGGTCAACCGTTACTTTAACGGTGGTCAACGGATTACAGGGTATTCGAGTGCAATTATGGCAAAACTGGCATTAGACGTGCAATTATGATAAAAGTCAGGGTACTTGAGTGCAATTCACCCTTGTTTTTATTATTATATGATTTGATTGTATAATTTTAAAAAGTGTAATTGGTCGTTAATTATATGGTGAATGAGTTATAGGATTTGTTTTGTTTTTGGGCCAATTGTTTATGGCAAAGTTTTTTTTTTTTTATTTTGCTATAATTTTTATTGTTATTCTTGTAATCGATATGCCCTACGAAGAGTCGAAGAAGGGGATGATGCGAAGAAAAAACGAAAAAAAAAAAAACTGCACGACAACAGCAGCGGTGGAGAGCCCAACGCGCGCGGGCTGCTGTCGCGTATGTGTTTGGGCTGTTTTTCCGTGTTTTTTGCGGACGATTTTTTGCTGATTTTTTTGAAAAAATATTATCGAATATTTTCTGAAAAAAGTGCAAAAAATTAGAGCGGAAAACCGTGGACGAAACGACCCAAGAACGTGCGCGAAAGCGCGGCTCGCGCGAGAGCCTCGTGCACCTTGCGTACATGCGGCTACACTGCTGGCAGCCGCACTTTCATATGCGTTAGGATTATTTAGGGTTTCATTTTGACCTAGGGTGCGTGTTAAGGTAACACGTGGACCTCTGGAAAAGATGTTGACTTTTGATAAAAATCAAGTTTGACTTGATTAGGAAAACGAAGATAAGAAGAATTCAACTCGAAGAAGAACTCTTAAAGACCAAGGAATGCCTTGGGAATACAATTGTAATTAAAGTTGTTTAAGTTAGATAACCTATGTCACTCGGTCAATTACGTATGTTTTATTTATTTTAATGTGATGATTATATGGATGTTAAAACATTGTCATACATATGAATGTCATCTAGATTAGGTGAACCTACACATGCATAATAATATGTCATGCATAATTGTCATATTATATTGTTTTATTTTAATGTGATTAAAATAGGAAACAATTTCATAAATGACAATTAAATAGTGGATTTAGATTTTAGGTGTAAAAACTTGATAAAATCCATTAATTGACTAATCAACAAATTAAAGAATTTAATTAAAATAATTAGTTAGATTCTTTATATTAATTAAGATTAATTAGATTAATTAGATTAATTCCTTAATTAAAAAGGATCAAATAATAAGATTAGTTCTTAGGAGTAAAGACTTAGTAATTCTCATTATGTTAACTAATCAACAAATTAAAAAGTTTAATTAAAAAGATTAGTTATGTTTTTATTATTAATTAAGATTAATTGGATTAATTACTTAAAAATAACCAAATAATGAGATTAGTTTTTAGGAGTAAAAACTTGGTAAATCTCATTATTGACTAATCTATATATTAAAGTGTTTAATTAGATTAGTTAGGTCCATTTAATGTTAGATTTAATTTGAATAAACATTAATGATATAATTGGATCAAATAATGTGATTTAGTTTTAATAGTTAAAACTTGGTAATTTCACATTTAATTTCTAGTTTATTTAAATAGTTTATGTAAATTAGAAATTGAAATAATAAATTATATTTTAAGAGTTAAAATTGAATAATTTATTATAAAATAAACTTAGATTTTATATTAGGCGTAGAATCTAAGTAAAGACTAGAAATATAGAGTTTTAGAAACTCTTAGTTTAAAGAAAATCCTAAATTACAATTAGTGAGTGGGAGAGGGATATATGACATTATATCCCGCAGTCTCCATTATTAGTTTAACACTGTGAGACTTGAGTGGCGCCTCGTAACGACTTTGCTTTTATCCTCCCTACGGAGGATGTCCACAAGAGTCAATACCAAGGTTGACTTCTTAACGGATAGGTTTTCAGAATATATTTTGAGACTGACCTAGCCTACCTAGGCACTCTCAAGTTAAGTTCATGAATTCTAAAACAATGGGTCACACTCACAAAGGACTTAATTAAGATGTTAATTGAATGTCCTAACTAAACAAAAGCGATGGTTGGATAATATAAGGATAAAGAATTATTCTGGTGTATTATCCGATTGAGAATGTTTCGATCTAACATGCAAGGATTTGACCTAGCCTACCTAGGCACTTACTTGTAGTATGTTGGATTATCGTGGCATAGTAACTAATTTTAGGAATTTTTTAGTTCATTAAAATATGCTCATGCATCATATTTAATTTTATGCCGAACTATAGTATTTGATATGAATGTATGAATGATATTAATTTAGATTTATATCTTTAAATATCAGCAATGTCTTCTGCTTTATTTTCCTCGCAACCGAAACATTAACCGGGATAACTATATTAAGTGGAACACAACGTGAACGCAATCATGGTCTGCATAGACCTTAAATTTGTGCCTTACGGAGGAATGTCTTCCAGAGCCTGTAATCAACACATGACCAATTACCAAGGGTAAGACCGGGAAAGCAAATATTGCTAAGCCATCTTCTTCTGGTTTCAAGAAGACGAAGAAGTCTACAGGTAAAGTAAAGGCTAAACCCAAATAAAGAGCATCACGACTGATTAAGTAAAAGGAAAATATTTCCATTGCAAAGAGGTTAGTTATTGGAAGAGGAACTGTGTACAGTACCTCAAGCAGCTCTCCAATAAGAAGAAAGTGAAAAGTAAATCAGATTTACTTATCATTAAAATTTTGTTTAGTGGAAGATGATTCTTCACATTGAATAGTAGATTCAGGGGCCACTAACTATTTTTGTTCTTCTTTACATCAGAATGATTATTGGTAAAAGCTGGAGGATGAGTCCTTCACTATGTGCGTGGGATCAGGGGCCGTCATTTCAGCTAGAGCAGTGGGAGTAGTTAGACTACAATTTTATAATAATTTTCTTTTATTTGAACAATGTATGTTTCATTCCTGGATTTACAAGGAATTTGATTTCTGTATCCAGATTACATGAAAAAGTTTCATAAGGTTTCTTTTAATGATTAATCAGTTATCATTTCAAGAAATGGAATGAATGATTGTTCTAGAATAAATGAAAATAACTTGTATGTTTTAAGACCATTAATTCATACAATACTGCTTAATACTGAATTGTTTAAAGTTGAAAAACCAAAAACAAAATGACAAAAAATTTCTCCAAAAGATGACACGTATCTGTGGCATCTAAGACTTGGACATAGAAACTTGATAGGATAAATAGACTAGTAAAAAGTGGATCTTTATGTCAGTTAGAGATCGGTACCTTACCTATTTGTGAATCTTGGCTGGAGGGTAAGATGACCAAGAGACATTTTACAAGAAAAGGTGTTAGAGCCACACAACCACTAGAACTCATACACTCAGACGTCTATAGACCTCTAAGTGTTAGAGCTATAAGTGGTTATGAGTATTATGTCACATTTATTGATAACTACTCTAGATACGGGTATGTTTACCTAATGCAACGTAAGTCAGAAACCTTTGAAAGGTTCAAAGAATTTCGAGCTGAAGTTGAAAATCAATTAGGTAAAACAATTAAATCTGTGCGATCGAATCGTGGGGGTGAGTATCTCGACCAAGAGTTTGAAGACTATATGGTTGAGCATGAAATTGTATCCCAACTCACTGCTCTAGGAACACCACAGCAGAATAGTGTTGCGGAGAGGGAAAATAGGACCCTAATGGAAATGGTGAAATCTATGATTAGTTTCTTATCATTATCATATTCCTTTTGGGAATTTGCTCCTAAGACTCCCCTAGAGTTGTGGAATGGTTGTAAAACAAGTTTACGACATTTTTCGCATATGGGGGTGTCCAGTACATGTATTGAAGAACAAAATTGGAAAGTTGGAACCTCGTTCACAAGTATGCCTATTTGTAGGGTACCCAAAGGAAACTTGAAATTGATTCTTTTATAATCCACAAGAAAACAAGGTGTCTGTATCGACAAGCGCAACGTTTCTTGAGGAGGATTATATAAGTAATCATAAACCTCGTAGAAAGATTGTGTTAAAGGAGCTAGAACCTGGTACGACCAGTGCTCAGTCAACAAGAGTTGTTGACGATGTTATTATTCCACAAACATCTGATAGTCAGATGATTCCTAGTTAGGATACACTATCACCTAGGCGTAGTGGAAGAGTTGTTCGACAACCTAATCGCTACTTAGGCATTGGGGAGGACATAGGGTATCGTTTCTGATGATAGTGTGGATGATCCATTGACATTTAGACATGTAATGGAAGATTCTGACAAAGAGGAATGACTTAAAGCCATGAATCTCGAGATGGAGTCCATGTACTCCAACTCAGTCTAGGAACTTGTAGACTTACCAGATGAGATAAAACTTATAGGATGTAGGTGGATCTATAAGCGTAAGAGATGAGTAGATGGGAAGGTAGAGACTTTCAAGGCAAGGCTATTGGCTAACGGTTACACCTAGAAGGAATGCATTGATAATGATGAAACCTTCTGGCCAGTAGCTATGTTTAAGTCTATTAGGATACTCTTATCCATAGCTGCCTATTTTAATTACGAAATCTAGCAAATGGACGTCAAAACTGCATTCTTGAATGGCAATCTAGACGAAAGCATCTTATGATGCAACCAGAGGGATTCGTATCTCAAGATCAAGAGCAAAAGGTTTGCAAACTACAAAGGTCTATTTATGGACTTAAGTAGGCGTCTAGATCTTGGAACATTAGGTTTGATACTAAGATCAAGACCTATAGCTTTGAGCAGAACGTTGATGAATCTTGTGTATATAAGTGCATAATTGATAAGAAAGTAGTTTTCCTGGTCCTTTACGTAGATGATATCTTACTCATTGGGAATGATGTAGGAATATTGTCAAAAGTAAAAGGTTGGCTTGCTAACAAATTCCAAATGAGAGATTTGTGAGAGGCAAGTTATGTTCTTGGGATCCAATTAACAATGGATCGTAAGAACAAATTGTTAGCACTGTCTCAAGCATCGTATATCAATAAGGTACTTGTGCGATTTTCCATGCAGAACTCTAAGAAAGGTAGTTTACCTTCAAGGCATGGAGTTCACTTGTCTAAGGAACAGTGTCCTAAGACACCTCAAGAAATTGAGGATATGAGACGGATTCCCTATTCGTTCGCAGTAGGCAGTCTTATATGTGCTATGCTATGCACAAGACCCGACATCTGCTTCGCAGTGGGAGTAACCAGTAGATATCAGTCCAACCCAGGATTGGATCATTGGGTTGCTGTTAAATATATTTTCAAGTATTTTTGGAGAACGAGAAACTATATGCTTGTATATTCTCATCCAAATTTGATTCCATTGGGATATACAGATTCTGACTTTTAGTCATACAAGGATTCAAGGAAATTCACGTCTGGGTCAGTATTCACCCTTGGTGGTAAAGCCATAATTTGGAGGAGTATCAAGCAATCTTGCATTGCTGATTCCACCATGAAAGCCGAGTATGTAACAGCTTGTGAAACAGCTAAGGAGTCGGTTTGGCTCCGAAAGTTCTTGAGTGATCTGGAAGTTGTTTCAGATATGGATAGGCCCATAACACTTTATTGTGATAATAGTGGAGTCGTGCCCAATTCCAAAAAACCAAGAAGCCATAAAATAGGGAAGCATATAAAGAGGAAACATCATCTCATCAGAGAGATTGTACAGCGAGGAGATGTTGTATAACTTGGCTTATCCATTTACGAAGACCTTGAATGGCTAAAGTGTTTGAAGGTCACTTAGAAGGTCTAGGATTACGAGATATGTCCCATCTGCTTTAGTGTAAGTGGGAGATTGTTGGGATTTATGCCCTAAAGCTTGTAATTGTAAATGGTTAAAGACTTAATAAGAATTATTCAGATTAGTATTCAAGTTTATAAATGTTTTATATTCAGTAATACATTCGTATTGTGCAAGAATATCCTAGATTGCAAGATGTAATCTCAGAATGAGTATATGATGGTCATATACAGAGAGGATTCATTTTTGAGACATGCAATTTAAAGAGTTCGTAGAGAGCGAACAAAGCTGAGTACTTTGTTTGTGATTGATCTACTGCTGCGATCCATTATGTAAAGTACGGTAATCTTATCCTAGACTGCTTATGTAGTTGACATAAGAATAGAGGCACCTTATATGATGAGATCATATAGGACTGGGCCATGATTTATATGAATCTCTCACCAAGATCCGTTAGTAGATGAGATTCATATATAATCGATAAACGATGGCTATTTATAGGTGATCTTAATCCTGAGTGTCTTATCGACTCCTTCAGGTTGGATCGTTGCTTTTGATTTATCATGAGTGAGGTTAATGTGAATCTCGACCAATATCTCCGTATCTTGGAGTTACGGTTTGGCTTGTGGCTGGGAAGGTTTGAACACAATAGTGAAATCCACTCCTTCTTGATTGAAGTAGATGAGTAGTTCCTTTAAGGGTTGATTCGGGGCTTGAATGATTATGAGCACTCTCCTTCTTCCGTGAGGAAGACAAGATTTAATTGTTCATTAGAGAATCAATGGTACTTAAAGGAAAATATATTTCTAGAGGGGTATAACGGACTTTATGACCCAGCTCTAATTATGACCTATTTGTGGAGGATCACACTATATGAAATTAGTTATATCAATAGACGCTGAGACTTCAGATTGTATAAACATGTCTACAGTTCTGAGAGTGCAGCTTCGAGTTTTTAGTGGAATAACTTCGAGGTTAATAATCGTAAAATATTAATTAAAGAGATTTAATTAATATTACTAAATATTATTGGAGCTCAAAACTATAGGTCCATTAGGTCCCCTTGCTAGCCCTTATGGTTGTTGGTAACGAGGGTCATGGTAGATTAATTGGAGGGTCCAATTAGTAGTGTTTCGAAAGTAATGCGATTTAAATAAAAGAGAATAATTAAATAATGTGATTATTTAATTAATTAAATATTTAATAAAATAATAGAAATTAATAATTATTAATTATTAATTCCATTTATTAAATATAAGGTCATATGATTAAATAATAACTAGGACAAAAGAATTAAAATAATTTGATTATTTTAAAAGTCCTAATAGTCAATTATTAAAGTATTTAGGGAGACTAAAATAAAAAAGGATTAGGAATCCTATTTTGACTTGGTCAAAACTAAAACCCTAAAGACCTAGTATATAAGAGTTATTATACTAGGAAAAATAAAGCTAACACATTAGTGAAGAAACAAGAGAATTCAGCCACCACCAAAAGAGAAGAAAAAGAAAAGTTTTATTTTCTGACCTTTACCTGCAGGGGGCGGTCGGCCATAGGAGAAGACGTTCTCCATTCGTTTCTTACGTGTCCTCCATCTCTTACTGTGACGTGTCCATACACACGTTGCCAGACTACGGGTCATAACTCGGAAGATCTGGTGGTAGATCGAGGAATCAGAAAAAATAAAATCAAGAAAAAGGTGTGTAGTTTCTAAAGTCTTTTTCTGCGTATACACAGGAACTCGTTCCTGATTGAAAAATAGCTTTTTCAATTAAAAGAAAATTTTTAAAACCTAATTCTGCATGTTATATGATAATTAAACGTTTTCTAAAACTCCCTTCAATTGGTACCTAAGTCATAAAATATATTAGTTCTCAAAGATAGCTAAAAAAAATCCTCCTAAACTTGATTTGGGCTCCTCTATTTATAGAAAAGGTAAATACAGTTAAGTAAGTCTATCAACGTCGGTCAATGTAGTCTACACGTTCTTTTTGAATAGTGAAAGAGTCGTTATGTGTGTTTGTGGGTCGGTGAGAGTCTTCACGTGTACTGTTCTAACACAACCAATAGAAAGTGCGCATTTCCTTTAGCCACCAGGTTTGTTTGCCATATCAATTGCGCTATCATGTTGTTGCATCTTCTAACAGACCAGTAAAGTGTAGCTACATTGATTCCCGTCTCATGAACGTATGTTACTCTCATGATTTGGATCAATTGCCTATGCGATTGTCTAAGAGATAAATTGTACTTAATGGTAGTTCTGATCATTCCAGAAAAGCAGTCTCCTCCAGAGGCAAAGCTCATATGAATATTGAAGAAATAGTAAAGTCGCATGATACTTTATGCAATCAGTCAAATTATCACAACTTTCTGCAGCATCAAGCATTTGCAGAAAAAATATACGGTAATGAATTTCAAACTCCTGATCCCTCTCTAAATATTTCTGAACCCTTTTCCACTCCTTAAGGCCCCCATACCCAATCTTACCATGAAACTAGTCAATCCTAAAATATACCCAATTTTGGTGATGACGATGCAAATAAGTATAAACCTAAACTATTTAAAGTTCATTTGCTGAAAAACGAACCCGAAAAATTGTTCGTAAGTTGCAACAACTGTTCCAAATAGTTTAAGTGGAATAAATATGGAGGATACAACTTGTAACATCCCGGATTTCGGATAATTAATTTTGAATATGTAAAAATAAATTTTGTGATTGGAAGGGGTGAAAATGTAATTAAAAGTATGTTTAATTTTATGATTTCCAGGTGGACCAGATTGAACAGTCCAAAAATGATGCAAGAAAAAGGAAAACTGAAGCAGAGAGCATCGCGACCTGGTCACCGCGACCACAGGTCGCGATGGCATGCTCGCGGTGAAAAATGAGATTTTTGGCAGTGAGCATCGCGACCAGTCACCGCGACCACAGATCGCGATGAACTGCTCGCGATGAAAATGTCAAATTCTGGCAGTGAGCAACGCGACCACCAGCGCGACCAAGGTACAGCAAGGTGTGCTCGCGATGAAGGCGGTGCAAACGCTTCAGTGAGTACCGCGACCTGGTGGCGCGACCACAGGTCGCGACAGCCGAAAAATATAAAGAAAAAAAGTAGCTTCTTGCAGAAGCCAGAAAACACACAGAGGCGAGAAAGAGAGAGGTAGAGAGCGAGAAAAAAAAAAGAAAGAAGAAGAGAGAAAGAAGAGAAAGAAGAAGAAGAAGAGAAAGAGGAAAAGAAGAAGAAAGTGAAGAGGAAAGTGAAGAGAAAGGGAAAGGGAAGGGAAAAGAAATCGTATAACCGCGATTTATCGAAAGGAAAAGGATTCCAGGTTGGTGTACTTTCGATTTCGGAATCTTTACGAAAAGTAATTCGTTATCGTTTTCGTTTTCGTTTTCGTTTTTGTTTTCGATTTCGTTGAAAGTTCTCGTTTTCGATTTTCGTATGAAAATTGTTTATTTGATATGAAAAATCGATGATTGATATATCTATTGTTGATTTTGGAATGATTTTATGTTAGATTGCATTTTGATCGTGTTTTCGAATATTTCGATTTCATTAGAAATACTTGATTTAGATTTTAGTATAACTATTGATTATGTTTCTTGAAGAGTATTGTGTGAATTGTATGTTTATTGAGCAACTATTGTTTACTGAGTAACTATTGTGAAATTTATTGTGAATCTAGTTTATCGGAAACGGCCCTAGGATACTTAGACATAGAAATGGATATAGGAGGTTGGTATACCAGCTGGGTTCACTGAGCAGTACTGCGCCGATACTGATTGCTATTGATGATTATTATGTACCTCCTCATGGATTCGTCCAGGGGCAGGGAGACACGTACCTCCTCAGGATTCGTCCTGGGGGTTGGGAGCCACATACCTTCCTAAGGATTCGTTCCTGGGATAGGGAGTTATGTACCTCTCTAGGTTCCGTACCCACGGTCCTAGAGTAGGGAGATACGTACCACTCTTAGGATTCGTCCTAGGGTGGGAGTTTGACCCATATTCCAGTCCTAGTATGTTGAGTATTCTAGCGGGCCAGATTTGAAGGGAATTGAGAAGTGAATTGAATGATTTTCTTAACTGATTTTATATGTTGATTCTATTGTTGAAATTAAAGTGATTAAAACTGTTTTATGATTTGCTTTTGTAAATAAATTGATTTGTAAATGATTAGAATTGAAATATTTATATATATTGTGATTTGTTTCTTGTTAAAGGTTATTTATGATTATTTTTTTTTATAATTGAGTTTATTGTATACCCACTAAGCTATATGCTTAGCGCGTTAGTTTTGTTTCTAACGCGTAGGTACCAGGGATCCCGAAGAAGCTAAAGACTGAAGAGAGAGAGATTTGTTGACAGAGTCCCAGAGTTATCACAGTTGGGTAGCTATATTGTTGTTAATGTATATATTCTGAAAGCATGCATATATAGAGGATTTGTAAATATGTTTCGTAATATATTTTGTAATTAAATATTTTATGATTTCTGTCTTTTATTATTAGAATGTTTGTAAATATTAAAATTTGAATCGTTTTATTTTACAAACTGTTGTTGGAAAGTCGCACTAAACGGTAGGGTGCGCAATTGTTTGAAAACGATATTGAAGTGTTGATATTGAATTTGTAATTGAATTGTTTTGTGGAAAAACAGGTTTTGGAAAATCCGAAAAACAAACGGAACTCTGCCGAAATTTTGTAAAAAGTTTATGTATTGGGCTCACTCGAAAATTAGTTTTAAAATTTTAAATTATGTGATTTTTCTAATGGTTTGAAAATCTATTGATGGGCTCACAACGGTTTTCGGTTTATAAAATGAATTTAGAAAGTTTTGAAAACCGAGTAGCGCTCCCTGGGTCGATCCAGCCGGGTCGGGTCAGGGGGTGTTATACAACTCATATTGGAAATACATCAACAACAATGATCCAGTCGCGAGCATGCGGACAATAACAAATTGCCAAGTATGCATCTCCTAACCATCAATTATTTAAATATAGTGGTACATGTAATAGGGAAGAATTAGTTAAGATGATAGTTGTAGAGCATTTACCTTTTAGTTTTAGTGGAAAAGTAGGTTTTTTAAATTATTATCATAAAGTCTTAAATCTCGCTGCATGTAGGGTACCTAGAAATACTATTAAACGTACAATATGTGATATTTATAAAAAAGAGAAAAAGAATTTAGTTAAATATTTTAAAAATTATGGAGGTCGTGTTTCTATTTGTATTGATATTTGGAGTGATCATTGGCAAAAATATGCATATTTAGGTGTCACCTGTCATTATATTGATGATGCATGAGTGATGCAAAAAAGAATTCTCACATTTATAGTTTTGATGATTCTCATACTGCTGATAATATATATAAAATGATGAAAATTATTTTTGAAGAATATTCGATTGAAAACAAAATTTTTACAATTATTTTTAATAATGTTGCAAACAATACTACCGCTATTCCACAATTATACGATTTATGTAACCTTTATTTTGGCGGTAGATTTTTTCATCAAATATGTGTTTGCCATGTTTTAAATTTATGTGTACAAAATGGTTTACAAATACTTCAACAATATATTTAACCAACTAGAGATGCTCTCTATTATTTATGGAAACATCCTAGTGCCATGAAATAATGGGCTAAATTTTGCAAAATTTCATAGAAAATATCCAATTAGATTTTCTTGTGATGTTCCAATTCGTTGGAACTCCACGTATAAATTGTTTTGTGAAAGCTATGAATATAGAGATTTATTAGTTCGTTTTATGCAATATAATATTAGTAGTATTAATTTGTATACTTAGCATTGAGATGTTTGTACACGTATTTGTGAATTATTAAAAGTTTTTAACGATGTTACTAATAATTTATCTGATATTTATTATCCTACTATACATTTATATTTTTATAGAAACCTTTAATATTGTTGGTGCACTTTCTGACTACGCACATGATTAATTATTAGCTGATTGTGTTTAATTTATGAAATTAAAATGGTTAAATTATTATAGGGATATATTTCTATTATTTATGCAATTGCTTTATGTTTTGACCCTATATGTAAATTAGATAATTTACTTGAATATTACTCTATTTATTATCAATGTTTAGGAATAAATGATGTTTAAATTGTTAGCATGTTTTTAATAATGTTAGGAGTTTATTTTATCAATTATATGCTGAATACCTTGTTATATACGGTCCATCACTGAACATTAATGTTCAGAATATGGAAAAGATTCTCAATTTAAAGTCCCCTCCACATTTAAGAAGTTAGGGTCCAGTCTGTTATAAAAACAAACAAAGAAAATGTGGACTGGGTCTTTATCAACCTCTACTTGAGAGGTTAATGTTTACTTAAATACTACATTCGAGTTTGTGAATGATGACTTTAACATTCAACATTGGTGGATGGATCACGAATTTTTTTTTTTTTCAATTTTGGCAATCAAAGCCAAATAAATTCTTAGAACCCTTATCTTGACCGTGGCAGTAGAATAAGAATTTAGCATCGACGGAAACGTTCTTGACGAGAGACGATTGTTGTTGAGTCCAGACTCAATTGAGGTTCAGATATATGTTGATGACTGAACCAAGGCGCAATTGAGGCAACAGGAAATAGACCAACCATCTTATGACAACGATTTTTTGACACCAACGATGATCCCACGGCCACAAAAGAAACGAGTGATGATTGATGATCAGGTAAATAAAAGGTAAGAAAACTACATGGGGCTTTGATTCCTCTTAGAGGATACGTAGGCAGCTTAATTGAGGTGAAATTAAGTGCAAGCCCAAATTTTTTATTTATTTATTTAAATTTTTATTTTACTTTTATGATATTATCGTAATTTTATTTAAATTTTATCATAGTTTCGGGTTACCCACTTTTAATTTTTTTTTAGAATATTTTAATTTTCAATTAATTTTTTAAATATTTTAAAAAATAAAATAAAATAAAAATTTGGAACCAGAACTGGAACCAACATGGAGCCGCCAGTTCTGGGAACCAACGGCGAAACCGGAACCTGAACCGATAACCCATAGTTCCGATTAAGGGGAACCGGAGCTGTCTGTTCCAAAACCAGAACTGGTAATTTCGGAACCATGGCCATGTTTACTTGATGGGCAACACTGCTAGAAGTTTCCCCTGAGATGCTTGGTTACTTGAGTGGCAAGTAACAGTGTCCGACGTCATTCAGAGGGTGATTGTTAGGTTTTGGCTTGTATTCCTGAAACGTGCACCTGTAATCAACTGATGAAAATGTATACCAAACGATATCAGATTGAGGCGATTAAAAAACTAGAGGAAATAAAAATCGTGATGAAGACAATGGTGCAAACGGCGCTAGAAAATGAGGCTAGATAGGCTCTCACGCACCGTCGGAAGCGGCCAGTTCTGCAGCCTTGAAACAACGCGATTTTGCGGCAGTGAGTGGTGTGGCTCATAGGTCGCACGACCTATAGGTCGTGTCATAGGTCGTGACGCTGCAACTTGACTATATTAGAAAATGGCTTATTTCGGAATTTCCTAGGTTTCTGAGATCTAATTGGTTTAAGAAATCTCTTATTTTGGAACTTCTTATTCCTAGTATGCTTCTGATAACTTTGGGCCTAAGAATACTAAGCTTATAAATATGAGAGGGTTATTCTTTATTGAATACACTAGAGACACCTGGAAAAATATCAGAGAAACCAGAGAGATCGAGAACTCGGTTGTATGATTTAGGAGATATCCGAGGGAGACCCAGAGTATCTATAGGGGGCTAGGGGATATGACACTGAGAGAACTATGAGCTAAGGCATTGGTTGTAATTAGGGGTTAAGGATAGAGAAAGAATATTGAGTGTGTAATTGTGACAATTTCTACACAGTGATATTTTTTTCTTATTGTCCTGACGGCTGTGGTTTCTTCCCTGTTTTGGATTTCCACGTAAATCTTGTGTTGTGTGATTGGATTGTGTTTTTTTCATATTATTTTTTTAAAGTTCTAAATTATTTATTCTTGTGGTGAATATTAAGCAGCGCTTCCACATTAACGTTTTTCTCAACAACTGATAATGGAGATTGTTTGGGGTCCAACAGTGATTGCTTTAGTTATCGTTTATAGTTGTTGTCCAAACATGCACCGTAGATGTCATCCTAATATTTTTAAGTGCTATCTTAGTCCTTCTGATTGTAGATCGATCACTGGTTGTGCGCTTGAGTACATCCTGAACCCACCTTCTTTGGTCAATATTCTTCCTTTGACTTTCGAGGAGTCTACTTTAACGTTTCGGCTGACGTGGACTACCAGTTAGAAACATCTTCCTTTAACCAGCTTTGGGCTAACTTTGGCTCTTTGCTAACACGTCATTACTACTAAGGATGGCAAAAATCCCCTACATGCCTCAAGGCCATAGGTACCTGCTCCATTTGGCGTCGGTACGGAGCAATGATTTTGGGTAACAGATCAGGATATGGTCAGATTTTTTGACTCGGTTAAGTAATTGGGTCAGGAATTGGGGATGTGCTTTTGACCCGCCCCATCCCATCCCGTTTGACCCGTTAAATAAAAAAAATATAAAACTAAATAACCCTAATTTCCTATCCTAGCCCTTACCCAGTTCTCACACCATTTACGCAGCCCTGCCCACCTCTTACTCTTTGCTCTCTGGTTTGTCTCTTAGCGCTGCACCCTACTCCTATTTTTATTTTGATATCTCATTATTTTTCCTACTTTTGGTTGGCACTATAGATGGTGGATGGACAATATTCATAGCTCCAACTAGAATCAAAGTTGAAATAGTTCAATGTTGCAGTGCAATGTTCTGTTCTGTATACTTGGAAAAGAAGTTATCCCTTCAGGTATGATTATGTTAGATTGTAATGGGTGTAAGGATCCTTCATTTGCATCCACCATTATAAGGTTATTGAGCATTAAGAAAAATCCATACTTATTTCTCTATTAAGAAACTACAAATTCTGCTGTGAAGTTGTGAATACATCAAAGGTAATGATAAATCTAGCCAGATTTTATAATGTGTCTAAAGACTTTATGCATTAACAAAAAGTTAAAAAAAACAAAAACAAAAACTGAAGCAATTAACAGATTTTGTGGTCATTTATGTAATGAAGAAAAAAATATCGCGAGAAAAACAGGAACTGCATCTCACAAGCGAGAGAGAGATGCAGTGGTGATTGCAGGTGGTGTTGGAGTATAAAACTCTTCATCGGTCCAATTTGTCTCACCCCAATGCCGTAACATGCTCTTCCAGTTGCATAATTTGTCAATGCATTTCTTCATACGCCGATCCTCAACTTTGATTTTCCAATGTCCATCTGTAAAGTTTGCCTTCTCAGCTTGCCTTCGATCCCATTCTAATTGAGCCTTCTGCTTAGATTTTAAGAGGCAAAACTGCTGCAACTGCTCTGGCATTGTATCATGCACTTTCCACCAGTTTGCATGAGCAACATCACTAGCAAACTCTTGTAAAATATCAACATTCCAGTTACAGTCATAGTCGCGGTAAGACAACCATGGCTTCAGACCCAGATAGTGAAGAACATAGAGAATTGGGGGATCAGCTCCAAAAAGTTGTGTTTTCTTTTGCTTAACTTCTTCCTCATCACCAATCCAGAAATGTTTCAAGAAGTTCATATGTCTTGGAATCCGGTGCCACCATGTAAAAACTTCGTTCAAGTATCCTTGGTCACCACCATTGTAGGATTCAATCTCATTAATATGATCCATTAAAAGCTGGAATGTACAATTTGAGGGCTCAATTACCATAACACCAGAGTTAAACAATGTGCCATTGTTTCCAGTAGCAGAAATTTCTGGCATCCCAAATAAAAAGTCAATGTTCCTAAGTATAAGCAAGTCTGCATCAATGAAAATGATCTTGTTATAGTCTGTCAGCTGCCATAGTCGGAACTTGCTGTAGTTCCATTCATTGTATGCATCTTTCTCGGCTTTTGGGTTCCTGATTCTTTGTATTGTCCTGATTTTCCAGCCAGCTGCTTCAAGGCCGCTCCTATGGTACGCACTGATGGTCTCATCAACAAGTATTACAAGGTCTCGGGTGGAGCCTGACATGCGGATACTTTGTGCAGCAGCAATGGCTCCACAGACATAAACATGAGCAGAATGAAGAATTGTTGCATATGCTTCCCGGTGCACATTCCCTGTGTAGACCCTATCTGTTTTCCAAAAAATTGTATTGGATTCTTATCAATAACTTCTGATAGAAGAAAACAGGTATTGTAGTCATTTTATAGTACCAATAATGTGCCATCTTACTGAACTCTAAGATATGTATCTATGTATGTGTGTACATGTACTCATACATAAATGTGCAATGCATATTCAAATTTGATTAGAATAAAAGATGAATTAGTACTGACCTTTAACCTTGAAGGGAAGTGCAAGTTCACAAGATCCAACTGGAAGCTGGAGTTTTTCTCTCAAAACATTCAAGTCTGGTTTGTACAACCATGCATTTCCTTCACGTATCACAAGTTCTTTGCAAGAAAACAGGTTAGGTATCGGAAAGCACTTGGTAACAAAAAGCAAATGCACGGGGTAAAAGCCTTTAGCAGAGGCTGCCAGACCAGCTGCAGCAAGCTGCAAGTGTAACCTAGCCACATCTCTAGACCAATTCCCTTCATTTCGACAAGGAAGCTTAACGACAATAAGATCAAGTCGTTTTCCCGGGGATTCAATCTTTGGGAGAGATGGGCAAAATGGAACATCTTTTTCTTCCTCCTCATCAATCCATTCTGGATATAAGGAATCCCAAGTTACATTTTTATCGGCATAGTCCAGCTGCAGATCAATGTGTGTGGCATCAGGTATAAGCTGTTTCCAGTGATTGACTTCATTATTATTAAAGTTCAGAAGGCCAATTCCCTGATAGTCATTCTGTTCACTCAGCTTCTCAATAACTTTCATAATATCATCCCAATTGATATCTAGATCTGAAACATATCTAGGATCTGCTCCTCCCCATATCCATCTATTCACAAAATTTGGCCTGCATTGAATAGACAAATTAGATAAATCAATGGCAATTCTTTCATTAACAAATTATTTTCATCACTACACGCATGCTTCTATAACATATTTTGCTACAATGGATCATGGAAAATGTGCAAGTTCACAATTTGAAGAGCAACCAGGTCAGCAGTTGATTAACAGGACTAAAAGAACAAACAGAGTACATGCAAATCCATTTTACAGAACAGTTGTGTGTTGCACGTAAAATGCCTCGGTAAACTTGGAAAGGATAAGCATACATGTTTTGACAACATTCACAGTTTCAGTAGACAGAACATGTATGTAAATTATGTGAACTCACCACTGTGGGAGAAAAATTTATGAGGCTCGGTTCAGAAAAATTGCAGTGCATGAAAGTTCTAGGACACAAGTTTCATTCCACAAAAATATTGCCCATTTGCAATGTGAATGAGCAATGCTATTGACCTCTAGTCTCTCATATAATTAGACAATGGTAATAATACTGACATGGACCCTCTAGACAAGACGATGAAACAATAGATGATATGCACATGACATAATTTACCATCTTATGATTGTAAAAAGTAAATATGTGGTTTTATACACAGATCCAAGTTCTAAAACTGTGCAAAGAAAGTGAAAACTACGATTAAGAAGATTTAATTTAAACAGTAGTACAAAAAACCAATGGAGCAATGTACTTACTGGGAATTAGAGTGTGAGAGATGGTGATTGTTATAGACCTCCGGAGAGTATAGGAGCGTCACAAAAGTTCCACATATAATAATAACTAGGACAAGTTTCAATAGAGGAAACTTGCAGCATGAACTTCTATCTTGGATTGGAATGTGGAAAGGCTTCTCGACGCCTTTAACTTTACATTTTTGTATCCTCCTTTGGTATATGTCTTCACTGTTTCAATCAAATTCCCGAATAAATTAAAAGTCAACGAAAAACAATTAAATATCCTAATAAAATGAAATCCTGCATGAGCTATGGCTGATGTGTTCATACTATCTAATAATATCAAATTCAAGAAGCTAACCTTTTACTTGGTAATCAACTAATCAACATACTATCACTATGACATACTATTATTGATAAAACACCCTAATCAGATTTAAGTTTCTGTGTCTTGATTTATGTTTTCGGTACAAGTATGTGATGTCATCTTTTACTTGGAGATAGATGTAATGTCGTATTCCACCTTCAGCGGTAAGATTTATTTGCATAATTTTGACAATAGACACGCATCCTGTTCGAAAATACTTGCACATGTTTTTCAGTATGATTAGACAAGGTCACGATTTGAAAATCCCATCATCTATTTTTAACTAGCTCATTTTGTTAATCACTTCCCATGTTGCGACAGATTCGGATCCTACAATGGAAAAACAACAAGAGATGTTTGAGAAACAAATACTTAACATTTCAGACCGAAATTTGCAATGTCCACAAACAAAAGCAAAAGCTCTTCGAAATCAATCATACAGTATTCCTAGTAATAGAGTTCAGTTTGCATTAGAGCAAGATTGATTGGAGTTCAATGTACAACTAGAGAATGTAGCAGAACTAGTAAGGAAATTTTCTTGCTCGGTAACTAAACGATTTCCAGAACAACTTCTGTAATGAGTGCATCATTAATAGATTATAACTTGGTAAAATTCATATGAATTGTTAAGTATAAAAAAGAAAAATAACTTACATTGATCCAGATAATCGATGTCTAGCCTCGATAGAACCTGTAGAATTACTCATTGCTCCTCTCATTCTACTTCGCTAGCAACAGACCAATGAACCATCTGATTTACAATGAACCAAAAAGAAGCTCATGTGATATCAAAGGATATAATATATCAATAAAAACTATATTGGAATCATTACATAGGTAGATGATGAGAAAAAGAAATTTAATAGCCTCAATGAAGAAAGCAAATTATATGCAAACATTAAATTTGAGAAAAAGAAATTGCACAAAGTTAGATTTTAAAATGTGCTGTTGGGAGTAGTTGAGTTGTATAATAACGTGAAAGTAATTAATTTTTTTTTTTTTATTATGAGAGAAAAGTGAGACAGTAGAAAAATTGCATGAAACCAATATATGCAATAAAGTTCTGGAAACAAGAACATAAAAAATGAAGCAAATCATACATGAAGTCAAGAAAGCCAAAAACCAAAAGTCTCTAAAACCCAGATACCAGAAGCAAGAAACTAAAAACAATATAGCATTCATGCATGCATTTAATGAACAAGAGAGAGCAAACCTATGAGCTTTTGGAGCTCTGTGTTGAAACAGAAATGGTAGAGGGAAGAAGGAGCTTTTGACAGAGTAGTAAGACATAGCAGAGTCAATATAGACACAGTTAACTTCTTTTTGAACTTTCATTTTTGTTTTTGTTCACCAACAACCTTTATTTTTCAAGTTTGTTTTTATGGTCTATTTTTTTTAAAAAAAAAAATCATACAATTTCTTTTTTATAGCTTTTTTTTTCCTTTTTCCAATTGCCCAATAATGGAAGTTATCAGTATAACAAAAAATAATGCACAACATTTTGAGTTAAAAAGAAAAAAATAAATGTTTTGTGAAACACAATGATACCAAAAGAAAGTATGCTTTTGCTTTCATGTCCAATAAAATATTGGTTAGGTCACATATTAAAAAGGTCTTCTTTTACTCCAACTAATACATTATTATACTTTCAATGTGACTAGAATTTTTGGATTCTGTCCTAAAAATAGTATTTTTATTTTTCCATTTTTACAATCTATAAACTTGAACCAAAATTGGAGTTGATAAATAAATGCCAACAAAAAAAAAAAATTTTAAAAAAATCTGATAAGAGTTTTTTTATTTTTTATATTTTAATCTTTCTCTATTTTTTTTAGGGAAAAATAAAATGAATATATATTTTGAGAGTAGTTGCTGGATTTGATTAATGAAAACAATTGGTTTGGTTGATGATGGATATAGATGGAGGATTAGGAGTAAAGGTGATCAAATGTCATAATCTCACTTAAACCACATTAAGGAATATTAATTATTTTTAACAGAAGGAAACTGACTGCTAATCCAATTCCTAAATTTTTTTAATCTCCAATCACAAAGTAATTTTTTCCTTAATTTTTCCCAAGTACTCTTCAAATATTTTGGCAATGAAAAAGTAGGTAACCCTATTGCAGAAATTGAAGTTACACATTAAATTTAATATCTGATCTCTATTAAGGTATTAGTAATTATCATATAACACTCTTTTTTTTTTTGGTGAATTCTTTGTATATGAACTCAATTTTTTTTTCTATAATAAAAGAATTCACTAAAAAGATAAAAATTATTACAAAGTGTCTTTTAAAATTTGTCAAGACCTCTCTCATTTTTAAAAATATTTAAAATACATAAATAACCTATTCCATATATCTTTTACTGAAAAATATTATTCTTATAAAAGTAAATAAAAAAAATATATTTATTTTGAAGTTACTACCGAAAGAATAAATATGAATTATTTAAAAAAGTTTTAAGTTGTTATCATATATCCTTATGACATATGTTAACGTGACTTATTTTTAAAATTTTATTTTAACTAAAGCTCGAAGTTTGTAAAATTTATTTCAAGTATAATTCAACACAATAAATAACTTGAAAATAAAAAAAAATATTAAATTATATTATTATTAATATTTGGTGAATTTTGTTACTGAAATAGCAAGATTAGCAATGTACATATAAAAATGAAAATAGGTATAAGGGAGCAATCACAAACAATTTCACCAAACACAAAGCATTAGCATTACAAAACTTGGTCAAACGCCTCCTACAAATCCATCCCTTAATGTGCAGGTAAATTTGTCTTAAGCTATAAACCATTTTCCATTCTTTGCATTCAAGAAATAAAAATATACCCACAAGCCCTAACAAAATATTATTAAAAAAAAAAAGAATAGTAATCATGACAAAATTAGAACTTGATTAATTAATTTTCAAGTTAGAGAACTAGATCTGGTCTGGGTTGTAACAAGAAAGAAGTATGACACGTGTCAGGCTTACAACTAGACACCTTTTTTGAGTTGTAAAAACAAGTGTCTTGTCTGATGGAAGCCTTGCACCCATCGCTACTGTATCTCTCTGTTACTCCATCCCAATATGCATTTCTTAGAGTTATATACATATACAGTTATATAGAGACGTGACAAGGTATTTTGTTGTATTCAAAGCTAAGCAACCAAAAAGCATGCCAACCCCATATTTCAATTATCCGGATCCTTTTTCTTTCAAAAACAGGCACGAAACAGTTAAAAGAAAAAAACAAATTAATCTGGATAATTATCCAGGACCGAAGATTCATATAGAGTGAATAGTCATTTAACTAAACAAAATTATTAATAAAGGATAAGCCAAATTTCATAAGATAGGTGAGCAACTTAATTAGTCATCCGAGGAACAAACGCTAAAGAAACCATATCAGATCTCTCCATAAGCTGAATAATAATATTTCTTTCTTTATAGTATTTTCACCTATTTTAGATCCTACTATCTTATCAAATTAGATTACTAGTGAAATATAATGTTTAATGGGATAACTTCAATTTAGTCCTTACTTTTTAATAAAATATCATTATTATACTTATATTTTATTTTTTGGTTCGCATAGTCCCTTGATATTTTCTAAATAGATTAAATTTGTCATTCTGACTAACTTTTTGATGGTTAACCATCACAAAATTATCTAAAAGACAGTTTTGTCCTTAAAGAATTCAATTAATAGAATTATAATTTTACCTTCTAATTAAAATATAATAAAAATAATTAAATAGAAAAATCAATAAAATAATATTAAATAAAGTTATAAAAAATTAATAATATAAAACCTATTAAAAAAATATTCAAATTAAATTATTTTATTAGGAAAAATTAACATTTAAAAAACTAAAGAATAAAATTAAAAAATGGAGAACTAAAAAATATTAAAAAAATATTCAAATTAAGTTATTTTATTAAAAAAATTAACATTTAAAAAAATTAAAGAATAAAATTTAATTATCAATTTTATTTATTTTATTTTTTAGAAGTTTTTAACCTTTTTTTATTCTTTATTTTTTTAAATATTAATTTTTCTAATAACATGATTTAATTTGATTATTTTTAATAGGTTTAACATTTTTAAGTTTTTATAATTTAATTTAATATTATTTTATTCAATTTTCTATTTATTTATTTATATTATATTTTAATTGGAAGGTCAAATTGTAATTCTATTAATTTTTCAACAACAAAACTATCAAATAGTGATGATTGATAGTCAAATAGTTGGTTAAATGACCAATTGATTATTTAGGAAACGTTAGGGACTACGCGAACCAAAAGAGAAAACTTAAGTAAAAAAATGATATTTCATTTAAAAAATAGGGACTAAATTAAAGTTTCTCCATATTTAATTTTAAAAGGGAGTTAATTTTTTTTACCGTACTTATAACTATTAATCTTATCAAGTGCCGACAGATCCCTTTACTCAATCAGTATCATCCATTAATATGGTTGGACCAAAACTATAATTTCATTTTGATTAAGATATTATGGCTTGGACCACTTGGTTCTTCTATAATTGGGGACATTTAAGGTGTACCTTCTTCCTGAGTGACCTTAGAACTTACTCCATATGACCTTGTTCTTATTAGACAATAATGAATTACAAGTACAATTATTGTTTGTAAAAAAGTGATTTAGAAATTGATATTTGCTAAAAAAAAAAAATGCAAAACTTGAGAAGGTAGTGATTAGACTTAAGTTCATAACTAAATGGAAGCAACATTGTGTATTTGTGTTCACTATCGATGAGTAACACTACTTGAACTTCAAGCCATCTTTATTAATATCTTAAGAAAATATAGTAAACTGAAGATGTGACATATGAAAAGTAAACAGAGGATAATGTTCGGGTGTATTGAAAATTTTCTCCTTCTTCATACAGTTTATAGTAAGAAGTGACTTTTTTCGTGGGGTTTACAAGGAAGAGTATATACATTTTCCAAAACTTTTGGCATCGGGCAACATAAATTTCAAGAGGCATAAGATTGATCGTAATCACATTTTATATCAATATTATTATTTAGATGAGCAATGCTTCAGAAAGCACCTAAAATTAATCACTACTTCAGCAACGTTTGATATATTTATTATATTTTAATATTATTAATATTATTCTATTTATTTATTTTTATTATATTTTAATTGGAAAGTCAAATTGTAATTATATTAATTCCTTAAGGACAAAACTGTCAAATAATGATGGTTGACAGTCAAATAGTTGATCAATTTGATCTATTTAGTAAACGTTAGGGAAACGTAAGTAAAAAAAATGACGTTTCATTAAAAAAAAAATAGAGGACTAATTAAAGTTCCCCTATATTTAATTTTAAAAGGGAGTTAATTTTTTAGACCGTACTTATAATTATTAATCTCATCAAGTCCTGACAGCTCCCTTTACTCAATCATTATCATCCATTAATATGGTTGGACTAAAACTTTAATTCCATTTTGATTAAGATATTATGGTTGGACCACTTGGTTCTTGGATAATTGGGGACATTTAAGGTGTACCTTCTTCCTGAGTGACCTTAGAACCTACTCCATATGACCTTGTCCTTATTAGACAATAATGAATTACAAGTACAATTATTGTTTGTAAAGAAGAGATTTAGAAATTGATATTTGCTAAAAAAATGCAAAACTAGAGAAGGTAGTGATTAGGCTTAAGTTCATAACTAAATCGGAGGAACATTGTGTTGACTGTTGAAGCGTAACACCACTTGAACTTCAAGCCATCTTTATTAACATCTTGGGAACCTTAAGAAAATATAGTAAACGAAGATGTGACATGTTAGGAACAGAGTAACTAATATGGAGAAATTAAATGTGCAAGAAAATGAAATAAACACAGACAAATAAGACACAGAGATTTTAGCGTGGTTCAACTATATGATAGCCTACTATCCACAGTCAAAGAGCAGCGAAGAAAATTCCACTATAACAAAAAAAGATTATTACAAGAGCCACTGACAAAATTCCACTCACAACCCTAAAATCCAATTACACTCAAGAGCACTCTCACTTAAGCCTCTTAAACCCACAAACCTTTCTCTCACTATTAGAACATTATCTCACTTTTAGAACAAGATAATGAAGAGAAAGATATAAAGAAAAAACTCCTTAAGAGTTTGAGTTTTTTTTTGGTGTGTTTCATTCGGTTATGAGCTTGGCTATTTATAGTCAAATGCAATGACCAAAATGTAGTCATTATTTGCCATACGTGGCTGTCAATTTCAGCCATATATAGTAGGCTTCCTAATGGCCATTAACTTGGTATTATAAAAGTCATTGCTATGGCTAAATTATTGCCAAAAGAGGTTGGCAACTTGAGTGCTTGCTCTAATATGGCCCTTTAATTTGTCTTTTAGCCATTATTTTAACAATCTCCACCTTGGCTGAAAGACTCCCATAGCTTTTCTTCTGCCGCTCTCCCTCTTGAAGATTTAATTATTGGACACATCAATCAAGTCCAGGCAATGCCTGAACTTGGCTGCCGGCACTGGCTTGGTGATCATATCTGCTGGATTATTCACTGTAAAGATCTTTTCAACTTTAATAGCGCCTTGTGCTATTACATCTCGAATGAAGTGCAACCTGACGTCAATGTGTTTGGTGCGCTTATAATACATCTGATCTTGGTCAGATGTATGGTACTTTGACTGTCACAATAGACTATTGTATCTGTCGCTTGCTAACCCTAATTCACTGAATAAACCCCGAAGCCAAATAACTTCTTTCACTGCTTCTGTAGCTACGATGTACTCTGCCTCGGTAGTTGACAAAGCAACGATTGACTGCAATGTTGCTTTCCAGCTAACAGTACATCTATAGAGAGTGAAAATATAACTCGTCAAGGATCTTCTTTTGTCTAGATCTCCAGCATAGTCCGAATCCACATATTCGACAACACTTCTAGTGTTGTCATTGTGTTTCCCATAAACCATGCTGACATTAGTAGTACCTTTTAAATAACGCAAAATCCATTTCACCGCTTGTCAATAGATTTTTTTCTGGATTTCCCATGTGTCTGCTCACCGCACTCACAGCGTGTGAAATATCAAGACTATTGCATACCATAGTATACATGATACTACCAACAACACTAGCATAGGGAACATGCGGTGACAATGCCGTCGAAAGTTTGAAATGAGCGGCTAATGGAGTATTGACAGGTTTTGAGGTTTGCATTCCAAAGCGCTCCAACACCTTCTCAATGTACTTCTTTTGTGATAGAAAGAGCATCCCTACCTTTCTATCCCTATGAATTCCATTTCTAAAATTTTCTTTACAATTCCTAAATCCTTCATTTCAAACTCTTAGCTCAATTGAGCTTTCAGGTTCTTGATTTTAGACATGTTTTTACAGGCGATCAACATGTCATCAATATAAAGGAGTAGATAAATAAACAACCCATTTCTGAGCTTCTTGTAGTAAACACAACTATTATATTCACTTCTACATTAGCCATTTCCAAGTATAAAGGTGTCAAACCGCTTGTACTACTGTCTAGGAGACTGTTTTAAGCCATACAAAGATTTCTTTAACAAGTAAACAGGGTCTTCCTTCCTTTGGACTTTAAATCCCTCAAGCTGCTTTATACATATTTGTTCCTCTAGCTCGTCATGCAAAAAATGTTGTCTTGACATCTAGCTGCTCAAGTTCTAGATCAAATTGAGCTACGATGGCAAGTAGGATGCAAATAAAGCTATGTTTTACCACGGGAGAGAAGACTTCATTGAAATCAATACATTCTCTTTGTGTAAAACCTTTAGCCACCAGTTGCGCTTTGAATCTTGCATCTTCAACTCCGGGGATTCCTTCCTTCTTCTTGAAGACCCATTTGCATCCAATAATCTTGTAAGTCTTCGGCCTTTTAACAAGAACTCAATGTATGATTCTTATGAAGAGATTCAATTTCCTCTGTCATTGCAGAAGTTCACTGGGCAACTTCTTTGCTATTGATAGCTTCTTGGTATGACTGAGGCTCACAATTATCGATATTATCAGCAACACTTAGAGCATATGATACTAAGTCAACATAGCCATACCTTGAAGGAGGTTTTATCTCTCTCATTTGCCTATCTCTAGCCAACTGATGCTGCAATTATTGTGTATTTGTTTCCTCAAGTGGGGTTTACTCTTCTTCTTCTTGTTGTTGATCCAATGAGGTTTATTTGGAAGAGTCCACTTCAAGCTCCACCTTCTTTCTGGTAACATCATTTTTCTTTAACTTCTGATGATTCCACCTGAGGCCTGAACATCTTAACTTCAATTGAAAGTCACATCTCTGCTAATGATGTATTTCCTTGTATCTGGGCACCATAACTTGTATCATTTTACTCTTTCAGGATACCCAAGGAAAATACACTTTTTTTGCTCTTGACTCAAGTTTTCCTTCGTTCACATGAGCATAAGCAGGACAGCCAAAAATTCTCAAATTTTCATAGTCAGCAGGAGTACCTGACCATATTTCTTCAGGAGTCTTGAAATCCGATTGTCGAAGATAGACATATATTGATCAAGTAACATGCTGTATTAACAGCTTCAGTCCCAGAACTCCCTTGTTAGCGTAGCATTAGAGATCATACACCTTGCTCTCTCTAATAGAGTTCTGTACATCCGTTCTATAAGGACCGTTCTGTTGTGGAAGTGCGTTTTACAGTATGACATCTGACGATACCGTGATTCTTGTAGAACTTGTTAAATTCATCTCCACAAAACTCCAAGACATTTTCAGTTCTTAGTCACTTGATCTGCTTCCCTGTCTAGCTTCTCGATCAAGACTTTCCACTGCTTGAACTTGACAAAGACTTCATCTTTGTGCTTCAATATATATATCCAAACATTCCTTGAATAATCATCAATAAAGGTTAACATATATCTGCCACTACCATGAGAGGGAAGTTGAGAAGGATCCCATAAATCCGAATGGATATAATCCACCGTGCTTTTGGTCATGTGAACAGCTTTACTAAACTTTACCCAACACTGTTTTTCGAATACACAGTGCTCACATAAGTCTAGCTTTCCTGTTGTCTGGCCACAAAGTAACCCCTACTTACTTAGCTTGACCAGACCCCTATCACTGATATGCCCAAGCTGCATATGCCATAATTTGGTGACATCATAATCTGAGGTTGATGATACTGCAGCAGTATCTATAATTGTACTTCCCTTCAAGATGTAGAGGCCATTTGTTTTCTTTCCTTTCATCACAATTAAAGCACCCTTGGAGACCTGTATAACTCCACCTTCAACTTTGAAGCTACAACCGGTCGAAGTCGAGCATACTTAAGGAAATTAAGTTCTTTTTCAATTCTGGAACATGCCTGACGTCCGTCAACGTTCTCACAATTCCAGTCAAACATATTGATTCATATTGTGCCGATGCTGACCACCTTACGAGCTACATTATTTCTCATAAGGACTTTCCCACCATCTATGGATTGGTAAGTGGTAAACCAATTACCTGTTGGGACATATGTGGTATGAGCACCCTGAGTCAAGAATCCACTCATCGCCAGTGTTGGTAACAGAAACTGAAAGAACATTTGCACTGCCGTAGCCGTCCTGCCACAGCTGCATCTCCAGAATCAGAACTCGTCTCCTTTTCTTTGCCTTTACGCTTTGTATAGTTTCTTTTAAAATGCCATTCCTTGTGACAATAAAAGCATTTTTGTTTTGTAGGTTTAAATTTAGATTTAGATCTACCTCTACCACTGGTGGAACCTTTCTTTTCTGTTCTTCCTCGAATGACTAGACCTTCCGCCGAGCCTTCAAATTTGCTTTCTAATACCTTTTCTTCAACTCTTTTAAGTTCAATGACGCCTTGACCTCCTCTATAGTAAGAGTTTGCGTAGCCATACATCATAGTATCGATGAAGTGCTCAGTAGGAATTTGGCAAGGAATACGTAAGAATAATGGCCTGATCTTCATCATCAATTTTGACATCTATATTTCTCAGGTCAAGGATAATTTTATTAAAATCATCCAAGTGCTCTTTAATGGACTTACCCTCCTGCATTTGAAGAATGTATAATCTTTTCTTCAAATAAGCCAGTTGGTGAGTGACTTGGTCATGTACAAGCTTTCCAGCTTCAACCACAATTTGGCAGCAATATCTTCTTCAGAAACGTCTCGCAGATCCTCATGTTCTAAGTTTAACAAGATTGCACTATGGGCTTTCTCCGAAAATCTCATCCTTGTCTTTGTCTGATATAGACTCCGACAGAGCGTCCTTTCCCTTTAACGTTTTCGCCAAACCTTGGTATACTAGCAGGCTCGTATCTTCACTCGCCATAGGCTGAAATCGTTTTGCACCATTAAACTTCTCCACATCAAATTTAGCAGTAGCCATAACCCCGCTCTGATACTAGTTTGTTAAGACAGAGTAACCAATATGGAGAAATTAAATGTGCAAGAAAACGAAATAAACATAGATAAATAAGACACAGAGATTTTATCGTGGTTCAGCCTATATGATAACCTACATCCACGGTCGAAGAGCAGCAAGAAAATTTCACTATGACAAAAAAAAGATTATTACAAGAGCCACTAACAAAATTCTACTTCACAACCTAAAACTTCAATTACACCCAAGAGTACTCTCACTTAAGCCTCTCTTAAACTCACAAACCTTTCTCTCATTATTAGAACCTTCTCTCACTCTTAGAACAAGAGAATGAAGAGAAACATATGAAGAAAAAACTCCTTAAGAGCTTGAGTTTTTTAGTGTGTTTCATTCGGTTATGAGCTTGACTATTTATAGTCAAATGCAATAACCAAAATGTGGTCATAATTTGCCATACGTAGGCTGCCAATTTCAACCATATATAGTGGCTTCCTAATAGCCATTAACTTGGCATTATAAAAGCCATTTATATGGCTAAATTATTGCCAAAAGATGTTAGCAACTTGAGTGCTTGTTTCATTCAGGTGCATTGAAAATTTTCTCCCTCTTTATGCCGTTTATAGTGAAAAGTCGCTTTTTTTTTGTGAGGTTTACAAGAAAGAGTTTATATATTTTCCAAAACTTTTGGCATCGGGTAACTATAAATTTCAAGAGGCATAAGATTGATCGTAACAACATTTTATATCAATATTATTATTTAGATGAGCAATGCTTTAGAAACACCTAAAATCAATCCCTACTTCATCAACGTTTATGTAATGAAATGAATAAAATGAAAATGAATGTATAATACAATCAAATAAGTGATAATTTTACAAATAAATGACCACTAGTGAAATTTACAACCAAAGGCTGTCTTAGAGTGAGAAACTTATAACTAATAAGTGATAATTATAAGTGCTTTTAACTTTTCTAATAAATATGGTCGAATCTTCTAAAAGCAGCTTCGGTGAAAATTTTACTCAAAAGCTACAGATAAAAGTTAAAACTGTTCAATCCAACTTCAACTTCTAATTTAAATAGAAGTGATAACTTTTATTTAAATTTTTACCTCTTATCTTCTATTAAAATTACAAAAAAAGCTTAACCTTAAATATTAAAAATTAAAAAATTAATTAATATTTTTTACATTTAATATTTTCAGACTAAAAAAATAAATAATTAAACTAGCCTAATTTTGTTTTTATCTTCAATAGTTTTTTTTAAAAAAATAATTAAAAATCTTATTAGTATTTATTTTATTATTTTAAAAAATACTTTTTAAGTTAATTTTAAAATATAATTAATAAATTTAATTAAATCTATTTTCATTTTAAAATTAAAAGAAATAAATTTAAATATACTTAATATATATAAATAGAATTTTCAATAGTAAATTAAATAAATTAATTTTATTATAATATCTATTTTAATTATTTTATATTTTCATAGTTATTTACGCATATAATTTATCAAATACCTTAATACAGTTTTTTTATCAAACACTTTTAAAAATACACTTCTAAAAATACAGCTTACTAAATAATATTAAACTAATAATATTGTAACTTTTTTTAAAAAAAAATTAGTCACAGCTGCTTTAAAAAAACTACTACCAAACTGACCCGTAGTCGTAAATATATATATATTTAATCTTAACTGGAAATAACCAAACACTTTCTTGTTCATATAAGAAGAAATAAGAACATGTTTCAAACAAAAAAAAAAAGAAAAAAAGAAATAAGAACACACCAACCCGGTATGTACAAAATTCCAACAGCCTGATTCTTAGCATTTCACCTGAGCCTAAATGAAATTTATATACAATGATCATGCCCTCAATTTGTAAAGCACAATATCATCCTTTGACTTTAGGGGGGAGAAGGAAACTAAAGTAAATACTTTGATCCATGTTTCGATGGTCTTATTAATCCTATCACAAACTGGGAGCATGACATTGCTAGATTGACATAATTTTAGCTCAGTATATTGACTTGAGCTTAAAAATGTTAAGCATGGGAAGAAATTTCGGATATTGCAAGCTGCAAAGCAAGTGAAATCAGAAAAATTAAACAACAGCTCAATGACTTTTACATTATATCTCAGGGTCGGAGCTTTTTTCCTTTTTCGGGGGTGCATACTGCCTGGTAAGCCGGGATCTTGTCCAAGGATCTAAGGCCAGTCTCTGTGGCGGTTGAGGGGTTGGTGGTTTTGACTGTCTTAGCTCGTTTTCTCTGTCAACGAACCTGATCCAATGTGCAAAGACTTGATTTAAGTATATAGTATACCTCAATGAAGATCAATTAAATTTAAAGTCAATTATGATTCTAAGAATGAATCAGGATTCACTAGGGTAGAACTACTTCCTCCAAACACGGTCTTAACAATATATCAATGTGTGCAGGCATGAGTGGAGGAAAGGGACAGAGGGCAGGTTGTTTGAAAACACATTTCCCTAGCTATAAAAAGAGAACAGAAGAAAGGTATATTTAAAAAGCTCAATTATCTTTGATCTGAATAATGTCTGTTTTGATGTGAAGAGTATTGCATTCAAAGTACTCTGATTGTCAGATAAGATATGGCAGAATCCCCATGGGGCCGGATCCCTGCCTAATGGATGCTGTAGAGTACAAACTCCCAAAAATAAAAACAACTATGACATAGCAGCAGTTGTCATTTTTCTGAAGCTTTTTATTCACTATTGTTATCTGGATGGTAAGCCAACATCAGAAATGAGAAGTAAACTGAAAATTTGATGAAGGTCAATGAGGCAAGGCAGCAAAATTGTCCAACGATAGTTAAGTCTCTAAGCAAACAAATAATTAAAAATAAAATAAAATAAAATAAATCTTACTCAATATAGGCCATTGGTGCAGCATCACCAACTCGTATACGTGTCCGTAGTAGTCTAGTGTATCCGCCAGCTCTATCCCTGTAACACAAAACATCCACTGAATTTAACGAATACACAGATGACAACTTCAAAAGCAAAAGGTTATAAAATTACTTGTATCGATAAGCCAATTCTGTAAATAGCTTGTGAATGACATCATCCCCTCGTACAAATGCAGCAGCTCGTCTAGCAGCACAAAGGGAACCCTGTCATAAATCCAAAATCGATCATCATCTTAATACTATGAATGATTCGACCCATTAGTGGCTAACCCAATAAATTTAGACCCATCAACCTTTTTGCAAATGGGTTTCAGTCAATGTTAATGGGCCATGTGCAATTTTGCAAGGTCTAATGTTACTGGAAGGGAAATCAAATCATAGATATACAGATCAAAGATATATAAAAGTTTACCAAACAGTATGATAATAAAAATTATTATCTCCAGGTTTCCAATTCGAGCTCCCAGACAATAATCAGCAAATACTAGGTTAGCTGAATAAAAGTTTTCCTAATTGTTGATGTTTCGATGATAATCTACAGGTAACATCAACTTACGTTCCCTTGAAATTTTTAAAAAAAAAATAAAAAATCTCGAGTAAGGATAACTCAAACTTATCACATAACATGTGAGAGAAAGTCTCTTGACTTGTTACTTATACTCTTTAAGTCTAGCAGCTTATCACTGGAAACACAAGGTCTAATTTAAGTCTAGCAACTCAAATTATTAATCATTGCCTTGAAGCCTATTATATTTAAGGTGATATTCTTCAGTTAATAGTAATATGCAAAGACATATTACACTATGATACTTCTGACCATGATATTACCACTATGCTTCTTGTCAGATTCTAAGAAATCCAGGTTACTGATTTGCCTAAAGACGTTATACCTAACTGAGGAAGAGGAAAAACATGTGTCATGTCTATTATGTACTGCGTTAAGCATGGGAATGGACACAAAATGTCCAATCCCACATTTGTTTGATACAAATGGGATTGGCATCTCATCCCAACTTCTCCAAAATCCCGTTTAAGTGAGAGTAAGGAATCACACCTCCTCAAATGGAATGTCGAGAGATGAGATTAAATATTTAACTAAAAAAATCTAAAATTAATTAAGATGTTTCTTAAAATAGTTTAAAAAATTATGTATGTTATTTAATTAAAATAATTAAAATAATTTACATAATTTTCTTTTAAATAGATGAAATTTTTTTTAAAAAAATAATAATAAAATTATTTTTTGAACAAAATAATTTTATTCTATTTCAAGTTTTTTAATTAAATATTTAATCTCATCCAAGAATCCCGCTCCAGCAAGATTTTGGAGTGGTTGGTATTTAAATTACAATTCCAATTACATTGAACAAACACAGGATTGGGCACTCCATGTCCCCAATCCCATGTCCACATCCCAAGCAACAAACACAGCCTTAAGGTATTTCCACTAATCCTCAAACCCGGTTCCTATAAATATTTGTCTTAGGAAGAAGAGGAAAAGGATGTCATTCCAGAGACAGACTAGATGAGCAGATTCTACAGGAGTTGCACCACAATTTCCTTCAGCAACTATTGCTCTGCTCCATTTATTATGAATTAATAAATAAGCCCTTTGTGAAATAGATTCAAAGAGATTAAAGTAATGAGATGCCAGATTGATCAGATCCTCATCTTTTCATGTCCCGTGATAAGAAGTGATGTTTGACCAGATAGTTAATCACACAGTAGAGAATTTCTATGATGGGGTTGCCCCATGATAGAAACATCGATTGTAGTCACTCAAAAGACACAACACCATTCATTCTTCTATGCACTTTTAACAGGATGACTTCAAAGACAACATAACCAGACTTGAATGTAAGACAAATAGTTTCCAAGAGTTTCAACTTGGTTTCATGCTAAAGCAGATCAAATATGGAAATTATACACACCTCTTTTCCAAGTTGTACCATATTATCAGCAAGCCGCCTAATTTCTTTTGCCTGTACAACGTAATAAAGGAAAAAATATATATAAACCCTAGCTTTCTCAAAACAATTCTTTGTTATTCATAGTTTAATAATATATATAGAAAACGAAATTCAAGGTAAAAATCCAATTTCAGTGTACGAATTTCTTTTCTTATCGAAATCAAACCAATGACATTATCAAATAGTTAAAATTTGCGAAAATTAGTAAAAAAAAGTTATTAATTTATCAGATTAAAAGAACATGCATTGAGCAAAGGATCAAATGCTCAAAATCAATTAATCAATTAATCAATTTACAAGACTAAAACCCTAAAATGGATAAGCTAAAAGAAAGTACCTTGGCGACGGTGGTTTCGACGCGCTCGTGCTTCACCAACTGTGACACCATCGTTCTTCGTATACAAATACATTAAATGAGTAAGAAAAAAAACATAGAAAAAAGGCACAAACCCTAAAATTTGAGACTGAGAAAAAGAATAGGGGAAACCATACAAAAATGGAATTTGAAAAGAGAATCAAGTACCTGAGCATGGACATTCTGTGACCCGTTGGTCGATTAAGCTTCCTGAATTTCGTCATTTTTGAGAAAAAAAAAATTAGAGAGACAGAAAACTCAGTAGACAGGGTGTGTAATGTGAGAAATGATAAACCCTAACAACGAGAAAGACACAAGTTGAATAGAACACCATTATGGGCTTCTTGGGCTTTCTTATTACGGGCTTTTAATCTTTTCGGTTTTCTTTTTTTTTTTGTGTAAAATATTTGCAGCAGTCTAAAACGCCATGGACACTCCTGACTTGGCACACCCCAACCAAAGATTTTTGGATAAATTAGAAGGAATTTATCTTAGGTTTATCATTTTATAGCCGAATTTTTTTTTATGAAAAATTAACAACGAACCCTATTGCTATTACCGTTGACTGTTAAAGATAACCGTTGACTATTTTAAAAGTTTTAAAAGACTAAAACACCCCTAATTAAAAAAGAACATATTACAATGAACTTACATGAGGTTTACACTTTTACAGCCAGAAATAATTTTATGAAAAATTGACAGTAAACTCCCCTACTGTTACCATTGGACTATTAAAATAACCGCTGACCATTTTAAAAGTTAAAAAAAATAAAATACCCCTAATTAAAAAAATTTCAATTTTAAAAATAAAGGGTGAATTGCACTAAAGTTTGTCTTAATTTTTTATATAAAATAAAAACAATAAAAAAAATTTAATGGATTTCCATTGTTCATCAATCTTGATAGATGATGGAGATCATATTAAAAAAATATTATTTAAAAAAATAACAATTATAAAAACAAAATTTTTTTTTTGGTGGGAGGGAGATGTAAATCCAAACTCAACCGTCCATTAGAATTGATGGATAGTGGAGATCCAATATGAAAATTGGATCTCCATCAAGATAAAAAGAAAATTGAATTTTGATCTTGATGGAGATCTAGCCAAAATTTAATTTTTAATTTTTATAATTGTTATTTTTATATTGTCCATCAAGATTGATGAATAGTAGAGATCCATTAATTTTTTTTTATTTTGATTTTTTTTAAAAAAATTGAGAGAAAATCAGGGTACCTTAGTGCAATTCACCCTTTATTTTTAAAATTTTAAATTTTTAATTATGGGTATTTTAATCTTTTTGAACTTTTAAAATGGTCAACGGTTATCTTTAACAGTCAACGTTAACGGTAGAGGGGTTCACTGTCAATTTTTTATAAAGTTGTTTCTGGTTGTAAAATGACAAATCTCAAGTAGGTTCGCCGTAATTTGTCATTTTTTAATTAAGGGTATTTTAGTCTTTTTGAACTTTTAAAACGATCAATGGTTATCTTTAACAGTCAACGGTAATGGCAAGGAGGTTCGCTGTCATTTTTTTATAAAGTTGTTTCCGGCTGTAAAATGGCGAACCTCAGGTAGGTTCGCTGTAATTTATTTAGGATTTTTTTTAAAATAATTTTAATTTAGAATTGTAATTAGAGATAAGGATATGGTGAGAAGTAGCACTGAATTATTTTTCTTTTCTTTTTTTGAAAAAAAAAATAGCACCTATTTTATTTTAAACCCAAAATACCTTTAATTAAAGCTCTTTTATCTCATCTCTTTCTTTATTTCTTCACTATCGACACCAACGTCTTGAAATTTTATTTCTTTCACTCTTCACTTTCTTCTTTGTTATCCCAAGTAGAGGAGGATAGCCTTTCTTGAGAAAGTAAAGATTTGTGAAGGCTTTCGAGAGTTAAAATTTTATAATATTTCTTAGTTATGTTTGATTGAGTTCAGCATTTATTTGCAATTTGTGGTCTCTGTGACATATTTTAGTTGATTTAAGGACGTAGGGAATTGTTCTTCCTAGGAATCTTGTGAATAGGATGATAGATAATTCAACTAAATTTACAGTTGAAAGTATCAAGATACTTTATCATTTTCATTATGGTGTGTAATGGATATCAACAGGTAATCCAAAGAATACCATTGCTGAGTATCGAGCTAGAATTATATCATACAGTAGCAGTAATGATCCAGATATCAATTTAACATTTAAACTTTTACACCGGTAATAGTCAAGAATATATTAAAATAATTTATGCTAACCAAAGGTATGATATAGTGTTTTAGATAAATCTAAAATTTATTAACTATTATGATCCACATTTTGAAGGTAATTTAAAATTTTTAGATGTTAATGAGTAAAGATATATTTCGGTGAAACAATTGTTTCTTGGTTAAATAAGAAACAAATTTTTTTTGTGAAGTCAACAAGGGGCGCAAAGTGGGAGAGGTAGGATTTGAACCTACGTAGAAAACTTAAATGTATTTTTACAGCACTATGATAAGTACAACTGTATAATATCTTAAAAAATGTTGTAAAAAAAAAAAAAACTACCGGCATAAATAGAATAATTTTGTAATTACAGTTTAATTACTCATTGAAAAATCATACATTTTTAGGTTGGCTTATTTCTATGTCAAAACACCCGTCTGCTTGTAATATAGTTGCATAGATAGTCTGTCTGTGGATTTGCTCGTCAAGTGAAGCAACTTTGCAAGTCTTGCCATCTCCTTTAAGGGAGTATACCGCATTATAAGATTATATCTTGCCTCGTAGTTCTGAAAGAGATTTAGGTGCACACAGAAACAATTTGCATATTTGTGTCATTGTATCATAATACACAATTTATCGCACACACATACAACTCATACATATGTGTCCCTGCATAGTTGGTCCAATTCATTATATGTAAGTTTAGTTCATATCTTATGGTTTCATATAGATTTGGGTAAATCGTTTCCCTAGTTGGAAACGTCAGTGCTTAAGCCTACAACGCTTTATGTTTGTCAACATGATTTAAGCCTAAGAAACCTAATTTTCTCAACTCACGACCTGAAGCGTGACTTTACGCTCACGAGTGGCTGGTCCCAGGTTCCCTCCAGTGCGCAATGGGTGGAACTCACGATCCTTGATGCTATCCCTTGATCGCAGGTAATCTAGCAGATTCAAACTAATGAGTTGGCCTTAATTTGCGACCCAATAAATGCGACCCCATGGTCGCAAGTTGCATCGCAGTTTTGCACTAGAATGTGCTAACAAAACTAGTTACCTAGAATGCTACCATACAATAGCGAGTTACCATCGCAGGTTGAATCCAGTGAGATCCTGGTTAAACCGCGACGGGGAGGGTGCGACCTTGTGTGTAACACTTTAAATCTCATATGTCCATAATGCATCTCGCGACCTTATGACAGAGAGAGAATACCGCGCTTTGGCCTCATATCTTGCTGGTTTCAACTCATGAGCCAAAACTGCGACCTAATAGTCGCAAATCGTGGTTGTATAGTAGCCTGACGAAGATTTTTAAGTGAAAAATTTGGTCCTCTATAAATAGGACCACTTTCTTAAAAACCCTAACAAGAGTGTGAGATTTGATTTTTCTAGAGAGTAAAGAGAATATTCTCTCTTAAAAGTCTCTCCACCTTTATACACACAGTCTCTCTCACAAACCCCAACCCCACCATGTGCTCCATGTGCTTATATTCTTAGGGTTTTGTCTTCATATGCTTGTCATGTCAAGGAAAGTACTTTTCCTTAGAGGGCTTGTATTTATTTCTTAAGACTTTCATTTGAGTTAGGTCTTGGTTTTGAAGACATATTTATGTTGGGTTTGTTATTTGACTGGGTATTTATTGCATATTCATGTTAACCTAGATTGTGTGGTTAATTTGGTATAGCTTACTACACTTGTGCATGATTGTTTAATGATAAACACTTAGACTTTGTTGAACTTTGTTGAATCTCTTCTTAGGGTACAAGTCTTGACATTTAAAGGTGTCAGATACTCAAGTATTGGTCAAGCATTACTATAAAAGGCCCGCGGGGTAGGTAGATTTAAATTATGACCCAAGAGGAGTGGACTCTGGAGTATTAAACTTGAGGGTGTAATGAAATTTCCATAAAATGAAACTTCCCAAAATAAATTAGAAATATATTGAACATAGTTTGAAAGTCATTAGGAGACCAAAAACACAAAACACAAAAACCTAACCCAATTTGGGTTTGGCCAAGCAGACCCCGCATGCCTAAGGTGTGCACCCACGCCCCAGGCGTGAGGTTGCTGCCAGGCAGCCACGCCACAGGCGTGCGCCCATGCCTCTGGCGTGGAGCTGCTGCCCCGTCTCCCCTGTTTAAGCTTTTCCAACTATTCTTGACTCGACTTTGAGTCAACCGATACCTATTCAAACGGCCTTGAAATTTTTCGTTCTTTATACTGTTAGAAAGATACAGATGTCTAGTTTCATCAAACAAAATACCATTTGGATGTATAGATAAAATGTTATTCAGTTTAAGTATCCAAAGGTCAGATTTTTGAAAACACAAAATGTTTGAAAATAAATTCCAAAACTAGACAAAACAAAATAACTAAGACTCAACATGTTAGCACTCAAACGCAAATCATTAATATGTTATAAGCGTGTGTGTGAATCTTATTCGATCTCAAGAATTAAGAGTGTGTGATTTCTTGAAACTTATCTTCACGTACTTTCTTGAGAGTTCTTAGAAGCTCGTCGTCTTCATATGATTCCTTTGAATCTTCGACACGCTCAACTCATGCTCTAATTAAACTACCTAAGACTTACATAAAAATGCATTTTACTCACGGAATCACAGCCAACAAAATAATGACCTTACAATCTCCCCCTTTGGCTATTCCGTAACAAAAGACTATACTCACTGAATAATCAAGTGATTGCTTTTACAAACACTCGAAAACTCAAAAATTACATAGAGAGACCTAATCTAATATTCGTCAATGTCTTCAAAAGTCTTCACTTGTACGTGAGTCAAATAAACCCAAAACTATGTTCTTCCCAAGAAAATTGGTTAGTGAAACAATAATGATATAAATTACGTAAATCACTAATTAATACCAATTACCACAATAATCAATTTGTCAATACCAAGTATAATATGCAAATGCATCAATTAAAGCACATCGAATCAAATATGGTTATAAAATATCTCTCTCTCAATAAGGTCTCCCCCTAAATATGCTAATCAACACAAAAATTGCAACTTAAGATGGGGATTAGAAGAAATAACTTGAATAGATTAATACCTAACTTACTCCCCTTTTTTGTCATGGGATAGACAAAGACCAAGAACAAAGTATTTTAATTATCAACAAGAATTTAAAGATACTCATTCATACAGACATGAGAAGGGTAAAGGAAATATTAACAACAAACAAATAAGATAGATCCAGATAACCTCAAATAAGAATCAAATTACTCATATTTTCAACAAACAAGAGATAATTATCAACATATGAAGATCAATAATATGAGGTTATATATTACATGTCCAAATAAATAAGTTCACAAAAATTGAAACAAAATTCATGAAATCAAATAAAAGAATACAAGAATGTAAAAGAATTCTTCAAACTCAAGAATCCAGATCAATCTTCATCTCCTCCAGTGCTATCACCATCAACGTTATCATCACATCCATCACAGGAGGTAAGCACGCCGCCAACACATGAATATGAGGCCGACCCCTTCATATACTCCCTTATGCCACGCAACTTTTCTTCTTGTGCATCAAGTCTCTTCAAGATGGCACTATTCCTATCCTTGAACATACTCATTATTTACGTCTCCCAGGGTGGTATCTCATTCTCAATCGGAGTGGATTCAATGGATTGTGGAGTATCCCTATTCATCTCTTCCTTGGAGAGATAATGGAAATTAAAGAAATCTTCATCAAATATTTGATTTGACTCCACACTTTTATCGGTACGCCTCAACTTAACACCCGCTTCAAAACAAAGTTTAGTTATCAAACCCATGAATTTGAATTTGAACTTACTCTCATTAGCTCATTTATCAATGAGTCCAAGGATATAGTTTCCAATATGAAAGGGCTTCCTTGTCCCAATAACATAAAATAATTTTCTAGTGGTCAAATTAACTTCAGAAATGTTGGACACCGGGTGAATATTTGAAAACACAAACTTGTTAAAAAAGTGGTAAAATAGAGTACATTTAGTATGAAGGATAAAACTTGTGCCTTCACTCCATTAATATGTACCCCTAGTCAAAGTGAGTGCAACTTCTTGCCTAGTAACTTGGATAGAATCTAGCCAACAATCTCCATAAGCTAATCCATCAAATGAGTTAATGAATTCACCACTCATAAGAACCTAGTTCCTCCAACTAGAACACCTAGATTATCCCTAAATTGATCACTATCCAGATTAGCATAGAATTGTGAAATATCATGGGGTTTCTTAACAAACTTCTCTAAACCTCTCTCTAGCATGAGATTGTAAACATCATTGATTGTAATTGACCTAAAATCAACTCCTTTCTAAAAAATAATAGTTCTCGATAGGTTATGATCATAGCTATCCTTACACTCTTGGTTGAGGAACTTGGGTAGTTGGAAAGATTCTCCTCTAGTAGCTTTCTTTCCCTTGAAGCTACTTGTTTCCCTTTACTTGTCATTTTCAAAGCTAGATGAAGAACTTGTGGTTGCCTTTTGTTGAAAAAGTAGCAAGACCCAATATCAATCTCACACAAATAATAAAAAAAATCAAAGAGATTAAAAGATAAAGTGTGCAGAGAGAATGGTGGTTCTTGAAAGTGTGGCTCTTAGAAAAGTATGAAAAGTATGAGCCATTAGGGTTGGGTACCCTTTAAATAGAAAGTGAAGTGCATATGGGAGAATAAAACAAAAGTTAGGAGGTAAAATACCAAATTTGCCTTTATTGAGAGGGCAAGCTTGGCCATGTCATCAAGCACGCACGCCTAAGGCACATAGCCATGCCTCTGGCATGAGCTTACTGCCTAGGACGCGTGCCTAAGGCGCAACTACATGCCTTTGGAGTGTGTTTGCTACCAAGCCTCTCCAATTTCTCCAAAAATTGCATTTCTTTACATCTTTGACTCTTCGTTCGTCCTTGATGCTTCATCCATGAGTTTATCTACCTAAAAATCAATCAAACAAAACTAATCTCCAAACAAGATTAAATGAGTCAAGATGAAAATCAACTTCTAAAGACCACAATCGAAAAATTCTTTCGAAAATTTCAATCGTATTCCTTCGAAATTGACTTGTTCAATAATGCTCTTAAAAATAGTTTCTTCAAAACTTTAAAAATAGATATGAGCATGTTTGAATCAAAATTTGTGCATCTCAAAAAGCATATGAATTGAATATTTCAATTATTCGCACAAGATCGAGCTTCTCTAAAGCTACATAAGAAGATTTTCAAGCATAGCGAATTTTATGAGTTACTCTCTTTTCTTTAAATATTCATACCACATTCATCAAATTTTCACGAACGCATACGTTGTCTCAAGATTGTACTAAATTCACTAAAACTTTGCCAAAACATGTGTGTGTCACATTGCATAAAAGATATATTTATCTAATGATTGCTTCTCAACCAAGAACAAAACTACAATGCAATTTTTTCTAGAAGCTTTCTATAAGAATTCAAACCAACCATCATCCTAGATGTCATTTAAATAAAAATAGATTCATATAAGTAATGGTGTGTGCAAGTGTACTTATTATAAATAGATTTTTCGATTTTCACTCTCCACAACTTCTCCATGTATTTTTAGCATCATGCATTGACATATTTTCTTTTATTGCTCTTTTCTCGACACCTTATTCTCCTGTTCATTGCACATGTTTTCCGTTTTTCATACTCTTTTTCATTATGTAACTCTCATGACATCCTTCATTTAATATTACAAGTATAGCCCTTTCTTAGATTGGGCGGCTTCACAACTTGTAACTGTATCCCTTTTTCAAGAGAGATGCTCAAGAGATCTATGGGTGCAGAAACAACATGGATACGACCATTTGTCATTCTTTGTATACTTGCTTTAGGCATTATCACACATTCATGTCATTCAAGAAATCGATTCAATCATTTGACACACACACACACACACACACACACACAGAGATATATATATATATATATATATATATATATATCAAACAGGCAATATAACATAGTTTATTTTAGCAAATCGTTCGCGAATTACATGCAATAAGAAAACAAAATATTTATTCATTATAATCTAACAATTTATCTCAACAAACACGGTAAATATTTTCAACACTTGATTTGAGTTCTCATTTTAGAAGGAAATTATTCAAAATCAGATTCACATATGGACTCATCCAATATCTTGGAATCATTCACAGGTGGAAAAAAAATGCATCATCATCATGTAAATTTTCTATAACATCCCCCGACCTGACCCGGCTGGATCGACCCAGGGAGCGCTACTCGGACTTTCAAAACTTTCTAAACTCATTTTATAAACCGAAAACCGTTGTGAGCCCATCGAATAATTTTCAAACCATTGGAAAACCAAATAGTTGATAGTTTTAAAACCATTTCAAGTGAGCCCAAGACATAAAACGTTTTACAAAATTTCGGCAGAGTTCCGTTTGTTTTTCGGATTTTCCAAAGCCTGTTTTTCCACAAAACTTCAATATCCACACTTCAATATCAATTTCAACCATTGCGCACTCTGCCGTTTAGTGCGACTTTCCAATACAGTTTATAAATAAAATAATTCAAAAGTCAATATTTACAAACATTCTGGAAACGAACAACAGAAATCACAAAATAATTAATTACAAAATATATTTCGAAACATAATTACAAATCCTCTATATATGCATGCTTTCAGAATATATACATATATCAACAATATAGCTACCCAACTGTGACAACTCTGGGACTCTGTCAGCAAATCTCTCCCTCTTCAGTCTTTAGCTTCTTCGGGATCCCTGGTACCTACGCGTTAGAAACAAAACTAACGCGCTAAGCATATAGCTTAGTGGGTGTACATAAAAACCATAAATAACTTTTAATAAGTAACGAATCACATTCTAGTCATTTATAAATCAATTTACCTTCCAAATCAAACCATAACCATAATTAAAACAATATTCTTACTCAATTATCATTTAAAATAAACATTGAATTACACGTATTAAATCGATTTCAAAACACTAGATAAAATCATATTCAATTCACTTTTTGATTCAAATCAATTCTGGCCCGCTAGAATACTCAACATACTAGGACTGGAATATGGGTCAAACTCCCAACCTAGGACGAATCCTAAGAGTGGTACGTATCTCCCTACTCTAGGACCGTGGGTACGGAACCTAGAGAGGTATATAACTCCCTATCCCAGGAACGAATCCTTAGGAAGGTACGTGGCTCCCAACCCCCAGGACGAATCCTGAGGAGGTACGTGTCTCCCTGCCTCTGGACGAATCCATGAGGAGGTACATAATAATCATCAATAGCAATTAGTATCGGCGCAGTACTGCTCAGTGAACCCAGCTGGTATACCAACCTCCTATATCCATTTCTATGTCTAAGTATCCTAGGGCCGTTCTGATGAACTAGATTCACAATAGATTTCACAATAGTTACTCAGTAAATAATAGTTGTTCAATAAACATACAATTCACACAATACTCTTCAAGAAACATAATCAATAGTTATACGAAAATCTAAATCAAGTATTTCTAACGAAATCGAAATATTCGAAAATACGATCAAAATGAAATCTAACATAAACTCATTCCAAAATCAACAATAGATATATCAATCATCGATTTTACATGTAAAATAAACAATTTTCATACGAAAATCGAAAACGAGAAATTTCAACGACATCGAAAGCGAAAACGAAGACGAAAACGAAAACGAAAACGAAATACTTTTCGTAAAGATTCCGAAAACGAAAGTACACCAACCTGGATACCCTTTTTCGTTAGAGAAATCGCGGTTCCATGATTTTCTTTTCCTTTCCTTTCCCTTTCTCTTCACCTACACTTCTTTTTCTCTCTTTCCTTCCTTTTTTCTTCTTCTTCTTCATCTTCTTCTTCTTTCTTTTTCTTCTTCTTTCTTCTTTCTCTTCTTTCTCTCTTCTTCTTTCTTTTCTTTCTCGCTCTCTGCCTCTCTCTTCTCTCTGTGCTGTTTTCTGGCTTTTGTGAGAAGCCACTTTTTTTTTTATATATTTTTCGGCTGTCGCGACCGTCGTCGCGACTTGTGGTTGCGCCACCAGGTCGCGGCACTCACTAGAGTGTTTGCACCGCCTTCATCGCGAGTAAACCTCGCGGTTCCTTGGTCGCGCTGGTGGTCGCGTTGCTTACTGCCAGAATTTGACATTTTCATCACGAGCAGTTCATCGCGATTTGTGGTCGCGGTGACTGGTCGCGATGCTCACTGCCAAAAATCACATTTTCCACCACGAGCAAGCCATCACGACCTGTGGTCGCGGTGACCAGGTCGCGATGCTCTCTGCTTCAGTTTTCCTTTTTCTTGCATCATTTTTAATTACATTTACACCCTTTCCAATTACAAAATTTATTTTCACATATTTAAATTTAATAATTCGAAATCCGGGATGTTACATTTTCTTTCTAAGCACTATTGACCAAATCAAAATGTTTTGAAATATGTATCTCGGTCTTCTTCAATTTTCTTTTTTCAGACATTGGTTGGCATTTGTTGGAGTATTGAAAACACCAAGGTCTTATGTGACCTTCCTCACCATAGTGGTGACAAGTTGGTGTAAACTCAGAAGATTTGACATTCTTATTTTGAGATGTCAATACTTTAGACCTATGCTTAGCATGATTAGCATAATTTTTCCTTGAAGAGTACTTGACACCTTGTCTTTTGTGATACATGCTTTACGAACAGCTTGTGCACTTGATAATGTTGCTTGGGAGATTTCATCTTAATAAAAACAGCCTTACTCGTGGAGGCCTTTAACTCATTACTGAATCCAATTCTTCGTTTGTCATTGTATATCTTATCAAGCTTGATCATATTATCAACTTTCATTACACCTAGAGTCAGCCAACTTTTTTTTAACCTCTTCCTCACATGATCGAACAATAAACAAGGTTTTATTTTTGCAATATGCTTATTCTTTTAAAGCTTTGATCCTCTTATTGCAGTCATCCACCTCCTTTTATAAATTGAGGGATCGATCCAAAGCTTCTTGTCTCTCAGATTTGAACAATTTATTTTTAGATAGTAAAGAGAAGTTCAGTCTTAATACCTTGTGACTTTCTTCGAGGAGTTGCTCATAAGCCTCTTTAAGGCTTGTCTCACTAAGCATATCATTATCAATATAATCTTCTGTTTGTGTTTCATCACCTGTGGACAAAGAAGATGTGAAAGCAACAATGTTGCATATGTGCTTACTAGCATCAGAAGACTCATTATTGTCTTCTTTATCACAATCACTCCAATTGATGTTCAACGCCTTCCCCTTCCTTGGGTTGTTTTGAATGTTTGCACACTCGGATACTATATGTCTAAAGCCTTGACATTCATAGCATTAAACACTCTTGCTTTTGCCCTTGTCATTATCAAACTTTTTGGGCACAAAATCCTTCTTGGTGTTGGCACCGTTAAACCCACCATCGGTTCTCTTGCATTTGAGGAACTTCTAAAATTTCCTTACAATCATTGCCATATCTTCACCATCATCGCTTTCTTCAGCTTCCTTTGAATCGTGAGTTGCAAAATTCAAAGCAATCTCTTTTGCTTTTTGATTAATTTAAGATTCAACTCAAACGTTTTAAGGGATCCTATCAACTCGCCTACTCTCATGTTATCTATGTCTTTGCTTTCTTCAATAGCAGTAACCTTGGCTTGAAATCTGTTAGGCAAAGAGCGTAAGATTTTTCTAATAATATCAGAGTCAGGGTAACACTTACTAAGTACAAAACTCGAGTTTGTGATGTCCATGAGTTTTGTTTGGAAATCAAGAAAGCTTTCATCTTCCTCCATATGCAAGGATTCAAATCTCGTTGTTAACATTTGAAATTTTGACTTTTTGACCGCCAACGTTCCTTCATGCGTGGTTTGCATAATATCCCATGCCTCCTTGCTAGTCTCGCAATTCTGAATATGCATATAGTGATGTTTATTAACACTATAAAAAATACAACTAAAACCTTTAGAGTTTCGTGTCGCATTAGATAGTTCTATTGTGCTCCATTATGCTATCAGCTTCATGGATATGACTCCTTCGACATTGGTAAGGCAGGAGGGGAACAACCATTCTCAACATACATCTAGACATGCTCATCGTAGGCCTTCAAATAGGCTTTCATGTGCGTCTTCCAGAACGTGTGGTTTTAACCATCCAAAAGTGGAGGTTGAGTGCTTGATGCTCCTTTTCTGATCATTTATGCCATAGATGAACAAAAAAAAAAAAAAAAATAAAATAATAGTACAAATCGAACAAAAAAAAAGCTTGGATTCTAGCCTCAATATGTCTAGACTCCTACTCTGATATCAATTGAAAAATGTAGATTTGTATCTATGGCAAACCTGAGGGGGCGGGGTCAGGGGAATAGGTTTACAAAAAATATTGCGGAATTAAAACAATTAAACCTAATTAAAAATCAACATGGAGATTTTTAGCGTAAAAAACCTCAACAGGTAAAAAAAAAAAAAAAACACAGGAACAGCTCGTAGGCCACTTAACACATCTCACACAAATTTCAACTAGTTAGTATATGGTTTACAACTCACGTTGATTGACCACTCAATCACACGACTCTTTCTATAACCCAATACTACCTATCTTCAGGCCTTTATTAGCAATCCCTGTGAATGTTGCTGAGAGATTCCACGCGCTCTAAAGCTTAATGTTCCTTCCTAAGATCAAAGAAACAACAACCCCCGATTTACGAGATCAGGTTTATGTGCTCAATATGAATGAACAATCAAATAACATGCATTATCAACGACATGTTATGAATAGACTAGAACAATTGAGCACTGACTGTTATGAAGATTACTTCATAAGACAACCTAACTAATCTGTTTACGAAGACCTTAACGGCTAAAGTTTTTAAAGGTCATCTAAAGAGTCTAGGGTTGTGAGACATGTCTTATTTGCTCTAGGGCAAGTGGGAGATTATTAAGGTTTTGGCCCTAAGAGCTTCTTATAATATGTAAATGTTGAAAATATTAATAAAGACTTGTATTATTCATTCACTGTTTATGATTTATTTGCAATTTATAAATGTAAGAAAAATCCATAATTACTCATGTAGTCTCAAACTAAGTATGTGAATGTTATATACACGAAGATTTAGTTTAAAATCAGTAATCTAAAGAGTTCGTAGAGAGCAAATAAAGTTGGGTACTTTGTTTATGGTAAATCTACAATTATGGTCCATTTTGTATATGATACGATGGTCTTATCTAGGATTATACATGTGGTGACATGAAAATGGATGCACCTTATATAGTAGAATTATATAGGATTGAGCCTTGATAAAAATGAATCTCTTTAGAAAATTCGTTAAATAAAACAAATACATATTTATCAAATTGATGATCATATATGGGACAATTATAATCATGAGTGTTTTACGGACTCTTACATATATAGTCGTGTCTCTTGATTTACATGGGTGAGATCAGTGTAGTATTTCCGATCAATAACTTCGTATCTTGGAGATACAGTCTAACATATAGTTGGGAACATTCTACACAAGAGTGGAATCCATTCCTTCTTGTGAAAAGTAGATGAGTAGTTCCCTTAAGGGTTGATTTCATACTTGTACAATAAGAGCACTCAACTTTCTGTTTATATAAACAGAAAGATAAATCCATAAGTTGTTATGGGTATATTATTTATTAGAGAATCAATGGTACTTTAGGAACAAGAAATAATTAGAAAGGTAAAACGAACTTTATGATCTAGCTCTAATTATGAAATACTCGTGGAGGATCAAACTGTATGTAATGATTAGATCCATGAACACTAAAATCAGTTTATGTAAAATATCTACAGTTGTGAGAGTACAGTTTTAGATTTTTAGTGGAGTAATATTAAGACTAATAATGGTGAATTATTGATTAAATAGATATTATTGGAGCTCAAAACTGTAGGTACATTTGGTCCCATTGTTAACTCACATATACTATAGAAAATAAGTTCTTAATTCAAATAATTAAATTGTCCAATTATAATGTTTGAATAATTAAGTAAATAATATTTATTATTCACGTTATTAAATTAAGGGAAACTTGAACAAATATCCCCCAATTTAGGTATTATACTCGACGATAACTTTTACTATAATTGCATAAACATCCCTTAGAATCTGTTGACCAATGTTAAATTTGACGTTTAACTGATCTAAGTAAAAAATGACCAAACTGCCTTCAAATAGTTATTTAATTATTATTTTATTTTCAGTAAAAGTTATTAAATAACTATCTGATGGGTAGTTTGACTGACCCTAAATAGAAAAAATGGTCATTTAATGGGTGATTTAACCAACCAAAAAATAATTCAATAACTACACCTTTGAATTAGTTAGTCAATGAATTTTAGGGAATACTTTTGCAATTATAGTAAGAGTTGTAGCTGGTTGCAATATTACCTAAACTAGGGGGTTTTTGTAATTTTTTAATAAATTGATTATGTTTGAATTAATAATTATGAATTATTGAATTATTAATGGAGAAAGAGGTCAAGAGTTTGAATCCTAATGATAATAGAGGGTTAAAAATAATTATGAATTATTTAACCTGTAGGTCACAGGTTCAATACTCTACATTAGCCATAGCATTTTATTTTATACTTTACAGATTATTATTTAAATAATTATATGGATAATTATTTAAATTAATAATTAATATAAAGGTTATAGATTATTGTTTAAATAATAATGATAATTATATTTATTATTTTTAAAAAAATAATAGTGATAATTAGAGAGATAAGAGATATCAGAAAAAAAAAAAAATCAAAAAGAGTTTTGCTTTCTTATGTTAAAAGATATATTAGAAAAAAGGATATTGATAAGAATTTTTTTCAGGTTTAAAGTGATATCAGAAAAAATAATAGAAAGAGTTTTGGTTTTTTACATTGAAAAAGTTATATAAAAAAAATTTCAAAAAGAGTTTTGGTTTTTTACGTTAAAAGAGATATCAGAAAAAAGAATCAAAAAGAGTTTTGGTTTTTAACGTTGAAAGAGATATCAGAAATAGGAATCTTCATAAGATTTTTATTTTTTATTTTTTTTACGTTCAAAGAGATATTAGAAAAAGAAAAAAAAATAGTTTTGGTTTTTACATTCTTTAACAAACTCTCTGGTAAAAACGAAAATAGGTGATTGAGGTGTAGTAAAATATCATAATCACAGACGTTTGTATTATTGTTTCTTTTTCAGAAAAGAACAGACGAACATAGTATAAAAAAGAAAGACGCCCACACGCCAATTAGCTGGTGAAGAGTCATAATAAGGAAGAGAAGGTAGTGTGAATCTGCGATCTGACGGAAGGCAAATAAAAATAAGGTATGTTTAAACTAACAGTACTCTGAAAATTTTTAAGACCAAGACTTTTCCATTGTGCAAGAAAATTAGATTTTCTAATTTTTTCCTTCAATTGGTATTAGAGACTGTTTTGATTTTAATATTTTATTTATTTATTCCGTTTTGTATGTCATGAATAGGCATCATAATTATTTTAATATATTCTTTATTATTATTATTATTATTATTATTATTCATGTGATAATAGGTTATAAATTTTTGCATGGATTGATTGTAATTTTTTTATGGTTCTTTGGTTCGTTTTCTTTTATTGGAATTGTAAAGCCATATTTTGGGCTATTTTTTATTATATAAAAGACTAGGTTCTATATATATATATTGTATTGTAATTGTTCTGTGGCTGCTAGGTTTTTTGTCATTAGCGCACGATCGTGTCCTATGCATTGGCAGCCACACAACCTATGGTCTCTGGCTCTACTCGCACGGGACTACAGTTTTTGAATTTTTTTTTTTTAAGAAACGGACCTTTAGACCTGATCCATTCGATGGATGTTCTTGAAAATTAAGTTGAACTTTATTTGGAGTCCGAGCGAAACCTGAAATTAGAAGAAAGGATTCCAGACCTTGAAGATTTATAAAGACCAAGGAATGACTTTGGATGATTTTTGTAATCTTATTATTAGGTTAGATTGTTAGAAAATGAATGGAAATTATGACAATTGATTTTGTAACGGACAATTGATTGTCATGAATGTTGACAATTGATTTGGTAACGAATAATTGATTGTCATGAATGTTGTGTAACAGGTCAAATAATGTTCATCAATATTTTGTAACGGTCATTCCATTGATTGTTTATATATTAGGATCAAATTATTTGGAAAAGAAAAAAATGCAAACACAATCATACAATAAGCAATTCCGAAAATATTTTCTTTATTCTGTTTCCAAGTAAAAGAGTTCAGACAGTGTTCAGTTCGCCGGAGTTGTCTAACGACAATAACTCAAAGCAGTTGTATCCTGAGAAACATACGTATCCTACGGTAGGGGACGAATATATTTTAAGGACACCGTGTGAAATACGGGCCTCGGCTTCAATTTTATATTACGGTTATAATAATTGTTTATAGTTTTATATTCAATTATTTATTATTAGCATCTGTTTAATTTCGTATTCAGTTTGAATAACAATCTTAAAACATATTCTTTCCCTTAGTTGACAGGTGCTACATGAATATGGTTTGACTATCAAACTGAGTTGTTGATCAATCTAGGTTAATTTGGTTTTAATTTGGAAGATTGAACAGTTTAGATTTTCTGGTTCTGGATTGTCCAGTTTTCTGGAAAAAAAAAAAATTTGGGTTTTCTTTTGATCCAGAAGAGTTTGGACTGTTTTGGTATTCTAATTATTCTGATACTACAGATACCAGTCGAATAGTTTCTGAAGATTTATTGTTGCTTCAGTTCTAACAAGTTCCATTTATTTTCCTGGAAATTCAGTTCTAACTTTTTTTTTTTGGTTTCTCTGGTTTTTTGGAAATATCAAAGCCACTGGTATTTCTTCAATTATAGATACAGTAATTAATTTAGACTATCTTATACACAATAATTTATGTTATTTGATTTCTAATATTTTGCAGCTTGCAGGGTGTGAAATCCAGTTTTTGCAAACACTGTAAAAACTGATTCCTTGTTGAGTATGTTTTTTTTTTTAAATTCCTTGTAGCAATTTGCTAGGCAGATTACAATTGGATAGTGTTTCAAAAACGAAAGGGAAAAAAAATTATTGGTTTTTGTCCAGCAAAAGAAGAAACGAAAGGGAAAAAAAATTATTGGTTTTTGTCCAGCAAAAGAAGAAAAAAAAATTGATTTCTGCTTTATTGGTTTTCGTGTAAGAAACTGATTCAAATTTTGGTTTTGTTTTCTTGTTTTTCTGGTTATTCAAAAGAAGCAGGAAATCTTTGTTTTTAGTTTGAACGGTTTTGTATTAAGTAGATTATTTCTGCTCAATCTTTGAATATTTTCTGGGCATATACGAACAGTCTTTGAACATATAAAAGGAAAACTGATCCCATATTTTTTATTCTGGTCGAAATTTGGACTATTAAATTCATGTGCTGGACAACTTGCATATATTAAAGAATAAATTCAAATTAAATCTTGAATTGTTATAGTTTGATATATTGACATATATTTGGTTTGATATACTGTCTGCATTTAATATTGATACAATATAAAATTGACAAATTTTGGACTAATAATATATATAAATATATATTATTAAGAATTTAATTGGTGTCTTGGAATAGTTTATTATAACTATTGTTTTGTTTTCAGAAATAGCTTCTGAATCAACATCTGCTGCTAAGACTGGGGAGAACCCAAATGTGCCTCAAGTGACTACCCTTGCTACATCGGTTTCAGTTCCAGTGATGAACCCAAGAGTACCGGTTTCGGTTCCAATGAACTGTATGGAGAAACCGGAGAAATTCAGTGGGCTGAATTTCAAGAGGTGGCAACAGAAGATGCTCTTCTATTTGACTACTCTGAATCTTGTGAGATTCTTGACTGAGGAGGCTCTAAAGCCAAACAATGATGAGCTAGATGTGCAAGTCTTAACTGCCATTGATGCTTGGAAGCATTCTGACTTCCTATGCCGTAACTATATTATGAATGGACTATCGGATTCGCTTTACAATGTGTATGCTACGAAGAAAACAGCTAAGGAGTTGTGGGAATCCTTAGACCAAAAATATAAAGACCGAAGATGTTGGGGCCAAGAAATTTATTGTGGGCTGCTTCCTGGATTATGAGATGGTGGATTCAAAAACTGTGATTAGTCAAATGCAAGAGCTCCAGGTAATTTTACATGAGATTCATTCAAAGGGAATGATCCTAAGTGAAACCTTCCAAGTAGCTGCTGTGATTGAGAAGCTACCTCCTGCATAGAAGGATTCAAGAACTACCTTAAGCACAAGCGAAATGAGATGAATCTTGAAGACTTGATTGTCAGACTTCGAATTGAAGAAGACAACAAGAAATCTGAGAAGAAGGGGTCAAGTCAATATGAGGCAAAGACCAATGTTGTGGAGCTTGGAAAGAATTCCAAGTTCAAATCAAACAAGTTAGGAAAATGGTCCAAGCTGGGACCAAAATGAGGAAGCTTCAAGAAACAGAAGTTTCAAGAGAAGTGCTTCAACTGTGACAAGATGGGTCACAAATCTTCTGAGTGCAGATTGCTAAAGAAAAAGAAGAACAATAAAGCCAGTATGGTGGAGGAAATCTCCAAGGATGTTTCTGAGATCACCCTCTCCGCGGTGGTCTCTGAAGTGAACCTGGTAGGGTCCAACCCGAAGGAATGGTGGATTGACACTGGTGCCACTAGGCATATATGCTCAGATAGGGCATTGTTCTCATCCTTCGAACCAATAGAGAATGGGGAGAAGCTATTCATGAGGAACTCGGTGACTTCTAAGATCAAGGACTAAGGAAAAATGGTCTTGAAGATGACTTCTGGGAAGGAGCTGACTTTGAACAGTGTACTGTACGTGCCTGAAATTTGCAAGAACTTGGTGTCCGGTTCATTGCTGAGTCAACATGGCTTCAAAATGGTGTTTGAATTAGACAAGGTTATTTTGTCTAAAAGTGGAATGTATGTGGGTAGGGGTTATGTAACTGAAGGGCGTTTTAAGCTTAATGTAACCGCTATCAAGCGTATAAATGATAATACGAATAATTCTTCTTCTTATTTGCTTTAGTCTTCCAATTTATGGCATGGTAGACTAGGACATGTTAATTATGATACTGTACGGAGATTAATTAACTTGAATCATATACCCACATTTAATATTGATTCCAAACACAAATGTGAAATTTGTGTAGAGGCAAAATGACAAGGTCATCATTTCAAACAATTGAAAGGAACACGGAACCTCTTGATTTAATTCACAGTGATGTTTGTGATTAAAATCTGTACAAACAAGGGGTGGCAACAAGTATTTTATTACTTTTGTTGATGATAGCACAAAATACTGTTATGTGTATTTGCTAAAAAGTAAGGATGAAGCGATAGAAAAATTCATTCACTATAAGAATGAAGTTGAGAATCAACTCAACAAATAGATTAAAGCGTTAAGGAGTGATCGAGGTGGTGAGTATGAAGCACCTTTGGTGAATTCTGTGCACAACATGGAATTATACATCAAACCACAGCTCCTTATTCGCCTTAGCAAAATAGTGTTGCTGAACGGAAAAATCGCACCTTGAAAGAAATGATGAATGCAATGCTGATAAGTTCCGGGGTGCCTCAGAACATGTGGGGAGATGCTATTTTGTCTAGCAATTACCTTTTAAATAAGGTACCATGAAAGAAACAAGACAAAACTCCATATGAATTATGGAAAGGAAGAAGGCCTTCCTATAAATACCTACGAATGTGGGGGTGTCTTGCTAAAGTGGTCGTAACTACACCAAAGAAGGTGAAGATTGATCCAAAAACAGTTGATTGCGTTTTCATTGGCTATGCACATAATAGTAGTGCATATTAGTTCCTTGTGTATAAATCTAAAATCCCAGACATACACAAAAATACAATAATGGAATCTAGAAATGCATCCTTCTTTGAACATGTATTTCCGTATAGATCTAATGTAGAATCGAGTTCGTCCAAACGAACGCAAGAGACTCCAATTGAGGAGAGTGAGGACCAAGAACAAGAACAAGAATAGGAGCAAGAGGTTAAGGATGAACTTAGACGTAGCAAAAGAGCTAGGACAGAAAAAACCTTTGGTCCAGATTTTCTAACCTATTTACTAGAAGGTGAATCTCAAACTTTTAAAGAAGTTGTAAGCTCTTCTGAAGGACCTTTATGGAAAGAGGCAATTAAAAGCGAAATTGATTCCATCCTTCAAAATCACACTTGGGAACTAGTGGATCTTCCTCCAGGTTGTAAACCTCTAGGATACAAATGGATTTTCAAAAGGAAAATGAAACCAGATGGATCAATAGATAAGTATAAGGTTAAGCTTGTAATTAAAGATTACAAACAACGAGAAGGCTTAGATTACTTTGATACATATTCTCATGTGACGAGAATAACTTCCATAAATATATCAAATGGATGTGAAAACAGCTTTCCTAAATGAAGATCTGGATAAAGAAATCTACATGGAACAACCTGAGGGTTTTTCTGCTCCAGGAAAGGAAAAGAAAGTCTGTAAATTGGTGAAGTCTTTATACGGTTTAAAGCAAGCACAAAAACAGTGGCATGAGAAATTCGATAATGCTGTAATGGTAAACAAATTTAAAATCAATGAGTGTGACAAATGTGTTTATGTCAAAAACACAGAAAATGGATATATCATTTTGTGTGTTTATGTTGATGATATGCTTATTGTTGGTAGTGATGATAAGATGATCAAATATACTAAAAATATGTTGAATTCAAGATTTGACATGAAAGATATGGGACTAGTAGATGTAATATTGGGTATAAAAATCTCAAGAATATCAAGTGGTCTCATTCTAAGTCAATCACATTATGTGGATAAAATTCTTGAGAAATTCAACAAGGATGATTCTGGAGTGTCCAGAAAACCTGTAGATATGAGTCTATATCTATCCAAGAATAAAGGTGAGAGTATATCTCAACTATAATATTCTAGAGTGATAGGAAGTCTGATGTACTTAATGAGTTGTATAAGACCAGACATAGCATACGCAGTTAGTAAACTGAGAAGATATACGAGTAATCCAGGGGCTGACCACTGGAAAGCAATAGTAAGAGTACTTAGGTACTTACATTATACTCATAGTTATGGGCTGCACTATACCAGATATCCAGCTGTTCTGGAAGGATACAGTGATACAAACTGGATATCTGATATGAAAGACTCAAAATCTACTAGTGGATATGTATTTACACTAGGAGGTGCAGTAGTATCATGGAAATCCTCTAAGCAGACATGTATTGCTAGATCCACAATGGAATCTGAATTCATTGCTCTAGATAAGAGTGGGGAAGAGGCTGAATGGTTAAGACAATTTTTAGAGGATCTTCCGATGTGGCCAAAGCCTGTGTCAACAATATGCATCCATTGTGATAGTCAGTCTGCAATTGGAAGGGCACAGAGCAACATGTATAATGGTAAGTCTAGACATATACGTCGTAGACATAACACCATTAGACAACTACTCTCAACTGGAGTTATCTCTGTCAACTACGTGAAGTCAAAGGATAACATAGCGGACCCACTAACCAAAGGGTTAAATCAAGAGTTAGTTGATAAATCATCGAGTGAAATAGGACTAAAGCCCATGAAAGAATAAGTTGATACATTGGAAACCCAATCTAGTTGACTGGAGATCCCAAGATCTAGGTTCAAAGGGACAACCTAAATGTAGGACTTAGTTGAATCACTGTGGGGGGTAACCTCAAGTCCATTCCTATGATGAAATAGTGATATCCATTGGAAAGGATGAGCTATGCTTTTAATGATTCTTATGTGTCGAAAATTCGAGCAGAGTAATACGGGTTACTCTTAACTGAGAAATCACCTATGTGAGAGAGAAGTGGGGTCGCTTTGAAAGAGAATTGTGTAGGGCTCAATTCTTTAGAAAATCTCACAGAACCAGGCTTATGTTCATGGCCAAAACGAACATAATAATGAGAACTGAATTATGTCAGGAAAGATTCCTGTGTGAGATATGTTATCGTTTCCAAAAACGGCAGAACAGTTCAAAGACATCATATCTACTGGTCAGTTAGTAAAGTCTATATATTCTCACAAGGGAAGGTTCAAAGCGTAATAGCTACCTATCCTATGCAGGTTTCGACCGTTGAACTCTATCATCAAGTCAAAGTGTTATTCTGTTTTCTCTTATCTCTTCCATCAATTTCATTATGTGGGGGATTATTAGAAAATGAATGGAAATTATGACAATTGATTTTGTAACGAACAATTGATTGTCATGAATGTTGACAATTGATTTGGTAATAGACAGTTGATGGTTATGAATGTTGTCTAATGGTCAAATAATGTCATCAATATTTTGTAACGGTCATTCCATTGATTGTTTATATATTAGGATCAAATTATTTGGAAAAGAAAAAATGCAAACACAATCATACAATAAGCAATTCCGAAAATATTTTCTTTATTTCGTTTCCAAGTAAAAGAGTTCAAATAGTGTTCAGTTCGCTGGAGTTGTCTAACGACAATCACTCGAAGCAGTTGTATCCTGGGAAACATACTTACCCACGGTAGGGGACGAATATGTTTTAAGGACACCGTGTGAAACACGGGCTTCGGCTTTAATTTTATATTACGGTTATAATAATTGTTTATAGTTTTATATTCAATTATTTTCTATTAGCATATGTTTAATTCGTATTCAGTTTGAATAACATAGATAACCAAAGAACACGGTCAATGACATGTTGTTTATTTAATTGTTTATCATACAATGAATGGATAAATTTAAATGACATGTAAAATAATAGTGCCTACTCGTGCATTATAACATGCCATGACATACATGTATTATTCTCATTTTTAACTTTTGAATTGTTTAATAGTTATAATTGTTATAAATATTTATTTATCTATTTAATAAAAAGATTATTCAAATTAATATATTTATATTTAATTAATTATTATTTAAATTTTAAATATTTTATTAATAGATGTCTCGAAGAGACATAATTATTCAGTGTTTTTCTTATAAAAGAACACTTTGTTTATTAGAGAAATATACAAAAGTTTTGAACGTTCTTTTTCTCTTTTTTCTCTCTGAAAACAAAATACATATATCTCTCAAAATATCTTGGATACATCAATCAATTGAAAGAGTGAACAAAGTGGTTTGTGGGCCGATCTTTCCGCATTAGAAGAAAAGCCTAGTGGTTGTCGTATCTTGGAAGAGAATCGCCAAACATCCTGTGCAGAGGGGTGAATTTCCTTTACGGAAAGTGTTATCTAACATGCTTCGACCGAGTACATTTTTCTTAATCCCTACTTATCATTTTTTATATATATGATTATATCTTTGTCTTGAAAACTGAATTTGAGTGATTACGGAAACCATTTGTGTTTGTACTGTTAGTTCCAACTATTTGTGTTTATACTGTTTATTCAATTCAGCTTTTGTATAATCATTAATTAATTTATTATTTATTTGTTACAGTACATGAATTTGAATATGTCAAGTGTACAATCCAATAATACTTGTGCTCCTGAAAGGTTTAGTCGCCAAAATTTCAAACGATAGCAAGCGCGTTTGAAATTTTGGCTCACTACATTGGGTTTATTCTCTGCTATTGATGCTCCCCCTATTTCCAATTCTAAAGAGGAACCTGGTCGCACTCATGCTCTTAAAGTATAAAAGGAGCAAGACTATCTTTGCCATGACAAAAATATGTAGTCATTTGGAGGATAATTTATTTGATATTTATTATCAAATTCCTTCTGCTCAAGACCTGTGGTATGCTTTAGAAAAGAAGTACAACACAGAAGATGCTGGACTTGAGAAATACCATATGGGTAAGTACTTGGATTTTAAAATGATTGAGGGAAAATATGTTGTTGACCAAACCTATGAACTCCAACAATTAGTCCTTGAACTTAATCAAGCCGGTATTCCTATACATGAAAAATTTGTTTGGCTGCCATTATAGAGAAACTTCCTAACTCCTGGAAAAAAATTGGCCTTTACCTTAAACACAAGAGAGAACCTATTTCCTTTGATGATATTCTTGTCTCACTCCAAATTGAACAAAAAGCTCGTGAGAGAGACCTTATTTTAGAACCTTAATCCTTTAATTTTCAGGCTAAGGCTAATGTCGTGGTAAGACAAAAACCAAAGTTCAAAAATAAAAATTTTCAGAAAAAATAAAACCATATCAAACTTATCCCAAAAATTAAGAAGGATAAGAGTAAAGTTGAGTGCTATGTGTGCCATAAATTTAGACATCATGCAAGAGAATGCTACTAAAGAAAAGGATATAAGGGGAAATCAAACATTGAAAGACAAGTCAATATGACGATAGGCGGACATTCCACTACTTCAGGAGGAGGATATGTATCTTACTTTCCTGAAGTGAATATGGTCTATCAATCAGATGAGTGGTGGATAGACTCTGGTGCTAATGTACATATTTGTGCTAATCACTATGCATTTTTGACTTATCAGGAATCTGATGGCATAGTAACTAAAGGAGATGCCTCTGTTGCACAAGTGTGTGGGCAAGGATGAATGGACTTGAAATTGACTTCGGGCAAGGTCCTTTCTTTACTTGGCGTGCTACATGTACCAAAGTTTCAGAAGAATTTAATTAGTAGATACCGTCTAGTCCAAGACGGATATAAAATTGTATTTGAATCAAATAAAGTTGTATTATCTAAATTTGGTTCTTTTGTTGGATTAGGATACACTTCTGATGGATTATTTAAATTATCTGTTTTAAATATATCATTGTTGATTAAAGATGCTAATTCTGTTATTGCTTTAAATGTTGAATCATCTAATATTTGACATGCTAGACTAGGACATGTGAATGTTGGTACTATACAACGTATGATGAATGTTGATCTTATATCTTAATCTAATATAAATGTTAATTCTAAATGTCAAATTTGTGTAAGTTCTAAACAACCTAGGAAACCTTTTCATTCAATTGAACGTGATTATGTTTTATTAGAATTAATTCATAGTGACTTGTACGAATTTAATGGTGTACTTACTCGAGGAGGAAAAAGATATTTTATCTCATTTATTGATGACTTCTTAAAATATTGTTATGTGTATCTAGTAAAAACCAAGGATAAAGCTTTGGATAGGTTTACTGCCTATAAGGCTGAGATTGAAAATCAACAAGAAAAAAAAATTAAAATTCTTAAATCAGAACATGAGGGTGAATATATTGCTGCAAATATGTCTCAATTTTGTGAACAACATGGTATTATTCATGAAGTCACTACATCTTTCTCTCCCCAGTCAAATGGTGTAACAGAAGGGAAAAATAGGACATTTAAGGACACGGTGAATTCCATGTTGTGCAGTTCAGGAGCACCTCATAACTTGTGGGGGGAGGCACTATTATCAGCATGTCACATTCTCAATCGAATTTTATTCAAAGGAAGTGACAAGACTTCCTATGAGCTATGGAAAAGAAGAAAACCGAGCCTCAAACATTTCAAAGTATGGGGTTACTTAGCTGTAGTGGGGGTACCATTGAACAAAAAATGAAAATTAGGACCCCAATCTATTGATTGTGTTTTTCTAGGTTATGCACATAATAGTGTTGCTTATAGATTTCTAGTTGTGAAATCTTGAGTAAGTGATATTGTAGAGAACACTATTATGGAGTCTAGGGATGCGCCTTTCTTTGAAGATGTATTTCCTTTCATTAATCAACCAAATGGATCTTTAAGTGATCTAACTAAAATTCATTCTTCAAGCAACATTGTGCCAGTGAATAGAGAATCGATTGAACCTCGAAGAAGTACAAGAACTAGAGTTGAGAAGAACTTTGGTAATGATTTTCTTGTTTATTTGGTTGAAGAAGATCCATTAACTTTTCAAGCTGTTATGACCTCAGTTGATGCTCCTTTTTGGGAGGAGGCCATTAATAGTGAGATGGAATCAATTAGATCCAACAACACTTGGGTGTTAACTGATTTACCTCCTGGCATTAAAACTTTAGGATGTAAATGGATTTTTAAGAAAAAACTTAGACCAGATGGTTCTATTGACAAATTTAAAGCTCGATTGGTGGCTAAGGGATACAAACAACGGGAAGAAATCGACTTCTTTGATACTTATTCCCCTATCACTATCACTAGAATTGCAACTATCCATATGCTTATAACAACGACAGCTACCCATAATCTCGAGATCCATCAAATGGATGTCAAAACCGTCTTTTTAAATGTCGATCTTAAGGAGGAGATGTACATGGATCAACCAGAGGGATTTGTAATTCCTGTCAAGAATATAAGGTCTGTAAATTGGTTAAATCACTCTATTGACTTAAACAAGCTCCAAAATAGTGGTATGAGAAGTTTGATAATATTTTGCTATCTGATAGTTTTACCATTAACGATTTTGACAAATGTGTTTATAGTAAAGTTAAGATTGGTAAAATTATCATTCTTTGTCTTTATGTAAATGATATTTTATTGTTAAGCAATTATTTCGATATCATTTTAAGTACTAAATATTTTTATCTAGTCACTTTAAAATGACAGATATTGGTAAAGCTAGTGTTGTTTTGGGTCTCAAACTAGAAAAGACTCTAAATAGATATTCTCTTTCTCAGTCTCATTATGTGGAGAAAATTCTCAAAAAATTTGAGAAATTCTACAGTAAATCTGTATATACTCCATTTGACAGTAGTGCCAAACTGGTAAAAAATAATGGAGATGCTGTCTCTCAATTGAAATATTCACAAATTATAGGTAGTTTGATGTATTTGGCAAATTACTCCAGGCCCGATATTGTATTTTCCATAAGCAAATTGAGAAGGTTTACTAGTTGTCCAAATGCACATCATTGGAATGCATTAGAAAGAGTTCTTAAATAGTTGAAAGGTACTATGAACTTAGGGCTTCATTACTCTAATTATCCAGCTGCATTAGAGGATTTCAATGATGCTAACTAGATATCCAAGTCCGATGAGACAAAGGACACAAGTGGTTATGTCTTTATTTTAGGAGGTGCAGCTGTATCTTGGAAGTCTGCGAAATAGACTTTATTATCTCGATCCACTATGGAAGCAGAGTTAATTGCTCTAGACTTGGCTGGTGTACCACCCCTCGACCCGACCCGGCTGGACCGACCCAGGGAGCGCTACTCGGACTTTCAAAACTTTCTAAATTCATTTTATAATTTCAAAACATTTAAAAGTCATATCAATTTGTAAATCAAAAGACTTTTCTAGTGAGCCCATCGAATCAATTTTCAAACCATTGAAAAACCATATAATTTATAAATTCTAAAACCATTTTCAGTGAGCCCAATAAATAAACTTTTTCCAAAATTTCGGCAGAGTTCCGTTTGTTTTTCGGATTTTCCAAAACTTGTTTTTCCACAAATCAAGTCAAATACAAATTCAATATCAACACTTCAATATCATTTTCAAAACAATTGCGCACTCTGCAGTTTAGTGCGACTTTCCAACACAGTATATACATATAGCTTAGTGGGTGTACACTAATATCAAATATGAAAATCATAAATAACTTTTAATAGGAAACAAATCACAATATATATATATATATATATATATATATATATATATATATATACTTCAAAATCAAACCATAAGCTCAACTAAAACAATATTCTTACTCAATTCGTTTTCGCAATTCATTTAATACTCATTTAATATAAATACTGAAATACACAGTTCGTTTACAATCATTTACTATAAATACTGAGTCACACGTATTAAATCGATTTAAAAAAGTACTTATAAACATATCATTTAATTCAATTCAATTCTGGCCCTCTAGAATACTCAACATACTAGGACTAGAATATGGGTCAAACTCCCACCCTAGGACGAATCCTAAGAGTGGTACGTATCTCCCTACTCTAGGACCGTGGGTACGGAACCTAGAGAGGTACATAACTCCCTATCCCAGGAACGAATCCTTAGGAAGGTACGTGGCTCCCAACCCTCAGGACGAATCCGTGAGGAGGTACGTGTCTCCCTGCCCTTGGACGAATCCATGAGGAGGTACATAATAATCATCAATAGCAATCAATATCGGCGCAGTACTGCTCAGTAAACCCAGCTGGTATACCAACCTCCTATATCCATTACTATGTCTAAGTATCCTAGGGCCGTTTCTGATAAACTAGATTCACAATCAGTTACAAATCAATAATTACTCAATAAATATACAATTTGCACAATACCCTTCAAGAAAATAAACAATAGTCATACAAAAGTCTAAATCAAATATTTTTAACGAAATCGAAATATTCGAAACACGGTCAAAATACGATCTATCATAAAATCATTCCAAAATCAACAATAGATATATCAAAGCACTAGGTTAGTTAAACAAAATGCGGATTCAGGCTAAAAATACAAAATATGTTTTGTAAAGAGTTTGAAAACGGATGTACACCAACCTTGATATTGTTTTTCGTTCGACAAATCGCGTTTCCACGATTTTCTTTTTCCTTTTCCTTTTCTTTTCTCTCCACTTTCCTCTTCACTTTCTTCTTCTTCTTCCTCTTCTTCTTCTTCTTCTTCTTCTTCTTCCTCCTTTCTCTTCTTTCTTTCTTCTTTCTCTTCTTCTTTCTTTTTCGCTTTCTGCCTCTCTTTTTTCTGCTCTGTGGGTTTTCTGGCTTCTGCGAGAAGCTACTTTTTTTTTTTATATTTTTCGGCTGTCGCGACCGTTGTCGCGACCTGTGGTCGCGCCACCAGGTCGCGGTACTCACTAGAGCATTTGCACCGCCTTCATCGCGAGCACACCTCGCGGTACCTTGGTCGCGCTAGTGGTCGCGTTGCTCACTGCCAGAATTTGACATTTTCATGGCGAGCAGTTCATCGCGACCTGTGGTCGCGGTGACTGGTCGCGATGCTTACTGCCAAAAATTGACATTTTCCACCGCGAGCAAGCCATCGCGACCTGTGGTCGCGGTGACCAGGTCGCGATGCTCACTACTTCAGTTTTCCTTTTTCTTGCATCATTTTTGGACCGTTCCATCTGGTCCACCTGAAAATCATAAAAATAAACATACTTTTAATTACATTTACACCCCTTCCAATCATAAAATTTATATTCACATATATGAAATTAATTATCCGAAATTCGGGATGTTACAGCTGGAGCTGAAGCAGAGTGGATAAGAAATATATTAGCAGATATTCCTTTGGGCGAAAAGCCTATTCCACCTGTATCTATGCATTGTGACAACCAATCAATCATTGCATTAGTTAAGAATGCTACGAATAATGGGTAGAGATGACATATTCGTCTAAGATATAACTCCATTAGACATTTACTTACTCATGAAGTGATATCATTAGATTTTGTGAGATCAGCAAAGAATCTTGTTGAAACTTTTACTAAAGGACTAGCTAGAAAATAAATTGAAGAAACATCGAGGGGGATAGGATTGAAGCCCATTAAAAACTAGTTACCATCGGTGGCTACCCAACCTATCTGATTGGAGATTCTGAAAAGTAGGTTTAATGTGGAAATGAACCGATTGTGTAACTTATATGAGCACTAATTTTGATTACATTAAAATTTCTCCCTATGGTGTTGTGCTTATAGGCTGTTTGTATTAGGAAGAGTAATATTCTCTTAATGAATTCAAGGACTACGTGTTGGGGTATTGCCTACAGTATACCCTTAGAGAATTCACCTATGCGAGTATGGTAGTGGGGCAGCTATCTATGGAATAAGGGCTTAATTCCTAGAGTACTCGTGAAAACAGGATACTGCGCATGGCCGGAAGCACAAACCAGTTTAGAACTTACTTGCAGTAGCTCGTACAATGCGTGAATTTAATCAGGTGTTGCATATTAAGGGTTCAGGTTCAAGACATAGTTCACCTCGAACCTGTGTATACAATGCTTATATAGTTCATGTATTGAATATGTTTGTTTCATGACTTAAAAGTATTGAATTTGTTGCAAAATTTGTTAGGTCTTGAAATGTGTTTAAGCTAAGTGTTATTTAAGTAGATTGTATGCACTAGTTCACTTAGCATCATAGGTTGTATTGGTCATGCATCCTAATTATATGTTCATGCGTCATTGAACACTTAGATCATAATCCTTTGTGTTGTTGGAAGAGCATGTGTGACTTTGGTAAAGTGATCACCCCCCCTCTAGGTTCATATTAGACCGTTGCACTTAAACTTTCAATTGGTATCAGAGTGGGTAACTAGACATACATAGCTATCTTTGGGTATTTATTTGCTTATTTGCTATTTGTGTGCAATCTTTGTTTATTCTTGATTCCATGGACTCCATAGTAAGAGAGGGTGCATCCCACACCTAACCTCCACTTTTAAATGACACAAAATACTCATTTTGGAAAGTCCGCATGAGAGCATACTTGAAGTCCATATATGAACATGTATGGACAAGTATCGAAGAGGGGTATACACCTCCTACAACCACAAGTAAAGATGGGAGAAGAACATTGAAACCCAAGTTAACTTGGACACCTACAGATTACAGTTTGGCAACTTGGAATTCAAAGGGGTTGAACGCTATTTTCTGTGGTGTTGATGACAGTCAATATAGGCATATTCAAAAATGTGAAAGTGCCAATGAAGTATGGGAGATCCTCCAAATCACACATGAAGGAACTATAGCTGTCAAGAGGTCCTTCAAATGCTAACATCTCAATTTGAGAGTCTTCAAATGGAAGAGAATGAGACCTTTGCAGAATTTAAAGCCAAGCTCACAAACATCACCAATAAGAGTTATATGTTGGGAGAAGTCTATTCTAGCTCGAAGATTGTTAGGAAGATTCTAAGATCCTTACCCGAAAGATTTCAAGCTAAAGTCATAGCTATTGAAGAAAGTAAGGATGTTGATTCCATGAAAGTAGAAGAACTTGTTGGTTCCTTTAAGACTTTTGAAATAGGATTGAAACCAGTCAAGAAACATAAAAGTATAGCCCTCAAAGCAATTAAGGGAGCTGAAAATTCAGAAGATGATAAATGTTTGCTAAGAGGTTCAAAAAATTCCTCAAGACAAACAAAAAGAAAGGTAAGAATTCCACAAGAACCAAAGATACAAAGAAAAGCTTTCCAAAGAAAGTTAACACCTCAAAAGAAAAGATCAACAAGAGAAGCGTCCAATGTTATGAATGTGGAGGCTATGGGCATATCTCAACCGAATGTGCCAACAATTTGAAGAAAAATAAGAAAGGTAAGGCAATGAAAGTATCATGGAGTGATAGTGATGAAGAAGATGATACAAGCTCCATAAGTTCAGAGGAGCTAGTGAGTAACTTCACTACCTTTGTTGCAAGTCATTATAGCAATGAGGAAGAAGCTAGTGAAGGTGAAACGAGCATGAGTGAGAGAGAGGAATCAGATGAAGAAAGCCTTGAGGAAGCTTTTAATGAGTTATATGCAAAAAGCCTTAAGATAAAGAAGGAAAATGTTTCTTACAAGGTCAAACGCAAGAACCTTGAGAAAGAGAAGCAAGAGGTATTATCAAGGGCTCAAATTGTTGAGGAAGCTATCCAAAAAATCAAGAAAGAAAAAGAAGATGATGATCAAAGAATTATTCTAATGAAGAAGGAACTGAGTGAGAAAGAGAAGACCTTGCAAATTATGAGACATAGGAAACAAGAATGTCTCAAGGAATTGGAGCATGCAAGGAAATCAATCGAGGGGCTGACTTTGGGTACACTAAAGGTTGATCAAGTAATTAATCTTGGCAAGGCTTATGGAGACAAGAGAGGCATAGGCTATGCAATTGAAGAAATCAATCCTTCGTCAAGCAAGACAACATGTTTCAAGGGAGAAAATTTAAAGCAAACGCTTGAACAACCAAGGATAACAAGCAACCCCAAGAAGGCACCTCTAAGACAACCACAAGCACAAGGTAAAGTTCCTAACACCACATCATTCCAATGCCAAAGAAATGAGTGGCAACCAAATCATCAAGGTACATTTTCTAACTTCATCCCTATTTGTCATTTTTGTGGTAGGAAAGGGCATATTAGACCTAGATGTTTTGATCACATTTAAATGTGCCATAATGAAATGGAATCTAGGGATTGTCACTTTTAAAGATTTTCTAGACAAATGCCTAATAATGTTGTTAATTCAAAATCATAAGAAAAGAACTTGCAAAAGAAAATGAGAAAAGCATGGGTTAGAAAAGATGATTTCATATGTTATGCTGTTTATTATGCCTTGAAAGCCATTAATGCAAATTATTGGTACCTTGATAGTGGTTGTTCTAGGCACATGTCTGGAGATAAAAATGTTTTTGAAAATCTTGTGATGAAGGATGGAAGATGGGTCACTTTTGGTAATGGTTCTAAGAAGAAGGTGATAGGTAAAGGGTCAATTAAAATTTCTGGTTTACCTAGTCTTAATAATGCTCTTCTTGTTGATGGATTGCAAGCAAACTTGATTAGCATTACACACTTGTGTGAAAGTGTACATGCTGTCAATTTTTTTAAAGATACTTGTGCAATCTTGGACTCTAATGGAAATGTTATTTTGCAGGAAAAGAGAACTGATGATAATTGTTATTGTATTGATGTTAAACCTCTTAAATGCAATTTGACTAGCCATGAACAGGTTGAACTTTGGCATCAAAGACTTGGTCATTTGAATTTTAAGGACCTAAAGAAACTTGGAAAGGTGAAGGCTGTGAAAGGTCTTCATGAGCTAGGAAAGAAACAGGAAGGTGTATGTGGATCATGTCAAATTAAGAAGCAAACAAAGGGGATACACAAGAAAAATAAAGGAACATTGTTCGAACGTCCCTTGGAGCTTTTTCATATGGATCTCATGGGTCCTATGCAAACCAAAAGCCTTGGAGGTAAGCGGTATATCTTTCTATGTGTTGATGACTTTTCTAGATTCACTTGGATTGATTTTCTTAGAGAAAAGTCAGATGCTTTTGAGAAATTTAAATCACTTTGCATTAAACTTCAGAATGAAAAAGATCTTAAAATCAAGAACATTCAAAGAATTAGGAGTGATCATGGAAAGGAATTTGAAAATGCTAGCTTCGGTAATTTTTGTGATAATCTTGGTATTTTTCATGAGTTTTCTGCTCTTAGAACTCCTCAACAAAATGGTGTTGTTGAGAGAAAGAACAGGTACTACAAGAGATGGCTAGAGTTATGCCCAATAGCAAGAAACTTCCAAGGAATTTCTGGGCTGAAGCTGTCAATACTGCATACTACATTTCAAATCGTGTTTTCTTGAGACCCGGCACTAGACAAACTCTATATGAGTTATGGAAAGGAACGAAGCAGAATATAAGCTACTTTCACACATTTGGGAGTAAGTGCTATTTCGGTATTTTTCTAGGATACTCCTCCAACAGTAGAGCATATAGGGTATTCAATTCAACTACTCATACAATTATGGAATCAGCTAATGTGGTTGTAGATGATGCAGGAATTGTTTCTAATACTGATGATGAGTATGTTGTTGAGAATTCTGAATGTGCAGGTATTGACTCAAATGTGAAAGATGAGGAGACTGAAGAAATGCCAAATCAAACAGATCCTGCTCCTTGGGTTAAGAGGTCTCATAAAAATGATGACATCATAGGAGATGTGAGTGATGAAGTACGAACAAGAAGACAACTAGCTAATCAAGTTAGCTATGTTTGCTACACGTCTCAGTTCGAACCCAAGAAAGTTGAAGAAGCACTTCAAGATGAGTTCTGGATTGGTGCCATGCAAGAAGAACTCAATCAATTCCAAAGGAATGATGTGTGGTTTCTCGTCCCTAGACCTAAGAGTACTAATGTCATTGGTACAAAGTGGATTTTCAAGAACAAATCGGATGAAAATGGAAATGTAGTAAGGAACAAAGCAAGATTAGTTGCTCAAGGCTACGCACAACTTGAGGGAGTAGACTTTAATGAAACTTTTGCTCCTGTAGCTATATTGGAATCTATTAGACTTTTATTGTGTGTTTCTTGTGTGTGTAGGTTCAAACTACATCAAATGGATGTGAAGAGTGCATTTCTAAATGGAGTTCTTTATGAAGAAGCATACGTTGAGCAACCAAAGGGATTTATAGATCCACACCATCCAGAGCACGTATACAAATTGAAGAAAGCACTCTATGGATTGAAACAAGCTCCGCGAGCATGGTGTGAACGTCTCACCCACTACTTGCTTGAAAACAAATACATAAGAGGTAGTATTGATAAAACCTTATTGATCAAATATGAAAAGGGTGAGTTATTCATAGCTCAAATTTATGTTGATGATATTGTGTTTGGTTCCACTAATGAAAAGCGAGTGAGTGACTTTGTTAATGTGATGACTCGTGAGTTTGAGATAAGCATGGTAGGTGAGCTAACTTATTTCCTAGGTTTACAAATCAAGCAAATGAGTGATGAGATTTTCATTTCCCAAGCTAAATATGCTAAAAACCTAGTGAAAAGGTTTGGGTTAGAATCGGCAAAACACTATAACACACCTGTGAACACTTCATTGAAATTGAGTAAAGATTCAAATGGAAAAAGTGTTGATCAGAGTCTATATAGAAGCATGATAGGAAGTTTGTTGTACTTAACTGCTAGTAGACCTGATATTTCTTTGAGTGTTGGTTTGTGTGCCAGGTATCAATCAGATTCGAAAGAGTCACATCTCACAGCTATGAAAAGAATAATTCGATATGTCAATGGAACTTTGGACTTTGGAATTTGGTACTCTTTTGACACTAACCCTAACCTGGTTGGCTTTAGTGATGCAGATTGGGCAAGATGCAGTGATGATCGAAAAAGCACAACTGGAGGATGCTTTTATCTAGGAAACAATCTTGTGTCCTAGTATAGCAAAAAACAAAACTCTATCTCTTTGTCAACTGCAGAGGCAGAATACATTGTAGCAGGTAGTGGTTATACACAACTTCTATGGATGAAACAAATGTTGGAGGATTATGGTTTGAAACAAGGTACTCTGACAATTTATTGTGATAATACTAGTGCAATAAATATTTCCAAAAATCCTGTTCAACACTCTAGGACTAAGCATATTGACATTCGACATCATTTCATTAGAGAATCAGTCAAAAGCAAAGTAATGTCTTTAGAGTATGTGTCCACAGAAAATCAACTTGCTGATTTGTTTACCAAACCTTTGGATCATGCTAGGTTTCAGTCACTTAGTAAATCTATTGGTGTATGCTCTCTTCATTGATCGTGCCATGTCATTTGTAATATGTGTTGTTCATGTCTAAGAGTGGACTAGTGTCATATTTGTGTAAAATGATCTATATCATTTATCTACTCTTAAATTCCTGACATTAGCCCTTCAGATCTTTGTTACAATTGACAAAATGCCCATATTTGGACTTGTATAAGCAATTGTGTGAATGTTATGTATCTATTAAGCTCATCCAGTTTCTGAATGTCAAAAGATTTCTCATTGCTCTCAAATGTCTTTGAAAATAGTTTTCTTGTTGAGAAATGTATAATTGGAATAATAATGGCATGGTAAACAAAGGCTTGGAAATGGCTATGCCCTCTAGAAGAGTAAAAGCTACCTCTACAACGTGCTTGAAACAATATATTTATCTCCAAGTTAGAGGAGAAGGCTACCTTCTTAGGTGCAATGAAAGCCGCCAATGCTTTTGAAAATTAAAAGTAAAGTTGAAATACAAGAAAAGGAAGAGAAGAAGCAAAAAAAGAAGAAGGAAAAGCTCAATAAAATAAAAAAAAAAGGCGAGCTTGTGTTGAATGATAATATAAAGCTGTTTTGTAGTTAATATCAAAATAATTCCTTCAAAAGCTTATTTTTGAAATTTTATGACTTTCTTGATCCAGGATGATATATATTTATATATATATGTGCTTGTGTGTATATTGGTCACTTATTATGGGCAAATGTTAATCTGTTAATGAAGTGATGATTGTGTTTGTGTTTTTAAAGTTAAGATGGGACTTGATATTTGTTGTGGTGCATATTTGTAATTATTGGTTCTGTAAGGATATGACTCCCATGTTACTTGTGTATGGCATTCTTGTCTCTTATGTGATATTTTTCTGTTTTCCCGTATCTTTGTCTATTATGTTCTTCCTTTTCCTCTCCCGCGACAAAAAGGGGGAGAAGTTTGTATTGCTGTGTAGTACTCAGGGGGAGAATTTGAGGGTAGTACTAACGTCTTTTGTTTTGTGTTAGTGTGCTTTCTTTTGTTTCAGGTTCACCTTGCCCGAAAATGATGTCAAGCTTCAAGTTTTTAGTTTTAAGCTCATTCTTTATAATTTTGTGAGGTTGTATTTGTGAGTTCAAACTTTGTATCAATTTGTATATTTGTGAGGTTTGAGGTTTTATCATGGAATAGCCAAAGGGGGAGATTGTTAGGTCGACTATTTTCTAGGTTGGCTAATTCCGCGCAAAACACTCTTTGGTTGTAATTATGTTTGGGAGCTTTCGTTGAAGGTATCATGATCATTGATTCATTTGGTAAGTTACTCTCAATCTCACAAAGGTTTTTAGGATCTCACACACTCACAACATATCAGTCATTATGTGTCTAGGCATGTCATTCATCATTGAGATGGTATATGGTGCATAGTTCATTAAATTGCATTCATATGTTATGTTCTGCAGATGCATCTTATATATGGTCCCATATCTTCACCTTCCTATCTGAATTGTAAAGTGTGTTCTTCACTAACGTTGTTGGCCTATGTGTGTACTTACTTTTGTAATTTTTTTAGAATTTTCTGGGAGGTACTTCACTAGATATTAGATAGAAACAAGACATAGGTCAGTGCTGGAAAAACAGGGGAGACAGTTATTTATATATGTGGTCCAATATGTCACCATTCCTATCTGAATTGTAAATAGTGTTCTTCATGAAAGTTATTTATATATGTGTCTACTTTCTTTTGTAATTTTTGTAGAATTTTCTGGGTGGCGCTTCTCTAGATAATAGCTAACAACAGGACATAGGTCAGTGCTGGAAAAACTGGGGAGACAGTTTTTGTGTGTCATGTATGTGGTCCAATATGTCCTATTTTCTATCCGAATGTTAACTGGTATTCTTCATGAAAGTTGTTCATATATATGTCTACGTTCTTCAGTTATTTTTTCAGAATTTGCTGGGAAGCGTTTCTTTAGATATTAGCTTGAAACCGAACATAGGTCAGTGCAGGAAATTGCACCCGACCCAACATGTACGCCCGTCCCGTTTTATGTGGCAACCGGACCTGTGGCTCTTTCTATATAAAGGCCACTTCATCTTTTTCATTCAAAAACCAGAAAGAAGAACTCTAGAAGCTCTCTCTCTTCATGCTCTCTCAAATCCATTCTCTCAAAACTCACCCAATCTCTCTTGTATGTCCATGGAATCAGACTAGAGACTTGTGGTAAGTTTGTTTCTTGTTTGTTCAAGTTGTTTTATGATTCATTTCATTTAAATCTCTTTGTTGTTCTTGAATGAGAGTTAATGGAGTTTTATAGATATTAATTGAATAAAAGCTTGTGGGTTTTGTTTTTAATGCACGATAATGCATTTAGGAAGTTAAATTAGTACCTGGATAACTTGATGTTGTAATTTAGAGTGCATTTTTCTTGCTTGAATGAATTAAAAATCTATCTCACATGTGTTTAGTGGATTGGTACTAATCTAGGTTGGGTCAAGAGTGTTAGGTGTTGTTATAATAATTTGCTTGTTGCTAGAATCACATTCATATAAACATGTTGGCTGCCTTGTAGAGTTCAAGCATTGAATATGTTTGTTTCATGACTTGAAAGTGTTGAATTTGTTGCAAAATTTATTAGGTCTTGATAAGTGTTTAAGGTAAGTGTTATTTAAGTAGATTGTGTGCACTAGTTCACTTAGCATCATAGGTTGTATTGGTCATGCATCCTAATTATATGTTTATGCATCATTGAACACTTAGATCATAATCCTTTGTGTTGTTGGAAGAGTTTGTGTGACTTTGGTGAACTCTTGTGAACAAGCTCAAGGTTTGCTTCTTGTGGAAAAGTTGCATTTGTGTGGAATTTCACTAGTTGGCTCTTGCGAGATGATAGGTGTAGGCTCACGCCAATAGGAGTATGAATTCTAGGATAGCTTGAGGATATACGTTTAGTCACCTAGTGGATCTTGCGAGATCATTGGGGAAAAGGCCTGCGGGTAGACTAGAGTGGGATAGTCCAAGAGGAGTGAGTCCTTGTAATTTTAACTCGAGGGTGTACTGCATTTATCACTAGTGGATTGTTCGTTAAGTGGTCAAGAGTGGTCCCGTGGTTTTTGATCCCTTGTTGGAAGGGGTTTTCCACGCTAAAATTCTTATGTTGATTTTTGTTTATCTCTTCCGCATTTGTTATGTTTTTATAATTGTTGAATTGGTCTAATTAAATTGTTGGTAATAAAAAAATTGGGTAAGAACCTATTCACCCCCCCTCTAGGTTTATATTAGACCGTTGCACTTAAACTTTCATGGGTCATGCAATGGTGTTGTGATTCCAATTAAACTCACCTATTAGTCTTAGAGTGCTTTTAATTGGAAACCCAAAACGAATCTAATCCTTAGGTCAATTAAGCATTTTCATAACATAATTAACCTAACTATTGAACTTAGAATATATTATACCCAATTGTAACCTAATGATTTCTCATACTAAGTCACAATAATTATATTACAATCAATTAAGATTCCTACAATATACTTTCGTAATGCATTGAACGAGAATTAAAATTGCAATATAAAAGAATTAACCAAGTTCAATGTCTTGAAATAAAAAACAAAATATTTACATAATCAAAATACCCAAAATCCAATCATGGTCCCATGACCACCTAACAAGAAGTTTAGCTACTAATAGTAATTAATGAAACAACAAAAGAAGAATAATGGAATGAAGTACAACCTATTCGAAGATCTCAAGAGTCGAAATCCCGTTTTGGTCCAGCTGGAACTTCTTCACCTTCGATACTTCGTCTTCCTTGATGAACGATTGATTTAATCTGAGTATCTAACTTCTGAATGGAAAGGAATGGTATTTGAGTGATGTTTATATGATGAAAACTGGTCTGGAAACTTGGTTTGCGCAGCATGGGCAAGCCAAGGTCAAACCCCTATCTTTTCTTACTTTTTTCTATTTATAAGCACTGGAATTAGGGTTTTCTGCATCACCATCGTGAAGCCTTGGTCGCGGTACGCACTGCCAAAAAGTTGATGTTCCATTGCGACTGGCATATCGCGACCTAGCTACGCACTGGTCCAAATTTTAGAATTGCGCACTATTACGAAAAAGAGCATAACTTCCTCTAAAAAACTTCAAATCACAAATTGTAAAATGTATTAGAACATAGACATCTAGGTATTCTATAAATATAAAACTAGAAACCCAGTTCAACCTATGGAATTTATGGCAGCCTCGGAAACATGACCGTTCTACACTGAAAAAACTTCAATTCATTCAACTTTGTCATATCTTCCCTAATATTCACCTAAGGCCAGTAGATGCTCAAAACACACATTAAACCTACCAAATTACTTGAAAATAAGGTCAAAAGACACGGTTTAAGGGGTGTAAAAACATAAAAAATATAGACTGATCATAGGTACAAGTTCTTCCCTGTTCACAAAGTTATTGATCAACTACATAAAATCTTAGCTCTTAAGACTCTAGGTTCCATGAATTACTTTCTTGTCTTTGAAGCTTATAGAGATCACACAGGAATGTACCTTATGCAAACCAAATATGCCAGTGATCTTCTCCAGAAATAAAACATGTTTGACTCTAAACCTTGTTACTCTCCTACCTCAGCTAGTACCAAACTTTCCTTACATGTTGGAGAGCATTTATCTGAACCTACGGTTTATAGAAATACCATCGAAGCTCTACAATACTTGATTTACACACGTCCAGATCTCTCCTAGATTGTGTACAAATTAATTTAGTTCTTGGTTGCACCGAAACTGTTGGGATTTATGCCCTAAAGTTTGTAATTGTAAGTGGTTAAAGACTTAATAAGAATTATTCAGATTATTATTCAAGTTTATAAATGTTTTATATTCAGTAATACATTCATATTGTGCAAGAACATCCTAGATTGCAAGATGTAATCTCAGAATGAGTATATGATGGTCATATAAAGAGAGGATTCAGTTTGAGACATGCAATCTAAAGAGTCCGTAGAGAGCGAACAAAGTTGGGTACTTTGTTTGTGATTGATCTACTGCTGTAGTCTATTCTGTAAAGTATAGTGGTCTTATCTTAAACCACTCATGTAGTTGACATGAGAATGGATTTACCTTATATGATGAGATCATATAAGACTGGACCATGATTTATATGAATCGCTCACCAAGATTCGTTAGTAGATGAGATTCATATTTAATCGATAAACGATGGCTATTTATAGGTGATCTTAATCCTGAGTGTCTTATCAACTCCTTCAGGTTAGATCGTAGCTTTTGATTTACTATGAGTGAGGTGGATGTGAATCTCGACCGATACCTCCGTATCTTGGAGTTGCGGTTTGGCTTGTGGCTGGAAAGGTTTGAATACAATAGTGGAATCCACTCATTCTTGATTGAAGTAGATGAGTAGTTCTCTTAAAGGTTGATTCGGGACTTGAATGATTATGAGCTTTCTCCTTCTTCTGTAAGAAAGACAAGATTTAATTGTTCATTATAGAATCAATGGTACTTAAAGGAAAAGATATTTCTAGAGGGGATAACGGACTTTATGACCCTGCTCTAGTTTTTAACTATTTATGGAGGATCATAATATATGCAATTAGCTATATCAATTGACATTGAGACATCAAATTGTATAAACACATCTATAGTTCTAAAAGTGTAGCCTCGGGTTTTTAGTGGAATAACTTCGACGTTAATAATCGTGAAATATTAATTAAAGAGTTTTAATTAATATTACTAAGTATTATTGGAGCTCAAAACTGTGGGTCTATTAGGTCCCTTTACTAGCCCTTATGGTTGATGGTAACGAGGGTCACGGTAGATTAATTGGATGGTCCAACTAATAGTATTACGAAAGTAATATGATTTAAATAAAATAGAATAATTAAATAATGTGATTATTTAATTAATTAAATATTTAATAAAATAATAGACATTAATAATTATGAATTATGAATTCTATTTATTAAATATGAGGTCATGTGATTAAATAATGACTAGGATAAAAGAATAAAAATAATTAGATTATTTTAATAGTCCAAAAGATCACAGGTTGAAGTTTTTAGGAAGACTAAAAATAAATAGAGTTAAGAATGCTATTTTGACTTAGTCAAACTAAAACCCTAAAGAGCTACTATATAAGTGTTATATAGCTAGGAAAAATAGACCTAACACATAAGTGAGAAACACAAGAGGGTTCGGCCACCAAAGAGAGAAGAAAAAAAAATACTTTTTTTTTTTTTTTCTGACTCTCCCTTTTCTTGCAGGTGTGGCCAGCCATAGGGAGAAAAGGTTCTCCATTCATTTTTCATGTGACCTCCATCTCTTTCCGTGACGTGTCCACACACACATTGTCAGACCGCGAGTTATAGGTCGGAAGATCTGGTGGTAGATCGAGGAATCAGAAAAAGGAAAATCAAGAAAAAGGTATGTAGTTCATGAAATCTTTTTCTGCATATATACAGGAGCTCGTTCCTGATTGAAAAACAGTTTTTCAATTAAAAGAAAAATTTTGAAATCTAATTCCGCATGTTATATGATAATCAAACGTTTTCTAAAACTCCCTTCAGAAACAACCTCATTGGTTGGCTTGCAAATGTGTGCTCCGATACTTGAGAGAGACACTTCATAAAGGCTTGTGGTTTAAACCAGCATCTTATTTGACCCTTGAAACATATTCTGATGCTGATTGGGCGATTAGCATTAATGATTGAAAATCTACAACTTGAAGTTGTGTTTTTCATTATAGTAATTTAGACTCTTGGAGTTCAAGAAAGCAACCAGTTGTTGCAAGGTCTAGTGCTGAGGCCGAATATAGATCAATGGCTAAACTTACATTCGAAATTATATGACTGCACTCATTATTCAAAGAGTTACAGATTTCTCTTCCTTCTCCAGCTCCCTTATAGTATGATAATGTGAATGTTAATGCCCTAGCTTGCAACCCGGTTTTCCATGTTAGATCCAAGCATATTGACATTGATATACTTTTTATTAGAGAGAAGGTTGCCTTTGGAGTTATGAGCCATGTTTTGTGCCCAGAGAATCCAGCTTGCTGATGTTTTCACAAAGAGCCTTCCTCGAGATAGATTTCAGTTTTTGTGTTCCAAACTGAACTTGGTTGATTCTGTTGGGATTTATCCTAGACCAGCCATGTAGTTGACATGAGAATGGAGGCACCTTATATGATAAGATCACAAAGGACTAGGCCATGATTTATATAAATCTCTCACCAAGATCCGTTAGTAGATGAGATTCATATATATATATATCGATAAACGATGGTTATTTATCGGTGATCTTAATCTTGTGTGTCTTATCGACTCCTTCAGGTTGGATCGTGGCTTTTGTTTTACCATGAGTGAGGTTAATGTGAATCTCGGCCAATACCTATGTATCTTGGAGTTACGGTTTGGCTTATGGCTGGGATGATTTGAACACAATAGTGGAATCCACTTTTTCTTTATTGAAGTAGATGAGTAGTTCTCTTCAGGGTTGATCCGGGGCTTGAACAATTATAAGATCTCTTTTGCTTTCGTGAGGAAGACAAGATTTAATTGTTCATTAGAGAATTAATGGCACTTAAACGAAAAGATATTTCTAGAAGGACATAACGGACTTTATGACCCAGCTCTAGTTATGAACTACTTGTGGAGAATCACACTATATGTAAATAGTTATATCAATGGACGCTCAGACTTCAGATAGTATAAACACGTATACACACTACAAAAAAAAAATGGGTATCCACTATGGGCATTGTAGGCCCGTTTTTAATTCATATATCTACTACAGGCTTTTAAAGACCCGTAGTAGAAAATCAGTTAACCACTACGGGCATATTGAGCCCTTAGAAAATAATGCTAACCACTACGGGCCCAAGTTGTGCCTGTAGTGGATGTTTAATTATCCACTACGGGCCATTAAAGGCCCATAGTGGATAAACAAACCACTACGGGCCCAAAAGAGCCCGTAGTGGATAGTCTATTTTTTAAATTTTTTTTTTCCCAATTAACCACTACGGGCTCTCATGGCCCGTAGTGGATAAACAAACCACTACGGGCCTAAAAGAGCCCGTAGTGGATAGTCTATTTTTTTTAATTTTTTTTCCCACCTGCATCTTTCCCTTTGGAGCCCTAGAGCAACATTTCAGTTTTGTGATTCCTCCCGCCGCACCCACAGCCCCGCCCCTACAACCACCACTTTTCTCTTTTCGTTGCACCGTGCCTTATCCCCAGCTCGCTCGCTCGCCCCGCTCGCCCGCTCGCCCCGCTCGCCTAGCTCGCCCGCTTGCCCAGCTCGCCCGCTTGCCCAGCTCGCCCGCTCGTCCGCTCACCACGCTCGCTCGCCTACTGCACGACAGCTCCCCCAGCGCCACAACGCCTAAGTGCCCAGCGGCCACAGCGCCCCAACGTCCCAGCGCCCATTGTCCCTCGCACTCGCTGTCGTTCTCCCAAACTGTCGTCGGTCGTTCGCAGCCCCTCACCTTCACTCTTCCTCGACTAGTACGGTAAGTTTCTTTTGTGGATTGGTTTGTTTCGATTGTGTTGAATAAATTACAAGATTGAAGAAAAAAATACCTTGTTTCATGAATTACATGGTCAATTTAACAACTGGGAAGGTTTGTTTCTTCTCTATGCAATACACTTGTGCTTTCTTTGATTTATTGTTATTATTATTGTGCATACAATTTAGTATTTTTGGATCAGTGCCTTGAGTCACTTAGTATCAAATGTGCTTGATATATTTTTTGATTATATTGATAAATGTATGAGAACAACTCATTAAGTTTAGCAAGTTTGATGTCAAGTAGCTTAATCTAGCAGTCATAAATCTGCAACTACGATTACTTTTTGCATGTATGATTCAACATTCTGGGAATTTTGTTTCACCCTAGAAATTTTATTGTGATATATGACACGTTCAAACGCGTGGGAATAATATCCCAAGTGCAGGATGTGTCGAAGTAATATATTCCCATGAGTACGGGGTCGAATCCACAAGGAAGAGGTGGTTACCACTACTTAACTAAGGATGTTATAAAAGTTCAGAAATTTAAGTCAATGATTTTGAGAATGATGTTGGTGAAATTAAATTCAACAAAGGCTATAAGCTAATGAAGGAATGTATTCAAATGTGAGGAAGTGTTAGGCGGTCGAATGGAAACATTCATGAGAGTCACTAGTGTAATCAACTTATTGAAGTTTAATATATATTTAAGATAGAAGTATTTCCTAACATTGGCTCATCAAATTATTGTCATGCATTGATGATTCGAATTCAATAACTTCACCCAATGGCCATTAAGTGATGCAATCAAACACCCAATATAGTTGCACTTCTTTAGGTCAGTTAACACTTTCGTGGCTCAATCAACTTAACTATTATTGCTAGACTATCACTAAACTCATTCATACCCTAATGATTTCTCATAGAGATAATAATTTCCATATTAATAATAAACCAAAATTCATGCAGACACGTTCGTAATGCAAACAATAAGATTTTGTACTAATAGAATAAATCCTCTAGCAACAAATCTCGAAATATATATATATATATATATAGAAATGTTCAGTCAATTACACCATTAAATCTCAATCTTGATCCATTGACCACATAACTAGGAAATTAGTTCAACATAATAATCAATACTACAACAAGAAGTGAGAAAAGATTGATGAAACCCATTATGATGCCACCCAAGGACAAGAAAGTGTTGAAGGAGATGAGCTCTGGACCCCTTCAAAGCTATTTTCGTGCTGCTAGAAAAATCCTCCCTTTTTAGGTTTTTAAACTCTTCTATTTATAGGCACTGACTTTAGGTCAGTATTTCTGCCATCACGATCGAGCTATCGCGACCAACGCTCGCGATGGCTCGGTCGTGATACTCTCTGGATGAATTGTCACTATCACTGTAACCCATTCTTCGCGACCAACGCTCACGATGGCTCGGTCGCCATACTCTCTGGAGGAATTGGCCACTCTCGCCGCGAGCAAATCTTCGCGACCAATGCTCGCGATGGCTCGGTCGCGATGGTAGCGAAGATTTCTGTAGTGAAGCCTCCTGATCCAGAATTGCACGGTTTCAGCCCGAAACTTCCATCTTTCGTACAACACCATTATAAACACCTAAAATATGCGCAAGCTCAACAAACACATCAAAACCGCAAAATTCACTTGAAAATAAGTATGAAAGACACGGATAAAGGGCTCAAAAAGAGTAACACATATGAACCGATCAATATACACACAAATCGGCTGCCTAGGCGGTTGATAACCACTTTGCGGCCGCTTGGCCGCAGAGAGCAAAATTTTTATAAAAATGAAAATTCCTACAATAACTTTTCTAAAGAGAAAAGCATTTTACTATTAATATTTAAAATGGTTAATTCATTTTTACTAGAGAGAAAAGCATTTTAAATTCCATTAAAATGCTTTTCTCTCTAGATTTTCTAATAATTCAGTTAAAAGCATTTTACTGTTGAATTGTTGTTGTTGTTCTCTCAAGATTTTATAATAAATTCAGTTAAAATTCATTTCAGTTAAATTGTTGTCAATCTCTATTATCATTTTCCTCAAACTATATGATGGTTGTGTTTGTCATTTCTTAAATTTTTATTAATTATTGTAGTGAGTTTTGCATTCAAATGGATAAGAAATGGTTACGATTTTCGAGGTTATTACCTTCAACTCATTGAATATACAGATTTAGGACTCTTGAATTCAATTAATGACATAGTTTGGTTTTTCAATTTTTTTTTATTATCAAATTTAGGGTAAGCCAAGAATATATAGATGGTGCTAGAAACTTTGTTAAGGCTGTACAAAGACATTCAAGAAATCCTAACATGATTCTTTGCCCTTGCATAAAGTGCATCAACCACAGATGGCATCCGACTAAGATAATTTATGAGCATTTGGTCATTTATGGGATGGATCCTACATACACTAATTGGGTCTTTCATGGGGAAAATCCAATTAGTTCCACCACCATTAAAAATAGATCAACTGCATTTACAATGTATAAGGATGCAGACATAGGATATCATGATAATATTGAACCGGATGTGGGGATAGGAGATGAAGACCTTACTCATATTGTAGAAGATGTTGATATTCCGTTGTATGGAGGTTGCTCAAAATACACAAAGTTATCTGCTATTGTTGTTTTATATAAACATAAAGCTACACATGGTCTATCCGATAAGGGTTTTGATGAACTTCTTGGTATCCTTCGAGACATGTTACCTCAAGATAATGTACTGCCGGATTCATTATACTCCTAAAAAAAGTTGCTTAAAGTATTTGATTTGGGGTATGATAAAATTCACGCATGCATAAATGATTGTTGTTTGTTTAGAAAGGAGTTGGAGCATCATGAAGAATGTCCAAAATGTGGCACTTCTTGATAGAAAGTAAACAAAAGTACGAAACACATCTACAAAGGAGTGCCCGCAAAAGTATTTCGATACTTTCCAATTATACCAAGGTTTAGGAGAATGTTTAGATCACCTGAAATGGTGAATGACTTGACATGGCATTCTACTCATACAAGTCAAGATGGAAAAATGCGCCACCCTGTTGATTCGGAAGCATGGAAGACTATAGATGACACATGGCCATCTTTTGCATCAGATTCACGCAACTTAAGGCTTGGTTTAGCTACGGATGGATTTAATCCCTACAAAAACCTAAGCTCTACATATAGTTGATGGCCAGTTGTGTTAGTTACATACAGGCTACCCCCATGGAAATGTATGGCTAAAGAAAATTTGATGCTAACATTATTGATTCCAAGAAAGAAGCAGCCTGGGAATGATATTGATGTGTACTTGCAGCCACTTATAGAAGATTTGAAATTGTTATGGTATGCAGGAGTAGAAGTTCATGATTCGTCTATTAATTCCTCCTTCAACTTAAAGGCTATTTTGATGTGGACCATAAATGACTTTTCTGCATATGGAAACCTGACAGGATATTGTGTGAAAGGTCAGCATGCTTGCCCCGTATGTGGGTTGAACATATCTTCTGAAAGGTTGAAATTTAGTAATAAGAATGTGTACATGGGCCATCGTCCATTTCTTCCAATGAATCATACATTTCGAAAAAATAAAATATGGTTCAATGGGAAAGAGGAAATAGATGAGCCGCCTACTATTCTTAATGGCAAACAAGTTCGAGTTGCATGTGCAAAAGTTGAAAATGATTGGGGAAAAGCAACAAACAAAAAGAGGAAGAGAAAGTGTCATCCTATTTGGAAGAAAAGTTCAATATTCTTTGAACTACCATACTAGGAGGTAACTTTTTTAATTTCAACTTTATTCTACTTTCTATTCATATATATATACACACACACACACACACATATATATATATATTAAAATTAATTTCTATATTTAATATGCAGGATCTGTCATTGCATCATAACTTAGATATGATGCACATTGAAAAGAATATCTGTGAAAGTCTTCTTGGAACGCTACTGAACATTAATGGAAAAAAAAAGATGGTGTTAACTCTCGTAAAGATTTACAAGATCTTGGGATTAGGCATGAGCTGCACATCAAAGAGTGTGGAGATAAACTTTACTTACCTGCTGCATTACACACTTTATCAAGGGCAGAAAAATAACTCTTTTGTCATCGGTTGTTAAATTTGAAGATGCCTGATGGTTATTGCTCAAACATTTCAAACTGTATCTCATTGAATGATACAAAGATTGTTGGCCTGAAGTCGCATGACTGTCATGTTATGATGCAACAATTGTTATCAGTGGCGATACGTAGTCTCTTGCCTAAAGGTCCAAGAATTGCCATATTTCGGTTATGCTTATTTTTTAATGACATCTGTCAAAGAGTGCTTGATAAAAGTAAGTTAGACTCATTAGAGGATGAAGTCGCAATTACCATGCGCATGCTTGAACGGTATTTCCCTCCTTCTTTCTTTGACATTATGGTACATCTGACAATTCATTTAACAAGGGAATCTCGAATGTGTAGACCAGTGCAATATCGTTGGATGTACCCTTTTGAAAGGTATTTTCACACACGATTTATGATATTCAAACTTTATTTAATGTATTCATTTTATAGGTATATGAAGGTACTAAAAGGATACGTAAGAAATCGTGCACGACCCGAGGGATGCATAGCTGAATGCTATCTAGCAGACGGATGCATGCAATTTTGTAGTACTTATATACCCCAAGCAGCAGATATAGGCGATAAGCATAATAGAAATGAGGATTTGGTGTATGGAAATGTAGTGGAAGGGCATCCTATTTCTGCAGGGATGGTTATGACGATGACTTCTGATATGCTATGCATTGCACATCGATATATATTGTTTAACAGTGCAGAGGTGGAACCGTACGTAAAGTAAGTAGTATTAATAAATTTATACATAATTTATAACTTACATCAAAATTTTAAATATGCACTTATTAGTGATTATATTGTGAATAACTACCCTATTAGCTTGCACCTTCAAGAACTTCAACATTTAGATGCAAGCCTTGGAAGTCGACCCACTTTACTGCAAAAGAAGCATACAACTGGTTTTGCAACATGGTTTAAAGCTAAGGTGGGTGGATATACTCTAATGATACATCAATCGTATTCTCACTTGACATTTTTTTATTATTGATGATCTTACTTACAATATCTTTAAAATAGGTCATTGCTGAAGCAGGTCGGTTGACTAAATCAGTCAACTTGAAATGGCTTGCATTTGAACCAACGATGCAAGCAATGTCATATACAAGCTATGCTGTAAATGGGAAACGATATCGTACAAAAGATAGTGAGAAATCTACTCAAGATAGTGGTGTTTCCATTGAAGCAGAAACTGTTTGCACTATTACTGGAAGAGACGGTTCACAAGTTACCAAAAAGATGGTTTACTATGGTGTTTTAAGGAAAATTCTTCTTATAGACTATAATCAATTTCATGTTCTGTTATTCAAATGTGATTGGGTGAGCGGAAATGATGTTAAAGTTAAAGACGGATTCACATTAGTTAATCTTCATCCACGTGTAAATAAATACGATAGAGATCCCTTTATTTTAGCTTCACAAGCAACACAAGTATTTTACTCTAGGGAAACCGATACTTCTAATTGGTATGTTGTACTGAAAGCACCTCTAAGAGGTTTTCATGATCTAGAAAAATTTGATAAGCATGCTTACATGACATCAGCACCATTAGATGTATCTCAACTTGATTCTAGTATGGATGACAATGAAGATTATGCTCGAATTGATTGTGAGGACATAGTTGTACAAATCTAGTCTTACAGGTTGTTATGTTATTGTAATTAATAATCTTTGTTGTTTTTGTTATTCTATTTGAGAATATCGATATAGTCACATCCATCCGATATTTGTGGGTAGTTGTATTTGATTTCAAATTTATGTATTTATGTAAGCATGTATATACAAAGGTTTGTAAATTTTTGTAATAGTTAAATTATATGAATGATTTTCTACAAGTTTATGTTGCTTAAAAATATGAAATTTTATTATGGATCGAATTGTTATTTACTTATTGATTTTGATAAACTGATTTGGAAAATCGCATCAAATGGAAGGATGCGCAAAATTATTGGGAATGATTTTTGAAGTGTGTACTTTTGTGGAATTTTGTGAATTTATTGAAACAAGTTTGGAAAATCAGAAAAACAGAGGAAACTCTGCCAAAATTTTTGTAGCATTTGAATTAAACGTTTTCCAAATATAAAATACAGTTTTAAAGTATAAAATTTTAGTTAAAGTCAAGAAATTACAGTAAAGTGTAGTACTCCCTAATTCGGTCCGAGAGAGTCGGGTTAGGTGGTGTTACAGATATGTTGCCTTATTATTTATAACCTTACTATATTATTATCATATTTTAGATGTCAACTGAAGGTCCTAGTGATACCCCATCTTCAAGTAGTAAAAGAAAGGGAAGGGGACCAAACCAAATAAATTTTAATAAAATTGCAAAAGCCAAAGAAGTTGGTGTTACTTTTAATGAGTTAGGACAACCACTTGGAGACTCTTCTATAGCATTAAGTACGTGTATTGGAACAATTACTACTCAAATGATTCCAATAACGTACTCAAGTTGGCCAGAGGTACCAGATGTAGTGAAAGACAGTGTATGGGAAACCATGAAGGTATGAATACAATATTTTATTTTTATTTTTTCTTTGAAATTATTTTTATATATGTTAATCATGTTTTCTTTATATGAAATTTGTACATGTAGGCAAGGTTTGGTTTGAATGATGTTGGCAAAACTAACGTATTTAGTTCAATGAATACTTGTTGGATACAATACAAAAGTCGACTAACAAAATGGATTAGAGAACTTTCTTCCGGTCCTCAAGCTAGTAGAATGATCCAATTAAATAGAATTTTTTTTAAAAAAAAATTGTCAGATTATCTACTACGGGCGGCGCCGGTAGTAGAAATATTATATTAAAAAAATCGATTACGGGCATTGCCCGTAGTGGAAAACAGTAACAACTACGGGCAAAGCCCGTAGTGGATGAGCTGTTTTTTTTTTGTAGTGACAGTTCTGAGAGTGCAGCCTTGGATTTTTAGCAGAATAACTCCGAGGTTAATAATCATGAAATATTAATTAAAGATTTAATTAATATTACTAAGTATTATTGAAGCTCAAAACTATGGGTCCATTAGGTCCCCTTGCTAGCCTTTATGGCTGTTAGTAACGAGGGTCACAGTAGATTAATTGAATGGTCCAATTAATAGTGTTACAAAAATGATACGATTTAATTAAAAGGGAATTATTAAATAATGTGATTATTTAATTAATTAAATATTTAATAAAATAATTGAAATTAATAATTTATTTATTAAATATGAGGTTACGTTATTAAACGATGACTAGGACAAAAGAATTAAAATAATTAAAATATTTTAATAGTCCTAAAATTCAAAGGTTAAAGTCTTTGGGAGACCAAAATAAAAAGGGATTGAGAATACTATTTTGACTAGGTCAAAATTAAAACCTAAAGAGCTAGTTTATAAGTGTTATATAGTTAGAAAAATTGACCAAACCAACAAGTGGAGAAAAATAGAGAGTTCGGCCACCAAACGCCGGCCATAGGGAGAAGAAGTTCTCCTTCCGTTTTTCACATGACCTTTATCTCTTGTCGTTACGTGTCGATACACGTGTTGTCAAATCGCATATCATAGCTCAGAAGATCTGGTGGTAGATCGAAGAATTAGAAAAACAAAATCAAGAAAAATGTATGTAGCTAACAAAGTTTCTTTTTTCTGCGTATATATAGGAACACATTCCTGATTTAAACTGTTTTCAATAAAGAAAATTTTTGAATCCCCATTCCACACGTTATAAGATAATCAAACATTTTCTTAATTTCCCTTCAATTGATATCAAAGCCACTGGTTCTAAGTTTTTGTGTATATGCAAAAGAAAAAAGAAAAACTACATCTTTCTTGTTTATTATTTTTCTTTTTTTATTCTTGATCTATGATATATTCTTGTATAGGCATAAATGTAGATTGTATGATTTGTTTTATCGTTATATAATTTGGTTGTATAATTATAAAAGCGTAATTTGTTGTTAATTATATGGTGAATGAGTTATAGGATTGTTTTTGTTTTTAGGCCAATTGTTTATGGAAAAGTTTTTTTTTTTTTTTTTCTGCGGTAAATTTTTTTATTGTTGTTCTTGTAATTGATCTGCTCTACGAAGAGTCGACAAAGCAAATGATGCGAAGAAGAAACAAAAAAAAAAGCTGTTTGATAGCCGTGCGCACAGCTTGCGTGCACGTGGCTCGGGCGAGGGCCGTGCTCACGGCTACGCTGCTGGCAGCTACACTTTCGCATGCGTTAGGATCATTTAGGGTTTTGTCTTGACCTAGGGTGCATGTTAAGGTAACACGTGGACCTTTAGAAAAGATGTTGACTTTTTACAGAAATCAAGTTTAACTTGATTGGAGAACGAAGACAAGAATTCAACTCGGAGAAGTCTTGAAGACTAAGGAATGCCTTGTAAATACAATTGTAATTAGAGTTGTTTAAGTTAGATAACCCATGTCACTCGGTCAATTACGTATACTTTATTTATTTTCATATGATGATAACATGGATGTTAAAGCATTGTCATACATATGAATGTCATCTAGATTAGGTGTGCCTACACATGCATAATAATATATCATGCATAATTGTCATATTATATTGTTTTATTTTAATGTGATTAAAATAATAAACAATTTCATAAATGACAAATAAATAATAGATTTAGTTTTTAGGTGTAAAAACTTGGTAATATCCATTAAGTAACTAATCAACAAATTAAAGAGTTTAATTAAAAGATTAGTTAGGTTCTTGTCATTAATTAAAATTAATTTGATTGATTACTTAATTAAAAAGAACCAAATAATGAGATTAGTTTTTATGAGTAAAAACTTGGTAAATCTCATTTATGACTAATCTATATATTAAATTGTTTAATTAGATTAGTTAGGCCATTTAAATGTTAGGTTTAATTTGATTAAACACCAACGACATAATTGGACCAAATAATGTGATTTAGTTTTTATAGTTAAAACTTGGTAATTTCAAATATAATTTATAGTTTATTTAAATAGTTTATGTAAATTAGAAATTGAATAATAAATATATTTTAAGTGTTAAAATTGAATAATTTATTATAACCAGTAAACTTATATTTTATATTAGCCGTAGACTTTAAGTAAAGACTAGAAACATAGATTTTTAGAAACTCTTAGTTTATAGAAAATCCTAAACTACAAATAGTGAGTGGGAGAGGGATATATGACATTATATCCCGCGGTCTTCATTGTTAGTTCAACACCGTGAGACTTAAGTGATGCCTCGTGACGGCTTTGCTTTCGTCCTCCCTACAAAGGGTGTCCATAAGAATCAATACCAAGGTTGACTTCCCAACATATAGGTTTTCAGAATGTATTTTAGCATTGACCTAGCCTACCTAAGTACTCTCAAGTTAAGTTCATGAATTCTGAAATGACGGGTCACACTCACAAAAGACTTAATTAAGATGTTAATTAAATGTCCTGACTAAACCAAAGCAATAGTTGGATAATATAAAAATAAAGAGTTATTCTAGTGTATTATCCGATTGAGAATGACTCACTCTATCATTCAAGGATTTGACCTAGTCTACCTAGGCACTTACTTGTGGGATGTTTCATTGTTGCGGTATAGTAACTAATTTTAGGGATTTCTTAGTTCATTAAATTATGCACATGCATCATGTTTAATTTTATGTCAAATATATAGCATGAAATGAATGTATAAATGAATGATATTAATTTATATTTATGTCTTTAATTTTCAACAATGTCTTCTGGTTTAATTTCTATCGTTGCAAACGAAAAATTAACTAGGGATAACTATACAAAGTAGAAACATAATATGAACGAAATTATTGTCTGCAAAGACATTAAATTTGTTCTCACGAAGGAATGTCCTCCGCAGCTAGCTCCTAATTCGCCTAGGGCCGTTAAAGAAGCCTATGACAAGTGGGTTTCAGCTGATGAAAAGGCCCGCACATTTCTGTTGGCCGACATGACCGAGGTGCTTATGACAAAGCACGAGTTAATGACTTCTGCATTTGAAATAATAGAGTCATTGCAGGCCATGTTTGGACAACCTTCAGAGCAAAAGCGACACGAAGCTGTTCGTTCCGCCATGCTCGACTTTATGAAGGAGGGTACATTTGTTAGAGAACATGTCCTTAAGATAATGTCCTATTTCAACACCGCTGAAGTCAATGGTGGGACTATTGATGAGGCCTCCCAAGCGAGTATGATCATGACAACTCTTTCGAAGAGTTTTGATCAGTTCAGAAGCAATTATGAGAGTAACAAATTGAAGTGCACTCTCACCCAATTGATGAATGAACTCGCTATGATCAGTTCAGAAGCAATTGTAAGATGAACAAATTGAAGTTCACACTCACTCAATTGCTGAATGAGCTCGCTACTTATCAGTCCATAAAAATGGACCATAAGGGCAAGACCGGCGAAGCAATGTTGCTGAGCCATCTTCTTCTGGTACGAAGAAGAGGAAGAGGTCTGTCGGGAAAGCCAAGGCACAACCGAAAAAGAAACCCGCTTCAAAGAAGAAGTAAAGCACCAAGACCAAGACTGACAAGTCCAAAGGAAAGTGTTTCCATTGTGACAAGGTTAGTCACTGGAAGAGAAACTGTCCTAAGTACCTCCAGGAGCTCATAGCCAAGAAGAAAGAAAAAGGTAAATCAGATTTACTTATTCTAGAATCTTGTTTAGTGGAAGATGACTCTTCACCTTAGATAGTTGATTCATGAGCCACTAATCATGTTTATTCTTCTTTACAGTGGACTGAGGATTAGCAGCAATTGGAGGAGGGGTCCTTTACTATGTGCGTGGGATTAGAAGACGTCGTCTTATCTAAAGCAGTGGGAGTAGTTAGACTACAATTTGATAACAATTTTCTTTCGTTAGACAATGTTTATTACATTCCTGGATTTACAAAAAATTTGATTTATGTTTCCAGATTGCTTGAACGATTATATTGTATTTCTTTTAATGATAAGTAAATTATTGTTTCGAGAAATGGTTTGAATATATGTTCTGGTATGATAGAAAATAATTTGTATGTTTTAATACCGTTAATTCATACATCACTGCTTAATACTGAGTTGTTTAAAGTTGAAAAACCTAAAACAAAATGACAAAATATTTCTTCAGATGATGACACGTATCTATAGCATCTAAGACTTGGATATATAAACCTTGATAGGATAAACAGACTAGTAAAAGCGAATCTTTAAGTCAGTTAGAGATCGGCACCTTACCTGTCTGTGAATCTTGTCTGGAGGGTAAGATGACCAAGAAACCTTTTATAGGAAAAGGGATTACAGCCACACAACTGAAGGGAGTTTAGAAAAGCTTTTGATTATCGTATAACATGTGGAATTAGGCTACGAAAATGTTTCTTATATTGAAAACCTTTTTCAATCAGGAACGAAGAAAAAAATTTCATGAATTACATACATTTTTCTTGATTTTTCTTTTACTGATTCCTCGATCTACCACCAGATCTTCCGAGCTATGACCCGGGGTCTGATAACGTGCGTGTGGGCACGTCACGACAAGAGATGGAGGTCACGTGAAAAGACCATCGGTCGAATCCTGCAAAAGAGGGGAGAATCAGAAAAAAAAAAAAAAAAAAAAAAAACCTTTTTTTCTCTTTTCTTCTCTCTTTGGTGGCCGAATTCTTTTTCTTTTTCACTTATGTGCTAGCTTTTTTTTTCCTAACTATATAACACTTATATAGTAGTCCTTTAGGGTTTTAGTTTGACCAAGTCAAAATAGGATTTTAAATCCTATTTATTTTTAGTCTCCCTAAAGACTTGAACCTGTGACCTTTTGGACTATTAAAATAATCTAATTATTTTAATTCTTTTGTCCTAGTCATTATTTAATCACATGACCTCATATTTGATAAATAGAATTAATAATTAATAATTATTAATTTCTATTATTTTATTAAATATTTAATTAATTAAATAATCACATTATTTAATTATTCTCTTTTATTTAAATCGCATTACTTTCGTAACACTATTAATTGGACTATCCAATTAATCTAGCGTGACCCTCGTTACCAACAACCATAAGGGCTAGCAAGGGGACCTAATGGACCCACAGTTTTGAGCTCCAATAATACTTAGTAATATTAATTAAAACGCTTTAATTAATATTTCACGATTATTAACCTCGGAGTTATTCCACTAAAAACCCGAGGCTGCACTCTCAGAACTGTAGACGTGTTTATACAATCTGAAGTCTCAGCGTCCATTGATATAGCTAATTGCATATAGTGTGATCCTCCACAAATAGTTCATAACTAGAGCTGGGTCATAAAGTCCGTTATACCCCTCTAGAAATATCTTTTCCTTTAAGTACCATTTGATTCTCTAATGAACAATTAAATCCTGTCTTCCTCACGGAAGAAGAAGAGCACTCATAATCGTTCAAGCCTCGAATCAACCCTTAAGGGAACTACTCATCTACGTTAATCAAGAAGGAGTGGATTCAACTATTGTGTTCAAACTGTCCCAGCCACAAGCCAAACCGCAGCTCCAAGATACGGAGGTATTGGTCGAGATTCTCATCACCCTCACTCATGGTAAATCAAAAGCCATGATCCAACATGAAGAAATCGATAAAAAACTTAGGATTAAGATCACCTATAAATAGCCATCGTTTATCGATTATATACGAATCTCATCAGCTAACGGATTTTGGTGATAGATTCATATAAATCGTGGCCCAGTCCTATAAGGTGCCTCCATTCTCATGTCAACTACATGAGCGGTCTAGGATAAGACCACCGTACTTTACAGAATGGACCGTAGCAGTAGATCAATTACAAACAAAGTACCCAGCTTTGTTCGCTCTCTACGGACTCTTTAGATTGCACGTCTCAAAATGAATCCTTTCTGTATATGACCATCATATACTCATTATGAGGTTACATCTTGCAATGTAGGATGTTCTTGCACAATACGAATGTATTACTGAATATAAAACATTTTATGAAATTGAATGATAATCTGAATAATTCTTATTATTGTCTTTAAACATTTACAATTACAAGCTTTAGGGCATAAATCCCAACAACAACCACTAGAGCTTATGCATTCAGACATCTGCGGACCTATGAGTATTAGAGCTAAATGTGGTTATGAGTATTATGTCACATTTATTGATGACTACTCAAGATATGAGTATGTTTACCTAATGCAATGTAAGTAAAAAACTTTTGAAGGGTTTAAAGAATTCCAAGCTGAAGTTGGAAATCAATTAGGTAAAATAATCAAAGCCCTACGATCGGATCGTGGGGATGAGTATCGCGACCAAAAGTTTGAATACTACATAGTTGAGCATGGGATAGTATCCTAACTCACGGCTCTAAGAACACCACAACAGAATGGTGTTGCGGAGAGGAGAAATAGGACTCTGATAGAAACGGTGAGATATATGATTAGTTTCTCATCATTACCATATTCCTTTTGGGGATATGCACTACAAACTGCGGCCTACATACTTAACGTAGTTCCATCCAAGTCTATTCCTAAAACTCCCATAGAGTTGTGAAATGGTCGTAAAGCTAGTTTATGACATTTTCGCATATGGGGGTGTCCAGTACATGTGCTGAAGAACAGAAGTAGAAAGCTGAAACCTCACTCACAAGTATGCCTATTTGTAGGGTACCCAAAAGAAACTCGAAGTGGATTCTCTTATAATCTACAAGAAAATAAAGTGTTTATATCGACAAATGCAACGTTTCTTGAGGAGGATTATATGAGTAATCATAAACCTCGTAGTAAGATTGTTTTAAAGGAGTTAGAACCTGGTGCGACCAGTACTCAGTCAACAAGAGTTGTTGACGATGTTATAATTCCACAAACATCTGACAGTTAGATGATTCCTAGTCATGATACACTACTACCTAGATGTAGTGGGATGGTTGTTCGACAACCTGATTGCTATTTATGCATTGGAGAGGCACAGGGTGTCATTTCTGATGATAGTGTGGATGATCCATTGACATTTAAACATGTAATTGATGATTCTGATAAAGAGGAATGACTTAAAGCCATGAATCTCGAGATGAAATCCATGTACTCTAACTTAGTCTGGGAACTTGTAGACTTACCAGATGGGATAAAACCCATAGGTTGTAAGTGGATCTACAAGCGTAAGAAAGGAGTAGATGGGAAGGTAGAGACCTTTAAGGCAAGGCTAGTGGCTAAGGGTTACACCTAGAAGGAAGGCATCGATTATGATGAAATCTTCTCGCCAGTAGCTATGTTTAAGTCTACTAGGAAACTGTTATCCATAGCTGCCTATTTCGATTACGAAATCTGGTAAATGGACGTCAAGACTGCATTCTTGAATGGCAATCTAGACAAGAGCATCTACATGATACAACCAGAGGGATTCGTTTCCCAAGATAAAAAGCAAAAGGTTTACAAGCTGCAAACGTCCAATTATAGACTTAAGCAGATATCCAGATCTTGGAACATTAGGTTTGATATTGTGATAAAGACCTATGGCTTTGAGCAGAATGTTGATGAGCTTTGTGTATACAAGCGCATCATTGACAAAAAAGTGGTTTTCCTGGTCCTTTACATGGATGATATCCTACTCATTGGGAATGACATAGGGACAAAAAAGGCTTGGCTTGCTAACCAATTCCAAATGAAAGATTTGGGAGAGGCAAGTTATGTTCTAAGTATCCAGTTAATAAGGGATCGCAAGAATAAACTGTTAGCGTTGTCTCAAGCATCGTATATCAACAACATACTTGTGCGATTCTCGATACAGAACTCCAAGAAAGGTAGTTTACCCTTAAGGCATGGAGTTCATGACGTGTCTAAGGAACAGTGTCCTAAGACACCTTAAGAAATTAAGGATATGAGACAAATTCCTTATGCGTCCACAATAGGTAGTCTCATGTTTGCTATGCTATGCACGAGACCCGACATCTGCTTCGCAGTAGGAGCAGCCACTAGATATTAGTCCAACCGAGGATTGGATCATTTAGTTGCTGTTAAGCATATTCTCAAGTATCTTTGGAGAATGAGAAACTGTATGCTTATATATTCCCATCCGGATTTGATTCCATTGGGATATACTGATTCTGACTTCTAGTCATACAAGGATTCTAGGAAATCTGCGTCTAGGTCAATATTCCTGACATGGGAGTGTTCCATAGCTTAACCCCGGTTCTAATTCGTAGGGGTAATTTTGGGACGTCATAACTATTGCTTGGTTAGGTTTTCGGAGGTGTGTGAGTAGGATTTTTGAAAGATCATGATCTTATCTTCAAATACAAACTTGGAATCAGATTAATTAGAGGTCGCACGAGAAAGATATGGTCAAACTTTTCATACTTTGCCACTAGAAAAGAAAAATTTGTCACAATATCAATATTGTGACATAAAAAGTGTCATTATAAAATTGTCACATTTGCCCTCGTCACTAAAAATATTAGTGACGGTTAAAGTCATCTCGTCATTATGGTTAGTGACAGAATTTTATATGTGTCACAAATCATGACTTTTAGTGACACATTATTCGGGAACTTTAATGAGTGACGAATAATATTTTTGTCACTATGCACAAATTTAGTGACAATTAACTATTTATAAATTTGTCACTATATACATATTTAGTGACGATTTATTATTTACATATTATGTCACTATTTATAAATATAGTGACTATTAATCATTAGACAAATTTGTCACTATATACAAACTTAATGACACTTAATCATCAGGAAATTGTGTCACTATATACAAACTTAGTGACAGTTAATCGTATAAAAATTGTGTCACTATATACAAATTTAGTGACAGTTAGTCGTATACAATTTGTGTCACTGTATATAATTTTAGTGATAGTTCATAGCATGCAATTAGTGTCATTATATGTATATTTAGTGGCAATTAATTGTTTAAAATTGTGTTATTATTCACAAATCTAGTGACAATAAATTACCTTAATTTAGGTCACTCTACACAAAGACAGTTAACAATATAAAATTGTGTCACTATAAGCAAACTTAGTAACAGTGATTATTTTAAAATTGCATCACTGTGTTCATGCTTAGTGACATTTCAAATTTAAAACTATTTTAGTCTCTAGTTTAATAGCGGTATAATAGTTATGGTTATATTTATCAATAATTCTATTATATTGTTAACAAAATTTATTTATACGATAAATTTGATAAATCTATATAAAAAATATATATAAAAATATCTATATTTAACTTGAGATCAAACTATAAAAAACATATTATACTTAATATTTCAAAATTAATATAAGAAATAAGATAATAAAAGTCGATACCGAGTTATCAATCTAATCACATGATGAAATTTAAAAAAATTTCTAAGCTAAATAAAACCATAAAATCCACTAATGAAACATAGAATCAGATGAATTTGGAAGTTGGTGTTAAAACATCACCAAAAATGAGTCAAATTGAGATTTTAATTCCTCCATCTCTTTAAGTTTGGATCTTAACCCATTCATTTCAGTCTCAAGATATTTTATCTTTTCGGTTGCTGCCTCTCTTTGGATTCTCTTATCCTCTAACATTTTTAATGTCTTATTATGAGAAAAAATTTTACCTTTTTTTTTTATCGACCCATCCCAAGACCATAAGTTAAAGTAGATACATCAGCCTTCGGACCAATAACTTCACCCATAACTTGACTGAAGATTTCATTTGTAGATGCATCAGGTTGGGTTATAACGAGCTCATCCATTCGATTCTGTAAAAAATATAGATAAATATACTAAATTCATATATCTAAAATAACAAAAGCTAGGCAAAAAAATTTTAGTTACAAAATTAAGTGAATAAACTACATATACATATTGTTTAGCACATATCCACTAATAATAATGTCAGGAGCTTTAAGGATTAAAATTCATTAAGTTTATGTATCACTACAATTGAGTATTCTATTAACAAATAAAACTAAAAAATTAACAACAAAGAAAAAAGAAATAAAATATTGTCTTGTGGTGATATTTGTATCCCTTGGTAAATTAGTTTATCTATCTTTATTTGTTCTTGTGTGAGTAAGGCTGGTTTGTGCAATTCCATTGTAAAATAAAAGGTGCTTGAGTGTGTTTGATTTATTCAAGGGCTGTTCGGCACCAGATTTGGTATCAGAGCATAGTTCCAAACAAGTTTTGTTTGGTTGGCGTGGTTCCTCACTTCTTCACTTGGGTCTTGTGTTTTAAGTTGCTATATTGGCTGGTCATGGTCGTTTGTCTACTATGAAGAAGAGATAGATCATCAAGAAGATCTAAGAGACCTTATCATAGAAGATATGAGGCAACAAATTCAACAACTACATTTGCGAAAGCATATATATGAAGATCGTAGGTAGTTGAATGGTGGACGTGATGTAGAACAAGATGATGCTCACAACTATGAATCGGAAGATGGCACTCCTCCTCATCCACGTGAATTAAGAGCTTTAGGGTATAGAGAATGTGATACACAGCGGGGTTTCAATGCAAAATTGGAGATTCCAGAGTTTGAAGGCAAGTCACAACCAGATGAATTCGTGGAATGGTTGAATACGATTGATCGTATCTTTGATTATCAAGATGTGCCTGAAAATAAGAAAGCAAAGCTTGTTGCCATCAAGTTAAGAAAGCATGCATCATTTTGTGGGAGAATCTTAAGAGACACCGAGAAAGAGAAAAGAGAAGTAGCATCGTTACATGGGAAAAGATGAAGAAAGAGTTGAAAGAGGAAATACCTTCTTGATAATTATCGGCAAGACATCTTTTTGAAGATCCATAATTTTTGACCAAAAGACCTTTCGGTGGCGGAGTATACTGCTGAGTTTGATAATCTCATGTTGAAGAAAGACATGGCGAAGCCGAAAGAGCAGTCCATGGCATGTTATCTTGGCGGTTTAAATTATGAGATTTCTAATATGATGCAACTACAACCATATTGAAGTATTAATGATGTGTGTAAGCTTGCTCTTAAGGTGGAAAAGCAATAAAAGGAGATGCGTAGCAGAGGTTCTAAGTATGGTTCTAGGGAAGGCTTTGCCAGTAAAGGAAGCACTTCAAGTTCTAAGCCTGCTGCAGTAAACAAATTGAATACAAAAACTTCAATATCAAAAGGAGAAGGTGTGATGTCTAAGCAATAACAACAGTCTAGTTCTTCTAATACAAATTCTTGTAGGTGTTTCAAGTGCCAAGGATTTGGGCATATTGCTTCCGAGTGTCCAAATCGCAAGATTGTTCTGTTGGTTAAAGAAGAAAGTGATGAAGATGACATAGCTGCAGATTTGAAAGAAGATGAGTATGAAAATGAAGAAATTGCAAAAGATGTAACCTATGGAGATAATGGTGCTTCTCTGGTCGCTCAAAGGAGTTTGAGTGTGGTTAGAGAAGAGAAAGAGGAAGATTGGGTGAGAAAGAATGTTTTTCATGCCAAGTGCACTTCTCAGGCAAGGTATGTATTGTGATTATTGATAGTGGCAGCTTTAAGAATGTAGTGTCTTCTTATATGGTTGACAAATTAGGTCTCAAAACAATATGGCACCCACATCCTTATAAACTATCATGACTTCAAAAGGACAACAAGATTAAGGTGAATAAACGTTGTCTTGTTTCTTTTTCAAATGGTAAAAATTATAGAGATGAAGATTGGTGTGATGTAGCTCCTATGGATGCATGTCATTTACTACTTGGGAGACCATGGTATTATGATAGGCGTGTGTTATATGATGGTTTTAAACATATGTATTCTTTTGTTAAAGATGGTTGTAAGATTGTATTGGGTCCTAATAGGCCAGAAGAGGTTCCTAAACCTTCTAAAGGGGAGGGAAATAACTTGCTTACTCAAGGTGATTGTAGAAGAGAGTTGATGCAAAGTGGTGAAGTGCATGTGCTGGTTGTGGTGGAAGAAAATGAGGGAAACAATAATCCTCCATTGATTATGAAGACTATTCTTGAAGAGTTCTTTGATGTTATTTCGGATAAATTACCACATGATTTGCCACCATTGAGAGACATTCAACATTGTATTGATTTTGTTCCAGGTGCAACACTTCCTAACAAGGCAGCTTATCGAATGAGTCATAAAGAACATGAAAAGTTGCAACACCAAGTGGAAGAATTGTTAGCCAAGGGAATGGTGAGGGAAAGTATGAGTCCATGTGCAGTACCAACTCTTTTGGTGCCTAAGAAAGATGGTTTGTGGTGTATGTGTGTTGATAGTAGAGCTGTGAACAAGATAACGGTTGATTATCACTTTCCAATTCCAAGGCTTGATGATTTGCTTGATTAACTTCATGGGGCAGTAATATTTTTGAAGATTAATTTACGAAGTGTTTACCATTATATTAGAATGAGACAAGGAGATGAGTGGAAAACAACCTTCAAGACTAGAGATGGCCTCTCTAAGTGAATGGTGATGCCATTTGGGTTATCTAATGCTCTTAACACTTTCATGAGATTCATGAACCATATCCTTAAACCTTGCATTGGGCACATTATTGTTGTTTATTTTGATAACATTCTTGTATACAGCAAAGATGAAGGAGAGCATTTGAACCATTTTAGACAGCTCTTTGACATTTTGAGGAAAAAAAAAGCACTATGCAAATTTGAATAAATGCAAGTTTTTTACGGAGAGCCTAATTTTCTTGGGGCATGTAGTATCTAAAGATGGAATTGAGATGAATCCTAGCAAGGTGGAAGCTATTCTTAGTTGGTCTGAACCAAAGACAATCCATGACATCCGTAGTTTTCATAGACTTGCATCTTTTTATCGACGTTTTATAAAGGGGTTCAGTTCTATTATAGCTCATATTACTAAGTGCTTGAAAGGGAACGGTTTTAAGTGGACGGAGGAGGCTAGAAGAAGCTTTGAGCTGATCAAGAGAAAAGTGACTGAAGCTCCAATCCTATCACTTCCAGATTTTGCAAAGGTGATTGAGGTTGAGTGTGATGCTTCAAATGAAGGTATTAATGCTGTTCTAACTCAAAAAGGAAAGCCAATTGCATTCTTTAGTGAGAAGCTGAGTGATTTTTACAAGAAATACTCAACTTATGACAAGGAGTTCTATGCAATCTATAGAGCTTTGAGTCATTGGAGTCAATATCTTCTTGCTAAACCATTTGTTCTTTATTCAGATCAAGCAGCTTTGAAGTTTATCAACAGCCAACATAAACTTAATTGAAAACATGCAGTATGGGTGGAATTTCTTCAAGCTTACAACTTAACAATTAAGCACAAAGCGGGTGTTCAAAATGTGGTGGCTGATGCTTTGAGTAGAAAGCATTCCTTGCTGTCTACAATGGAAGTTAAAGTGGTGGGGTTTGAGATCTTGCAAGAATTGTATATGGTTGATCCATATTGTGTGCAGTTGAGTAGCATTTGGCAAGAGTGTGAAAAGGGATCATTTGAGCAGTTCTTGAAGCATTATGGATATTTATTCAAGGCCAATCGTTTATGTGTTCCTCAATGTTCACTTCGGCAACTCATCATTATGGAAGCTGATGACAGTGGTAGAGTTATACTTTTGCTCTTATGGAAGAAAAGTTTTATTGGCCTAAGATGATGAGAGATGTAGCTAGACATGTGCAGCAACGTAGGGTATGTCATGTGGCAAAACCCATGGGCAAAATACTGGGTTGTATACACCGCTACCAGCAGCTCTTGCTCCGTGGGAAGATGTTAGTTTGGATTTTGTGTTGGGGCTGCCAAGAACTCAAAGGAATAAAGACTCTATCATAGTGGTTGTTGATTGATTCTCAAATATGGCTCATTTTGTTCCTTGCAACAAAACTAATGATGCATCTTATATTTCAGATTTGTACTTTAAAGAGATTGTGAAGCTTCTTAGTGTTCCAAAGACAATTGTTTCAAATCGCGATTCAAAGTTTTTAAGTCATTTTTGGTGTACACTTTGGAAGAAGCTTGGTACTAGCCTCAATTTCAGCTCATCTTATGACCCACAATCCGATGGACAGACGGAAGTTGTTAATCGCAGCTTAGGAAATATTTTGAGGTGTTGCATGGGAAAGAATATTAGGCAATGGGATTTGATCTTACCTCAAATCGAGTTTGCCTACAATTGCTCAAAAAGCCAAAGTACCAAGCATAGCCCGTTTGAGGTAGTGTATGGTAAGAATCCTATCAGCCCTGTGGATTTGCTACCTATTGTTTCTAACAAAGATTTTAGCAGAGATGCTAATGCTAGAGCTGGAGAGATTAAGAAGTTGCATGCTCAAGTTTAAGAGACAATTGTGAAGCAAAATGAGAAGTACAAGAAAGCTAAGGACAAGGACTGCAAGAATGTTGAGTTCAAGGAAGGATATTTGGTATGGATTCATCTTAGTAAAGACTATTTCCCAAAAGGAAAATATGGAAAGCTAAAGCCTAGAGCTGATGGTCCATTCAAAGTATTTCAACGCATTGGAGAATGCATACAAAATTGAGCTACCAGATTCTTATGGTGTGTCACTAACTCTCAATCTAGCTGATTTGTCTCCTTATCATAGTGATGATAACATTTCAGATTTGATGTCAAATCTTTTTCAACCTGAGGAGATTGACACGGTTGCATGCCATAGCTTAACCTCGGTCCTAATTCGTAGGGGTAATTTTGAGACATCATAACTTTTGCTTGGTTAGGTTTCTGGAGGTATGTGAGTAGGACTTTTAAAAGATCATGATCTTATCTTCAAATGCAACTAGGAATCAGATTAATTGGAGGTCGCACGAGAATGATATGGTCAAACTTTTCATAGTGTCCAGATTCATCCTTCTTTGACAATTTTGTTGTCTTACTTTGACAATTAAGGCATCTTTTGTTAAATTCAAAAACTTCCAGCTTGGAGGGTTGTCTTTTGTCAACAAAGTCATTAATTCACACCTCCCTTTTTTTATTTTCATTTCCCATGCTTGGAGGGCTGTTCCAAGTCATGTTTTTCTATTTAAAGACTCATGTAAGTCATTTCGAAAACAATTGATGAATTTTAATGAAAACTAGAACTCTTTGAGTTTTATTTCTCTTAACTCTGTATCTCTTGGGTGGATTCCTTTGAGTGGTCAGTTTTATCCTTGTGTCTGTATTCCTTGTCTGGTTAAGAGGGTGGTGTTTCTGTATCCGTTTAGATTAGTCTTGGTGGTGAGCTGTTTACTAGTTTACTAAGGGTGGTGATATCTGTATCCCTTGGCAAATTAGTTTATCTATCTTTATTTGTCCTTGTGTGAGTAAGGCTGGTTTGTGAAATTCTCTTGTAAAAAAAAAACGTGCTTGAGTGTGTTTGATTTATTCAAGAGCTGTTCGACACCAATTCACCCTTAGTGGTGGAGTCATAGTATAGAAGAGTATCAAGCAATCTTACATTGCTGATTCTACCATGGAAAGCCGAGTATATAACAGCTTGTGAAGCAGCTAAGGGGGCTGTTTGGCTCCGGAAGTTCTTGAGTGACCTGGAAGTTGTTCTAGATGTGGATAAGCCCATGACACTTTATAATGATAATAGTGGAGCTATGGCCAATTCCAAAGAACCAAGAAGCCATAAAAGAAGGAAACATATAAAATGAAATTTCATCTTATCAGAAAGATAGTGTAGCGAGGAGACGTGGTCGTGATGAAGATAACATCGCATGATACCCTGGCTGATCCATTTACGAAAACCTTGACGGCTAAAGTCTTTGAATGTCACCTAGAGGGTCTAGGATTACGAGGACATGTCTCATCTACTTTAGTGCAAGTGGAAGATTGTCGGGATTTATGCCCTAAACCTTGTATTTGTACACGATTAAAGATTTAATAAGAATTTTTTAATACATTATTCTAGTTTAAAAGTGTTTTATAATAAATAATACATTCATGTTATATAAGAACATCTGAGATTGTAAGATGTGATCTCAGAATAAGTATATGAAGGTCATATACAAGAGGATTCATTATGAGATATGCAATCTAAAAGTCCGTAGAGAGCGAACAAAACTGAGTACTTTGTTTGTGATTGATCTACTACTGCGGTCCATTATGTAAAGTACAATGGTCTTATCCTAGACTGCTCGTGTAGTTAACATAAGAATGAAGGCATCGTATATGATAAGATTACATAGGACTAGGCCACGATTTATATGAATCTATCACCAAGATTCGTTAGTAGATGAGATTCATATATATCAATAAACAATGGCTATTTATAGGTGATCTTAATCCTGAGTGTCTTATCGACTTCTTCAGGTTGGATCGTGGCTTTTGATTTACCATGAGTGAGGTCGATGTGAATCTCGACCAATACCTCTGTATCATGGAGTTGTGGTTTGGCTTGTGGCTGGGAAGGTTTGAACACAATAGTGGAATCCACTCATTCTTGATTGAAGTAGATGAGTAGTTCCCTTAAGGGTTGATTCGAGGCTTGAACAATTATGAGATCTCTCATGCTTCCGTGAGTAAGACAGAATTTAATTGTTCATTAGATAATTAATGGTACTTAAAGAAAAAGATATTTCTAGAGGGGTATAACGGACTTTATGACCCAAGCTCTAGTTGTGAAATACTTGTGGAGGATCACACTATATGTAAATAGTTATATCAATGGATGCTGAGACTTCAAATAGTATAAATACGTCTACAGTTCTGAGAGTGCAGCTTCGGGTTTTTAGTGGAATAACTCTGAGATTTATAATCATGAAATATTAATTAAAGAGTTTAATTAATATTACTAAGTACTATTGAAGCTCAAAACTGTGGGTCCATTAAGTTCCCTTGCTAGCCCTTATGATTGTTGGTAACGAGGGTCACGGTAGATTAATTAGGATGATCCAAATAATAGCGTTACGAAAGTAATACGATTTAATTAAAAGAGAATAATTAAATAATTGATTATTTAATTAATTAATTATTTAATAAAATAATAGGAATTATTAACTATTAATTATAATTCTATTTATTAAATATGAGGTTACGTAATTAAACGATAACTAGAACAAAAGAATTAAAATAATTAGATTATTTTAATAGTCCTAAAAGTCAAAGGTTAAAGTCTTTAGGAGACCCAAATAAAAAGGGATTGGAAATCCTATTTTGACTTGGTCAAACTTAAAACCTAAAGAGCTAGTATATAAGTGTTATATAGCTAGAAAAATTGACCTAACCGACAAGTGAAAAAAGATAGAGAGTTCGGCCACCAAAAGCTGGCCATAGGGAGAAGTAAGTTCTCCGTCTGTTTTTCACGTAACCTCCATCTCTTACCGTTATGTGCCCACACACGCGTTGTCAGACCGCGGGTCATAGCTCAGAAAATCTGATAGTAGATCGAAGAATCAAAAAAATAAAAATAAGAAAAAGGTATGTAGTTAACAAAGCTTCGTTTTTCTGCATATATACAGGAATGCATTTCTGATTGAAAACTGTTTTCAATAGAGAAAATTTTTGAAACCCTCATTCTGCACGTTATAAGATAATCATACATTTTCTTAATTTCCCTTCAGATTCACTACAGTTCTGTTTGAGGGGGAATGTGAAAGTAATAGAATCCAATGGTGATGGTTCAAGCCTAGCAAGATCAGGTTCATCAGCAGCTAAAGCAAGTTGTTCAACAACTCAAGTAACAGCTCATGCAAGTTCATCAAGCTCAGGGTTTAACAGCCACTGCAGTTGAAGATAATTCTCAACATGCATATTCAGCATACCAAGCGGGACTAGCACATCTTGAAGAGATTATCAAAATTGATGATCATATCAGGAATAAGAAGAAGAAGAAGAAGAAGCTGAACTATCAAGATGCCATGTCAGCAGGTTAGTTATAGAATCTACTGACATGGATCAAGTTAGTTAGAATTGTAGAAATTGTAAAGTTATTAATTAGAGAAGATGAATTCAGTTAGATTAACAAAATTCTGTTTATAAAAGCTAGTATTGTATATAAATAGTGTTGTATTCGGTTTTAGATCATTAATGAGAATAAACACTATTATGGATCAAGCTAGTTAGAATTGTAGAAATTGTAAAGTTATTAATTGGAGAAGATGAATTCAGTTATTTAACATAATTCTGTTTAGAGAAGCTAACATTGTATATAATAGTGCTGTATTCGGTTTCAGATCATTAATGAGAACAAACACTATTATGTTGAGCTCAAATATCTTCGATGGCTGCCATACTTTTTAGCTTCTTCACTTGATTCTCTACTGTACCGTTATCAGTGTTTCTTGTCATTTTGTTTACAAAATTCACAGGTTTGACATATAACTGAGTTTCATTTTAAACTAAAACAAAAGGCAAAAAAAAAATGTTGTTTAAAACAAACATGTAAAACTAACAAAATGTTGTTTAAAAGAAACATTACCGACATAAATAGAATAATTTCAACAATACAATTCAGTTACACATCATTATAGTTGTACATTCCATAAGGTGGTTTTTGTAAAATTATATGTTTCATATGTGTAAAAGAAAAAAAAAATGAATTCCTTCCATAATTTATTTTAAAATTTAATCGATTTTCATTTCATGCTAAAACTAAGATAAATAAAAAAAAAAATTATCCAAACCAAACACATGAAACTAAAAACAATGTTGTAAAATATAAAAATACTGGCATAAACAAATCAATGGAATTACAGTTCAGTTACTCACCATTACAGTTGTATCTTCTTTCAAACAGTCACTTCATGTAACTCCCTGGACACTGAGACTTCAGATTGTATAAACATGTCTACAGTTCTGAGAGTGCAGTCTTGGATTTTTAGTGGAATAACTCTGAGGTTAATAATTATGAAATATTAATTAAAGAGTTTAATTAACATTACCAAGTATTATTGGAGCTCAAAACTGTGGGTTCATTAGGTCTCCTTGCTAGCCCTTATGATTGTTGGTAACGAGGGTCACGCTAAATTAATTGGATGGTCCAATTAACGCAATTCAATTAGAGAGAATTAACTAAATAATATGATTATTTAATTAATAATTTAATAATTAAATAAAAATTAAAAATTAATAATTACTTTAATTATTAAATAGGAGGTTGTAGGTTCAAACCATAACAAAGACAAAAAATATTAAATAATGTGATTATTTAATAGTCCTAGAGGTTAAAGGTTCAAACTCTAGGTAGACTAAAAATAAAAGATTTAGAATCCTATTTCGACTTGGTTAAGTTAAAACCCTAAAGCCCTAGTATATATATGATATGTTACTAGGAAAATTGACCTAATGCAATTAGTCTAAGAAAAGAAAGGAGCGGCCACCACAAAGAGAGAAAAGAGAAAAAAGTTTTTTTTTTTCTGACTCTTCCTGTCTTGTAGGGGGCAGCCGACCCACTTTTCGGCTACCTCCATCTCTCCATTCGTGACGTGCTCACACACATGTTGTCAGACCATGGGTCATAGCGCGGAAGGCTTGGTGGTGAATCAAAAGTCAAAGAGTCAAAATGCAACAAAAGGTAATTGTAGTTATAAATTAATATTAGCGTGTATACAGGAACTTGTTCCTAATTGAAAAGTGTTTTCAAATAAAAGAAAATTTTTTGAAACTCATTCTGCTGCGTTTATATGATAAATCGATTTTTCTTCCCTTCAGATCATGCTAACTCAATTATTCAAAATCTTCTCTCGAGATAGATTGAACATATTCCCACATACACTAATATCTATTCCCACATACACTAATATCATATCTCTCGATGGATATTTAAATGTATGCGAATGCAATAAAAATACAATAGCACTATCACAGGATCACACATAATAAGTTAATATATCTCTATTTAACTCCTAAACTATGGTGGGCATTTATTGAACACGTTGTGAGTATCTCTTTTCAGTTCATAACTCATAACAACAATTAATGCTAAACGGTGATCAATCACTTAACATATATTTAAGCATAAAATACCACTCAACCATATAATTCATAAATTATCCAAACATATATATAAAATCAATCAAAACTTCATACAAAGATTCATCATCATTCCTAGTATACAAATTAGTTCATAGCTAGGAAATTAAAGCAATACATGATGTTCGGTAATGAAGACATGAACAAGAATACAATTTAAGGAAGGAATAATGGAAGAAAAAGAACTCTGAACGGAAAGACTCTCGTCTGATTTCGTTTTAGGTGAACTCCTCCATCAACAATCCAAATTCTTCGATTGGTGAAGATAGATGAAGAATCAAGATGGAACTCCTCCATTAACAATCCAGATTCCTCAATTAGGTGTCCTAGTCTTCCTAGCAACTCCTCTTCTCTTCTTCTTCTCCCTTTCCTCTTTTACTCTCTGTCTATTTTTTTACTCAGCCGAACTCCCCTAATATTTTTCTCTTCTTTTCCTTTTATATCGAGCTGGAATACTGACATTTTTTTCCTCCGTCGTGACTTGTGGGTTGTGCTACAAGTTGCACCCCAAGTCGCAGAAGTCTCTACCAAAATCTAGAAATTGCATTTGCCTCGACATGTGGCTCGCACGTGCATGTCGTGGCCCAAGTCAGCCGATGTCTCTGTTAAGGTATTTATTCTGAATTGCCAGGACTTGTGGCTCGTGGTGCATGTCGCGGACCCAAGTCACTGGAACTCTCTGGTCTGGAAGGGATATTGCAATTGTCGCGACTTGTTGCATGACATGCAAGTCGTGCCACAAGTAAGCGAGACCAAAACGATGCAGTTTCTCTTTGAATTCCTCCTAACGCCCAGAATGACCCTGTTTACCTGTACACTCAAGAAAAACATTAAAAACAACCTATAATCACTTAAGAATGGACAAAAGAAAGTAGAGATAAGGGCTCATTTATGGTAAAGAAATGGTTTCTGGTAAAGAAATGGTACCAACACCATGATCCCCAATTTACATGAACTTGCATGAGTCACTTAATATATTTTACCGCACCGATAGCTGGATCCATTCAAAATTATTTTTGGGTTCTGGAATCTAAAAGACTTGAAGAGGTGCGGTCATGTGTGAACATTGTCCATGGTAACTCTTCATTTACCCTGAATGGGGACCAAGACTATGGGAAGTCTTGGGCGGCCCTATGGGGTGCAATTAGCATTCCATTAATACATTAATTATATAATTTCACAATTTAATTAAATGGGCTGCATAACTATATTAATGTATTAATTAAGCATGTAGACTTATTTTTATTATTTTTTTTTTTTGTAAGAGAATAGGTCTAGTTCACATTCGGACTTTTAATTAAAGTCTAATGGAGTTAATAAATGAAAAACAAATAAAAACCCATATATATATATATTTGGACGGCATGACTATATATTTAGTCTAAGGTTTTATTTTTTATTTTATTAATTTAATTAAAATGATAATTAAGTAATTGATTAATTAATTATTTAATTAGTTAAAATCTTTTTCAGCTAAGAGAGGACTCTTAGTATCATATTTTTGTTGGAAGTATGATAAATTTTAATAACTCTATTTAATTGGTAGATAAATATGTGATTTAATATTTATCTAATTAAATAGGAAGTCATGATAAGTCACAAGATAAGATTCCTATTAGTATTTAGATTATGAAATTTAATCTAAAAACAAGAAAATGAATTTTAAAATAAGTCAATGACTTAGAATTGACTACACACTTATGAGTTTGGATAATATGAAACTCTATTGGATTAGGAAATTCGGCCAAGCACAAATTCTCCTTAAAGGAGGATTCGGCCAAGCCATAAAATCCCTAACCAAAAGAATTCGGTCAGAGCTTGAATTAAGCAAGAAAATTTCGGCCAAACTCAAGAGAAAAAGTGTAAGGAAATTCCGCCAAAGAAGAGAGAAAATAAAAAGAACGTTTTGTATCGATAGTATACAATGCGTTTTTGCATCAAAAGGTTTTATGAGCTTATTTGGCTAAGCTTATAAAAGCAACTTTTAGGCTTTTTGGGCTCGTTTGGATATTCCCGCAGAAGAGCTTTTAAACTTTAAAAGCTCTTCCAGTCAAAGCCAAAATATATGACTTTTGCAGGAAGAGCTTCCAAAAAGTCAAAAAGTCCAAAGTAAAAGCTTTACCAAACAGAGCCTATGTATAACATCAAATTTGGTTCATGCGAGTTCTTGATTGAAATAATTGAGAATTCAAAAGTGACCAAGCGTTCTTTAGGTCTTTCTTGGTTTTGTTGTGACTAACAAAGAAAAAGATTTATTTTCTACATCCTCAGGTAATATACAATTCAAAGAAAAGGGAGTCCACACTCCAAGGTGATTCGCATTCATGATTAGATTGGAAGATCTTGTGGAAAATAATTTCGACGCAATATCGATCATCACGGAAAAAGGTACGATATCTTTTATAATTATGTTAATTAATCAACGGTCAAGATTCTTTGAAAGGAAAAAATTTTGAAACCTATACCATAAACCTTTTATTCCACAGTGTACTCTTAAATGATTTTTCCTACACAAGGGTCATGAAAGGAGAATTGTGCCACTTACAAGAATCAATTGGGGTTTTTTTTTTCTCGGCAGTGAGTATCGCGAAAATCGGTCGCGATGCTCACTAGAAATTTCTTCCTTTTTCGAGCAGTGAGTACCGCGACCCTTTTCGTGATTGAGGTCGCAAAAAAGGGTCTCCATATTCACTAGTGTAACTCATTTTTTCTAGCCAAAAATTTTCCTGCAATCTAATTCACACACTTCAAAGCACATCAAGCATACATGCTCCCACAACAAATTTGAAACAAAAGTCACTCAAACACACAAAAATAAAAATCAAAACTAACAAAAAACAAAAACATGAATTTTGGTGAGTTACCTCCCACCAAACGCTTTATTTAACGTCTATGTAAGACGTGGTGCCCAATCAAGGGTCAATGCACATTCAGAACACAGTCTTCTGCATGTCCAGTAAGTCACTCCTACAACCACTTGCTATCAGAAATTAGATCTATGCTACCCATATTTAGCAACTTCATCTCTTCTTCATGCACCCTTTTCTCTAGGTTTGGCTCAAGTCTATGCGGCTTATTTCTACAAGGTTTGGCTTCAACTTTCAACTGCTTTGTCTGATCAACCCCCAAACCTGTTTCTAGATCATCTTCTCCTTCTGTACTACCAAGGTGATGTCTTTCTGCCTTTTCTTCCTCTTCAAGCTCTCGCTCCAGCTCCAGCAAATCCTCTAGTTCATCTTTTGTGAACTTTTCTTCAACCATAGCATCTACAACATCCAAATGAAAACAATCAAGTGAATTTAAAGGATATTTCATAAAGTTCAAATACCTGAAATTTGCACTGTTTCACCCAGGACTGTCATGGAAAGCTTTCCATTTAGCACGTCGATGATCGTTTTTGCAGTCGCCATGAATGGTCTTCCCAAGAGAATTGAGAGATCTTTCTCTGTCACTCTTTCATCTTCCATGTTCAGAAACTACAAAATTTGCAGGAATGATCAGATTGTCCACCTAGGATGAGCATATTTTCAACGATTCCCCTTCAAATGTCGTGTAGACCAATCCGCCAATGACAAAGACATAGAGGTGGGCATCAAATCATATAAGCCCAACTCCACGTAGATCGAATATGGCATCAAATTGATACTAGCCTCTAATCTAATATGGCTTTTTCCTTCTTTTTATTGCCCACTGTAATGTCAATGTTGAAACTCCCCGGATCCTTCAGTTTTAGAGGAAGCTTCTTCTACAAGACCGCACTCATTGTCTCTAAATCATGACCCACTCATTGGGCTATTGCCTCTTCCAGTGTGTTGAGTTCTTAAAAAACTTGGTGTATACTGGCATTTTCTAAATCATCTCTAGAAGCGGCAAGTTGACATTGACTCATGAAAGTACGTCATAAATTTCTAAAAATGCCTTGTCATTCTTGCTCTTCTATAAACAACCCGAAAATGGAATTGGTAGCACATAAGGGTCTGTAGCCTTGTGAAGAACCAGAGACTTTGAAGATTTGACTACATCTTGCTCACAAGTTATTGGAGGATCTGAGTTTGTACCTATACCTGCATCATGAACAAAATCATCATAAAGTTCACCCCTAACCTTATTATTGATTACCTTACCACTCTTTAGAACAGTCACTGCCTTTACTTGTTCTGGTTGACTTGGGAACTTTCCTAGCACATTTTGTTGTAGAGCCTTAGCAAGTTGGCTAACTTGCAGTTCAATTTTTCTTGTAACGGCTTCCTGCTATTGGAATCGCTGATTTATCACTTGTTGACTATGCTGAAATGTCTACATGAACTTTTCAAATTTTTCTTCAAGCGATGGCCGCCATTGTTGAGAAGATGGACCATCTTGTTGACTGTATGAGTTCTGCGCATTTGACTGATACTGATTCTGATGAAGAGGTTGGAATCTTTGTTGTTATTGATTATCTTACTAGGAGAAATTGGGATGATTCCTCCATCCTGGATTGTAGTTGTTGGAGTAGGGATCATTTCTTTGTCTCTGTGGAAAAGCATTAAGTGCTTAAGCTTGCTCCTACTCATATTTTAGAAATGTCTGCCTGGATGGACATACAGCATAGTCATGTCTATTAATTCCCTAAATAGAGCAAGCAACATCAGTCTCTGTCCTATAGATGATACTAGATTTTGCATCTGTCGACTGAGCTCTGCTATATGCTTTATCAGCCTTGGATTTGTGTTTACTTCATAAGCACTTGGTTTCTTCCCCAAGAAATTCTTCTACTAAGTGTTCGATCTGCATCTCAAATAGCTCGTATGTTTGTTCCATGGTTTTTTCTGCCATAGCTCCTTCTACAGCATTATCGACTATGGCTTGACAATTCAGCGTCAACCCATTGTAGAAAAATTGATTCTGGAACTCCAAAGAATAGCCATGGTGTGGTCCCTCAATCAAAAGTAACTTGAAGCGATCCCACGCCTCATGGAACGACTCACCATCTCCTTATGTGAATGCAGCTATCTTGCTTCGCAGCTCGGATGTCTTCTGATGGGAATAGAACTTCCCGATAAACTTGTTGTACACGTCCGACCATGTGCGAAGAGACCTTGGTAGACCAGTCAGTGAGCCACTACTTGGCTTTTTCTTTCATTGTATAAGGGAAAGCATCTCATCCTGAATTGGTCTTCGGATAACCTCTGCAAAGGAAAAGTCTAAATAGTGCCATAAAACTCCCGTATGAACGATAAAAGAGTCTTCATTAGCAACTCCATAGAAAGATGGCAGCATGTTGAAGTGGATGATGGTCTTCAACTCATAGTTCCTGGGACAAATCATCCAACAGGATGCATGATGGAGAAGTCCCGATGACTAGTCGAGCATAGTGTCTCATCACTCGAGGTATAACAGGCACCGCATTCTGACTTTGAATCTGACTTCTTCCTGTAGCGTCCATGGTGTTATCAATTAGTCCAGCTTCTGGAATGGAAAGGTCTGAGTCAGTCGTGTTGTCCGTCAATCTCCCAATGCTGTCAATATTATCATTCAACGACAACACAACTCCTTCCTAAGATCGGCAACCTTGCATGTAGAATTGCACAGGTACCTGGAAACAAAATCAAAGGGAAAAAAAACTAAGAAAGAAACTAGATGAAAAACAATAAAAACAAAAAAAAATCAACAACTTCAATGTAGTACAAGCAACCGAAAACCACTTCCCCAACAACGGCGCCAAAAACTTGACTCGCTCACAATGCGTGAGATTAAATCCCAAGTGCAGGATGTGTCAAAGTAATAAAAGTCCAGTAAAAAGGGGGTTGAATCCATAAGGAAGCGGTAGGTTAACTAATACTAATGCTAAAGATGTTAACTGAACATAATTTAAATCAAGAGGTGGTGATTTTGAATCAAAAAAGAAAATATAAACTACATAACTTATCAACGAAGAACTTAGCCAAGGGTGAGAAAGCGTTAGGTGATCAAATGGTCTCAATCATAAGCCCCGAGTATTGCAATTGACTATTTAAACACAGTATTTCAAATAAGTAAATTAACCCTAACAACGGCACATCAAATTATATTGGTCATGCATTGATGTTGTAATTCTAATTAATTTCACCTATTGGTCCTAGAGTAAAATTAATCAGAAACTCATTATCAAGTCTAATTCTTAGGTTAATTAAGCATTCTCATGCCTTAATCAAACTAATCGTTATTCCCATAATTCAAATGAACACATTTATAACCTAATGATCTCTCAAATAAGCTATAATTGCTTATCAATTGTAATTCAATATTCATGCAGCAAACTCCCGTAGTGCAACCAATAAGAATTACAAATTGATAGAATAAAACATCTAGAAATAATGCTATTGAAATATAATTAAAGATTATAGTCAATTACAAACCCTAACCTCTTAACTATGGAATTAGTTCAATATAACAACAATCAAAACAAAGAAGAGAGATAAAGAACGGATAAAACCCATTCAGCTAAAACTCCTTCTTCTTCAATACTTCGTCTTCTCAAATGAATGATTGATGAAGATTATGAATCGTATGTATGTAACTTGTGTCTTTGATCAGAAGAACCCAAGAAACAACGAAGGAAGAGTGAATGGTGCGAATCCCTGGCTCTGGACGTGTTTTTTGTCTGAATGGACGAACCCCTTCTTTCCCCTTTTCTTTTCCTTTTATAATCATACAGATTTAGGGTAACATGTCTACTGTCCCAGGTCATGGTACTCACTGCCCAAAAGCTTATATTTCCTCTTAATTCCCTTGTCGCGAGTAAGGAACTTGAGTCACTGGTACTTACTGGCCAAAAATTGCTTCTTTTTGCGACTTCATATGGCGACCATCGGTCACGAAACCTAGGTCACGATGCTCATTGGTCCAGAAATACTCTTTTGAGCTATAATCTTCCAACTTTGGCAATTCTTCCCTAATAATAAAAAATATCCTACACGAGCTCGAAACACACATTAAACCCATCAAATTCACTTGAAAATAAAATCAAAAGACAACGTAAAAGGGGATAAAAACATAACATATTTGTTCCGATCAGCCAACTGGACTACTTCCAGCTCATTTAATGCTGCTAACTTGTCTATAGGGACCTATCTCACTTTTCTTGATAGAAAGTACTCATGTCGCTTTTATTAGGGAGACAAGCTCAGTTCTGTCACAACTCTTGGGCTGCTTCTGTATTTTCTGTGCTTCTCCTAGTAGTAAACAATATTCTTTTTATCCTTTTACATTGCTAAGGTGTCACGCATTCGTCCCTTGATGGGTCTCTTACCCTCGAAGTCTTACACTAGAGCCGTTGGATTTGTTTGTAGGTCCCTTTTTTTCCTTTAGCAGTTTCATCTTTCGGTATTGCAGCATTCCTGAGTCTCTGTCATGCCTTGACCTGTTGTCGTAGTCATAGAGTCAGTATAGGACCGGTCCTTGGCTGATTTTTGGTGAGAAAACTTGAAGGGGAAAAATTCTAAGGAGATTTTTCCCTTCTGAGAGCCTTTTCTCTGGAGCTTGGATCGTGCCTCTTCTACAGGAGATCGACTTAAACTGAGAAAGATCCCCTTTCTTCTCCCAACAATTCTCCCTTAGTTAATAAGTCAATTTTTGGCACTAACATGACTATTTTTAAATTTTCCCCCTGTCCGAAAATTATAAATTGAACTTTGTAAAATCTATAAATTATATTAAATAAGGAACATTATACTACTAGTAGAGATGGAGATTTTTCCCCATGGGGCCCAAATCTCCAAACATGTATCCCTACTTAGGGGAAAACAATTCTCCATAAATGGGGATGGGATAGGTCCCCCCATCCCTATTTACCCAATTCCCCGAAATAAATTTTAAAAATATTTTTCTTATATTATAAATACTTCTTATATATATCTCTACTTTTAAATGTCTATAATTCTAACCCTAATTTTAATCTCTTGGCTATATTTTTTTTTTATTTGGCATGTTTAATGTTTTGAATCTTAAAGTTTATTTAAACTTTTATAATGTAATAGGATAATGAGATTGAGATTTTTCCCTTCTAAGAGCCTTTTCTCCTAGGGCTTGGATCGTGCCTCTTCTCCGAGATCGACTTAAACTGGGAAAGATCCCCTTTCTTCTCCCAACTAATTCTCCCTTAATTAATGAGTCAATTTTTGGCGTTAACATGACTATTTTTAAGTTTCCCCCCTGTTCGAAAATTATAATTGAACTTTGTAAAATCTATAAATTATATAAAAACGAGGAACATCGAACTGGCCAGTAGAGTTGGGCATTTTCCCCACGAGGGCCTAAATGTCCAAATCCCCATCCCCATTTACCCAATTCCTTGAAATAAAACCTTTAAAAATATTTCTTTATGTATCCCTAATTTTAAATAGGATAATGAGATTGATATTGTTATTTTTTGTATGATGTTTAAATGGTTTTATTTTATTATTTAAATTGATGGATTATTTTCATATTATAATTAAATAATTTTATTTTGTCAAACGATAAAACGGAGGAGGTGGAGATGGAGATACCTTCTCAAATCTTCCCCATCTTTTAATTTTCCCAAATGGAGATGAGGGTTGGGAAGAAGAAGCGGTTGAGAAAATAGAGATGGAAATAAGGAAACGCATATTTATTCTTATTTTCCCATTGCCCATCTCTAGTGGCCAGATATGAGTTGCCCTTGCCCCCCTCTGTTTTGTGCCGCTAGTTTTGAGAATGCCGCTGCTTTCTTCTTTTAGACTGTTTTATATGTTTGTTTTATATTACTGGTACAATGGATTTTTTGGTTGAATTTTTTTGTGAAAGTAATGAGATTCTCTGTTCTTATCCTCCAATGATGTTTTTATCTTCCTTTGTTATTTTCAATTTAATGTATTTTCTTGGATCAGACGGAATCTACCATGATTGGCCCACCAATCATTATTACACTATGTTAGGGAAACTGCAAGATCATCCTTTTAAAGAAAAAAATAATATATAAATGAAATATAAAAAGAATCATATATAAATGAAATAATCTTAATAAATAAAATTTTCATTTACAAATTATTGACATAATTTCATAACCTAAATAATCGATCTCATAACTTCTATAACAAGTCTCTATTCATTCGGAGAACGTTTTTCAAAATTTAAAATCATATAAAGATAAAGTAGGAACATCTTTATCAAGAATGACTTATAATATTAAATATTACCATATAAATTTATCATAATTTAAGGTGTTGATAACATATACCACAAATTTTAGCATGGTTTGATATTTGAAAATAAATATTTGATAACATAAAAATGGAAATATATAAAAAAAAAAAATGTTTTAGGAAGCCTGTTTTCCAATCATTTTTTAAATTTCCATTGTATAGATAATATAATTTTATTATTATATTTAATTTTTATAATATAACAATAATAAATATATATTGTAATTTTATTATTATATATAATTTTTATATATACTACATAAATACTCTAAAACATGTATCTATAATATTTTTAACATTTAAATTTCTTTAACTAAATTTTAAGTTTTATAAGTATTCAATCTTAAATTTTATTTTATTTTTAATAAATTATGTTATTTTTAAGATTTTTTAATTTTAATAATATTTTTATATTATTGACTGTGTAAATGCGGTCAACATGGTAAATTGATAATATAGAAAAACTAAAGGATAAAACTTGTAAAAAGATTGACACAAGAGATTTTAAAATAGGTTCGGCTTTGAGGAAATACCTACATCCACTGTTCTTGATATTCAAGTCGAGCTCGCTTATGCATGTGCTTTCTAGAAAAATTCGTAACCTTTGTAACGTAGGTATCCCGCTTCTTTTATAGTGTGAAGGGGCAGGGAGTCATCTTGTTTTATATAGAATCTGATTACATGATTTAAAGGTGAAATTCTATCTCTTAATGAACATAGTTTAATCTAAATGCAATAGCTGATTATGTGAAATTTGAGATTGATTGGAAAGTCTGCTTAGTTGACCTAATGCAATCCCTGTATTTTCGGAATTCTTCCTTTAATTGAGGCTCCGAGCTGCGTCATTTGCGAGCTAGTGGGCTTCGTGGCTAGCGATCTGCGGGCTGTCTCATCTGTAAGCGGTTAGCAAGGTATAACATAGACTTCTTTGCCATTTGTTTGGAGCTTCTTCCTTCATTATACGTCGAGTTGGGGCCCATTTTGACTTATAGCGAATCCTTGGCCTTTTACGTGTATTGGGCCTTTGCTAGTAGTTTTAGTATTTTAGGCCTGTTTGGGCCTGGTGTAATTTAAAACACAATATATATTTATTTTTAATTTTTAATAAATTTTATTATATTTATTTTTTATTAATCCTTTTTAAGTGTTTTATTTAAAAAAAAAATTAAATTTTTATAACACATACCAAATGGACTATCCAAATAGATAACATTGTTAAAATGTAAAAATTGAAGGATAAAAGCGTCATTCTAATTTAATAAAAAATGATAAATTTATACTTTTTTTTTTGTTTGATTTGACCAACAAAATTTTGATCATAGGAACTAAATTGGTGTATTTTGAAAAACTTAGAGAATATGTTAGTTAAAAAATAAATACATATCAAAAAGTGATATTTCTAAATAAATTAGAAACTATTTGATAATTGCCTAAAGGTACTAAGGTGTAGTTTAAGTAAAAATACGGTTTTATTACAATATAACCAAATGTCATGATATTCATTATAATTTGTCCCATAAAATAAATAATTTTTTTTATAAAAAGGGAGAAAACTAGACGAAAAAGATAGCACTTTATCCAAATTGAAAAAGATTCAGAGTAGAAATCAATAGTATTTTTATTTCATTAAATCACATTGTAAAAGTAAATATTTATAGACGCCTAAACTTATTCAGATTGGAAACTAAATCTCCCTAAGTAAATCATAAATAAAAGGAAAAATGCACATTAAAACCTTATCTAATTATATCAAAAAAAACATATCAAATTACACAAAACACAGTTTATGACCATTTTACAGAAGTGACTTGACAAGGCAGACCCACCCACTCAAATTCTTGCTTTTAGCCTTCGCCATTGGATTTGGAGCCTGCTCAGTTGTTAAAAATTACCTGCTAAAACCCAATTAGTACCATTGCTTTTATTATTTGGAGGAAGTTTCTGAGACCCAGAAAGCCATTTAGAGTGCATGTAAGTGGAGGTCCTCCATGGAGGTATGTGGAGGCCTCTCTCCTTAAGGGACTGTTTGGCTGATGAACTGAGGAGAGAGATTATCTTGTTGAGCTTGTCTTCAGTTCCTACAAAGATGGATGGGAGTGTGTCTGTTAGCTCTTTGTAGGTTGGAGTAGGCCTGGCTAGCTCAAATTGTGACCTGAAATCTATGTCTACTATCAGCCTCTTTGCCTCTTCATCATTCTTGGTTTTTATCATAATCTCAATGTATTCATAATCACCTGTCAAAATATATAGAAAATTCAGTAAAAAATTAATAAATAAATAAAAGACCATCCATAACCAAGTTAATCAATAGAATATTGAGGATCACTAAAGGATCCCTTATCTTGGTAGTTGGAAGAGCCTTAAACTCCTTCAAGCTATCAAGGGCCAACACCTTAGTAGTACATATATTATTTTCCACCATTATCCATGAAATTACAATTGTGTGAATAGACCCTCCCATTATTAGGAGTAGACAGTTTCCTGAAAAAAAAAAAAAAAAAAAAGTTCGGTCCAGAGATGAGGAGCACGCACGTATGTAATCATAATCTATTATGGAGATGACGACACAAGAACAGAGGCCTTGCATTTAGCTCAAGTTTAGGACCGATTTTAATTTATTTATAGTTAAAAAAGAAAAGAAAAATATAATCATAGATTACGGAGATGACAACACAAGAAGAACAAAGGTATTTGGATTTAGTTTAAGTTTAGGACCACTTTTAATTTATTTATAGTTTCAATAGTGAAAACCACACAAAACGAAAAGAAAATATAATATACCCTTAGAAATTTGAAAAAAAAATTGTTGAAAACTAAACAATTTAATTTTTGACAAAAAAAGGAGGCATGAGCCTCAGGATATAATGTCATGAGAAAACATTTTGAACTTTGAAATGCTCAACAAAGAATTTCTATAAGCTTATTTAAAGAGAGAGACATCTAAATATTTTCAAACACAGATATATATATATATATATATTATATATTTTTTCTGAATACATCCTACAATCAATTTAATCCCAGATAAAATCTGAACATTTACAAACAAGAGAACTGTGTCAAGTATGTGTGTGCGTGTAAGGAGAGAGTGAGAAAGACCAACCAGCTGGGCAACCGAAGGAAGTGACCCAGGAAGTTTGACAAAGAGAAGCATTAAAGCGATCCATTTGGAGCCTCAAAACCAACCACTTCTTTAGACCACTTGATTTCTCAGCCTCCCTTTTGTTGCAGCTTCTCATCATCATCATATGCTTCCTCACACTCTCAACAACCTCTCCCTCAGCTTGTTCTGTACTTCCACTCCTTAGAATCTCCTAATGATATTATAAAACCAACCCAGCATCCATTAAATTAAACCAAAACTAATGCAACTTGCAAGAATATTATACATAAATATAAAAATTAAAAGAAGAAGAAGAAGAAGAAGGTACCTGTAAAGCTAATGAAGTAGGTTGATGATGGTGAGGAAGAGAAAGGCACTTTGAGGAGGAAGTAGTGAAGCAAAAGGACGATGATGTTGATGATGATTGGTGGTCTGATTCTATGAAGTCATGTACCATTTGAACCAGTCTCTCCTCTTCTTCTTCTAAGCTACGAGCCATTTCTCTCTCTCTCTCTATATAAAATAAAATCTAATGAAAATATGTATACAGGGAATTAAGAGGGTTTTATTGGATATTTAAAAGGGACTTTTCTTTTCTTTTTCTTCTGTCTCTCTTTGTATGTGCAGAATGGTATGGCGGTGGGAATTACAGCTACATATGATGACAAATGAGATCATTACTGTAGCAGTATCGCTGCTTCGCCTAGTATTTAAATATCAACGCTTATATAATTAATATATGAATATTTCCAATATCTAAAAATCCATTTTACCATTCAAAATTAAATAAAACCTTCTGTTGATTAAAAAAAAAAAAAAAAACTTTATAATTCTTTCAATGACAAGAAATTAAATAGCAAAAATTATTTTGGTCCTCAATTTTTTTTGAATTATTATTTTTTACTGATATTTAATTTTTTAGCTCTCGTGGTTCTTAATGTATTAAAATTAATTAAATTAATCATTCCGTTAGTCAACAGTTAGTCAAATTTAAAGGTGTTAGGGGTATTTCAGTCTTTACAAATAAAAAAAAATACTATTTGGGTTAAAAAATAAAGAAAAAGTAAAAATATTATTAAATAAAAATTGAATTTATTTTAAAAAAATGATGGTGATTAAAAAATAAAAAATATAAAAAATATTTTAATTTTTTAATTTTTATAATTTATAAATATTTAATTCTTTTAAAGGTAAAATGAACAATATGTAAATTCTGTTAGGTTTGATTGTCAAAAAAATATAGTAAGAGGGACTAATTTAATTGCTTTTAGAAAAATTAGGAACCACAAGAGCTAAAAAACTAAATATCAATTAAAAATAATAATTCAAAAAAAATTGAGGAACCAAAATAATTTTCGACCGAGGTCTTGAGGAATATATAGGTGCAGGATATCCATATACGTATATATTTACTTGTACAAAAAGAAAGTGAAATGACACTTGAAACATATATATAGCTAGTTTTGCTCCACAAGCTACTTGTAAGTTTTCGGTTTTTCTTGCACCGGATTTGCATATGCCTTCCATTTTCTTATTGTGATGGACAAGCAGAAAATCGCACTTAATTTGTCGATTTTTTTAAACAATTTTTTATATGGTCCACAATTTTATGATGCTAGGATTTTATTTTAAAGCAAAGATTTTGAAATTAATATATATTTATGTTGACCGTAAAATCTCATCTCTATATTCATATTCTACCTCGCCACGTGTATAGTGATCTTCCCTCCAATTGCGAATGTTCGTATGGTAATCAAATGATCGAAACCTACAAAATGAGAAACTGTCAAGAAGAAAGTCGGGATCTCCCCGGAATTTCAATCGGACGGTCAAGTTACATAGGAGATCACGTCTTAAACCCTCATCTATTAAGCTTTCTTTCTAATACTTTATCTTACCTTCTTTTTGTTGTCCTTCCTCCTTATATCAACCTCTTTATTTGTCCCTTCTTGCTCATTAAGAGTGTTTGTCATATGGGGGACATCCTTTGGGCCCTTTTGTTGTACCTCGTACTATCATCCAATGATAGGTGCCCATATCAGTCTATTTATCTACGTTTTCTCCACGTGTCCCATTTTTTGGGGAACAAATCGTCTGTTTCAATTTAATGCCCCACCATTTGCCTTGGGTCTGGTATTAGGCATGTTTTCCAGGCGGGTGAATTGCACTCAAGTACCCTGACTTTTATTATAATTGCACGTTTAATGCCAGTTTTGCCATAATTACACTCGAATACCTTGTAATCCATTGACCACAGTTAAAGTGATGGTTGACCAAACAGATTCAGGGGCAAATTAGTCTTTTACGTTTAAATTCATTTTTAAAAAAATTTTAAAAATCATCCAACCAATAAGAACATACCACGTCATATTAAAAATATTTTTTTAAAAAATAAATTAAAAAAAAATTTAAAAAATTTTTAAAAAAATTTTGATCTGCGTTCGAACCCATTTCTGGGTTTGTGTTCGAACCCAGATGATCTGGGTTGGAACGCGAACCCAGATCATTTGAGTTTTCAATTTTTTTTTTCCTTTGCAGGGGACGCCCGTGCCAACCAGTGAGCACGGCGAGCACGACCGCGACCATACCCAGCTCGCGATGAAGCTCGCGACGAAGAAGAAAACGGCGTCCAGTGAGCAGCGCGAGGAACCGAGCGCGACCCGTGCTCGCGAAGAGAGCTCGCGGTCCAGAAACCATGAGAACCAGTGAGCATGGCGAGGGGCAGCGCGGTGTGTCCTCCTCGCGATGGCTGCTCGCGTCCAGCAGCTCCCAGCAGGCCAGTGAAGGCCGCGACCAAGCCATCGCGACCACTGGTCGCGATGAAGAAAAATGGCAGCCCTAACGGGCTGCTATAAAAAGAAAGTTGCAGAAAATAACGAGAGAGCTGCAGGTGGCAGCAGTCCCTCTCGCCCAGGACAGCAAGGAGGCGAGCTCGGGCAGTGCCTCCAAGGGTGATTCTTCACCCATTTTGCCCATCCCAAACACATCCCAAACATCACACAACACCAACACATCTCTAGTTGCGATTATATCGAAGATTCGTCGGAGAGAAGACGAAGAATGAGGGAGGACGAATCTAAGCGGGAAATAAGCGGGTTTCGATTCTCGACTTCATCGAATGGGTTGTATTACTTCCCTTTTCCTATCTTTATGTTTAATCGATTGTATGAGTGATTAGATTTGTTGTTAGGTAGTTTTCGGAACTATGAACGGATTCGGATTTATTGACTACGAATATATTTTGTATATTATTTCATGATATTGTGAATGAGATTATTTGAGCATTATCTTATTGCGTTTGATTTATGGTGTTTTGCGATTACGAACGTAGATTGCATGCCTCGTGATGAGAATCGATTTGATATTTACTGTCAGAGATTATATTGATTTTGAGTGTATTATATTATTACTTTGCGTTTGATTTATGGTGTTTTGCGATTGCGAAAGTAGATTGCATGCCCCGTGATGAGAACCGATTTAATATTTATTGTAATATTATATGAGAAATCATTGAGATTGCAATCGAGCTTAATTGACTCTGGTAGTCTCGTCATGTTACCATAATCCGTTTGGTCAACCGTCACTTTAACGGTGGTCAACGGATTACAGGGTATTCAAGTGCAATTATGGCAAAACTGGCATTAAACGTGTAATTATGATAAAAGTTAGGGTACTTAAGTGCAATTCACCCTTTCCAGGCTCCTGCATCGCATCCTCCAAAAGGATGATGTTTCTTGTCTGAAATCTCAAGACACTAGTTTCCCTTTCCTCTTATTTATTGCGCGTCAAGCTTTCTCTTGGGAAGCCTGTGAAGATTGATTACAAGATCAATCAATGAAGAACAGAAGGATAAAAACCAGAAAAGCAAGCATTCATGAAGAAGATGATGGTAGCCATTGATGGCTGAGAAAGCTCTTTTCAATATTTCAAGAATGTTGAATACAATGACATATAAATCAACCTACACAATATATACTAATCAATGCACTAACAAACTTCAATCCATGTCAGCTTTTCCTAACAAACTTGCTGACATGGCATAACTGTTTTTAACAGTTTCTAACAGAATTCTGAAGCTTGCATATTGTAGCTTCAAATTTCTTCAGTCTCCTTCTATCTTCTACAGGATCCTTGATGATGCATCCTGGTCCATCATGCTAGAGTGGATCATGTTCCAGGTGATAGCTACTAGCTGGTATTGCTGGAATGCTGTTGCATAAGCTGCCGCAAGTATTGCTTCTTTGACAAGCAAGAGCAACAACTCTGTTTTTGGTTGCACAAACAAGAACTGATGAGTTCAATATTTTCACATGCCCCTGCAAGATGAACTGGGGTGAGCAAACGAGGTTAAGCTTGGAACACAGAAAATGGAAACAATCACGACTGAGCCCTTTGGTGAAAACATTAGCAACCTGGAACTCAGTGGGCACATATCTTGGCTCGATTATGCCTGAGGTAACCTTATCATAAATGAAGTGAGTATCAATGTCAACATGCTTGATGCGAGAATTAAAAACAAGGGTTGTAAGCCAAGGCATTAGCACTCACATTGTCGCACCAGAAGACAGTAGAAGATGGAAGAGGTATATGTAGTTCACAAAAAAGAGAATGGAGCCACATGATTTCAGCGGTAAGATTTGCCATAGAGTGGTATTTTGCTTCAGCACTTGATCGTGCCACAATAGTTTGCTTCCTAGAGCTCCAAGAGATTAAGTTACCGCATAAGAACAGACAGTTGCCACTAGTGGAGCGGCAGTCATCTAAGCTGCTAGCCCAATCCGCATCAGAGTATGCTTCAAGAGACAAAGTGAGAGCTGGTTTGAACCAAAGACCTTTGTGAATGGAGCCACGAAGATAACGTAACATTCTCTTGCATGCATGCCAGTGGGTCTGCTTGGGAGAGACAAGGAATTGGCTTAGTTTGTTGACAATATAGGAAATGTCTGGGCGTGTATATGTCAGGTATTGCAGCGCACCAATGGTGCTATAATAAAGGGTGGGATAAGAAAATACTTCGTCATCATGTAAAGCAAGCTTCAAACTAGTTGTAGTATGTGAATCACTAGGTTTTGAATTAAACATGTTTGTACGTTTGAGAAGATCAATTGTATATTTTGACTGTGTAAGGTAAAGACCTGTAGAATTTCGAAATACCTTCAAGCCGAGAAAGTAATTCATGGAGCCAAGGGTCTTGAGTGCAAATGCATGATTTAGGTGAGAAATCAGCTGCTGGATGAGCTTTGAATTTGTGCTAGTCAAGAGGATATCATCAACATAAACAAGGACAAAGAACACTTTAGTACCTTGATGCTTGATAAACAAGGAGATGTCTGATGTTGAAAGATGAAATCCCCATGAGACGAGAGCCTTTTTGAACTTGTGAAACCATGAACGAGGTGTCTGCTTTAGACCATATAGTGCTTTCTTTAACTTGCAGACATGGTGAGGCTAAAGTTGGCTGACAAACCCCTCAGGTTGCTGCATAAAAACCTGCTCATTGAGATCACTATTGAGAAAGACATTATTGATATCAATTTGTTGGACATCCCAGCAATAAAATACCGCAAGAGTAAAGACAACCCGAATAGTACAAGCCTTCACCATAGGGCTGTAAGTTTTGAAAAAATCTAACCCAGGTGTTTGATGAAATCCTTTTGCCACCAGTCGAGCCTTGTGCTTCAAAAGAGATCCATCTTGATTGTATTTTATTCTGAAAACCTACTTGTAACCTACAATATTCATGTTAGAAGAGGAAGGTACGAGCTCCCAAGTGTTGTTGGATTGCAGTGCTTTGAATTCATCTTGCATAGCCCCAAGCCACTGAGATTGAGACAGGGCATCCTTTACTGATTTAGGCACTGATTCAACAAGAAAACTTGAAGGACAAACAGCTTCTGATAGAAGAGCAGCTGACATTTAATGTTTGCTTTTGGAGCGAATAATCATAGGATGAGAAGACATTGAAGCTGCAACTGGATCTGGGACAAAAGTAGGAACTGAAAATGCACCAGGTAATGTTGTAGAAATGGGAGCTGATTGTGCTGGTCCAGATGCTTGAGGTATAGCAGTTATTGATTGTAGATGAACTAAGACTGATAGAGCAGGCTGTAAGTTAATAACTAATTGAGGAGCAGACTGTGTAGGCTAGGCTCTATCAGATGTAATGTCAAGAAGAGTTGACAAGGGAGCTGATTTAGCCTGATTAGTTAAGAAGCCAATTGGGATGGTGGAAACAGTGTAGAGTAAGGGAATTCAGTCCCATTAAAAACCACATTTCGAGATATGAAAATCCTCCATAATCCTTGCAAGCATTGACACGCACACATGAGTGAGTACGGAGTTGAATCCAAAGGGAAGTGGTGGTAATAATTCTAAAACTAAAGATTCTGACTACAACAATAAAAGTAAATCGATTGGTTTTTGGTTTTGATTAAACAAATTCAAACTACTAAAACACAAAATAATGCGAGACAAATTCAATGGATGAAGGTGTTAAGTAGTTACACGGTTCCAATCCTGGATAAATGGGTAATTTATTAACTACTATGAAGTACTTTATTAACAAGATACAAATTGAGTAGTTTAGGCACACCACATTGTATTGGTTTAGCAATGGTGTTGTAATTCCAATTAAACGCACATATTAGTCCTAGAGTACATTCAATTGGAAACCCTTAACCAATCTAATCCCTAGATCAATTCAATATTTTCATATCAAAATTAATCTAACCATTGAACTTAGAGTATATTAAGCCCTATTGCAACCTAATGATTTCTCATGCGAGATTACAACAATATCAATATCACAATTAATCAAGAATCCTGCAACAAACTTTCGTAGTGCATTGACTAAGAATTAACCGCAATTAATATTACACTTATTCAAGAAACTTGCAAATAACTTTCGTAATGCATCGAATGAGAATAAATTGTAATAAATATAATCAAACTCTAAATTCAATATCTTGCAAATAAATATCAAAATATATTCATAGTCAAAAATCCCCAAAATCCATTCATGGTTCTATGACCACCTAACAAGAGATTTAGCTACTCATACAATTAATTGAACAATAAAAAGAAGATAGGGAAGTAAAACAACCCATTTGAAGCTCCATGGAGAAGGATTTCCTCTTGGATCAGGATGGAACTCCTTCACCTTCAAATCTTCAACTTCCTTGATGAACAATCAATGTAATCCAAGTATCTAACCTCTAAATGGTGTTTGATGATGAAGTTTGGTGTTTAGGGGGGGTGAAAATAGGCTTGGAAGGGTGTATGGCCGTAGCTTGGACTAGCCAAGACGAACCCCCTCTTCATCTCTCACGTTTTCTATTTATAGGCAGCTGTTAGGGTTCTGAAAATTGGGCCGTCGCGACCTTCTTGGTCGCGATGACCTGGTCACGGTACGCACTGGTTTAAATTTTCAAGACTGCGCACTATTACGAAAATGAGTATAACTTTCTCTAGAAAACTCCTAATCACGAACCGTAAAATGCATTGAAAAGTAGACATCTAGATCGTTCTATAAATATAAAGCTTGAAACACAGTTAATCCTATGGAATATATGGCGGCCTCCAAAACACGACCAGTCTGCAATGAGAATTCTTTAATTCTTCTAACTTTGTTATGTCTTCCCTAATACTTTCCTAAGGCCTGCACATGCTCAACAAACATATCAAAAGTGCCAAATTCACTCGAAAACACAATCAAAAGATAAGGTCCAAGAGTCATAAATATGTAACAAATATTGACCGATCAAGCACCTATAGCCTTTGTGAGCCATGCTATACCCTAGAAAAACACATTTGCTTGTATGATAAGCAAGCTTGTGTTGGTTGTGATCCCTGAGATAGGGAAAACAAGAACAACCAAAGGTCTTGAAGCAGTTATAGTTGGGCTTTTTGTTGTAAAGTTTCTGAAAAGGAGATACAAAATTCAATAAAGCTGATGGAAGGTTATTGATAAAATGGACTGCTGTAGCAAAACCATGAACCCAAAACTTTAAAGGAAGGCTTGCATGAGCCAGCTAAGTGAGGCCAACTTCAGTGATGTGGTGATGCTTTCTTTCTAGGACACCATTCTGTTGGTGTGTATAAGGACAGGAAAATTGTAGTTTGATACCTTTGCTGCTCAGATAAGAGACAAAAGATTGGTACTCTCCTCCCATGTCGGTTTGCACACGCTTTATCTTCCTATCAAATTGAAGTTCAACATGCTTTAGAAAGGATATAAATGCACTAAGAGCATCAAACTTGAACTTTATAGGATAGAACCAAGTAAAGCGTGTATATGCATCCACAAATATGATATAGTATCGAAAACCTTTAGTTGAAAGCATAGGGGTTGGTCCCCAATTGTCACTATAAACAATCTCTAAGGGAGCTACAATAGTAATTGGAACCCTTGAGAATGGCAGCCTATGTAGTTTACCTAACTTACATGAGTCACAAAAATGAGATGTGTTAATGTCAAATGGAAAGTGTAGTGTTTGAAGAACCTTTGTAAGTATAAGAGGAGCTGCGTGCCCAAGTTTGGCATGCCAAATAACTGAGTTAGTTTTAGTTGCAATAAGAGCATCATATTTATGACCATACTCACAAATTTCTCTAGCACAAGCTGATTCAATGATTCCTAAATCATTACAATCAATACAATTCTTAATGCCACGAGTATGACCAGCTCGATGTCCTGAATTATGACAACTCTCAACAGTACAAACATTATTGGCAGCATTAGAAGTAGAAACTGTGCCAGCATCTATACAACTTTTATCAACACAAGCAACATTAGCTAAATTATGTACATTACTTCTATATACATTAATACTAAAATTCCTTCCTTGAATTTCTTTTTGTGATGCCAACCTTTCAACAAAATTCAAACAATAAAGACCACTCTCAAGAACTCCTTCCAGCAGAACCTTCATGGTTCTCTTGTCCTTGATCACACAACCACCATCACAGAATTCAGCAAAAACAACATTATCTTTAGTTAGCCGAGATATACTAAGTAAGTTCTTAGTGATTTCAGGAACATGCAATATATTTTTCAACATAATATCATGTTTATCATTATATGACTTAACTCTAGCTTCACCAATGTGAGAAATATGCAATTGACTTCTATTGCCAACTATCAATTTATCCTTATCTCGATAGTCTAATTTGAGTGTGAGATTGTAGAGATCAGATGTGATGTGGTTGCTTGCCCCACTGTCAACATACCAAGCATGATCCTCAACTGTCTCGAGTGTGGCAAAATAAGCTGATGTTTGTTGCATTTACCCTGAATTAGCTACAATCTCAGTTGATTTGCCTTGAGCAAAGGTGTTTCCTAAAGCAAAGTTATTGTTTTGTGGAGGCTGATTTTGCACAAATAAGTTTTGGTGTCCCTAATTTTGAACTTGAGGCCCTTGAAACTGCTGATCAAAGCGGCAATAACATTGCAGGGCACCATGTCCTGGCCTAGCACAAAGCTGACAATGAATTTTGTTGCCTAACCTGTTGCCACAATGACCACCCCTGCCTCTAGCTCTAGGTCCTCCTCTATTGTTACTGAAATTGCCTGGACTTCCATTAGATTTATTATTGCTATTAGAGGCAAATTGAGCTGAGGGATTGTTACCATGAATGGAAAAGTTGAGATGATCGATTTTTTGTTCATGCATCATGAACAGAAACCGTGCATCCTCCATAGTCATAGTTGTCTGCTGTGAAGAGATGTGAACTACCACAACATTGTATTCATGCCAACACCATTAAGCATAGTCATAACCAGATCTCTTTCACTTACTTATTCTCCAGCAGCTTGTAGAGAGTTACCAATTGCTTTGATTTTCAGTGCAAACTCACTGATTGAATATGATCCTTTCTTGACATTCTGGAGTTATTGTCGAAGCTGCAAGATTTTTGCCATTGATTGTTGTGAATAAACTCGTTTCAGCTTGGTCCAGAACTCCAATGAAGTTTTGCATCGTGTTACCTAGCCAATAACACTAGGACTTGCAGTGGAAATGAGCCAACAAAGTAAGATCTGATCTGATTTCCTCTAAACACCATAACTGGATTCAATTGTTGTTCTATAATAACTTCACCTTGTTGATTGCACGTTTGAGCTTCAAGAAATTGCTTCGGTGCTGGAGTTGTTTCAGAGATGTATTCTTCTAAGTCAAGAGCTCTGATTGCAGGAATGACTTGAGTTCTCCAAAAAATATAGTTGGTACTGTCAAGTTTTTATGGCAAGTTTGAGTTCAAGGTTTTTGCTAGATAGGCATAGTCCATATTTGCTGTAAATGGAGCTGTGTAGGTTGAACTGTTTTTAGTTGAATCTGAAGAAGATGATGGCAACCATTGATGGCCGAGAAAGCTCTCTTTAATATTTCAAGAATGTTGAATACAATGACAACACATAATCAAACTACACAATATATACTAATCAATACACTAACAATGGACTAACAAACTTCAATCCATGTCAGCTTTTCCTAACAAACTTGCTGACATGGCATAACTGTTTTTAATAGTTTCTAACAGAATTCTGAAGCTTGCATATTGCAGCTTCAGATTTCTTCAATCTCCTTCAATCTTCTATAGGATCATTGATGATGCATGCTAGTCCATCATGATAGAGTGGATCATGTTCCAGGTAATAACTGCTAGATGGTATTGCTGGAATGCTGTTGCATGAGCTGCCACAGGTATTGCTTCTTTGATAAGCAAGAGCACCAACTCTGTTTTTGGTTGCACAAACAAGAGCTGATGAGTTCAATACTTTCACAAAGCCTTTCTCTCGACGGATTCCCAGGACCGCATCTTTGACTTGCACAGTCATTCAAGTGGTGTTTGACTTTGACTTCTTTCTTTGATGACGTGGATAATTATATATATTTTACTATAAACATTAACCCCCCGAATTTAAGAAATGGTTTCTTACCTTTCGTGAACTTCATTCTTCCATCATTACCTTACAAAATAAAAAAACTAAAATACATAAAATTTTAATAAATAAGGGAAATACAAACAAATACATAAAAGTTTAATAAATAATGAGATTACAAAAATTTATCAATATTTAATAAATATAAATGTATTTTTCTAATTGCAATACATTTTTTTTTTCACATGATTTACTTAGTTCGCGATAAAGTTTTAAAATAGTTTGCGGTGTTATTAAAGAGTTCACGACGCTATATATTAGTTCGTGACAATATCTTTTGACTTTTGGGAACAACTTTGACGTTGGACATAACGTTACAGTTGTTTTCGAAAACAAATTTAAGTGGGAACAACTTTAACGTTTCACCAACGTCAAAGTTGTTTTAGAAAAAAGTTAACATTTAACATAGGAACAAGTTTGACTTTTGGGAACAACTTTGATATTGGGTATAACGTTAAAGTTTTTCCCGAAAACAAGTTATCGTGGGAACAAATTTAATGTTAGTGGGAACAACTCTAACGTTTCATCAACGTCAAAGTTATTTCAGGAACAAGTTAATGTTTAATGTGGAAACAAGTTTTACTTTTGGGAACAACTTTGACGTTGGGCATAACGTTAAAGTTGTTCCCAGGAAGAAGTTAACGTGGGAACAACTTGGACATTAATGGAAATAAGTTTAACGTTTCACTAACATCAAAGTTATTTCGGGAACAAGTTAACGTTTAATATGGGGAACAAGTTTGACTTTTGGAAACAATTTTGACGATGGACATAACGTTAAAGTTGTTCCTGAGAACAAGTTAATGTGGGAACAACTTTAATGTGGGTGGAAACAACATTAAAGTTCCCACCAACATCAAAGTTGTTCCCAGGGAACAACTTAACGTTATAAAGGGGAACAAGTTTGATTTTTAGGAATAACTTTAGCATTGGTCATAACGTTAAAGTTGTTCCTAGAAACAACTTTGACGTTAGTGAGAACAACTTTAACGTTCCAGCCAACGTCTTTCGGGAATAATTTTACATTATAAAGGGGGGGGGAGGGGGGGGGGGGAAAGAGTAATTAGTTCGTGAGAGACCACCTCTCACGAACTGATTAATTCATGATAGGTGCTCTCTCACGAACTAAAAAGAAAAAAAAAATAGTTCATGATAGACTATTTCTCACGAACTGATTAGTTCGTGATAGGGACGCTCTCACGAACTAAAAAAAACAAAAAATAGTTCGTGAGAGACCAACTCTCATGAACTAATTAGTTTGTGATATGTGCCCTCTTTCTAACTAATAAAAAAGATAAAAATAAAATAAAAAATTAGTTCATGAGATACCAGTATAACCAGTTGCCCATTTTTCATATTTTATATATACTATTTTTTCTCAATTGTTGGATGGGCAATAAGTTCATCCAACGGTTGTACTTTAACAAAAGGTAATGTACCCACCACTTTTTGCCCCAATATTATAGTCGAACCCCAACGGATATATTTGATGAAGACATGCTAGAATGGAATAAGATTTGACAACTATGAAATTGATGTACTTGGATATCTTCTGTGGGACCAAATATTTGAATAGTGGAAACCACAAGTGAAAAAGCCCTTTTGCTTTACAAAGGGGTGGGGTGGATTGCAACTCTGACCTGTAGTGCCGGTAAACCACAAAATCTTTTCATAAAACATTTGAAAGTATAAATTTCTTGGGATAAGATTCCTTAAGGCCTTGTTTGTTTGGTGGGTTTGGAATGAGTTTGGGTTATTTTTTTTTTTGCCAAACCCACGTTTGGTGCTTGCAAATGGGTATGGTTAAAATTATCCTCTCTCCATTTTATCCTAGCAAAGTGGGATAATTTCAACCCATCGAAAACAGAGGTTAAAAAAATCCAATCCTCTTCTCTCCAACTCTTCTCCCACACTCTTCCCTCTGCTCTCTCCACCTCTGTCTCAATACCTTCTTCTCTCGACGCCGTCGTCTTATTCTTCTTGTCCAAAACCAGTCTTCACTTACTCTTCTCTGAGAAACCCTACCGGACCCAGACGACAACCCTCTTCTTTTCCTCTGCCCTTCGCGCTTCGAAGCCCCAGAATTGGACCCAGAACCTCCAGAGTCGCCGTTCATGCCTCCATCCGTAGAGTCTCCCAAGCCGGTAAGTTTCACGTTCTATCCCTGTTTTTGTCTTCTGGGTTTTTTATTTTTTGAGTTATTGAGAGGTTTTGTTTTTGGCTGTGACTGTTGTTTTGTTTTTAATGGTTTAGGGAATCTGGGCGGTGATATTTTCGCGAATTTGAGTTCTGGGAGTGGCCAGCAGACGTACACTTCGGTTGGGAAACCAAATTTGCCTATGCCGCCGCCGCCGTCTTCTTCTTCTAATGTGTAAGTCAGATTTTGAGTTTGGATTTGGTTGATTATGTGTTTGGGAATTTCGATTTGATATTGGGTTTTGTTGGTTCGGTTGTATGTGCAGAGGGTCGCCTCTGTTTTGGATTGGTGTTGGTGTTGGTTTCTCTGCGATATTTTCATTTGTGAGTATTAAGAGATAGTTTTTGCTTTTTCATTTGTAAATTTTGTCTTTTAAAATTTGTGTATTGTTTTTTGACTAGTTGAAATTTAATAACAGGTGGCATCAAAATTGAAGGTGAGCGTTTCAATATTATGGTAATGTATATGACTGTGAATGAGTTATTTCGTTTGTTCGAAATGAAACTGTAATTTTTTTGGTGGTTGATTGGAGTTGTACCATTACTAGCTAACCGTTCAATTGCGTTTATATGAATTTTCTGTCAAAATATTGTCAAAATGTTACTCTTGGTTGTAGGAGAGCTGGTTATGGCTTTAACTAATTGAAGCCTCTTGATAATGCATAACAACGTTCTTATTTTTCATGTTTGTTCTTTTTAGCACTCCCATAAAATATTTCCATACAAGATGGCTTATTTTGCATATACATGTACCGTGATTACTACTTATTGGGCATTAGAATGATCTTTTATGAAAAATTTAAAGTGGCATGGAGTCACGGACACATAAACTGGAGTACTTGTTTTGAACTTTTGGTCTAGATGCAACTTCTGGACAAAGGTAGGATATGCCTCAGACAGGTTCGGACTTCAGAATGCTAAATTTCTCATTGGATTTTGGTTAAGCGCATAAAACTATTTTGTTTGTTCCAATAAGGTTTTCTATTGAGAATGTTCCATGCTGATCTCTTTTATCAAATTTATTAGTCATCTCTCTGCATGAAGAATAGATAAAAGTTTATTATATGGTGTGGCTATAGCAGAATTTAATAATGCTGGTTCTTTTTTTTTTTTTTAAACCATCTTTCAGCAATTTGCCATGCAACATGCTTTCAACTCTGTGATGGACAATCTGAATGCACAGAACAAACAATTCGGCAATGCTGCATCCCCTTATGGATCACCATTCCCTCCTGGATCACCTTTCTCGTATCCACCCCCCCAAGCATCCAGTACTACACCTTCTGCTGCTTCTCAATCGACAGTCACAGTGAATGTACCGGCAACAAAAGTAGGAGCTGCTTCCGCCACTGATGTCAAGATGAGACAGAAGAAAACCATATAGCATCAATCATATATGGTTATCTATGGTCCTGTAACCATCATGTACAGAGTGAACTTTTTCACTCTGTACATGATGGTTACAGGACCATAGATAACCATATATGATTGATGCTAGTTTTTGGTTGATTGCATCAACACTATATATATATATATATATATATATATATATATATATATCACTAAGTTTGTAATATGATACAATATTATATTCAATAGAGATATGTAACTATTGCAATGTTGTTATTATTATGTGTTTTAGGATTATATTTCAGTTTTTTTTAATGAGTTGATGATTATATTTAATGTTATTATGTTTAATTTTTTATTAAATATTTATAAGTTTATTATGTTTTTAATAGGAAATATCGATATATGTTATTCGAATTATGTTTATGAAAATTAGTATATTTTGTAATAATTTTAGAGATGGAGTCTCTATTTTGTGGGTTCAAATTATGAAAGAAAAATGGGATTTAAATTACTACAAAAAAACAAAACAAATTATCATTCTTATTTTAAATAAGTTTGGGACCAAATTTTTAATTGTTTTTGCCAATTTATAAATCTATAATAATTCAATCATTAATAAATTTTATAATTTGATATATCTATAATATATTTATTTATTTATTTTATTTAATAAATAAATTATTTTATTTAGATAAATTTAATTTTATATTTAAAAATAATTTTACATTAATTAAATTATTTTAATTATTATCCGATCCATATTCATAACAAACATGGGTTTGTACTATTTTGTCCAATCCTGTAACTTACCAAACACAGCTATACACTATTTTTAATCTTATCCTATATTACACCAAACATGGGATTACTTATAAATTTATCCAATCCAATCCCATCCTATCCAATCCTATCCAATCCCATATAAATAATCCAATCCTATCCCATGCAACAAACGAGGCCTAAAGGTATAGAAACTTAACATGGATGAAGTAATTAGAGCTTTTAGCTGGAAACCTAAGAAGTGTACAAAATCTTGCTCAAAAGAGAAAATAATAATAATAATAGTTCATGAGTCTGGGTCACGTACATAATGCAGACTCAACAAACAGCCTACAGTATAATCTTGATAAATTAATAATTCCTATTAAATAATATTTTTGATCGGTCCCAACTTAGGACTCATGTGGTAAAGTAATAATTCATTAAATTTATGAGATAATACATTTAAAAAAAAACACATGTCTCACTTAATATATAAATTAATAATCTTACTATACAACAAAATTATATTAATATATATATATATATATATATATATATATATATATATATATATATATACACATGATTAAATTAGAAGGTCTTTGTAAAATATGACTCTAATGTTACTTGTTTCCTCTTGAAATTAATGTCTCCTTAAACCTTATCTCTAACTTTTCTTAGTGCATTAAGAAGTTCTGGAGTAGTATTCTCGTATTACAAGAGAAAATTATGCAATGTGATTGTTGCTTTGAGTGCATTTTTGCGTGATACAGGCTCCAGTACATAACTATTATCTTCAACTTCATCTTCTTTGTCATTTCCCATAAGATTCTCAATAATTTGCTTGTCACTCAACAACTCTAAAGTTGCCTCGTTTTCTACTGGGTAGTTCAAAATGTACTCAACATCTATTTTGTCATAATACTTCAACTCTTCGATAGAACATGTAATTGTTGAATGCATCCATCATCTAAGTGTTGATCCAAATTCTGTAAAGCCACATTATCCATAGACCTAATTTTACAATGTCGAAAACAATTTGCAATAGTGCTTGCTTTAACATTTGTTGTCTAAGCTGAGATTGCAAAATTCATTTCATCTAAAACATTTATCTTCTCTGAATTTGGGATCCCAATTTCATAACCTTCTAAAAGATTTCAATAAAATCGACGACAATAATGTATCTTGAAAGCTCGTATGATCCCCGTATCACAAAGCTGAATCTTTGATTTTTTTTTTTCAGACCTTCAATAGTTTTTGGATGAGCGGGACAATTATCAACAAGAACTTTTCTACCATCCATTTTTCTACCAAGTTGTAGAACATATTCTTGGATTAAAATTACAGTCATCCATGCTCGTTTCTTGGCACAATACCCGCAAGTTCATACTGCTTAAGTTTACATTCTTGAAACACCGTGCTTTAGCATACTTGCCAATGAACCATAAAAGGAATTTTCTCAGAACCATCCTCATTACAACAAATAACAATTGTAAGCCTTTCCTTATCTTGTTTTTTACCTTCAAGTTGCTCTTGTTGCATGAGAATGATATGGTTGTAGCCTATAAAATAATCCAGTTTCATCCATATTGAAAACATCCTTCATTGGAAATTGATTTAGTTTCTCTCTTATAGACTACAAATTGATCTCCAGGTGCTCCGTATCAACTTATCCGCTTTCTCCGAAATGACGATACGTCTTGATGCCATGTCTTGATTTGAAGCGCTCAAACCAAACTTGAGAAACATAGAATTTTTGCGTATCTACCGGGTACATCTTTTCAGAAACTCCTTTGTCTTCTCTGTGATTATGGTCATATTCACACACTCTTGGTATTGAACAAACCACTGATAGAGAACCTTCTCTAGCTCCAAAAATATTGCGATTTTGTGTCGTTTGACAACACCTTTTTCAATATTGGCTGATAGATACTCTGATGACCTCTTGATCATATTTGATATTGTTGCTTGCATCACTTGCAAATTAAACTTTTCTGACATCCATTGTGCAATTGCTTTTGGGTGCAAGTTGGATTTCATCCGTCATTGTTGATTTCTTAACACATTTGAGATGAGAAGCCATTGTGTTTAGTTTTACCGTTTGTGATACTCTATGTTCTATTTACTACTTAAATATAGATGTTTTTGCTTGACTTAATGTTCACGAAGTATATTAGTTAAGTATACATCGAATGTAATTGTAGTTTATTGTAAAAATGAATAGATTTATAACTTCTATTTAATAAGACTAATTACATTCATGAATTTGTTTTGGTTAAACACATATATAGAATAATGATAATTCGTAATTCGATAATTAGGTAATATTTGTATAATCACAATACACAATACATTAAGGTCAATTTTTTTTTTAAAAATAAAGAATACCTTGATAAATTAATTTTTTATTAATTAATAAATTATTAATTTATCAATTAAATAATATCTTGATTAATTAATAATTGTTCAGGGTCCCAAGACTATTTATTTATAGAGGTTCTACTGTAGATTGAAAAATTTACCTCAATTAGACCACTCCAAAGTGACCTTTCTACATATATGGTCGCAAAAGGCAGAAATTTTAAATTGGGTTACCCTTTGAGAGAATTTGATGGGTCAATGGTCGATAAGAAAACAAAGCCGATGAAACAAACATTGAGAATAAATGCAGCGAAAATGTTATATCCTCATCAGAGGCCTCATAGAATCAAAAGTGTAAGAAAAATGGAAAATCTTATTTTCATGCCCAATGGAAAAATCATGGTTTTTAAAATTTATATAGCACGGTTAACATTGACATACCTTATTTTTATCTTCCTTCCATACGATCGCAGATTCACACCAACTGATCTTCCTTGTTATGACTATTAACTAGGAAATCGACTTGTGGGCTTCCATTTGATATTCGGTTAACCTGTTCTTTTCTAAAAAGAAACAATAAAACCGAGGTGAGTGATTATAGTGTGATTATAAAAAGAGAAAAGAAAGCGAATTTTGTTTCTCTCTGTATTATATCGTTGCTATACTCTAAAGGTTTTCACTCAGAGAGATAGATGAAGAAGGGATATCTTATCTCTCTACTTATCTCAATTATTATCTAAATAATAAATAAATATCAATATAATTATCATTATTATTATTTAAACAATAATCTATAATCTTTATCTTAATTATTAATTTAAATAATTATCCATATAATTATTTAAATAATAATCTATAACCCATATTTATAAACTAAAATGCTATGGCTACTGAAGAGTATTGAACCTGTGACCTCACGTTAAATAATTAACAATTATTTTTAACCCTTTGTTGTCATTAAGATTCGAACTCATGACCTCTGCTGTTGGGATTTATGCCCTAAAACTTGTGAATGTAAATGTTATTAGACATAAATAAAAGTAATAGTTCTTCATTCGAATAAAATTTTTTTATTTATATTCATACATTTATATATATTGTGCGTGTAACATCCAAGATTGCAAGATGTAATCTCAAACTGAGTATATGAATGTCATATACATAATGATTCTACAGAATGATTCTTTTTGAGACATGCAATCTACAGAGTCTGTGGAGAGCAAACAAAACTGGTTACTTTGTTTGTTGTTGATCAACTGCAGCAGTCCATTTTGTAATGTACGGTGGTCTTATCCTAGACAGCTCATGTAGTTGACATGAGAATGGAGGCACCTTATATGATGAGATCATATAGAACTGGGCACGATTTATATGAATATCTCACCAAGATCTGTTAGAAGATGAGATTCATATATATCGACAAATGATGGCTGTATATGAATGATCTTAATCCTAAGTGTCTTATCGATTCCTTCAGGTTAGATCGTGGCTTTTAACATACTATGAGTGCGGTCGATGTAGTATTCTCGATTAATACCTCCATATCTCGGAGTTGGGGATTAGCTTATGGCTGTAAAGGTTTGAACACAATAGTAGAATCTACTATTTCTTATGAGAAATAGATGAGCAGTTTCTTTAAGGGTTGATTCGGGGCTTGAATAGTTATGAGCACTCTCTTTCTTCCGTAAAGGAAGATAGGATTTAATTATTCATTAGAGAATCAACGGTGCTTAATGGAAAAAATATAATAAGAGGGGTATAATGGACATTATGACCCAGCTCTCATTATAAACTACTCGTGGAGAATCATACCGTATGTAATAGCTATATCAATGGACACTGAGATTTCAGATTGTATAACACATGTGCAGTTCTGAGAGCTCAGCCTTGGGTTTTTTGTGGAATAAATACGAAGTTAATAATCATGAAATATTTATTAAAGAGTTTTAATTGATATTGCTAAGTATTATTGGAGCTCAAAACTGTAGGTCCATTTGATCCCTTGGCTAGTCCTTATGGTTAATGATAACGAAGGTCACAGTTAATTAATTGGATGTCCAATTAATGGTGTTATAAAAGTGACACGATTCAATTAAGATAATTAATTAAATATTTTAATTATTTAATTAATAAATATATAATTAAATAAATATTAATAATTGTTATTAATTATTAATCATTTAAAGGAGGTTGCGAGTTCGAACCATGACTAAGACAAAAGGAATAAAATAATAAATATTATTTTAAGTCTTAGAGGTCAAGGGTTCAAACTCTAGAGGTGACCAATATTAAATAAGATTTATAATACTATTTGACTGGTCAAATAAAAACCCTAGAGCCCTGATATATATATATATATATATATATATATATATATATATATATATATATATATATATATATTGTAGGAACCATTTTTCCGTTCTACTGGCTACGCAGCGGAATTGGGGTTTTAAAAAAAAATTTATACAGATCGCAAAAATGATCTGTGATCAGTAAAACTTTGGAATTGTATTTTTGGAATAATAAAATAAATATATATCACATATATATTTATTTTCACATACAGGAAATTGTAATCAATTAAGAGAAAATAAGAACCATACCACCGTTGGAGGCTCCTTCGTATTGTTTTTTCTTGTCTGTACCACTACGTCTTCCTTGCTATATCCCGGCACCGGTAACTTGCGTGTGGGCACGTCACGTTGTCAGGAACAGTGAAGAGGTTGAAACAATAACAGTTGGAGAGATACTGTATCTCTTTGGTCACTTTTTTTTTTTTTTTTTACGTACAAACACTTTGAACGTCAAAAAATATATGTTTCAGTCGTATGTTATATTAAAAACTTTTTTTAATATATATTTAAGTTACTCTATGAATAAAAACTCTTTTTAATTAATTTATCAATAACTTTTGAATTTAAACTCTTTTAAATTCAAATAATATTTGTTTATTTTATTTTATTTAATAAATGAATTAATCCTATTATCTCTTTGTTCAAAATAAAAATAAACTATTATCAGTGACTTTTAAATTTAAATTTTTTAAATTTAAATTTATTTTATTTTATTTAATAAATGAGATAATCCTATTATCTCACTATTCAAAATAAAATATCAACTATTACCCTCCTCTTATGACTAATTACATAATTAAATAATCTTATTATTTAATTGTTATAATTACCTTATCTAATTAATTGAATAGTCACATTACTCAATTAACTCCTGATACGTGTCACTTTCGCAACACTATTAATTGGGCCCTCCAATTAATTATACGTGACCCTTGTCACCTAAATGGACCCACAGTATTTTGAGCTCCGATAATCCTCAGAATCATTAATTAAACTCTTTAATTAATATTTATTGATTATCAATTCCGGTGTTATTCCACTAAAAATCCGAAGCTGCATTCTCTCAATTGCGAATGCTTTTACACAGAACGATATCACTCGATATCCATCGATATAACTATTACATATGGTGTGACCCTCTACAGTAGTTCATAATTAGAGCTGGATTATAATGTCCGTTACACCCCTCTAATTACGTATATCCTTTAAGCACCGTTGATTCTTTAATGAACTAATAAATTCTGTTTCCTCACAGAATCAGAAGAGTGCTCATATTGTTCAAGCCCCGAATCAACCCTTAAGGGAACTACTCTCTACTTCTCACAAGAAGGAATGGATTCCACTATTGTGTACAAACCTTCCCAGCTACAAGCCAAACCGCAATTCCAACATACAAAGAATATTGATCGGGAATAATCATCCGACCTCACCCATGGTATATCAAAAATCACGATCTAACCTGAAGGAGTCGATAAGATACTCAGGATTGAGATCACCCATATATAGCCATCATAAGTTGATGTATATGAATCTCTTCGGTAAATGGATTTGGTGAGAGATTCATATAGATCATGGCCCAATCCCATATGATCACATCATACAAGGTGCCTCCATTCCTATATCTCCATATAAATGATTTAGGATAGAATCATCGTACAATACAGAATGAACCGCAGCTATAGATTAACTGCAAATAAAGTACCCAGCTTTATTTGCTATATGTGGACTCTTTAGATTGCACATCTCTTACTGTATCCATATGTATATGACAATCATATACACAGTACGAGATTACATCCTACAATCTAGTATATTATAATGCATAAGTTTATATAATTTAAATGACACAATAAGAATGAATTGAACTCTTCTTTTATTTATTTATAAAAACCATATACAAATTATATCTTTAGGGCAAAAACTCCAACAATCTCCCACTTGTACTAAAGCATGTGAGGCATAAGACGTAACCCTAGACCTTCTAGGTTACTCGTGAATATATTAGCCGGTAAGGTCTTCGTAAATGGATCAGCATGATTGTCTTGTGAGGCTATCTTGATAACGATCACATCGCCTCTCTGCATTATCTCTCTAATGAGATAATACTTCCTCTCTATATGCTTCCCTCTTTTATGGCTTCTTGATTTTTTGGAATTAGCCACATCACCACTGTTATTACAATAAAGTGTAATGGGCCTATCAATATCTGGAACAACTTCCAAATCACACAAGAACTTGCAAAGTCAAACAGCCATTTTAGCAGCTTCACAAACGGCTAAATATTCGGCTTCCACGGTGGAGTTAGCAATACAAGATTGCTTAATACTTCTCCACACAATGGCTCCACCACCCAAGGTGAAAACTAATCCAGATATGGATTTTCTAGAATCCATGTCTGACTGAAAATCATAATCTATTTATCCTAATAGGATCAAATCCTGTTCCGAAATACACGAGCATATAGTTTCTTGTTCTCCGAATATACTTGAGAATGGTCTTGACTGCAACCCAATGATCTAATCCCGGGTTGGACTGGTATCTGCTGACTATTCCCACTGCATAGCAGATGTCCGGTCTCGTGCATAACATAGCATACATGAGACTTCTTACTGCAATGCATAGGGCACACGTCTCATATCCTCAATATCTTGAGGTGTCTTAGGATACTGTTCCTTAGACAAGTGAACTCTATGCCTTAGAAGGTAAATTACCTTTCTTGGAATTCTGCTGCGGTCCATTCTGTAATGTACGGTGGCTTTATCCTAGACTGCTCATATAGTTGACATGAGAATGGAGACACCTTATTTGATGAGATCATATAAGACTGGGCCATGATTTATATGAATCTCTCACCAAGATCCGTTAGTAGATGAGATTCAGATATATTGACAAACGATTGCTATTTATATGTGATCTAAATCTTGAGTATCTTATCTACTCCTTCAGGTTGGATCATGGCTTTTGACTTACCATGAGTGAGGTCGATGCAGTATCTCGACCAATACCTCCGTATCTTGGAGTTACGATTTGGCTTGTGGCTGGGAAGGCATGAACACAATAGTGGAATCTACTCCTTCTTGACTGAAGTAGATGAGTAGTTCCCTTAAAAGTTGATTCAGGGCTTGGACAATTACGAGATTTCTCCTTCTTCAATGAGGAAGACAAGATTTAATTATTCTTTAAAGAATCAACGGTGCTTAAAAGAAACGATATAACTAGAGGGGTATAACGGACATTATGACCCAGCTCTAGCTATGAACTACTTGTGAAAGATCACATCATATGCAATAATTTTGAACTTGATCAACATACCCTAGCTAATTTCGATTTGCAAGGCTGTTCTAAATTAGCTATAGACCTAAAAATAAAATATATGCCCTAAAGAAGCTGGAAGCTAAACTTGATCAACATGCTCAAGCAGCTACCCAAAGCTTAGAGATTCAAATCAGCCAATTAGCTATAAAGGTCCAATGGCTAGAGTACGAGCTACATCTGATAGAGCAATGCAATGAAATAGCCTTAGAAATTGAAAAGCGAGTTGAGCAGCAGATTTGGGTTGATCAAGTAGAGACGGAAGGAAGCAAGAACTTGTTTTATGATGATAAGGCATCTACCTTTCCAAAGCCACTTGAGTTATGTCTAGTCCACAGTGCCACTGCAGAATAAGAGAGCCACCATGATATATACGTTTCTGTAGATGTCGGAGAAGAGAAGCCCAAACCAGCCTCCACCTTTTGAGTAGCCACCGCACTTGGGCCGTAAAAAGATACATTCTCATTCGAGGTATGTAGTGCTGGGAGAGTCTTCTTCTCTTCCAGTCATTTGGTTAGGATGGTGCGGTAAGCTGATGAGGAGATTATCAATTATGGGGCAGGTGGGCGAAAGCTCAAGTGACCAGGTGACATCTGTATAGTATTTTGTCATTTTTTTATTATTATTTTTATTTATTTATTGGTTTAAATTTTTTTAGTTTAGTATTTGGTAACCCTTGCCCATGAGTTTATTTGAAGTGGAGTGCCTTGTGTTGAAAATCTTGAAGTTCGGGGGAAGTTTGGTTGGGTGTAAATAATATTGAAGTGTTTTGGTTGCATTTGATTTTTATGTTTTTGTATATGTGTTTAGTTAGATTGTTGTTAGTTCTTATTCTTTATTTAACCATTTTTCCTCATGTGTAAGGTTTTAAAATATTGGGGACAATGTTTATCTTAGGTTTGGGGGTGGTTTTTGATTGTTTGTTTTCTTTTAATTTTTCTTATGTTTTGGTTGTGGTTAGTTGACGTATATCGGTTGGAAACGTAGACTTTCCTTCTACGCATTTTGCGTTTGGAAGACTTGGGTATAACAACGCCATGTACGTATAGTCAGTGTTTAGTCTGTGTTTAGGGTGTGTATAGTTTGTTTAGTATAGATTCTAAACATTTTTGAACCTTTATTGTTGTCATGTGTACGCTTTCCGTTGCAGCATAATTGTTAGCTTTTTCAATGAGTTTTAATTTGTTTGGACCACTCAGATATTTTTTATGCCATGTTTGCACCATATTGTATTACACTCTGTTATCTTTTTGTGAAAACATGCCATGTTCGATCAACTAGGATAAATAGTGGAGACTTACTATAACACGCCCTGACCCAAACCACTCGGATCGAATTAGGGAGCGCTACCAAATTTATAGGAACGATGTGACTCTGGATGTGCTCCTGCAGTCTCTACTCTTCTTTGTCTTTGTCTCCCTTGGAACCTCTGTTACCTACGTGTGAGAAAACTCAACACGCTAAGCATATTGCTTAGTGAATGTACACAAAATTGTATATACAAATATACTATATCAAATAATTTTATCTATTTATCGAAAATATAAATAACATTTATATAAATCATAGATGGGGCTTATGTTAAATCAAATCATATACTCTACAAATACAATTTTCAAAATCAATCAATAGACAAAATCTTCATAATTTCTCAAATGCTTTCATATAACAAATCAGTTTTCATACTGGGCTCCTAACATATATAACATAAGTTATCGGACTGGATTACGGGTTGTTCGGCATCGGACACAAACGGGCTATCCGCCAAACATCAAATTAGAATGGAACACCAACGGAATCACCCGCTGTAAATGTCCCATAACAGAATTTAGAACCCTAGGACCGGCACTTGGGGCCTGTACTATTCAAAGGGTGGCACATACAGATTCAGATCAAAGCTCCCTACCCTAGGACCGGCACTTGGGGCCTGCACTATCCATAGGGAGGTGCATCAGAGTATATCGGCACATTACTTTTCAGACATAAACCCAATTAACATGTCAACCTCCTATATCCATATCTATGTTCATATACATCAGAGCCATTTCACAAAATGTTTTCTTAAATCCAATGTCAACATATTTCATTTCTTTCAGAATCATCAAATTCAACTTTCAACTTATTCAATTTCAATTCATAACGATATATATATATATATATATATATATATATATTGAAATTCAAATTTTATCAAATATCATATAAAGGAACTATACGAATATTTTTCTAAAATCAATAATCACATCAAATCAATCTAAAAATATATTCCATATCGAATCAAAATGCTCCGAAATCATTTTCCGATATATTTCACAAATATTATATAATTAAAATCACTTTCAACAATATATTTCCATAACAAATTAGCATCAAAACGTATTAAAATCAATTCATAATATTATTCACAATCAATATTTCGAATATAAACTATATTTCGAGAATTCACTATTCAAATTATTCCAAAATCAATTTTAAACTATAAACTATAATCAATATAATTCAAATTACTCAACAGTAATAAAATTCAATCAATCCGAAATATTCTAGATAACTGAAAATTCAAAAATGAGGGTACACCGAACCTGGATACCCTTTCCTTCTTCTCCTTTTCTTCTTCTTCTTCTTCTTCTTTCCTTTCTCTCTCTTCTTTCTCTCTCCTCTTTTCTCTCTTCTTTCTCTCCCGTTTGCTCTGTTCTGTTTGATGTTATGTTTGAGAGCTTTGCTCTCATCTGTTCTGTTTTGTATTTGAAGTGGCACCGCTTCACCGCTATATTTTTTTTTTATAATTTTTGAGCCATCGAGACCGCGTATCGCGAGTGGTGGTCCCGCCGCTAGGTCACGGTACTCACTAGTCCAGTTTTGCCACTTTCATCGCGAGCATCTACCGTAAGCTCTGGTCGCGGTCTCTAATCGCGATACTCACTAGTGGAATTTGCCACCTTCAGCGCGAGCGGCTATCGCGAGCACTAGGTCGTGATGCACACTGTCCAGTTTTTCACCCTTTTCTTCGTGCACTGTTTTGGAACGAATTGTTTTCGACCGTTCCAATTGGTCTACTGTACATTTAATTATATTTTTCACCTCCTTCAAATCATACATAGCACATTCACATACTCAATAATATTTAAACAATACTTTTCATATTTATTCAAAATTAAGGATGTTACACTTACCCAGTGAGTTTTTTAGCTTATATGTTGTTATTTGAGAGGGTATTTTCATTTCTACTCTATACACACTTATCTTCAATTTGGATTGATTAGTTTGATCTCATTTAGGTTTTGCATTGAATATTTTGAACAGCATCAAAGCAATCATGTGTTTATCCTATGTTTTAGTTGGTCCTCCCTGTTAGATGTGATGTAGGCTATGCATGTTGATCCACTAAAAAGCTAAAAATTCATCCCACCCGTGTATGTGCTCCAATAACCATTTTGAAGTCAGACACTTAGAAGCTTTTTTCTATCGTTACTTACATAAATCCAAAACCAAGCTCTATATATGAAATAGACTTACCCTTTTAGCTTGGATCATTTTAAGATGAAAAGAAAAGAAAATAATTGCATGGATGAAGTGTATATGAAATATGCTAAGGTAAATATTGCTATTGTTGTGATTGTTGAAAAAAAAATATATAAATGAAAAGAAAAAGAAAAAAAAAAAAGAAAAGAAGAAACAAAATGAATCATGCAAAGCATTATGGCATAAAAATTGAAAAATAAAAGAGAATGATCCATGTATTGAAAAATTTCATATAATCTCTTAAATTGATCGAAAGCTTTTGCATTCCTTTTTCCATTTCTTTCTTAACCTATCACCCAATAACCCCATTGCAACCTTATTTAAGACCTGCTGATCTTTTGGGGAGTCTAGCTTTAATGTAGAGGTTTCCATATTGATATCTTGTTCATAATGTTTGATTCCTTTAATGAGATGTATTTGCAACAAAATAACGTTTTTCAAATTGATTTTCACATGCGATGTATATTAGTATTTCTTTGAGCATAAATTCCTTCCGTATGTGTTTGATGAGTGTGTTGCTTAGGTTCTGAGCGAATTTTTCTGAGAATTATCCTCAGAGGTTTAAAGTCGAGGCGAATCATATCCTGGTTATTTGAACACAATTGTTTTCGTTTTAAGATTCTTAGAGTGTTGGTATGTGCATAGCAAGTGGTGCAAAATTCTGAGAGTGGATGCATTCAAATATTACTTATTGCTTTTGCTAACTTTTATCTTAATGGATTGGGTTTCATTTGGCAAATTAATTGTTCTTTAATGTTTAGATATATGTTTGTGGGTATCAGTAGCTGGTAAACCCTCACGAGACTATAACTCGTCCACTAAGGACACCTAGGGGTTTAAAGGCTTGTGGCACATGCTAAGTGCCATCGTGTTACCTATGAAAGTGGTTTATGTCAGTTGTTTGTTTATAGTTATTTGTTATTTTGTTTTCCTTTCGTTTTGTTTGCATTTTTGTTTCGTTCTGATTTTGCTCGAGGACGAGTAAAAGTCAGGTTTGGGGGTATTTGTTGGCTCCATTTCTTGATCAAAAATGGACCTTCACTAGTACCTTTCTTCACTTACTCGTGTTCTACTCTCGGGTAATTATCGGTTGTTTTTAATGTTTTTATTCTAGTGTGCAGGTAATAAGAGTTTGTGCGTAATTGAAGAGCCTTGGTGGATTAAATTGAAGATGTGGGTGTACACGTGAATAGTACCGTACACATGAATAGTGCATGATGAACTGTCCGTACATGTGAACAGTGATGGCGGGCATGAATAGTACATGATGAACAGTAGCCATATATGCGTGAACAGTAACTAGACATCTCCTATAAATAGCTCCCATTTGTGAATCCAAAAGGGGATCCAATAGAAAGGGTTCAGAGGATCCAACAGAGAGAGTTCGACTAGGGCTCTAAAAATTCGACCAAGAGGAGATAAAAAGAGAGAAGAAGAGGCAAAGGGGGAGAAGAAGATCACCTTGGAAACGAGAGGATTCGGATTCAATCCTTAAGCCATATTCTCACCATCAAGCTTGGATTTGGAGAAAGTAGAAGCTAGACGAATTCGTAACACGAGGAGGATGAGAGTTCATCACACCTAAAGGTTTTTTTATCCCTTTCCTTCTTTATATTTCTTGGTTGTAACTCTCTTTTATCATTGAAAAACATGTTTGGTTGTAAATCTTTGATTATGACTTAAACTTGTAAGTTAGGGTTTTGATGAATCCTTTTCCTTGAAAGTTGAATGGATTGATAGTTTGATTTATTTTGATTGATTATCATTTTGTTGAGTGACATTATTAATCTTAATGCTTTTGAATGTAATGGCCTGTATTTAATTGATATTATGGTTGTGTGTTATGAACTAAAAGGTGACGCCCACAACGTGCTCGATGTAATGTTTACCATAGGTATAATTAGATAGAGATATACTAATTTACTTGTGTGATCATTATATGTGTTTATGAAGCTTAATAAATTGTTATACATGCGATAATCATCGAGAGATACATATTGATGTGTAATAATAACTCCGGCATAATTCCAGATAATATGTTGGTTAAATTAGATAAACATGATCATCAACATTGATAATTAAATTGCAATAATGTGCTTTCATGAAACTCAACTGGATGGAGTAGGTGAATTCAAATACCCTAGCTAATCTCTCATATTGGTCGTTTGAATTATTTTTATATTTATGTATTTTCATCTTTAATTTTCTTCTTACAAACCTTCCGATTATCCAAATAGATATAGGCTTAGTTATTTTTAGTACTCAACACCTAAATATCCCTGTGGAGACGATAATTTACTCATTCTATATTACTTGTGCCGACCCCGTATACTTGCGGGTACAAAAAGGCATAACACCTGCCAAGGAAGAAGACAAAGGTGTTGTCTTCTCCACTTTTTTACTACCTCCATCTTTTTATCCGTGATGTGCCCATACACGCTTTATTAGACCGCTGGTCATAGCTGAGAAGGTTTGGTGGTGAATCGAGAAGTCAGAAAGTCAAAACGTAACAAAAGGTAATTGTAGCTACAAATCTGTATTCGCGTATATATAGGAACTCATTCCTTACTGAAAAGAGTTTTCAAAATAAAAGAAAAATTTTGAAACCTAATTCTGTTGCCTTTATCTGATAAAATGATTTTTCTTTCCTTCAATTTGTATCAGAGCCCTATGTTATGAAGCTTTTGTAAATACGCGAAAAGAAAAACTACAATATTTTGTTTTCTTGTATGACATGTGTAGGCACAATCTAAGTTTTGTATGATATGTTTTATATATGATTGTGATTTTATGTGTTAAAAGTATGAATGATTGTTAATTGTATGGTGTTATGGGTTTTTGGAAAAGCCAATTGTTTATGGCCAGTTTTGTATATGGTTTTTATTCAAAAAATTTTTTGTGTAATATTATGTGATGCAAATAAGATCTTGACTGTGGAGATACAAAAAAAAAAAAAAAAACCAGCAAAGGGGCGACTCCCCTTACCCGCAGCAGTGGACTATTCCTATGGTTTTTTCGCGGACAATTTTTGCTGGAACTTTCTCGAAAATATTGTCGAATACTGTTCCAAAAAAGTGGCAGAAAATCAGAGCGAAAAACTATGGGTGAACTGCCAATAACACGCGCAGAAGCATGCCTCCCGAGAGGGTGGAGCGCACCTTGCGTAGCGAGCGGCTGTCTCCGTTGGCAGTCGTGACTTCGCGTGTGTTAGGGATGTTTTGGGCTTTGTTTAGACCTCGAATACATATTAAGGTAATGCGTGGACCTTGGTACAAAAGATAGCAGCCCATAGAAGTCATAAGGATAGTCTTAAAGCATCTGAGCTCGCTACGTGTAATTCTTGAGCGTGTGTGGACTTGAAGTTTGCAGAAGGATAGTCCAATGGCTTCTTGGGCAGTTATAGGCTGCTGGAATTTAAGTGATGGGCTTCATGGCTCAACCAATGAGATGGTTCACTTAAATTAAATCAAGTTTGCCTTGATAGGAAACCCAATACAAGGAGTTAGACTTGATGAAGATTACTTGAAGACTAAGAAATGCCTTGGATTATATTTGTAATTAGATTTGTTTAACTTAAATAACCCATGTCACTCGGTCATTTATGTATGCTTTAAGTTTATTTCATGTGATGATTTATGGTAGTTTAAAGCATGATCATACATATACATGCCATCTAAATTAGCTGTGCCTATACTTGCATTCTAACATGTCATATACAATTGCCATGATTATTTGTTTAATTTTAATGTGATTAAAAAACATCTTAAAAAATGGAAATTGAATAATAAAATTAGTTTTTAGGAGTAAAAACTTAGTAATTCTCATTAATTAGCCAATCCATTAATTAAAGTGTTTAATTAATTAGTTTAGTTAGGTTTTTTTATTTAGTTAAGTTTAATGTGATTAAATCCTTAATTAAAAATTTAACCAAATAATGAGATTAGTTTTTAGGAGTAAAAACTTGGTAATTCTCATTATTAAACTAATCATATAATTAAATTGTTTAATTAAATTAGTTAGGTCCATCTATTAATTAGGATTAATATGATTAAGGCCTAAATAATAATTGGACCAAATAATGTGATTTAGTTTTAATAGTTAAAACTTGATAATTTCACATATAATTTTAAGTTTATTTAAATAGTTTATGTAAATTAGAAATTGAATAATAAATTAGATTTTTAAATGTTAAAAATTAAATAATTTATTATGTCTAGTAAACTTAGATTTTAATTAGCCGTAGAATCTAAGTAAAAAGTAGAAATATAGAGTTTTAGAAACTCGAAGTTATTATAAAACCCTAAACGACAAATAGTGAGTGGGAGAAGGATATATGATATTACTTCCCATAGTCTCCATCGTTAGTTCAACACCGTGAGATTCAAGTGGTGCCTCGAGACAATTTTGCTTTCATCCTCCCTATAGAAGGTGTCCATGAAAGTCAATACCAAGGTTGAATTCCTAACGGATAAGTTTTTAGAATAGGATTGACCTAGCCTACCTAGGCAACTCTCAAGTTAAATTCATGAATTTTGAAACGATGGGTCACACTTACAAAGGATATAATTAAGTTGATAATTAAAATCTCGACTGAATTAAAGCGATAGTTGAATGATATAAGAATAAAGAATTATTCTAGTGTATCATTTGACTGAGAATGTCTCGATCTAACATGCAACTGATTTGACCTAGCCTACCTAGGCACTTACTTGTGGTATGTTGGATTGTTGCGGTATCGTAACTATTTTTAGGAATTTTTAGTTCATTAAAACATGTTCATGCATCATGTTTAATTTTATGCCGAACATATAGCATGTGATATGAATGCATGAAATGAATGATTTTAATTTATATTTATGTTTTAAATTTCAACTATGTCTTCTGCTTTAATTTCCATCCTCGCAAGTGAAAAATTAACCGGGGATAACTATACTAAGTGGAAACACAACATGAACGCAATCATGGTCTGCAAAGACGTTAAATTTGTGCTAATGGAGGAATGTCCTCCGCAGCCTAGTCCTAACACACCAAGGGCTGCTAAAGAAGCCTATGATAAGTGGGTTTCGGCTGATGAAAAGGCCCATCTTTTGTGCTGACTGGCATGACCGAAGTGCTTGAGACAAAGTACGAGTCAATGACTTCTGCATTTGAGATAATTGAGTCATTGCATGACCATGTTTGGACAACCCTCAGAGCAAAAGTGACATGAAGCTGTTCTTTTCAAAATGCTTGACTTTATGAAGGAGGGTGCATCTGTTAGGGAATATATCCTTAAGATGATGTCCTATTTCAACACTATTGAAGTCAATAGTGGGACTATTGATGAGGCCACGCAAGTGAGCATCATACTGACAACTCTTCCGAAGCGTTTTGATCAGTTTAGAAGCAATTACGAGATGAACAAATTGAAGTTCACTCTCACTCAATTACTGAATGAGCTCTCTACTTATTAGTCCTTGAAAAAGGACAATAAGGGTAAGACCGGCAAAGCAAATGGTGCTGAGCTATCTTCTTCTGGAGGCAAGAAGAGGAAGAGGTCTACTGGGAAGGCCAAGGCAAAGTCGAAGAAAAAGCCCACACAAAAGAAGAAGTAGAGCACCAAGACTGACAAGTCGAAAGGAAAATGTTTTCATTGCGACAAGGTTGGTCCTTGGAAGACGAATAGTCCGAAGTACCTCGATGAGCTCACAGCCAAGAAGAAAGTGAAAGGTAAATCAGATTTACTTGTCATTGAATCTTGTTAAGCGGAAGATGATTCTTCACTTTGGATAGTAGACTCACGGGCCACCAATCATGTTTGTTCTTCTTTACAGTAGACTGAAAATTGGCAAGAGCTAGAGGAAGGGTCCTTTACTATGCGCGTTGGAACAGGAGATGTCATTTTAGCACGAGCAGCGGAAGTAGTTAGACTGCAATTTAGTAATTATTTTCTTTCATTAGACAATGTTTATTACATTCCTGGATTTACAAGGAATTTGACTTTTGTATACTGATTGCATGAACAATTTTATTCAATTTCTTTTAATGATAAGTCAGTTATTGTTTCGAGAAATGGTTTGGATATTTATTCTGGCACGATTGAAAACAATTTGTATGTTTTAAGACCGTTAATTCATATATTACTGCTTAATACTGAATTGTTTAAAGTTGAAAAACTAAAAACAAAATGACAGCAAGTTTCTCCAGATAATGAAACGTATCTATGGTATTTAAAACTTAGACATATCAACCTTGACAGGATAGATAGACTTGTAAAAGGTGGACATTTAAGTTAGTTAAAGATCGGCATTTTACCGGTTTGTAAGTATTGTCTGTAAGGTAAAATGACCAAGAGACCTTTTACAGGAAAAAAGGGCTTATAGCTACACAACCACTAGAGCTCATACACTCAGACGTCTGCGGACCTATGAGTGTTAGAGCTATAGGTGATTATGAGTATTATGTCACATTCATTGATGACTACTTAAGATACGGATATGTTTATCTAATGTAATGTAAGTCGGAAACCTTTGAAAAGTTTAAAGAATTCTGAGCTGAAGTTGAAAACCAATTAGGTAAAACAATCAAAGCTCTACGATCGGATCATGGAGGTTAGTATCTCGACCAAGAGTTTGAAGACTACATAATTAAGCATGGGATAGTATCCCAAATCACTGCTCCAAAAACACCACAGTAGAATGGTGTTGCAGAAAGCAGAAACGGGACACTGGTGGAAATGGTAAGATCTATGATTAGTTTCTCATCATTACCAAATTCCTTTTAGGGATATGCACTACAAACGGTGGCTCACATATTGAATGTAGTTCCATCCAAATCCATTCCTAAGACTCCTCTAGAGTTGTGGAGTGGTCGTAAAGCTATTTTACGATATTTTCGCATATGGAGGTGTCCAGTATATGTACTGAAGAACATAAGCGGAAAGCTGGAACCTCATTCGCAGGTGTGCCTATTTGTAGGATATCCAAAGGAAACTCGAGGAGGATTCTTTTATAGTCCTCAAGATAACAAAGTGTTTTATAGTCCTCAAGACACAACGTTTCTTGAAGAAGACTATTTGAGCAATCCTAAACCTCGAAGTAAGGTTATGTTAAAAGAGTTAGAACCTGGTATGACCAGTGGTCAGTCAATAAAAGTCAATAAAAGCCACGATCTAACCTGAATGAGTCGATAAGGCACTCATAATTAAGATCACCTATAAATAGCCATCATATGTCGATATATATGAATCTCATCTACTAACAGATCTTGGTGAGAGATTTATATAAATCGTGGCCCAGTCTTATATGATCTCATCATATAAGTGTTGGCTCCATTTCTTGATAAAAAAATGGGCCTCTATCTTTACCAATCCTTGCCTACTTTTGTTCCTTTCCAGGGTAATTATCGATTGTTTTTAATGTTTTTTTTTATCTAGTGTACAGGTAATAAGGTTTTGAGCTTAATTGAAAAGCTTTAGTGGATTAAATTGAAGATCTGAAGATTTATTAGTGCAGACCTGTCATGTTTCGGAAGTCACCCTAAATTCCAAGATGAACTAGGTTATAAGCCTTATATTTCTAGAAATTTCTAGATGTCAACTTTTCGGAAAATTTTACAGTTCGTGATTCTGAGATTTCTAGAGGAAGTTATGCTCATTTTTGCAGTGTGCAGTCCAGCGACTTAGGCCGCGACTTGTGCAAATCGCTGCAATAAAAATCCCAGATTATGGCAGTAGCTTCCGCGACTTGGAACCGTGACTTGTGCAAGTCACGGCGGACTAAAAATCGTCCTAATAAGCTCGAGTATAAAAGGAAAAATGTGAAAAACAGAAAGGGGATTCGGCTAGGACTTATAGAGCTCGACCAAGAGGAGAACAATAGAGAAAGGAAGAGGCCAAGGGAAAAAGAAGATCATCTTGGAGACAAGAGGGTTTGGATTCAATCCTTATCCATCTTCTTAACACTAAGCTTGGATTTGAGAGTGAAAGCTAGAAGAAGTCACAATTGGAATAGGACGAGAGTTCACTATGTTCCAAGAGTTTTTCTATCCCTTTCCTTATTTGATTTTCATTCTTGTATCTCTCTTTTAGCATTGTTAAATATGTATAGTTGTAATTTCTTGATTATGACTTAAATTTGTATGTTAGGGTTTTGATTAATCCTTTTCCTTGATAGTTGAATTGAATGATAGTTTAATTTATTGTGATTATTGTTATTTGTTGAGTGATACTGTTGATCTTAATGCTTCTTAATGTAATGACCTGCATTTAGTTGATTTTATGGTTTTATGTTATGAACCGAGAGGTGATGCCCACAACATGCTCGATGTAATGTCCACCATAAGTAAAATTAGATAGAGATATGCTAATTTACTTGTGTGATCATATAAGGTGTTTATTGTGATTAATGCATTTTCATGCACTTTGATATCCATCGAGAGCTAGGATATTAGTGTATGTAGGAATAGGTCTGATTTATCTCGAGAGAGAATTTTGGATAAATTAGATAAACACGATCATCAACATTGATAATTAAATTGCAATAATGTGTTTTCATGAAACTCAACTGGATGGATTAGGTGAATTCAAATACCCTAGCTAATCTCTCATATTGGTCATTTGAATTATTTTTATATTTATGTATTTTCATCTTTAATTTTCTTCTTACAAACCTTCCGATTATCCAAATAGATATAGGTTTAGTTAATTTTAGTACTCAATACCTAAATATCCCTGTGGAAATAATAATTTAATCATTATTTAATTACTTGTGCCGACTCCGTATACTTGCGGGCACAAAAAGGCGCAACAACAAGGTGCTTCCATTCTCATGTCAACTCCACGAGTGGTCCTAGATAAGACCACTGTACATTACAGAACGAACTGCGACAGTAGATTAACCACAAACAGTGTACCCAAATTTGTTTACTATCTACTGACTCGTGAGATTGTAAGTCTCAAAATGAATCCTCTTGTATATGATTTTCATATACTCAAATTGAGATTACATTTTCCAATCTTGGATGTTATGCGCATATTATATGAAGATATGAATTTGAATAAACACATTTTTATTTGAATGAATAACAATTACTTTTATTGATGTTTAATCTCATTTACAATTACAAGTCTTTAGCGCATAATCCCCTACAGTCTCCCACTTGCACTAAAGCATATGAGACATGTCTCGTAGACCTAGACCTTCTAAGTGACCTTTAAAAACTTTAACAGTTAAGGTCTTTGTAAATGGATTAGCCAGGTTTTCTTGTGACGCGATCTTCCATAGTCACGTCTCTTATCTGCATTATCTCTCTAATGAGATGATATTTCATCTCCATATGATTCTCTCTTTTGTGGCTTCTAGGTTCCTTGGAATTAGCCATTGCATCACTATTATCATAATAAAGTGTCATAGGTTTATCCAGATATGGAATGACTTCCAGATCATTTACGAACTTGCAAAGCCATACAACCTCCTTAGCAACTTCACAAGCTGCCACATACTCGACTTCCATGGTGGAATCATTAATGCAAGATTGCTTGATACTTCTCCAAAATGTGGCTCCACCACTAAGGATGAATGCTAACCCATATGTGGATTTCCTAGAATCTCTGTCTGACTGAAAATCAGAGTTTGAATATCCTAACGAGATCAAATCCTGTCCGGAATATACTAGCATATAGTTTCTCGTTCTCCGAAGATACTTGAGAATGGTCTTCACAGCAACCCAATGATCCAATCCAGGGTTGGATTGATATTTGCTGGCTACTCCCATTGCAAAGTAGATGTCGGGTCTCATGCATAGTATAGCATACTCCCACTGCAAGACTACCTACTGCTGACGCATAGGGAATACATCTCATATCCTCAATTTCTTGAGGTGTCTTAGGACACCGTTCCTTAGACAAGTGAACTCCATGCCTGGAAGTTAAATTACCTTTCTTGGAGTTCTCCATCAAAAATCGCACAAATACCTTATCGATATACGATGCTTGAGTCAATGCTAATAGTTTGTTCTTGCTATCCCTTATTAATTAGATCCCCAGAACATAACTTGCATCTCCTAAATCTTTCATTTGGAATTGGTTAGCAAGCCAACCCTTTACTTTTGGTAACGTTCCTACATCATTCTCAATGAGTAAGATGTCATCAATGTAAAGAACTAGAAATACTACTTTCTTGCTAATGATGCACTTGTATACACGAGGCTCATCAATGTTTTGCTCAAACCCATAGGTTTTGATGGCCTGTATCAAACCTTATATTCCAAGATCTAGATACTTGCTTAAGTCCATAAATGGACCTTTGCAACTTGCAAACCTTTTGCTCTTAATCTTGGGACACATTCCTTTAGTTGCATCCTATAAATGCTCTGATCAAGATTTCCATTCAAGACTGCAGTTTTGACGTCTATTTACTTAATTTTATAATCGAAATAGGCAGTTATGGATAAGAGTATCCTAATAGACTTAAACATAGCTACTGGCGAGAATGTCTCTTTATAATCGATCCCCTCTTTTTGGGTATAACTCTTTGCCACTAGCCTTGCCTTGAAGGTCTCTACCTTCCAGTCTACTCCTCTCATTCTCTTGTGGATCCACTTACACCCTATGAGTTTTATCCGTTCAGGTAAGTCTACAAGTTCCTAGATTGAGTTGGAGTATATGGACTCCATCTCGAGATTCATGACTTTTAGCCATTCCTTTTTGTCAGAATCTTCCATTGCACGTCTAAATGACAATGGATTATCCACGCTATCACTGGAAATGACACCCTGTGCCTCTCCAACACCTAAATCACGTTCCGGTTGTTGTACAACCCTCCCACTACGTTTAGCTGATAGTATATCCTAACTAGGAATAATCTGACTATTAGACGTGGATGGAACAATAATCTAGTCAGCAATGTTTTTTTACTGAGCACTGGTCGAACCAGGTTCTAGCTCTCTTAATACAATCATCGATTGAGGTTTATGATCACTCATATAATCATCTTCAAGAAACGTTGCATTTAGTCGATACAAACACTTTGTTTTCTTAAGGATTATAAAAACGTCCACCTCTAATTTGCTTTGGGTATCTTACATACAAGCATACAACTGAACGAGGTTCTAGATTTCCACTTCTGTTCTTCAATACATGTACTCGACATCACTAAATGCAAAAATGTTGTAAGCTAACTTTACGACTATTCTAAAACTTTTGATGAGTCTTGGGAACAGACTTGGATGGAACAAAGTTCAAGATGTATGCTGTCGTTTGCAGTGTATATCCCCGGAAGAAATATGGTAATGATGAGAAGCTAATCATAGATCTCATCATTTCTATCATGGTCCTGTTTCTCCTCTCCGCAATGCCATTCTGCTTTGGAGTTCCTAGAGATATGAGTTGGGATACTGTCCATGCTCAACCATGTAGTCTTTAAACTCTTGGTCAAGATACTCACCTCCACGATTTGATCGTAGAACTTTGATTGTTTTTCCTATTGATTGATTTTCAACTTCAGCTCGAAATTCTTTGAACATTTCAAATGTTTCCGACTTACGTTGCATTAGGTAAACATATCTGTATCACGAGTAATCGTCAATAAATGTGACGTAGTACTCATAACCACCTCTAGTTCTAACACTCATTGGTTCACAGATGTCTGAGTGTATAAGCTCTAGTGGTTGTGTGCCCTAATTCCCTTTTCCAATAAAAAGGCCTCTTAGTCGTTTTCTTTCTAGACAAGATTCGTAGATAGGTAAAATGTCAATCTTTAAGTCGCTTAAAGGTCAACTTTTTACTAGTTTGTCTTTTCTTTTAAGGTTAATATGGTCAAGTCTTAGACGCCATAGATACGTTTCATTTTCATGAGAAGCCTTTTGTCGTTTCATTTTAGATTTTTCAACCTTAAACATTTCAGTGTTAAGCAGTATTGTATGAAGTCTGACTTATCCCATTGCTCTTGCTAAAACGACATCCCCTGTTCCAACGTGCATAGTTAAAGTCGCCTCCTCCAGCTCTGTCCAAGAATTTGTCCAATGTAAAAAAGAACAATTCATGATTAGTGGTCCTTGAATCTACTATCCAAGATGAAGAATCACCTTCTACTAAACATGATTCAATGACAAGTAAATCTTATTCACTTTTCACTTTCTTCTTAGTGGAGAGCTCTTCGAGGCACTGTGGACAGTTCCTCTTCCAATGACCAACCTTGTTACAATGAAAACATTTTTCCTTTTAATTTGTCAATCGTGGTGCTTTTTACATTGGGCTTAACCATTGCTTTACCAATAGACCTCTTCCTCTTCTTGAATTTAGAAGAGGATGGCTCAACAACATTTGTCTTGCTGGTCTTACCTTTGATAACTTGTGCCGCGTTGGCAGCAGGCTCTGGAGGACATACCTCCGTAAGCTCAAATTTGAGGTTCATGATCACATTCATATTGTCTTTCCACTTAAGTGTAGTTATCACCTGTTAATTTCTCATTAGTGAGGATTTATAATAAAGCAAAAAACATTGCTGATCTAAATATAAATAAAATTAATAAACATTCATTTCATACTTCAATACTCTGCACTTGAACTCGACATAAAATTAAACATGATGCATGCTTAATGAACTAGAAATTCTCTAAAAATAGTTACTATGCCACGACAATCTAATATACCACAAGTAAGTGCCTAGGTAGGCTAGGTCAAATCCTTACATGTTAGATCGAGACATTCTCAATTAAATGATATACCAGAATAACTATGTATTCTTATATCATTCAATCCTCGTTGTGTTTTAGTCGAGATTTTAATTAACATGTTTAATTTAAATCCATGTGAGTGTGACCCATTATTTCATATTTCATGAACTTAACTTGAGAGTTGGCTAGGTAGGCTAGGTCAATCCCAAAATACATTCAGAAACCCTATATGTTAGGAAGTCAACCTTGGTATTGACTGTCGTGAACACCTTCCATAAGGAGGATGAAAACAAAGCCTATTAGGATTATGCTCAAATAATAGTGACAATCGATCTCATATAAATAAAAGTGATTTTGTTTTAACAAATCTTATAGCAATTATATCAATTGTCAAAAGTAAATAAACATAAGGTCAAGAGACTATGAGAAACAAAAGAATTGTTCGTACATCTGGATATGTATGAGGTAGATACAATTTTTTAGTTAGTCTCTAATAACATTCACAACTTAAGATACAAGGTTGGACACCTTTATCTTGTTAAGGTTATAGATTCTTTTGTTAGTATTTGAGTGGGATCAAATGTGATATGATGAGTCTAAAATCATCGAAGTGTCTTTGGACAAAAGAATCTAGTGCACCGGGTGCATTGAATAGGATCACTGTAGAAAACTTTATCCGCAACCGTCAGTGGATAAAAGTGTTCTACTGAGACAATCAGAGAGTTTATCTCAATCCTGAGATAAATGATGGACTTATAATTGCATGCGTTATCATTTGAGCTGTCAATTAGTACGATTATATCGTATAGTCTATCATTGATGGTTTGGTGGTATTCATGTGTATATCGATAGAGGACATTATTTATAGAAATAGACATCGTGACTGCATCTAGTAAATGTCAATAAAATACCATCAGATGGATGTTTTGAGGTATTGGATATTAAATCTTAACGTTGAGCTTTCAATAGTGACTATTGAAACATGGCTTCTAGACAAGTCAAAATATCCAAGTTCGAAAACATGGTCATATGAGTAAATATGGTAACTTGGAGAGCTATAGACGGTCTATGAGCTCTTAGAGATTACTGGTATTTTTCACAAGGATACACTTTCTCCATGGGTAAGAATTAGTACGCTTACTCAATTTTATCTTTGTTTAAGATTTCAATTTTAGTTTTTTAGTTGAATGAACTAAAATTAATGGAGTGATCCTAAGTGAATCATTTGTTGATTGTGATTAGATTATCTAGGGTACGAATTAGTACGCTCACTCAATTTTTTCTTTATTTAAGAGTTTAATTTTAGTTCTTTTGTTGAATGAGCTAAAATTAATGGATCGAACCTAAGTGAACCATTCGTTGATTGTGATTAGGTTGTGTCTATTGGAGCTTAAATTTAGATAGCCTGCCAAGATCCCCAATCCACACAAACATGGATCACTAGTTATATACTACTGGATCATTTATTTGATCCATCTTAAAGAATTGATTTTGGAATTTATTTCAAAAAGTTTTGAGAGGTACGTTCTTGTGTTCGATCAAGACACGCGGTAACTCGTCAAAATACCTAAAATGGGCGCCCTAGGGCGTGTGACCTCTTGGGCGGCCCTAAGGGATGTTTTTAACATCCCGTAAATATATTAAAGAATATAATTAGCATATTTAATATAAATGGGTTGTTGAATTATATTTAATATATTTATTGAAGGCATGTGGACATGTTTACTTTTATAAGAATGGGTCTAATTCACATGTAGGACTTTTTGTCGAGGTCCAATGGGATTAATAAAATGGAAAAATAAAGTTTAGCCCATATGTTTAGGGGTGGGCAGCATTAGCTAATATAATTAGCTAATTACTTTATTTTATTTTATTATTTAATTAAATGAAAATTAATTAATTATTTATTTAATTAAAAGTCAAAACATTTTTCTACTATTAATTGGATTTCTAGTTTCATACTATTTGTAATAGTATGATAAGTATCAAAAACCTTATTTGATAAGAATATAAATAAAATGAGTTATTTATTAAATCAAATTAGGAAGGTTTTTGATATTTATCAAAACTCTAAAGTTGACTATTAGTCACTTTTAGAAAGTTTTGATAAGTCATTTAAATTATAATTATCCTTTAATTATAAATGGATAATACTTTTTAGAGTTGAGATTGAGTTGAACTCTAGCTCTATAGGTTTTATAGTGAAACACAAATCCTCCCATACTAAGAAGAATTCGGCCACCATAAATAGAGGGCAAGGGGAGTTCGGCCAAACCTGAATGTTGCAAGTTTTGTGAGCTTTTGTTAGCCAAGAAAAACCGCCCCCCTACTCTAAGCAAAAGTGTGATTTCGCCCGAGAGAAAAAGAGAAAGAACAATTGAGTTCAAAGTGTTCTAAATTTTCTCAGAACGTTTTTGAGTGACTAACAAAAAAGAAACGTTTTTTGTTTCTCATCCTCAGGTACGCAATTCAAAGAAAGGGAGTCCACACTCCAAGGTGATCCACATTCGTGATACATATCTACTCCTTTTGGAAAATTTTAAAAGTACCAATGCAAAAAAATTCTTTTTTGCGTCTTCCGCTGCGTTGTACTCCTATTTTTCCTACAATTGGTATCAGAGTCAAGTTGTACCCATAGTTAATTAAACGTATATACGTGGATCATTCTTTTTATTGTGTATGGATAAATATGTATGTTTTTAGAAAGAGATGACAATCTAGGAATTCTTTTATATATTACATTGGAATGTATGGATTATATAAAGTGAACTATTATTGCTCGATTTTGGTCCTAGAATTTCAATGTATTTTTTTTGGAGTTGTAACAAGAAGGGTGGTCTATTATCACCATAATTTCCTTCTTGATAGTTGTTTAAAGTTTTTTTTTTATTTTATATATAAAAACTGCTGTAATTCGTTAGAGATTTGAAGACACGAAGGATTGAAGAATTTGAAGCAGAAAAATGAAAACAACGGAGACCCAGAGCACCCGCGCCCGTAAGCCAGCAAGCGCGCTTTGCGCGCGATCCTTCTAAAGGGTTGTATACACGTGCAGCCCACCCAAGGAAGGGCAAGGCGCACTGCTTTTGCAAGGCAGTGCACGCTCACGTGCACCCAAGGAAAGCTGGGCGCTCGCAGCGCGCCCTAAGGGCAGCAATGCATTGTCACGATCTTAGATGGACAGCCGCATGAATATTTATCCAAATAATGTAATTTACTTGCTTTTCTAGGATGGACCAAAATTGTGACTATTTATTTTTGCATAAATATTACAATGTTTATTCATTATTTGATAACATGTCATGTAGAATATGAGTGCCACTCATATATCTCTTTTGGTATGCACATGCATTGAATGATTTAGGTATCTAAATTGGCATCTAGATAACTTGGTAATCATTCTTTAGAATTCCATCAGATGCCTTAAACAATTGAGTGGGAGAAGGTGTTTAGAACACCTATGGCCTCTAGGGTTAGTTGAGCTTTATGTTTTGTGTGATAACCCCCCAAAGGGTATCCATAAATAGAATTTAGCAAGATACTTCCTTACAAGGATAGACTAGACAATTGACTTAAGCGATATCTACTCTCAAATGAGGGATTTTTCGTGTGAGAATATATTGAAGGTCGAAACCTTGGTGACACACTCAATGCGATTCTATTGATATCCTCCCAAGAGTTCTTGTTAATAATAATCGAAAGGCTAAAATTGAAAACGGGTTGTTATGTTAACAATTAGGTGAGACCTAGTCCAACTAGTAAATGTTACGAACTCCTAAATGAGGCACGGTGTTTATGGGTGTTGGATCACTGTTGAATTTTACGATTGAATTACTAATAGTTAATTCAAGATAAATATTAGAAAATACTAAATGATAGTTTACTTAATATAAGTTTTTGTTAAATAAAGAAATCATGATCCCATCCCTAATCAACTCCTAAAAGATAAAACTTGAATAGGAATAATTATATCACATGGAAAAGGAAAATTGGACTATAACATGCAAACTGAAAAACATAGATTCACTAAGTCTATTCCTAAACCACATGTTCCTAATAATGAATCTAATGAGTTGCATAGAGGTGAGTATAAGCAGTAAAAGTCCTCTGATAAGGACTGCTGCATATATTATGATGTCTCTAGAAGAGATGTTTTGCTATAAGGTCTAGGACGACTAAGGGAAAAGCAGTGATTGTTTTTATGAATCTTAGGATAAAGTCTAGACAAGCTATAGCACATCTCAACATTGTTAAACTCAATGGTGCTAAGATAGATAATGAGACCAAAATTGACTTAATTGTCAATTCTCTATCAGATTCCTTTTTGTGGGTACAAGTTAGACTATGCCCTGAACAAAAAAGAATACACCTTGCAGAACCTGATACAAGATGTTCTAAGCACTGAGCAAATCCTTGTGAAAGACAAGGGTCAAGAGATTCATTTGGTTGGAAAGTTTGCTACTGTTGAAACCCGTAAAAAGGTTAAGGAACAACAGAAGAAAAAGCAATTTGGACCTACAAAATAGGAGACCGAGAAAGTAACCAAGATCAAAGGATAGTGCTTATTTTGTGGTGAAAAAGGGTTTCAGGAAAAGAAAAGACTAAATGAAGATGCATTCAACTTGCACTTAGACAATAGAGCGTTGGTGTCCGCCGATGCAGTGGGAGATATTAGAATTAGATTTTAATAGGCATTTGGATTTAATAGGCGTTTATTATGTACCTAAATACAAGAGAAATTTGATTTCAATTTCATGTTTGAATAAATTTGGCCATTTTGTTACTTTTAATAAAGATTTTATTATTAGTAAGAATAACACGTTTATTTGCAAAGGTACATTGAAAAACGGCTTGTTCCATTTACATAAAAACATCTCTCATATATTAGATATGGAATCAACTAAATCTAATCATAAAAAGGTAAAACTATCAAAAGATGAAATCTACCTATGGCATTTACACTTAGGTCATATTAACCTTGATAGGATTAAAAGATTGGTTAGTGATGGACCTTTGAGTAACTTAAAGGTCGATGATCTACCAACGTGTGAATCTTGTTTAAAAGGTAAAATGATCAAAAGGCCATTCACTGCCAAAGGTAAACGAGCCACTGAATGTTTAGGAATGATACACATTGATGTATGTGGTCTAATGAGCATTCAAGCTAGAGATAGATATGAGTACTTCATCACTTTCACGGATGATTACTCGAGATTTGGCTACGTCTATCTCATGAGACATAAGTCTGATGCTTTCGACGTGCTCAAAGCATTTAAAGATGAAGTAGAAAATCAGCTTGAAAAACACATAAAAATTTTGAGATCTGATCGTGGTGGAAAATATCTATCAGGTGAGTTTCAGCAATATCTTGTTAATAGTGGAATAATTTCTCAGTTTTTGCACCAGGAACGCCTCAGCAGAATGAGGTGGCAGAAAGGAGAAATATGACTTTTTTAGATATAGTTAGATCGATGTTGAGTTATTTAATGCTTCCTAAATCTTTTTAGGGATATGCTCTATAAATTGTAATGTACTTTCTAAACGATGTACCATTTAAGTCAGTTCCTAAAATATCGCATGAGTTGTGGACTAGGCGAAAGCCTAGTTTCCAACACTTAAGGATATTTGGGTGTCCTGCACACGTGTTGAAAGGAAAGACAGAAAAGATGGAGTCCCGTTCAAAAACATGCATATTCGTGGGGTATCTAAAAGGGACGAAAGGATATTACTTCTATAGTACTACGGATCTTAAGGTATTCATTTTCGTACCTAAAAGTAGAATTGTCCTGAATAAGCTTTTAGGATATACAATTTCACATGAGATTTCACGACCAAGCACAATTGTAAATTTCGCACCATCACAAGATTAACAACCTACCATTCCTCGTAGCAATGGGAGGGTTATTAGACAACCCGAAAGATACATCGGTCTAGGAGAATCTGTCGAGAATCTCCTGGACGACGATGATCCCTACACCAACAAGGAAGCGATGGAGGATGTTGATTGTCGTCAATGGAAAAAGGCAATGCAATTCGAAATTGAATCTATGTTCACAAACAATGTCTGGACTCTTGTAGACTTGCCTAAAGGGATAAAACTCATAGGGTGCAAGTAGGTATACAAGAGGAAAAGAGGTATGGATGGTAAGGTGTAAACTTTTAAAGCTAGATTGATAGCTAAAGGTTATACACAGAAAGAAAGTATTAATTACGAAGAAACCTTCTCTCCTGTAGCCATGTTTAAATCCATTAGAATACTCTTATCCATTCCAACATCTCTAGACTTAGAGATTTGGCAAATGGACGTCAAAGACAGCTTTCCTTAACGGAAATCTTGACGAAAGTATCTATATGATGCAACCAGAAGGATTCATTGAAAAAGGCCTAAGAACAAAAAGTATGCAAGTTACAACGGTCCATTTATAGATTGAAGCAAGCATTCCAGGTCCTGGAACATAAGGTTCGATCAAGCTATAAAAGGTTTTGAATTTATTTAGAACCTTGATGAACCTTGTGTATACAAAAGGATCAAAGGTGACAAGTTGGTTTTCCTAGTTCTTTATGTTGATGATATACTACTCATCGAAAATGATGTAGGTGTTTTCACATCAGTTAAAGAATGGTTAGCAAAACAATTTGATATGAAGGACTTAGGATAAGCAAGTTATATTCTTGGCATCTAAGTTGTTAGGAATAGAAAGAATAGAACGATTGCATTATCCCAAGCTTCATACATAAATAAAATCTTGTCTAGATTTTCCATGCAGGATTCCAAGAAAGGTCTGTTACCTTTCAGACATGGAATCAAGCTTTGTTAGGGGCAAGCTCCTAAGGACGCGTATGAAGAGCATTTCATGAGTAGGATTCCATATGCCTCAGCAGTTGGAAGTCTCATGTATGCAATGCTCTACACTAGACCAGATATTTATTTTGCTGTTGGCATAGTTAACAAGTTTCAATTGAAACCAGGCCCTGATCACTGGATGACAGTCAAGCATATTTTCAAGTATCTCAGGAGAACAAGAGATCATATGCTTGTATACTCTAGAAAGGGATTTGATTTCCGTTAAGATCACGTCAGCTGAAAATCTAGCGGATCTCTTCACAAAGGCTCTACCACGAAAGAGTTTTGATTGGCACATAGAGAACATGAGAATGAAAGATATGACACACTTGTTATAGCACAAGTGAGAGATTGTTAGGATTATGCTGAATAGCAAGAGTGTAATAGTATGTTTGATAATCGATCTCATATAAATAAAAGTGATTTCTATTTTAACAAATCTTATAGCAATTATATCAATTGTCAAAAGTAAATAATCATAAGGTCAAGAGACTATGAGAAACAAAAGAATTGTTTATACATATGAATATGTATGAGGTAGACATAATTCTTTAGTTAGTCTCGAATAACATTCACAACTTAAGATACAAGGTTGAGCACCTTTATCTTGTTAAAGTTGTAGATTCTTTTGTTAGCATTTGAGCGGGATCAAATGTGATATGATGAGTTTAAAATCATCAAAGTGTCTTTGGACAAAAGAATCTAATGCACTAGGGTGCATTGAATAGGATCACTGTAGCAAACTTTATCCGCAACCGTCAGTGGATAAAAGTGTTCTACTGAGACAATCGGAGAGTCTATCTCAATCCTGAGATAAATGATGGACTTATCGTTGCATGCGTTATCATTTGAGCTGTCAATGAGTACGATTATATCGCACAGTCAATCCTCGATGGTTTGGTGGTATTCACGTGTATATCGATAGAGGACATCATTTATATAAATGGACATTATGACTGCATCTAGCAAATGTCAGTAAAATACCATCATATGGATGTTTTGAGGTATTAGATATTAAATCTTAACGTTGAGTTTTCAATAGTGACTATTGAAACATGGCTTTTGGACAAGTTAAAATATCCAAGTTCGAAAATACAGACAGATGAGTAAATATGGTAACTTGGAGAGCTATAGACGGTATATGAGCTCTTGGCGATTACTGATATTTTTCACGAGGATGGACTTTCTCCATTTAGGTTGTCTAGGGTTCGAATTAGTACGGCTCACTCATTCTATCTTTATTTTAGAGTTCAATTTTAGTTCTTTAGTAGAATGAACTAAAATTAATGGATCGGACCTAAGTGAATCATTTGTTAATTGTGATTAGATTGTGTCTATTGGCGCATAAATGTAGATAGCCCGCCAAGATCCTCAATCCAGACGAACTTGAATGGACCACTAGTTATATACTACCGGATCACTTATTTGGTCCATCTTAAAGAATTGATTTTGGAATTTATTTCAAAAGTTTTGAGAGGTGCGTTCTTGTGTTCGATCAAAACACAGCGATAACTCGTCCAAATACATGGGATGAGCGGCCAAGGGCGTGTGACCCCTTGGGCGACCCTAAGGGATGTTTTTAACATTTTTTAAATATATTAAGAATATAATTAGCACATTTAATATTAATAGGCTGTTGAATTATCTTTAATATATTTATTATAGGCATGTGGACTTGTTTCCTTTTGTAAGAATGGGTCTAGTTCACATGTGGACTTTTTGTGGAAGTCCAATGAGATTAAAAAATGGAAAAACAAACCATGTGTTTAGGGGTGGGCGGCATTAGCTAATATAATTAGCTAATTGCTTTGTTTTATTTTATTATTTAATTAAATGGAAATTAATTAGTTGTTTAATTAAAAATCAAAACACTTTTCTACTAGGAATTGGATTTCTAATTTCATACTATAGGTGATAGTATGATAAGTATCAAAAACCTTATTTGATAAGGAGATAAATAAAATGAGTTATTTATCAAATCAAATTAGGAAGTTTTTGATATTTATCAAAACTCTAAAGTTGACTATTAGTCACTTTTAGGAAGTTTTGATAAGTCATTCAAATTATAATTATCCTTTAATTATAATTGGATAATACTTTTTAGAGTTGGGATTGGGTTGAACTCTAGCTTGATAGGTTTTATGGTGAAACACAAATCCTCCCACACTAAGGAGAATTCCGCCACCATAAATAGAGGGCTAGGGGAGTTCGGCCAAACTTTAATGCTTATGTGCAAGTTTTGTGAGCTTTTGATAGCCAAGAAAAACCGCCCCTGCTCTAAGCAAAAGTGTGATTCCGCCCGAGAGAAAAAGAGAAAGAACAATTGAGTTCAAAGTGTTCTAAGTTTTTTGAGGAGGGTTTTAACTGACTAACGAAAAGAAAAGTTTTTTGTTTCTCATCCTCAGGTACGCAATTCAAAGAAAGGGAGCCCACACTCCAAGGCGATCTACATTCGTGAAGGATTGGAAGATCTTGCAGTTCATAGTCAACGCAACATGAAAATTTATGTATTACAAAAGGTATGTTACCTTTTAATATATATATATATATATAGTTAATTATGGGTTAAGATCTACCTTTTTTAGAAAATTTTAAAAAGTACCAATGCAAAAAATTCCTTTTTGCACCTTCCACTGTACCGTACTCATGTTTTTCCTACATGAGGATCATACCGTATGTAATAGCTATATCGATGGACATTGAGATTTTATATTGTTTAAAACATCTACAGTTTCGAGAGTACAGCCTCGAGTTTTTAGTGGAATAGCTCCGAGGTCAGTAATTATGGAATATTAATTAAAGAGTTTAATTAACATTTCTAAGTATTATTGGAGCTCAAAAATATAAGTTCATTAAGTCCCTTTGCTAGCTCTTATGGTTAATGATAACGAGGGTCACAGTTAATTAATTGGAGAGTCCAATTAATTAATTTACGAAAGTGATACTATTTAATTAAGAGAGTTAATTAAATAATATGATTAGTTAATTAATGATTTAATAATTAAATGAATATTAATAATTAAAAATTATTAATTATTTTAATTATTAAAAGAAGGTTGTAGGTTCGAACTATAACTAATACAAAATGGATTAAAATAATAAATATTATTTTAAGTCTTAGAGGCTAGAGGTTCAAACTCTCGAAGTGACCAATATTAATTAGGACTTAGAATCCTATTTGACCTGATCAAACCTAAACCCTAGAGTCTTTATATATATCAGGAAAACAAAACTAAGCAATTACAGACAAAAAGAAAAAGGTGCAGCTAGGATAGAAAAAAAAAAGATCTTTTCTTCTTCCTTTTGCAGGTGCGGCTAAGGGTGTGCATAAAAACCGATTCGAACTGTATTCTAATCGTATTTTATAATTTGAGTCGGTTTTGGGTTTGGGTTTGATTCGGTTCAGTTTTGAGTTGTCCAAATTCTGCTTGACTCGGATACCCGTACTATATAAAGAAAAAAAATCCTATTGCCATTTCATCAGATTTCAAAACCCTCACCTTCTCTCACTCTTACCTAACCCACAAACACGCTGCCGCTCTCTCATCTTCAAGCCCTAACTTCATCAATCGTCCCCGCCGCGCCATAGTCTCTTCCTTCTTCGTCCTTGCCTTCTTTCACCCTCACCTTTACTCACCGAACCCGCGTCCTTCACCTTCAGTCACCGAACCCGCGTCCCTTACCTTCACTCACCGAACACGCACGTCCTTGCTTCCTACCCGTGCCGCGCCTACTGTTGCTTGCGTCCTCGCTATGCCACGCCTATCCAATCCTCTTCTAAAGGTAACCTAACTCGACTTTTGGACAAATTACAGGTATTTCATTTTTCAATTTTATTTTTTCTGATTTTCCAGTTCATTTTGTTTGGGTATTGTTCATTTTGTGTTGATTATAGAAACACCTTTTATTATTACAGTTCATTTTGTTTGGTTTTTGTTTGATTACACCTTTGATATAATAAGACCAGTTGTCTATTGGATGGCAGAAATTGGATGTGCACAAACATTTGGTCTTTCAATGTCTAAAAATGGCCTTCAGTCCATTCCAAGATTAAGTCAATTGTGAATTTGTTTGGAATCTGTAAAAATTGGACCATGAAATACTGGGCTTCTTCCCTTATAAAAAATGAAATATTTTGATGAGATTTAATCATATAATATGAATCAATTGCCCTTAAAACCTTGGTATTGATATTTTTTTTATTTCCCTGTGATAAATAGACTGCAATTAAGCAATATAAGTCTAAATTGCTCTCATAATCCACCAAACATAAAACCATAAATGGATGCTCATTTGGCCAATTGAATTGACACTGGTTGCAACCCTTCCGAATCTGATTTCTTTTGAATATTGCAAGATCTTACATCGCAGAATCATTGCTGCTTATTTATGATTACGTACATATATTTATCTACTCATCGACAATGCATCACTGAAATTCCAATTCAATATACTATAAACGATTCGGCGTTAAGCTCAAGCCGTTTTTCTACTGTGCAAGTAGCAGATTACGATCTAGGTAGATTGTGTGTTTTATTTTGTGTTATTTGATGTTTCATTTAAGGTTGTGTGATGCTAAAGTTGGTAGTTATTGTGATTGTATGATTGTATTAATTGTATTATTTATTTTGATGCGAATAGATGGAGAATAAAGACAGGATGAATTCAATGGGGAACAACAGTGACTCGAGTTCGGAGTTTTTAGATGATTTTATCTCCATAGGAAAAGAAAAGATTGTTAAGAAGGGTGTACGGGTAGGTGGTAAAAGGGTAGCAAAAAAATTAAAATGTTGGAAATTTTTTTATGAATATTACAGTAATGATGGAAAAAAGAGAGTTCGATGCAAATATTGTGGTGTTAGTTACGGTTTTGGATTGGGTGCTAGCACAATGAATATGAACACCCATATGGAGAAACGGTGAACAAACTACCAGGCAGTTGTTGTAGATGAAAAACAATAAGTGTTGGTGAAACAAAAAACTATTGAAGGGTATATAAGTAATTTAGGTTTGACAAAATTTAGTGCAGAAGAATGTAGGAGGGCATTAGCGGAGATGTTGATACTTGATGAATTGCCATTTAAGTTTGTTAATAATCGGAATTTCGTAAGTTTTGTCAAGTGGTGTGTCCTAAATTTGAAGTCTCGTCTAGGAGAACCATTGTTAGAGATTTGTATACATTGTATGTCGATGAGAAGGCTAAATTGAAGAATTATTTTAGTCGGAGTAAGGAGAGGGATTGTCTAACTACAGACACATGGACATCGGTCCAAAATATCAAAGCAGCAGTACTTTCTGGACTTTTTAATTTTCTGGACTATTAAGCAGTATTTTTCTAGACTGTTGTTATCACTTGTATTTTTTTGGACAATTTAGCTTACTAGTTTCATTTTTCTGGACTGTTGTTAAGCAGAATTTTTCTGGACTGTTGTTAAGCAGCATTTTTCTGGACAATTTAAGTTACTATTAAGCAGTATTTTTTTGGACAATTTAGCTTACTGTTTTATTTTTCTGTTGAAATCAGGTTTGAATTCTAAAATTCTTATGTATGAAAAGTATTGATTAAGGGATACACATGATTAATATACTGTTGAAATCAGGTTTGAATTCTAAAATTAATAGCCCAAAGACTAAAACTATAGTTCAAATTAGTATTTAAAAGTTTAAACCTATTAAAATTTACATGCAAAAGGCCCATTAGGCCCAATAGGCCCAAAACCATATTGAACTGAATCGAATCAAGCTGTATTAGTTCGGTTCGGTTCTGTTTACACCTTAGATTCAGTTCGGTTTGGTTTTAATTTTTCAAAAACCGTATAAATTTCGAGTTAGTTAGATTTCACTCAAAACCATACCGATTCAAACTGTGCCCACCCTTAGGTGTGGCCGGCTAAGAAAATTAGACAAGGTGTTGTCTTCTTCCTTTGTCTTCAATCTCCATCTCTGTATCCGTGACGTGCCCACACACGCGTTGTCTGTTCACAGGTCATAGCTCAAAAGACTTGATAGTGAATCGGATCTTTAAAGAAAGAAAAACAATCAGGTAAAGTATAGTTTCAATTATAAGACGCGTGATTACAAAAATAAGATCCGTTTTGAAAATAGTTTTCTAAAATGGAAAAATTTTAAACCCTAATTTTATTTTCCGCTGTGCGTTTTATGAAAAGGAAAAATGAAAACCCTAAAAAGGAAAAATGAAAACCCTAATTTGATTGTGATTCGGTTGTGTTTATTGGAGATTAAATTTAAATAGCCCGCTAAGATCCTTAATCCACACGAACTTGAATGGATTACTAGTTATATACTACCGGATTATTTATTTGACCCATCTTAAAGAATTGATTTTGGAATTTATTCCAAAAGTTTTGAGAGATGCGTTCTTGTGTTCGATCAAGACATACGGTAACTCGTCAAAATACGTGGGATAGGCGGCCAAGGGCGTGTGACCCCTTGGGCGGCCCTAAGGGATGTTTTTAACATCCCGTAAATATATTAAGAATATAATTAGCATATTTAATATAAATGGACTGTTGAATTATATGTAATATATTTATTAAAGGCATATGGATTTTTTTTCCTTTTGTAAGAATTGGTCTAGTTCACATGTGGACGTTTTGTGGAGGTCCAATGGGATTAATAAAATGAAAAAACAAAGTTTAGCTCATGTGTTTAGGGGTGGGTGGCATTAGCTAATATAATTAGCTACTGACTTTATTTTATTTTATTATTTAATTAAATGGAAATTAATTAATTATTAATTAATTAATTGTTTAATTAAAAATTAAAATACTTTTCTACTAGGAATTGGATTTCTAGTTTCATACAATTGGTGATAGTATGATAAGTATCAAAAACCTTATTTGATAAGAAAATAAATAAAAGAAGTTCTTTATCAAATCAAATTAGGAAGTTTTTGATAAGTCATTCAAATTATAATTATCCTTTAATTATAATTGGATAATACTTTTTAGAGATGAGATTGAGTTGAAATCTAGCTTTATAGGTTTTATAGTGAAACACAAATTCTTCCACACTAAGGAGAATTCGGCCACCATAAATAGAGGGCTAGGGGAGTTCGGCCAAACCTTAATGCTTATGTGCAAGTTTTGTGAGCTTTTGATAGCCAAGAAAAACCGCCCCCTTCTCTAAAAAAAGTGTGATTCCGCCCGAGAGAAAAAGAGAAAGAACAATTGAGTTCGAAAAAGAAAAGTTTTTTGTTTCTCATCCTCAGGTACGCAATTCAAATAAAGGGAGTTCACACTTCAAGGTGATCCACATTCGTGATACATACATATATATATATAATTAACTATGGGTTAAGATATACTCCTTTTGGAAAATTTTAAAAGTACCAATGCAAAAAAATTCTTTTTTACACCTTCCGCTGCACCGTACTCTTATTTTTCCTACACGAGAAACCATCCAAACTTCTCCTGGAGAGATAATCAGCAGCAAGCAGGTCAGCATCAAGGAAATTCTCAGCATAAAAGATTTGAGCCTCTGCATCTAAACCAGTCTCAATGCACAAAACTCATATGATCAACAAGTTGGTCCATCTTCTCAACAAGTGAGGCCATCACTAAAGGACAAATTTGAGAAGTTCATGCTTGCATTTCAGCAGAGCCAACAGGCATTCTAGCAGAGTCAACAGGTAGCTGAGCAGTGATTTCAATAGCAAGAGGCTGCAATAAGAAAAATTGAATTGCAAGTCGGTCAACTAGCTGAGGCTTTGCAACATAAAGTGCTCGGGAAGTTCCCTACTCAACCGGAACAAGCGAAGGATATTACCGTCCTATGTCGTGATATTACACCTTTTTGTACCCGCAAGTGTACGGGGTCGGCACTAGTAATATACTGAGAGTAAGTTTATCGTATCCACAGGGATATTTAGGTGTTAAGTATTAAAATTAACTAAGCCTATATCTATTCGGAAAACCGGAACGTTTGTAAGAAGAAAATTAAATATGAAAATATATAAACATAAAAACAATGCAAACGACCAATATGAGAGATTAGCTAGAGTATTTGAATTCACCTAATCCATCCAATTGAGTTTCATGAAAGCACATTATTGCAATTAATTATCAATGTTGATAATCGTGTTTATCTAATTTAACCAACATATTCTCTCAAATTATGCCGGAGTTATTATTACATATCAATATCTATCTCTCGATGATTATCGCATGCATAAAAATTTCTTAAGCATCATAAACATATATAATGATCACACAAGTAAATTAGCATATCTCTATCTAATTCTACTTATGGTAGACATTATATCAAGCACGTTGTGCGCGTCACCTCTCGGTCCATAACACACAACCATAATATCAATTAAATGCAGGCCATTACATTCAAAAGTATTAAGATTAATAACATCAATTAACAAATAATAATCAACCACAATAAATTAAACAATCAATTCATTCAATTATCAAGAAAAAGGATCCATCAAAACCCTAACTTACAAGTTTAAGTCATAATCAAGAAATTACAACTAAACATGTTTAACAATGATAAAAAAGAGATAGAAGAATGAAAATCAAAGAAAGAAAGAGATAGAAAAACTCCTGGAATGTATGAACTCTCGTCCTCTTCCAATTGTGACATCTTCTAGCTTTCACTTTCTCCAAAATCCAAGGTTGGTGTTGAAAAGATTACTCAAGGATCGAATCTGCACCCTCTTGTCTCCAAGGTGATCTTCTTCTCTCTATTTGCCTGTCTTTTTCTCTCTTGTTCTCCTATTGGTCGAGTTTTCCTAAGTCCCAGCTGAACTCCCTAAACAAATAAAACCCTTTTTTTATAGCAGCTTGGATTAGGGCATTAAAAACCCGTCCTGTGACTTGCACAAGTCGCAGGCTAAGTCGCAACTGTCTCGGCCTGTTTTTGTAAAAATATGCTCGTAACTTGCACAAGTCGCGATCCAAGTCGCAAGTATCTCGGCCTGGCTTGCCCAATTGCACTGTCATGGCTTGTACAAGTAACGAGCCAAGTTGCGACTCAAGTAGCGAATGCCTTCATGCATTTTTGCCTGAATTCTCCCAAACTCTCTGTATGGCCCTGATTACCTACACACTCAAGGAAAATATAAAAAACAACCGATAATTACCCGGGAAAGGAACAAAAGTAGGTAAAGATAGGTAAATATGAAGGCCCATTTTTGATCAAGAAATGGAGCCAACAAATACCCCCAAACCTAACTTTTACTCGTCCTCGAGCAAAATCAAAACAAAACAAAATGCAAACAAAAATAAAAAGAAAACTAAAACAAGAAATAAATAAAAACAAACAACTAGCCTAAACCACTTTGTAGGAAACATGATGGTACCTAGCATGTGCCACAAGCTTTTAAATCCCTAGGTGTCCCTAATGGACGAGTTATAGTCTCGTGAGGGTTTACCAGCTAAGATACCCACAAACGCATCTCTAAACATTAAAGAACAATTAATTTGCCAAATGAAACACAATCCATTAAGATAAAAATTAGCAAAAATAATACGTAAAATTCAAAAGTGTCCACTCTCAGATTTTTGCACCACTTGCCACACACATGCCAGCACTATAAGAATCTTATAAAGAAAACAATTGTGTTCAAATAACCGGGATAAAATTCGCCTTGACTCTAAACCTCTCAGGATAATTCTCTAGAAAATCACTCAGAACCTAAGCAAACACTCATTAAACACAAGCGGAAGGAATTTATGCTCAGAGAAATTCGAATATACATCGCATGTGAAAATCAATTTGAAAAATGCTATTTTGTTGCAAATACATCTCATTGAAGGAATCAAACATTATGAACAAGATATCAACATGAAAACCTCTACATTAAAGCTAGGTTCCCCAAAAGATCAATATGACTTAATATAGGTTGTAATGGGGCTATTGGGTGATGGATTAAGAAAGAAAAGGAAAAAAGAAATGCAAAGAGCTTGATCACATTAAGATATCACTTAACATTTTCAATACTTGGACCAATCTCTTTTATTGACATTTCTTATGCCACAATGCTTGCATGATTCCTTTCGTTTATTATTTTCTTTTTTTTTTTTTTTAATACAATCATAACAATAGCAACATTTACCTTGACATATTTCTTGAGAAATTCACCTATGTAATTCATTTCTTTTCATATCATCTTAAAGTGATCCAAGCTAAAAAGATAAGGCTATTTCATACATAGAGCTTAGTTTTGGATTTATGTAGGTGAAGAAAGAAAAAGCTTCTAAGTATTTAGCTTCAAAATGGTTATTGGAGCACACACAAGGATATGATGAATTTTTGGATTTATAGTAGCTCAACATGCACAGCCTACATCACTTCTAAAGGGGAAAACCAACTCAACATAGCGTAAACACATGATATCTTAGATGTTGTTAAAAAATGTTCAATGCAAAACCTAAATGAGATCAATCTAGATAATCAAATTGAAGACAAGCGGGTAAAGAGTAGAAACGAAAATACCCTCTAAAATAACAAAGTATAAGTTGAAAAACTCACTGGGTAAGTCTCCGCTATTTATCTCAATCGATCAAACATGGTATGTTTTCACAAAAAGATAAACAAAGTGTAACACAATGCGGTGCAAAACATGGCACAAAAAAAATTTTAAGTGGTCCCAAACAAATTAAAACTCATTGAAAAAGCTAACAATTATATTTCAACAGAAAACGCACACATGACAAAAATAAATGTTCAAAACTGTTCAGAGTCTAAACTAAACAAACTAGACACTGACTAAACACACTAAACACGGACTAGACATACGTGGCGTTGTTATACCTAAGTCTTCCAAATGCTTAATGCATAGAAGGAAAGTCTAGGTTTCCAACCAATATATGCCAACTAAACACAACAAAAACACTACAGTAAACACAATCAAAACACAAGAAAAATATTAACGAAAGACCACCAAAAACTACCCCCAAATCTAAGATAAACATTGTCCCCAACGTTTTAAAACCTTATGCTCGAGAAAAAGGGGTGCTAAACAAAGAAATAAAAAATAAAAACAATCTAACTAAACACACAAGTAAAAAACAAAGTAAAATAAATAAAAAAAATCAAACAACGACCAAACACTTTAAAAATATTCACATTCTACCAAACTTCCCCCGAACTTTGAAAATTTTTAACACAAGGCACAACACTTCAAATAAGCTAATGGGCAAGGGTAAAATAAATAAATAAATAAAAATAAACAAAACTTAAAAAGAATTAAAAGAAATGAAAATAATGTACAATTTTACCTGGTTGCTCTTACTTTCGCCCACCTGCACCATAATTGATATCTCCTCATCAGCTTACCACACCATTCTAACTAAATGACTGGAAGAGAAGATAACTCTCCTAGCCCTGCATACCTCGAATGAGAAGGTAGCTTTTTACGGCCCAAGTGCGGTGGTTGCTCAAAGGGTAGAGGCGGTTTGGGTTTCCCTTTTCCGATATCTACAAAAACAAATGTACTCTAGTGGCTATCTTCTTCTGCGGTGGCATCGTGGACTAAATATAGCTCAAGTGGCTTTGAAAAGATGGTTGTCTCATCTTCATGCGATAAGCTCTTGTTCCATTCCATCTCCACTTGATCAATCCAAAATGGATACTCAACTAGCTTTTCGATTTCCAAGGCAGTTTCATTGCATCGCTCCATAGGATATTACTCGTGCTCTTGCCAGTGGATCTATGTAGCTAATTGGCTAATTTGAATCTCCAATATTTGGACGACTGCTTGACTATGTCGAGCAACTTGATCACTCTTGGCTTCCAGCTTCATCAAGGCATTATCTTGGAAATCCATTCTTTCATCCACCTTAGACATGAATTTTTAAATCATGTCTTCCAATGCTGAATCATTTTCTTGTTGGTTGCTCCAATGAGAGTCGGGATGATTACTCCACTCTGGATTATATGTGCTCGGGTAAGGGTTGTTCTGATCATAGTCAAAATATTTGTCATACTGCATTTGGTTAGAACTGTCTGCATCAAACGGATAGCCCAACGAACAATTGGTACTCCAATGTGGCCCCCCACAAAAGTAACAAATCGAAGGTGCTCCACAGTCATTAGTCGCCACTTCCTCAGTAAGGTCATGAGCCTCATACCAAGAATACATTTCATGCACATAAAAACAAAAACAAAATAATTAAAAATAAAATATATACAAATTCAAATTAGCTATAGACCTAATCGGTAGTGTTACACTTTTTTGAACTCGCAAGTGTATGGAGTCAGAACAAGTAATATACTGAGAGTAAGTTTATCGTTTTTGAGTATTAAAATTAACTAAGCCTATATCTATTTGGAAAACTAGAACGTTTGTAAGAAGAAAATTAAAGATGAAAATACATAAACATAAAAACAATGCAAACGACCAATTTGAGAGATTAGCTAGGGTATTTGAATTCACCTAATCCATCCAATTGAGTTTCATGAAAGCACATTATTGCAATTTAATTATCAATGTTGATAATCGTGTTTATCTAATTTAACCAACATATTCTCTCAAATTATGCCGGAGTTATTATTACATAACAATATCTATCTCTCGATGATTATCGCATGCATAAAAATTTATTAAGCATCATAAACATATATAATGATCACATAAGAAAATTAGCATATCTCTATCTAATTCTACTTATGGTGGACATTACATCGAGCACGTTATGCGCGTCACCTCTCGGTCCATAACACACAACCATAATATCAATTAAATGCAGGCCATTACATTCAAAAGCATTAAGATTAATAACATCAATCAACAAATAATAATCAACCATAATAAATTAAACAATCAATTTATTCAATTATCAAGAAAAAGGATCCATCAAAACCCTAACTTACAAGTTTAAGTCATAATCAAGAAATTACAACGAAACATGTTTAACAATGATAAAAGAGAGATACAAGAATGAAAATCAAAGAAAGAAAGGGATAGAAAAACTCCTGGAATGTATGAACTCTCGTCCTCTTCTAATTATGACATCTTCTAGCTTTCACTTTCTCCAAAATCCAAGCTTGGTGTTGAGAAGATGACTCAAGGATCGAATCTGCACCTTCTTGTCTCCAAGATAATCTTCATCTCTCCCTTTGCCTCTCATTTTCTCTCTTGTTCTCCTCTTGGTTAAGTTTTCTAAGTCTCAGCAGAACTCTTTAAACAAATAAAACCATTTTTTTTATAGCATCTCAGATTAGGGCATTAAAAACCCGTCCGCGACTTGCGCAAGTGGCGAGTCAAGTCGCGGGCTAAGTCACAACTGTCTCGGCCTATTTCCGAAAAAATAAGCTCGCGACTTGCACAAGTCACTACCCAAGTCGCGGTGCAAGTCACAACTGTCTCTACATATGTTGCCCAATTGCACTGCCACAACTTGCACAAGTAACGATCCAAGTCGCGACTCAAGTTGCGAGTGCCTTCATACATTTTTGCCAGAATTATCCCAAACTCTCCATATGGCTCTGATTACCTGCACACTCAAGGAAAACATCGAAACAATCGATAATTACCAGAGAAAGGAACCAAAGTAGGTAAAGATAGGTAAATATGAAGGCTCATTTTTTATCAAGAAATGGAGCCAACACGTGGTAAGGAAATCAATAATAGGATGGGGTGAACTTACTGATAGTTTTGTTCATGATGCAGGTACAGGTTCAGCTCCTCCAGTGACAAAGGAACAAGAAGTTGTCACACTTGCAAAGTCTTCATTTCTTTACAAGGCTGCAAACTCATATGTGCCAGCAGTTTTATTTCTAGGTCATCTTAAGAAAAGCAATAATGACAAAGCATTCGCAGAAATTTATAATGTGCTGTCACGAGTTAATGTCAACTTGCCACTCTTTGAGATGATTCATAAAATGTCTACGTATGCCAAGTTCTTCAAGGAACTCAACACACGAAAAAGGCTATATGGGCCTAATGAGAAGGTCATGATCTCAGAGACGGTGAGCGCAGTCTTGCAGCAAAAGCTTCCCCCAAAGCTGAAGTATCCGGGGAGCTTCAATATTGATGTCACAATAGGGAATACGAAAAAAAAAAGAGCCATGTTAGATATTGGGGCTAGCATCAACCTAATGCCCTATTTGATCTACAAGATGCTGGGCTTACATCATTTAAAGCCCACTTTCATGTCCCTGTTGTTAGTTAATTGGTCTACACAGTATCCGATAGGAATTGTTGAAGACATTCTCATCCTGGTGGACAAGCTAATCATACCGACCGACTTTGTAGTCTTTGACATGGATGATTAAAGGGCAACAGAGAAGGATCTACCCATTCTTTTAGGGAGACCATTTATGGTGACTGCACAGACAATCATTGATGTGCAGAAAGGGAAGCTGTCAATGACAGTCTTGGGAGAGACTGTCGAATTTCAGGTATTTGACGCTATGAAACAATCTTTAAATTCTCTTAATTGTTTTCATGTTGATATTATAGATGCGATGGTCAAAGAAGAGTTTACAAAGGATGAACTAGAGGATTTACTAGAGTTAGAGACAGATCTAAAGGAGGAGTAGTGCCTTGGCAGTACAGGGGCAGAGGACGATCCAGAAACCAGTTTGGGGATTGAGAAGAAGAAGAAGATTCAAGCGGAAACCCAACCGTATGTACAAAAACCCCAGAGTCCCAAACCCAGTTTTGAGGAAAATGGGAGCAACGAAGAGCTGAAGTTGCTACAAATGGGAGATATAGACCCAATGCATGGCGAGCTGACGATGCAGGCGTGTCTTGCAGGACATGCAATAGACAGTGCCTTAGATGTGCACTAAATCTGCAACTGAGTACGACGTCTTGCCCAGACATTAAATAAAACACTTGAAGGGAAGTAACCTCGAATTTAATTTATTTTCTTTTGTTGTTGTATGTGTCAATGTTTTCTTTCATTTTTCTTCCTTTGAAGTGTTGTGCCTTGTGTTCAACATTCGAAGTTTGGGGGAAGTAAAGTGTTGGATGAATTTCATCATTGTGGATATTAGGTTATTTTTGGTTGTTTGTTTTTGTGTGTTTGGTTTTGGTTTTGTTTGTTTGGAGACAATGTTTATCTTAGGTTTGGGGGTGGTTTTTTACTTTAGTAGTTGTTTTTGCTTATTGTGTTTAGTAACGTATATCGGCTGGAAACCTAAACTTTCCTTACACGCATTGAACATTTGGAAGACTTAGGTATAACAACGCCATATATGTCTAGTCTGTGTTTAATGTGTCTTTGTGTTTTCTATGTTTTGTTAAGTTTGCAAACCACACATACATGCCAAATTGATAGTTGAGTATTATTATATAAATGCAATATATCATGTGATTTATACAAAGTTTTAACTAGGATGTTGCCGGTAAGAATCTTGTGCATCTAACCATTTAAGTTTCTGACATCTTTGCATTATAATATGTGAAATCTTCTAATTAGTTGCCATGATTAATAGTGGAAACTGCCTTTAGTGAGATTCAAGCTGTAATTGCATTGTTTCTGAGGGATTTTTCGTTTATACTTTAAACACTTTCCCGTGCTTATTAAAATTAGATTGATCTCTTTAGGTTTGCATTGGATGTTAATGAATTGCTTCTATAAAAAGTCTTGTATGCATGTGTTAAATGATGAATTGAGTGGAAAGTGAAGATATGATTTAGACATTGTGTGTGAACTCCGAAAAAGTTTGATTTTCCCTACCTTATGATTGTGTGCTCCTTACCCTACTTGCAACCTGTAACATCCCAAATTTCGAATAAATCTAAAAAGTATTGTTGAATTAATATGGAGTATGTGAATGTGATAATTATGATTTGAAGGGGTGGAAAATATAATTAAATGTTCCAATTTGAACAGTTGAAAACGGTGCATGAAGAAAAAGGAAAAAGTTTGGCAGAGTGCATCGCGACCATCCTCGCGACCAGAGATCACGGTAGCTGCTCGCGATGAAAATGGAGAAATTTCTACCAGTGAGCATCGCGACCGAACGACGCGACCACAGCTCGCGATACGCGGTCGCGATGGCTCAAAAATTTTAAAAAAATATATATAGCACCAAACGATTTGAAGCGGTAGAGCTTTATAAAATAGAAATTGAAAGTGAGCAAAGCTCACAAACAGAACAAAGCAGTAAACGAGAAAGAAAGAAAAGGAGAGAGAAAGGAAAGAAGAAGAAGAAGAAGAAGAAGAAAAGAAAAGGAGAAGAAGGAAGAGTAGGAGGAAGTGTTCAGGTTCGGTGTACACGAGTTTTTGAATTTTTCCGTTTTCCAGAATATTTTGGATTGATTGAATTTGATTAATTTTGAGTTATTTGAATTATATTGATTATAGATTATAGTTTAGGTTCGATGTACATTTGTTTTCGAATTTCCAGTTTTCCAAAAATTTTTGAAATTATAAAATTTTATAGTTTTTGAATTATTTGAATTCTATTGAGTAGAATTGATTTTAATACGTTTTGATGCTAAGATTGTTATGGACATATATTGTTGAAAGTTATTTTAATTATATAATATTTGTGAAATGTATCGGAAAATGATTTTGGGGCATTTTGATTCGATATAGAATTATGAAATACGTTTAAATATATTTTTGGATTGATTTGATGTGATTATTGATTTCGAAATATATTCATATATGTCCGTTATATGATATTTGATGAAATTTGAATTTCAAAAATATATATATATCGATATGAATTGAGATTGAATAGTTTGAAAGTTGAATGCGATGATTCTGAAAGAAATGAAATATGTTGACATTAGATTTGAGAAAACGTTTTGTGAAATGGCTCTGATGTGTACAAACATAGATATGGATATAGGAGGTTGACATGTCAATTGGGTTGCTGTCTGAACAGTACTGTGTCAATTTACTTAGTTTGTGCTACCCTTTGGATATACAGGCCTTATGTGCCGGTCCTAGGGTTCTGAATTCTGCCATGGGACATTTACAATGGGTGATTCCGTTAGTGGTCCATTCTGATCTGATATTCGGCGGGTCGCCCGTTTGCGTCCGATGTCGAACAACCCGTAATCCAGTCCGATAACTTATGTTTTATATGTCAGGAGCCCAGTCTGAAAACTGATTTGTTATATGAAAGCATTGGAGAAATTACGAAAATTTTGTCTGTTGATTGATTTTGAATACTGTATTTATTGAGTATATGATTTGATTTGATATGAGCCCCTTATATGATTTAATTATATGTTATTTATAGCTTTATCGAAAATAGATAAACTTATTTGATATAGTATATTTGGATATACAATTTTATATACATCCACTAAGCAATATGCTTAGCGTGTTGAGTTTTCTCACACGCAAGTAACAGAGGTTCCAAAGGAGATAAAGACAAAGAAGAGTAGAGACTGCAAAAAGAGAGTTCGAAGTCATATCGTTCCTACATATATTTTGGTAGTCCTTTTGTAATAAGTAAATATGTTTTGATACAGCATGTATATACAGTAAATATTTGTATATATTTGAGGAGCTTCCGCAATGTAAATATTTTATTATATGTTTATGTTATGTGAATATTTATGAATTATATTGTGATAAATTGATTTGGCAAGTCGCACTATATTTGGAAAGGTGTGCAAAAGTGATTTGAGATTTAGAAGTTGATTTTTATGAATTTTAATTGTAAACAGGTTTTTGGAAAGTCAGAAAAACAGAGGAAACTCTGACAAGATTTTCGAAAATTTATTTGGACCACTTTCAAATGTTTTTAATGTCGTTTTAAATTATGGTTATATAAAAGTAAAAGTTAGATTTTAGTATATAGTAGCGCTCCCTGATTTGGTCCGAGTGATTTGGGTCAGGGGGTGTTACACAGCCAAACACTTTAACCTTTTTGTTACATAACCGAAATTTTCCTAATCCAAACCAAAACTTTAATGCTTTACCCTTGTAGCTTGGAACAAAAGAGATGAAGTGTTGGTGTTGAGTGAAAGATAAATATATAAAAAGGGAAAAAGAGCAAGGTACGGGATGCGTGCGAAAGAGTAGTAGCCATTTAAAAAAAATGATAAATAAATGAATAGACAGCTGAGTGAGAAAAAGAGTTGGCAATTCACAAATAAAAAAAAAAGAACAAAAGAGAAAGTAAAAGTGGAAGAAAAGTGTGAGGGGAGAAAGTTGTAGAAAAAACTAGAATACAAGTTGAATGAACTTAGTATTCGTGAGAGTAAAGAATTATTGAAAATATGTGAGATCTCTCATAATGTTTCCGAGCTAGTTGAATTTTGTTTTTCGTTCTTTTTATAGCCATACACCCCAAAGCCCCATTACAACCTTGAAAAGACCTTTTGATCTCCTAATGAATCTCAATTTTATTGTTTGACATCTGTTGCATTGACTTTTATGTTCTTAATGTCTAATATCGTTCATGATATTTGTTTGCTAAGTCTAAGCGTTCTTTCTAAATAATTTTATATATGACATATTTTGTTAAGTCTTTGTTCATAGACTCTAGTCATTTATAGTTGAAAGTGTGAAAACCTAGGCTCTGAGTATCATTGAGTGAAAACTGGTGAGAATATAGTCGAGGCGAATTCAATATGTGGTTTACAAAATATGTAAGAATTGACTATTATTAATGCTTTGCATGTCGGGTTCTTGTTTGATACATGATGCATTGATTTAATTGGCAACGTTTTAGTCTTAACTTTGTGTTCTCATGTGCTTTTGCATTTATTATATACTTGAATTGATAATTGGGCATGTATGTGGTTACCGTAGTACGTTTGTGAGTATCATAGCTGGTAAACCCTCACGAGACTATAACTCGTTCACTAGGGCCACCTAAGGGTTTAAAGGCTTGTGGCACAAGCTATGTGCCATCGTCCATCCTACGAAAATAGATATAGTGTAGTTGGTTAATTGTCTGTATTCGTTTTTATTTTTTTGTTTGAGTTTTTGTTTGTGCCGATTTACTTGAGGACAAACAAAAGATAGGTTTGGGGGTATTTGATCGGAATGTTTATATTATATTTTTAACCCCTTTTACCTTGTCTTTTGATATTGTTTTCAAGTGAATTTGGTAAGTTTCATGTGTGTGTTTTGTTTGTGCAGGTCTTCGGTGATTAACGGGGAAGAAATGCCAAGTGAGAACTTGAAGCTTAAAAGAGGCGTTTTTGGACCAGTGAGCTTCGCGACCAAGGGTAGCGCCAGGGAGTCGCAAAGAAAAGCATGTTTTTAACCAGAGAGTGTCGCGACCTAGTTTCGCAACCAAGGGTTGCGGCACAAGCATCGCAATGAAGAAGACCATTTTTGGCAGAGAGTATCACGACTCAAGTTTGATTGTCACGACAAAGAAGACCATTTTTTCACGAAGAAGAAGACCATTTTTGGCAGAGAGTGTCTTCAAGAATGGGTTGTATTTCATTCTATTCTTCTTCTTTTGATTTGATTGTTGTAATAATGTATAGCTAATTTCCTAGTTAGGGGGTCAATGAACCATGATTGAATGTTATGGTTTGTAATTGACTTCTTTATTATTTTTTATATATTTCAAGAACTTGTTACCTATATATTTTATTCTATTGATTATGATTCTTGTTGGTTGCACTACGAAAGTTTGATGTATGAATGTAGAGTTATCATTAATAAGGAAATTGTAACTTAATTTGAGAAATCATTATGTTACAATTATTTATATCTTAATTCTGGGAAATAATGACTAGATTAATTAAGGCATGAAAGTGCTTAATTAACCTAGGGATTAGAACTAATATTGGGTTTCTAATTATTTTCACTCTAGAACCAATAGGTGAATTTAATTAGAATTAGAACATCAATGTATGACAAATATAATTTGATGTGCCTTTATTAGGGATAATCTACTTCTTTGAAATATTGTGCTTCAATTAGTCAATTGATATACCCTTATTCATGATTGGTACCATATGACCACCTAATGCTTTCTTTCCCCTTGCCTAGTTTTAGTTTTATTAGTGTTTATTTTACATTTACTTTTGTGATGCAAAAACCAACAATTTTGATTTTAATTTCTGTTAAGTTAGCAACTTTAGTTTTAGTATTAGTTAACTACCACTTCCTTGTGTATTCGACCCCGTGCCCAATACGAAAAGTGGTGGACTTGAAGACAAAGAACTACAAGAAGACTGAGGGATGCATTGGATTAATTTTTTGTAATTAGAGTTGTTTAAGTTAGATAACTCATGTCACTCTGTCATTCATGAATGCTTTTACATTAAGTCATGTGCTTATTTATTTTAAATAAAAAAGCATGATCATACATATAAATACCATTTAGATTTGGTGTGCCTGTACTTGCATTATAACATGTCATGCATACATGATTATCATGATTTATATGTTTTTATTTTTAATGAGATTAAAGTACGAAACATTTACATAAATGGCAATCAAATAATGAGATTAGTTTTTAGGAGTAAAAACTTGGTAATTCTCATTAATAAACTAATCTTTTAATTAAAATGTTTAATTAATTAGATTAGTTAGGCCTAATACATTATTAACATTAATTCGATTAAGGCCCTAATGATAATTGCACTGAATAATGTGATTTAGTTTTAACAATTAAAACTTAGTAAATTCACATTTAATTTCTAGTCTATTTAAATAGTTTACATAGATTAGAGATCAAAAAATAAATTAGATTTTTAATAGTTAAAAATCGAGTAATTTATTATATGTTAATAGGATAAGATGCTAGTAACATACTAAACGATTTAGTAACTTAGATTTTAATTAGCCATTGAATCTAAGTTAAAACTAGAGATATAGAGTTTCATAACTCTACCGCAAACTACAAATAGTGAGAGGGAGAGGGATATATAACATTATTTCCCATAGTCTCCATCGTTAGTTCAACACCATGCGATTTAAGTGGCGCCTCGAGACGGCTTTGCTTTCGTCCTCCATAAGAAAGGTGTCCATGAGAGTCAATACCAAGGTTGACTTCCTAACGGATAAGGTTTCTGAATGTATTTTGGGATTGACTGACCCCACGGCAGAAATTCTCAAGTTAAGGTCATGAAATCTAAAACGATGGGTTACACTCACAAGGATTTAATTAAATGGTTAATTAAGATCCTGACTGAATTAAGCGATAGTTGAATGATATAAAAATAAAGGGTTATTTTGGTGTATCATTCGATTGAGAATATCTTGATCTAAAATACAAGTACTTGGCCTACCCCACAACAACACTTACTTGTGGAATATTGGATTGTCGCGGTGTAGTAACTTCTTTAGGGAATATTTCTTATTCATTAAACATGTTCATGCATCATGTTTAGTTTTATGACGAATTTTTAGCATGTGATATGAATGTATGCAATGAATGAAATTTAATTTATTTGTGTTTAATTTTAGCTATGTCTTCTGCTTTATTACAAATCCTCGCAAATGAAAAATTAACCAAGGACAACTATATGAAATGGAAACATAATATGAATGCAATAATGGTCTGTAAATATCTTAAATTTATGCTTACGGAGGAATGTCCTCCAGAGCCTGAAGCCAATACAACACGAGTTGTCAAAGGTAAGACCGACGAGGCAAATGTTACTAAGCCATCCTCTTCTGGTTTCAAGGAAAGGAAGAGGTCTATTGGCAAAGTAAAGGCTAAGCCCAAGATAAAAAGCATCACGACCGACAAAGCAAAGGAAAAGTGTTTCCTTTGCGACAAGGTTGGCCACTGGAAGAGGAATTGTCCTAAGCACCTCGAGCAGCTCTCTCAAAAGAAGAAAGTGAAAGGTAAATTATATTTACTTGTCATTGAATCTTATTTAGTGGAAGATAATTCTTCACCTTGGATAGTAGATTCGAAGGCCACTAGTGGACTGATTCTTGGACAGAGCTAGAGGAGTCTTTCACAATGCACGTTGGAACAAGAGATGTCGTTTCAGCACGAGCAGTGGGAGTAATTAGACTACACTTTAATAATTGTTTTCTTTTGTTAAACAATGTTAATTACATTCCTAGATTTAAAAGAAATTTAATTTCTGTATCAAGATTATTAGAACAATTTTATTTAGTTTCTTTTAATGATAAATTAGTTATTATTTTTAGAAACAACTTGAATATATGTTCTAGAATGATTGAAAAACATTTGTATGCTTTAAGACTGTTAATTCATACATCACTGTTTAACACTAAATTGTTTAAAATTAAAAAAATATAAAACAAAACGACAAAAGATTTCTCCAGATAATGAAACGTATATGTGGCATCTAAGACTTTGCCACATCAACCTTAACAGGATAGATAGACTAGTAAAAGGCGGACCTTTAAGTCAGTTAAAGATCGGCACTTTACATGTCTATGAATCTTGTTTAGAAGGTAAAATGACCAAGAGACCTTTTATAGGAAAAGGGTTTAGATCTACACAACCACTAGAGCTTATACACTCAAACGTCTGCGGACCTATGAGTGTTAAAGCTAGATGTGGTTATGAGTATTATGTCACCTTTTTTTTATGATTAATCAAAATACAGATATGTTTACCTAATGCAACGTAAGTCGAAAACTTTTAAAAAGTTCAAAGAATTCCAAGCTGAAGTTAAAAATCAATTAGGCAAAACAATCAAAGCTCTACGATCATATCGAGAAGGTGAGTATCTCGACCAAGAGTTTGAAGACTACATGGTTGAGCATGGGATAGTATCCCAACTCACTACTCTAGGAACACTACAACATAATGGTGTTGCGGAGAGGAGAAATAGGACCCTGATGGAAATAATGAGATCTATGATTAGTTTATCATCATTACTGAATTCCTTTTGGGGATATGCACTACACACAGCGGCCTATATATTGAATGTAGTTCCATCCAAATCTGTTCCTAAGACTCCTCTACAGTTGTGGAATTGTCGTAAAGCTAGTTTATGACATTTTCACATATGGGGGTATCCAGTACATGTTCAGAAGAACATAAGTGAAAAGTTGGAACCTCGTTCATAGGTATACCTATTTATAGGATATTTAAAAGAGACTAGAGAATGATACTTTTATAGTCCTAAAGATAACAAAGTGTTTGTATCGACAAACGCAGTGTTTTTTGAGAAAGACTACATGAGTGACCATAAGCCTCGTAGTAAGATTGTATTAAAAGAACTAGAACTTGGTACGACTAGTTCTCATTCAACAAAAGTTGTTAACAAAGTTATTGTTCCATTAAGGTTTGATAGTCAGACAATTCCTAGTCAAAACACACTACCACCTAGACGTAGTGAGAGGGTTGTACGGCAAATTGATTTCTACTTAGGTATTGGAGAGGCACAGGGTGTCATCTCTGATAATAGTGTGAATGATCCATTGACATTTAAACATACAATGGAAGATTTTGACAAAGAGAAATGGCTTAAAGCCATGAATCTCGAGATGGAATCCATGTACTCCAACTCAGTATGGGAGCTTGTAGACTTACCTAATAGGATAAAATGCATAGGGTGTAAGTGGATCTACAAGTGAAAGAGAGGAGTAGACGAGAAAATAAAGACCTTCAATGCAAGGCTAGTGGCAAAAGGTTATATCCAAAAGGAAGGGGTCGATTATGAAGAGACCTTCTCACTAGTGGCCGTGTTCAAGTCTATTAGGAAACTCTTATCCATTGTTGCCTATTTCGACTACGAAATTTGGAAAATGGACGTCAAGACTGTATTTTTGAATGAAAATCTTAATGAGAGCATATACATGATGCAACCAAAGAGGTTTGTGTCCCAAGATCAAGAGCAAAAATTTTACAAGCTGCAAAGGTTCATTTATGGACTGAAGCAAGCATCTAGATCTTGGAACATTATGTTTGATGCTTCTATCAAAACCTATGGCTTTGTACAAAACGTTGATGAGCCTTGTGTCTACAAGCGCATCATCAGTAAGAAAGCAGTTTTCCTGGTCCTTTATATAGATGATATCCTACTCATTAGGAATGACGTAGGAACATTATTGAAAGTAAAGGGTTAGCTTGCTAACCAATTCCAAGTGAAAGATTTAGGAGAGTTAAGTTATGATCTAGGGATCCAATTAATAAGGGATCGCAAGAACAAACTATTAGCATTGTTTTAAGCATTGTATATCGACAAGATACTTGTGCGATTCTCAAAGCAGAATTCCAAGAAAGGTAATTTACCTTCTAGGTGCGGACTGTCTAAGGAATAATATCCTGAGACACCTCAAGAAATTGAGGATATGAGACGAATTCCCTATGCATCAGCAGTAGGTAGTCTCATATACGTTACGTTATGCATGAGACTCGACATCTGCTTCGCAGTGGGAGTAGCCAGCAGATATCACTCCAACCCAGGATCGGATCATTGGATTGCTGTAAAGACTATTCTTAAGTATCTTTAGAGAACAAGAAACTATATGCTAGTATATTCCGAATAGGATTTGATCCTGTTAGGATTTACTGATTCTGACTTTCAGTCAGACAGAGATTTTAATAAATACACATCTGGGTCAGTATTCACCCTTGGTGGTGGAGCTGTAGTGTAAAGAGTATTAAGCAATCTTGTATAGCGGATTCCACCATGGAGGCCGAATATCTAGCGGCTTGTGAAGCAGCTAAGGAGGCTGTATAGCTCTGTAAGTTCTTGAATGATCTAAAAGTTGTTCCGAATATGAATAAGCCCATCACACTTTATTGTGAAAACAGTGGTGTTGTAGCTAATTCCAAAGAACCAAGAAGCCACAAAAGCGTGAAGTATATAGAGAGGAAATATCATCTCATTAGAGAGATTGTGCCGAGAGAAGATGTGACCTTGACGACGATCGCATCGCATGACAACCTAGCTGATCCATTTATGAAGACCTTTACTTAGGAGGGTCTAGGATTATAAGACATATCTCATCTACTTTAGTGCAAGTGGAGATTGTTGAAATTTATGTCCTAAAGCTTATAAATGTAATAAGACATAAATAAATTAATAGGTTTTCATTTGAATAAATATTTGTTTATTTATATTCATACGCTTGTATCATGTGCGCAAAATATCCAAGATTGTAAGATATAATCTCAAACTGAGTATATAAATGTCATATATAGAAGGATTCAATTTGAGACGTACAATCTAAAGAGTCCTTAGAGAGCAAACAAAGTTAGGTACTTTGTTTGTTGTTGATCTATAGCTGCAGTCCATTCTATAATGTACGGTGGTCTTATCCTAGACTGCTCATGTAGTGACATGAGAATTGAGACACTTTATATGATGAGATCATATAGGACAGAGCCATGATTTATACGAATCTCTCACCAAGATCCGTTAATTAAAGAAATTAATATATATCGACAAATGATGGCTATATATGGGTGATTTGAATCCTGAGTGTCTTACTAACTCCTTTAGGTTAGGTCGTGGCTTTTGACATACCATGAGTGAGATCGATGTAACATTCTCGATCAATACCTCTATATCTTGGAGTTGTGGTTTAGCTTGTGGCTATGGAGATTTGAACGCAAAGAGGAATCCACTCCTCGCGAGAAGTAAAGGAATGGTTCCCTTAAGGGTTGATTCGGGGCTTAAACAATTATGAGCATTATCCTTATTCCATAAAGGAAGGTAAGATTTAATTGTTCATTAGAAAATCAATGGTGCTTAAAGAAAAAGATATAATTATAGGGGTATAACGGACATTATGACCTAGCTTTAATTATGAACTACTCGTGGATGATCATACCGTATGTAATAGTTATATCGATGAACACTGAGATTTCAGATTATATAAAACATCTACAGTTTCGAGAGTACAGCTTTGGATTTCTAGTGGAATAACTCTGAAGTTAATAATCATGGAATATTAATTGAAGAGTTTAATTAATATTTCTATGTATTATTGGAGCTCAAAACTGTAGGTTCATTAGGTCCCCTTGCTATCCCTTATGGTTAATAATAACGAGGTCATGGTTAATTAATTGGAGAGTCCAATTAATTGTGTTAGGAAAGTGATACCATTTAATTAAGAGAATTAATTAAATAATAGGACTATTTAATTAATGATTTAATAATTAAATAAATATTAATAATTGAGAATTATTAATTATTTTAATTATTAAAAGGATGTTATAGGTTAGAACTATGACTAATATATAAAAGGGATTAAAATAATAAAGATTATTTTTTAAGTCCTAGAGGTTAAGGTTCAAACTCTGGAGGTGACCAGTATTAAATAGGATTTAGAATCTTATTTAACATGGTCAAACCTAAACCCTAGAGTGTTGATATATATACAAACAGAAAAATGTGCGGCTAAGAGAGAAAAAAAAATAGAGAAAAGATTTTTTCTTCTTCCTTTTGCAGGTGCGGCCGACCAAGAAAAGAAGACAAGGTGTTGTCTTCTCCCTTTGTCTGCAATCTCCATCTCTTTATTCGTGACGTGCCTACACACGCGTTGTCAGACCGCAGGTCATAGTTCGAAAGACTTGGTAGTGAATCGGGTCTCTAAAGAAAGAAAAACAATCAAGTAAATTATAGTTTTAATTATAACCTGTGTGTATATAAAAACAAGATCCGTTTTGAAAATTGTTTTCTAAAAAGCAAGGTGATTAATGCCCTATTAATTGTTAATGAGTCACGTAGATTTGGCTTTGTGGGAGTTACCCATATCAATATACAACTCTTTTGTGCATTAACCACTTCCATCTCCTTCCCCACCCATTTTTTTTTTTTTTTAAAACGAAAACAGAAGTGAGAGGTAGAGCACCTTCAGGGCTTTATATTGTATATTAGCATTGAATGTTAAATCTTATTATTGAAGTTTTCTTTTTATTTTTCTTTTGTTTGGGTAATTCTTCTTTGTGGAATCTACTGAAATTTTTTGTTTGTTTGGACATGTCGTACTTGTTGCTTGGCGCCTTTTGTGGACTAAAGAGAAACAGCTAGTTAGTTAAACATATTTAAGTTAATTCACTTTGTTCATTGGTTTCTTTAATGCTCTCATGGAACGGATATGATGGTTATTTCTTACTAATTGTCTCATTGTTAGTGAATGTATTCTTTTATGTTTGTGATGCAATTATTTAGCATGTGAATGCTTGATGAAGTGTTTAATGAGGTGTAGAAGACTAAGTCCATGCACGTGGATCCTAGTGGAGCTGTTGAGTTAAAAGACCAAGTCTCCAAGTCTGTTTTATTTTCTGTTTTGTTCTTATTCCTTTTTCCAATACTTTGTTTTGCTTAGTTTTTTTAGCAAATAAGCTCCGAGTATGTTGGAGATAAATTGGCTTTGGTTTGTATATAAAGTTGGTTTCTGAATGAATAAATGATCGACTAAAAAAATACATTTGTCAACTCAAAGTTGAATTGGGAGGAGCTAACCCCTCGAAGAGTTAGCAAAATTCACTTGTTCTATTGTTATTTATTGTTTTAGTTCTCCCAATAATTGGTGATCGTAACATCTTTGGTATCAGAGCCTGGGAATGGAGCTACAAGACCGAGTTGAAGCTTTGGAGAAAACCTTGGACAGCCTTTCTACTAGTCAGAAGGAACTCTTATGCCATGTTACAGAGAAACTAGAAAAACTCAGCCAACAAATCATTGGAAAAACAACCCAAGAAATGGGTGAAACATCAACACCAAATCCCCAACCGTCTGGAAACAGACATTTTCACACATCTCCATAAAAAAATTCCAGTAGCTTGTGTTCTTTCATTCGAAAAATGGTGAAGCTAGATTTTCCAAGATATGATGGGAGGGATGACCCCATAACTTGGATGTGCCAGGCAAATATATATTTTCAACTTCATGATATCGCTGAATCCGACAAGGTTACGTTGGCTTCATTTCACTTGGAGGGCGATGCGCAGCTTTGGTTCCAAATGTTTGAGCATGAATTGCTATATGTTACATGGGAAGATTTCTAAAACGGGATCACCACTAGGTTTGGCACCAATCAATTCGAAGATCATTTTGCGAAATTGATTAAATTGAGAAAGATCGGAACCGTAGTGGACTATCAATGCAAATTTGAAAGGTTGCTGACCAAGATTGGAATACTTGCACCAAAGAAAAAGATGAGTTGTTTTGTGGCAGGTTTGAAAGATAATGTTCGAACAGATGTTCTGGCAAACAGGCTAACAACGCTTACTCTGGCGATCAGATTGGCCAAGCTTTATGAAGTTCGTGACAACAAGAAATCAGCCACGCAGGTGACACAAACAACATATTCAGTACGGCAGGCTCCTGCGACACAAGAATGCAGACCCATTCCAAGCCCATCAGTCGAGCGAATGACACTGGAAGAATTAACAGAACGAAGAAAAAAAGGTTTATGCTTTCATTGCCATGATAAATATGCTCATGGGCATAATTGTGCAAAACGTTTGTAACATTGAAGCTCATTGGGAAGAAGGGGAGAATGATGTTGAGATGGAAATTGATGATGAGATTCAAGAGGTTGTTCCCGAAATCTCTTTACATGCAATTATGGGAGTGCAAGCACCAAAGACTATACAAGTTCATGGGGAACTCAGAGGACAATCTGTAATCGCTCTAATCGATTCCAGGAGTACACACAATTTCATCAATTCACTAGTGGCACGGGTGGTAGATTTACAACCGAACTCTAATCGAAGATTGGAAGTCATGGTAGCTTCTGGTAAAAAATTGATTAGTCATGGAAGGTGCAACCAAATTTGGCTGAAGTTACAAGAGGTACCATTTGATATTGATTTTTTTATTTTACCACTTGAAGGCTGTGATGTGGTATTAGGTACACAATGGCTGAGGACATTGGGACCAATCCAATGGGATTTTGATAAGATGCAAATGAAGTTTCATAAGGGAGGTGAAGAACCGATGCTGTGTGGTATTACTAATCCAAATGGCAAAGCTATCTCAAACACATCAGCTCACAGCAAAGTTGATTTTCAACATGGAGAAATCTCACAAATTATGGGTTGGAAAGAAACAGAAGATGATGATGCCAATATTACTGATGAAATTAAACAATTTTTACAAGATTACAAAATGGTAATGTCTGTTGGAAATAAAACACTCAAAAAACTTTTATTTAAACTCAAAACAAATATTACAAGAACACTCTCACTCAAGAACTCACTCACTATTTACTTCTTCTTCACTCACTTAGAAGCTTTACTTGAGATTTATTGTACCTCGAGTTTGAATTGCCTCTCCCGCGGCCTCTTGTTGAGCTTTCTCCTTTCTCGTAGTTGTTGAGGTTGCTGTTGTTAGAATTCCAACCTCGTCCATGACCACGGCCTCTACCTCGTCCTCGGCTTCGGCCTCTACCTCGACCACACTCGCTTCTCTCGTGGCCTTGACTTTCTTCCTTCTCCTTCAGTTGCATCTTGAGGAGTTGCTCGTTGATCCCTTACTTCCTCTTCTGTTTTTCTTCATATGCTTGTAATGATCCTTGGAGTTGCTCGATCGTCATTTCTTCCAGGTCTTTAGTTTCTTCTATCGTCACCACAATGTGCTCAAATTTTGGATCCAATGAACGGAGTATCTTCTCTATTATTCTTACATCTTCTAACTTTTCACCGTTTCTTTTTAATTGATTAGAAACGGCTGCTACTCTTGAGAAATAATCTGAAATAGATTCAGATGCTTTCATGTGTAAGGATTCGAATTCACCTCTTAATGTTTGGAGACGAACCTTCTTTACCTTTTCGACTCCTTTGTAAGAGATTTGCAACTTCTCCCACGCTTGCTTAGCGGAGCTTGCACTCGAAATCTTCTCAAAACCATCATCATCTAACGCTTGATAGATGAGATAGAGAGCCTTTTTGTCTCTCTTCCTTGAATCTTTTAAACTATCCTTTTGAGTTTGGGATAGAGTAGACTCATCTTCTGGTTCGGTGTAGCCTTTCTCTACGACCTCCCAGACATCGTGTGCTCCAAGGAGAGCCTTCATCTTGATACTCCAATTATCATAGTTTTCGTTCTTGAGTGTTGGAACTTGAAACGATGCCATACCATTAGCCATAACTCTCAATATAGTGAGAATTTCGAAATTCTGACTACACGGATGAACTCAGAACGTCGAAAAACCTTAAGATGAACTCAGACAAAAAAATTATTTTTTATGGTCAAAGTCAAAGTCAACGGTCAACTTAACCTGGTCAACAGTAAACGGCTTGGCGGCTCGGTCAACTGGCTTGGTAGCTCAGTCAACTCGGCTCCAACTTGGCTGGAATCACTTCCAACTCGCTGACTCGGCTTGGACTCGGTGAGTTAACTCACTCTCTGGCACCAAACTTTCGGTGGCCCGTGGTGGCTCGTTTGAACTCCGATCGGGACGATTTTTGCGGCGTCGGCTTCGTCTCGTCGAGAAATTCAATTTGGATATGCTATAGTGCACACCTTCCAACTCGTCTCTGATACCACTTTGTTGGAAATAAAACACTCAAAAAACTTTTATTTAAACTCAAAACAAATATTACAAGAACACTCTCACTCAAGAACTCACTCACTCTTTGCTTCTTCTTCACTCACTTAGAAGCTTTGCTTCTTCTTGATGCCTAAACCAAAATGGGGAGGGGGTATTTATACTACTTATAAATCATTTTAGACCACACAAATAAACTAATCCAAAATTATAATAACCATACACCTCATCCTTCTACATCCTTCCACATTCTTCCAATTGACCACATGATTTTTATGCCTAATTACCAAACCCTAGAGAATTCTAGATAAAGGGCTTGGACCTTATTTATGGACTTGGACTCTAATTTATTTGGGCTTGGGTTTGGGCTCCCATAATAGTTCGGGCCTTCAAATGGTTTGGGCCTAAAACAAGTTTACACTTAAACAATGTCTGCTCCTACTGGCCTTCGTCCTCCAAGGAGCCATGACCATCGCATTCCACTTTTTCCAGGCTACGGTCCTATCGCATTACGACCTTACCGATATCCTCATTTTTAGAATGATGAGATAGAGAAAATAGTTCAGGAAATGTTAACAACAGGAATCATACGGCCTAGTACCAGTCCTTATTCTTCTCCGGTATTGCTAGTCAAAAAACACGATGGAACTTGGCGAATGTGTGTAGATTATAGAGCATTGAAGAAAATCACAGTGAAGGATAAGTTTCCGATACCTGTTATTGATGAACTTCTAGATGAACTTGTGGAAGCCGAGTTTTTTACAAATTTAGACTTGAGGTCAGGTTACCATCAAGTGCGCATGCATTTCGAATACATACCAAAAACGGCTTTTAGAACTCACTAAGGACATTATGAGTTCTTAGTTATGCCCTTCGGTCTCACAAACGCACCTTCCACTTTTAAAGCCCTTATGAATGAGGTATTTCGTGACTATCTCCGTAAATTTGTATTAGTCTTTTTTGATGATATACTAATTTACGGTAAAAGCTGGGACACTCATTTGAACCATTTAAAGATAGTATTTGATATATTGCAAGCTCATGAATTCAGAGTCAAGGTTGAGAAATGTCAATTTGGGAAGCAACATGTACAATATTTGGGTCACATTATTTCGAACAGAGAGGTAGCAGTGGATCCATCCAAAATAGAGGCCATGATAACTTGGCCTAAACCGAATAACATCAAAGCATTAAGGGGATTTTTAGGTCTCACAGGTTACTACCGAAGGTTCATCCAAAACTATGGCAAGATTGCAGCTCCTCTTACCAAAATGCTGAGAAAAAATTCCTTCGAATGGTGTGAAGTTTCAGAGGAGGCATTCGAAAAGTTAAAATATGCCATGACACAAGCACTCATATTATCCTTACCTGATTTTTCTAAACAATTTGTGGTTGAATGTAATGTTTCAGGGGTAGGTGTAGGAGCTGTTCTACTTCAAGAGAAGCCAATAGCTTTCTTTAGCCAAGCTCTCCAAGGAAAAAATTTATTCCTCTCAACCTATGAGAAGGAAAAAATTTAGCCTTAGTTCTCGCAGTACAAAAATAGAGACCTTACCTGTTGGGAAGAAAATTTATTGTGCGCACCGATCATCAAAGCCTTAAACATCTTTGGTTCCAAAAAAATGTTACTACAGCTCAATAAAGGTGGCTGTATAAGTTGATGGGGTATGACTTTCAAGTTGAGTACAAAAGGGGTGGAGAAAATATAGTAGCCGATGCTCTCTCGCGACGCTTCGAAATGGAATCAGATAAGGGGTCTCTGCTGGCTGTAACACATGTCTTGCCACATTGGATAGAATCAATTCAAGATGAAGTTAAAAATGATCCACAACAGCAAGCTTTATCGGCATGGATTCATCAAGGAGAAGCAATCGGGCCATGGCAGGTGGTTAATGGAATTATTATGTTCAAAAAGAGAATCTATTTGTCACCTGAATCCAAACTTCCTCCTACGATCATAAATGAGTTCCATGGTAGTATACATAAAGGATACGTAAAAACATTCCAACAAATTAAATCAGATTTTTATTGGAAGGGTATGCGACAACAAATCAAGGCATTTATTCGTGAATGTGATACATGTTAGCGCCACAAGGTGGAACATTTAGCTCCAGCAGGTTTATTGTAGCCACTGCCTAATCCCTTGCAAATATGGGATAACATCTCAATAGACTTCGTTGAGGGATTGCCACCTTCGAATGGTAAGTCTACTATCCTTGTTGTGGTTGATAGACTTTGAAAATACGCTCACTTTATTCCTCTTTCACATCCATATACTGCCATTGGGATTGCTCGATTATTTTTCGATAATATATTCAAGTTACATGGGCTCCCAAAATCCATTGTTTGTGATCGAGACCGACTTTTACTAGTGGCTTTTGGATGGAGTTATTTCGTTTGAATGGAACCTCATTCAATTTTTAAATCCAGCTACCATCCTCAAACGGATGGTCAAAGTGAGGTAGTCAACAAAACTTTTGAGATGTATCTCTATTGCTTCACTAGTTCAAAGTTGAAAGAGTGGATGAAATGGTTATCATGGGTTGAATATTGCTATAATACGAGTTGGCATTCAACAGTACGAAAATCTCCTTTTGAAATTGTATATGGTAAGAGTCCCCCAAGATTGATTGATTATATTCCAAGGACTGTCAAATTAGAGGCTGTTGAATGCGAATTAATTTCACGAGATCAGGTTTTGAAAGATGTTCGGGAATATATGGCTCAAGCACAGTCAAGAATAAAGAAATTGTATGATAAGAAGCACACGGAAAGACAATTCCAAGTTGGAGATTTTGTTTATCTCAAACTTCAGCCTTATCGACAATCATCTATTGTTGTAAGGAGAAATTACAAGCTAGATGCTTGATATTTCGGGCCATTTGAAGTACTTGGAAAAATTGGTAGTGTTGCTTATCGCTTGAAACTGCCATTCACTAGCAAAATGTGATAATCCAAGAGAGATTTAAGAGAGAATTTGAGAGAGATTTGAGAGACCAATCTTAGGTTTTCATATAATTGCAATAGTATCTCATTAGGTTATAAGAAGAGAGATATATATACTAACCTATGAAAAGACTAAACTAACCTTACAAGTCTAATTAATTACACAAATAATAATACATTAATTATATATATATATATATATATATATATATATTACTCTAATACAAAATTCTTCCAGTGTTCCATGTTTCGCAGCTTAAAAAGAAAATTGGTAAGAATCAGCCAGTAATGCAAGATCTTCCAATGGTTATCGACGATTCCATTGTGCCAGTTCCGCAAGTTTTTTTGGGACAACTAATTGGAAAGGGACGGAAAGAGATTTTAGTTCACTGGCAAGGATCGTCACCAGCTGAAGCTACTTGGGAATCTGAATCAATTATCAAAGAATGTATTCCAAAGGTTAGCCTCGAGGACGAGGCAATTGCTTAAGGAGAAGGGAGCTGATGCAATTATTTAGCATGTGAAAGCTTGATGAAGTGTTTAATGAGGTGTTGAAGACTAAGTCCATGCACGTGGATCTTAGTGGAGCTGTTGAGTTAAAAGACCAAGTCTCCAAGTCTCTGTTTTTATTTTCTGTTTTGTTCTTATCCTTTTTCCAGTACTCTGTTTTGCTTAGTTTTTTTAGCAAATAAACTCCGAGTATGTTGGAGGTAGATTGGCTTTGGTTTGTATATAAAGTTGGTTCCTGAATGAATAAATGATCGACTAAAAAAATACATCTGTCAACTCAAAGTTGAATTGGGAGGAGCTAACCCCTCGAAGAGTTAGCAAAATTCACTTGTTCTATTGTTATTTCTTGTTTTAGTTCTCTCAATAATTGGTGATCGTAACAATTTGTTGTCTGTAATTGCGAACAATGTTGTTATTGAAAAATCAATAAATAAGTCTTGATTAAATATTTTACATGTCTAGCAACTTAAGAGTTGCTTAATAATGCAGCTACAAGTGAGATAGAAAATGCATTATCAAGCTACAATGCCATTTGTGCCAATTTCTCTGTTCAACCAATTTGGGCAGTAGCAGAAAATTATCGGTTTGAACCTGCATTTGTCGAGGTATTTGTATATGCCGTATCTGCTTCAATTTTATCTATCCCTTGAAATATGCTCATTATTGCTTTCGCAGCGCAACAAACTATTGGCTGAAATTGGGGATATGATGAGAGTCCAAGTTATTGTTGAAGGATCCATGAAAATCCTTACTTCTCAAGCTCTTGGAGGAGGAATTTTACTCTATGTGTTTCATATTAAAGTTTGAATGATATAAATATCGTATGCTGATATTCTAGTCATACCATCAAACATGTGTTGGATCTCTTTACTGTAATCTATTTTGTATTTGATAGTCATGGAATAAACAATGCTAGAGTAAGAACCTATGACTTGTATTGCATGTTGATTGAGTTATGCTCTTTAATGATTTATGAGAATAAATAACGATAGAAATGATTTTTCGAGGCCACACATTTAATCTAAAATAACACTTATTTTTCTGAAAGGAAAAATTACAGCGAACCTACCTGAGGTTTGTCATTTTACAGATAGAAACAATTTATGAAAAATTGACAGCGAACCCCCCTGCCATTACCGTTGACCATTAAAGATAATTGTTGACCGTTTTAAAAGTTTGAAAAGACCAAAATACCCCTAATTAAAAAAAGACAAATTACAGCGAACCTGCCTGAGGTTTGCCATTTTACAGACGAAAACAACTTTATGAAAAATTAATAGGGAACCTCCCTGCCGTTACCGTTGACTATTAAAAATAACCGTTGACCATTTTAAAAGTTTAAAAATACCAAAATACCCCTAATTAAAAATTAAAAAAATAAAAGGTGAATTGCACTAAAGTTTCTCTTATTTTTTAAAAAAAATTAAAAACAATAAAATTAATTAAAAAATGACAAATTAAAATTAATTTAAACAATAAAACAATAGAATTACACTAAAATTAAATTCAACCGTCCATCAGAATTGATGGACGGTGGAGATCCAATATGGAAATTGGCTCTCCATCAAGATTAAAAAATATATGAAATTACTCAATAGAACCAATCTCCAGTGATGGATGTAAACCACGAAAATGGTAGGACGAGAATTGGGGCACTACAACCTGCAAAACAAGAGTCGAACAGTCGGCCAGAGTACTTGGACACCGGGATTGTGCCGGCCAAATACACTCCGACGATTAAGTTAGTCCGGTTATAGTAGTTTGAGTAGAAATAATGAATAAATAATGAAATATACTTTCTGGGTACGAATGGATGAGGTAGAAAGTACGAAATAGAGGCGACCGGAATCGCGTGTGAGTAGTATATGCCGGTCGCTAAAATTCAGCCAGAAACAGTGATCCTCGGGAATCATGTAACCTGAATAGTAGAAGTCCGATGAAGTGCTCTGAATGCTTGTGAGTGAGAAGAATTTCATAAACCCTCACTCTGAGTGAGGGTTGGGTTTTATAGGGAATGATCCACCTGTTGGTGGGTGGATCAGTATCCTTGATTTCTCGGCCCAAATTAAGGAAGATATGATTGTCTCCTTGACCGGGTCCATCAAACTTTGAATTCAAACTCTAATGAGGTCTTTGATTTGGTAGTCAAGACCAACGTATAGTATATGAGATGGAGGGTGATGAAGGTCGAATGACAACCTTTGATACATTTGAGAGGGCTGGTTCGTATAGGATGGTCGAGCGACCTACTAGTCTTCAAATCGCAAGGGTGCTATGGTCGAGCGATACTTGTCCCTTGATGGTGAGGCCAAGTCTCAGAGTGAGTCATGTTAAGCCCATGGTCCTTGGTAGAATGACATGGTCGAGCCATATTATGGTCGAACCATTGTTAAGGTGTTGACTCTAGGTTTGGATAATACCTTTTGAACTACGGTACCATGGTCGAAGGACTATGTCCATGGTCGAGCGACGTCTTCTTTGTGTGAATTGCCCCATGGTTCTAATTTACTTGTCAAGCTATTGGGCATATAAGTCTTGTGGATATGGCTTTGGACTGGGCCTTCATGTAGGCTTTAGTCTGTTTAAGCTTAGATTGTTTTTGGTCACTACAATTGAGATTTTACTTTTTCAATTTTTTCTTGATCTTGATGGAGATCTAATTTTCAGATTGGATCTCCAGCGTTCATCCTGATGGACAGTTCAGATCCAATCTAGAGATTGGATCTCCATCTCTATCCAACCAAAATTTATTTTTTATTTTTATTATTTTTATAATTCTTAATTTTTTTAAAAATAATTATTTTTTTAATATGATCTCCATCGTCCATTAATATTTATAAACAGTGGAGATCCGTTAATTTTTTTATTGTTTTTATTTTTTTTAAAAAAAAAATAAGAGAAACTTTAGTGCAATTCACTCTTTTTTTAAAAAAAAAAATTTAATTTTTTTAATTAGGGGTATTTTGATCTTTTTAAACTTTTAAAACGGTCAACAGTTATCTTTAACGGTTAACGATAACGGCAGAGGGGTTCACTATCAATTTTCCATAAAGTTGTTTCCGCCTGTAGAATGGCAAACCTCATGTAGGTTCGCTGTAATTTGTCGTTTTTTAATTAGGGGTATTTTGGTCTTTTTAAACTTTTAAAATGGTCAATGGTAACAGCAGGGGGGTTCGCTGTCAATTTTTCATAAAGTTGTTTTCGCCTGTAAAATAGCAAACCTCAGGTAGGTTCGCTGTAATTTCTCCTTTCTGAAATAGCACCTATTTTCTGAAATAGCACCTAGTCATTTTCAAATAGCACCTATTTTTCTGCTTTATTTTGATTTCATGACCTAACTTTGTAACAAAGTTTGGATCTTTATTTATGGTTTTTGTATAATTGATAGGTTATTGAATTAATTTGGGTCAATTTTGGATATTTAAACGGTGGGTATTGTGAATTGTGAATCATATTATCTAGGATTTTTTTTAATTGATTTCTTTTTTTTATTGGTGGGCATGCTGATTTTGTTTGAATTGGTTTGTTAACAGTTTTTTTTTTTTTTTTTTGAAACCAATTGGTTTGTTAACAGTTGATGCTTACTTGTTGCTAATTGTTTTGATTTTAAATGACAGAGGAACAGATAAGGTTGATGTTCTGCCCTCAATTTCTTTTTTTCTTTTAGTGTGAGGAAGTTGATTTTTACTGCCCTCAATGTTCATCAATGTTGTTGGTCTATATTTTAGGGATCTTTCTTCCACCATGTATGATCCATTGTTGCAAGTAACCAGCTCTATTAAAGCACCGTGCTTGCTAATCCCAAGTGCAGGAGTCGCGTAGCAGTATAACTCGGAGTAACGAGTGTCGTACCACGAAGAGCAGTAAGAAAGATCGCAAAATTTACAATTGATAAAACAATTCAATTGTGTTTAATTGATAGTAAAACTTATGAATGAGAAATACTTAGGCTTCGGGGTTCCACCTTTAATTATTTATGCAATATTATTGATTCAATTATATTCTTAAAACTTACATAAGAATAGACATAGAAAAGATGAATTCGGTTGATGGTGTTTACACATAAGCACAACTAATTTCTTATAGGAAAAATCTCAAGCATAGCCTGTACCTATAGCAACAATCTATCAAGAAATAATTCCATCGAAATTCTAAATAATCTATTGGCTCACCAAAATTATAAAAGCATGGATGTTTTTACTAAACAATAGGAAAAGCATGACTAAACCTATGAATAAGATTATATAACACACATCAATCATTAAAAGAAGCTAAACCAAATATTAAATTGAACAAACCAAAAACCAAATTTATATTGAAATACTTGTCTAAATTGAATCAACAATACACATAAATAATCTTAGGTTTCTCCCCTCACCTTAGTTAGGAGATTAGTTCTCCATGAAAAGAAATACAAAAATAGAATAAAAATGAAGGAAGGAAAGGTAGTAGCTTCTCTTCTCCTCTATTCTCTCTCTCCTTTCTCTCTTTCTTCGATTCCCTTTAAATGAAGGAAATGGGGTATTTATAAGAAAATTATGGGTACTGTTCATCGGAGTACTGTTCACGAATACGGACTGTTCACGTACTGTTCACGACGTCACTGCTTACGAATACGACTGTTGACTGTTGACTGTTGAAGCCGCCATTTCACTGTTCATGCCGCCATTGCACTGTTCATAATGACAGTTCACATGTACGGTACTGTGCACCTAGGCCACATCATCAGGAAAACATGCTCAAAATACATAAGATTTATAGACAATAAATATCACTTTTGAGTACTCATCACACCCCCCAACTAGCTTATTGCTAGTCTCTAGCAATTCAAGCGACTTAAAACAAATTGAAATTCAAACCACTAAAAACAAATTCTACCTAATTTTTCTTCACATTATTAGCTCAGAGATTAGCCGAATTGTATGGCAGAATGTTACAGTTTCAAAAGGCGACTACAAGAGTGAGCAAAACTTCTAGACATTTTTTTTTTTTTTTCACAGCAAAGGCTAATTCATAAACATCGATAATAGCTCAGTCATAATCAGTACACTCCCTTGCTTCAGTTTCAACACAAACCAATCAGCATAAATAAGCTTCAACTTCAAGTCTCACCATGGATATGTCACTCAGAAAAAGAAAAATATCACTCATAAATTAGTTTAGTATTTCACTCAAATGATCTCATAAGGGTGTGCCGCCATATGCTTGCTTGTCCTCCAAATCTCCATTATCAATATCACCTGAATCAAGAGGTCTTTATATAGGGTTGTAATGGAGCTGAGGGTTAAGGCTAAAGAAAGAAAGGATATGGAATACACAACGATTCTAGGAACTAGTAGAGCATATATAGAAGTAAGAGATATAAATTACATAAAGCTTAAAATTCACTTCATACCGGAGCCATGTATCAACTTTTTGGGCTCAAACTTCATTATAAACATCACTAGTATAACTAAGAATCAAATTCAACTCTCTCTTTTTTTTCTTCTCTTTTTTTTTTTTTTTTTCAATTTTTTTTTTTTCAATTTTTTTTTTCAATTTTTTTTTATTTGTTTTTTTTTTTAGATTAAAAACCTTAATCACCCCGCAACTTGAATCATTCAATCATGTATCCATCAACAACAAGTAACCTTCAACACCAAGATCTCTTTTAAAGCTCTACCAATTCCATAGAATAGGGTAGGATATAATGTTTAAAGTTTTTGGGGAAAGAATAATGGTTTTATGAAAGAATATACTTATTTTGGCTCAAATGGGTTAACTAGGGGGTAAATATTAAAAGGGCACAGGATAATTTGGCAATGGTGGTGTGTCCTAAGTGCCTCCATCCTTTTCAGGTCATTGAGTTGATGTATATCTCGAATGGTTTAAAGCAAGTTCTAGAGTATACACACAAAAATGAGATCATACGCACATGAATAAGTGTGATTGATGCATAATGTTTCAATCATAAAAGGCTCAAAAGCTCACAAGGGTTTATGCAAGTCTACACTTAATTCATGACTTTTCAACTCGTGCAGATTCCAAAACATCGAAACGTACCAATATGGCTGCATAATTATAAATGGTATGAAAAAGAATGCTTTGCCGGCTAGAAACATAGAGAATTAGTGCTCACATTCATAATAACCAGCTGAATTTGCAACATCAAGAAAATCATCTCTTTTATGCCATATTATAAATATACCTACACATCTCATCATTGCTGAGAAGCAAAACAAACAAAAGAAAGAAGAAAAAAAAAAATAAAAAAATAAAATAAAATAAAATCAAATCAAACAACTTAGAACCAACAAATTGGAGAATAAAAATACTAAACAGACTATTACTCCTCCCAACTTAAAATAAACATTGTCCTCAATGTGATAAATCAAGTAAAGGATAAAAGACAACTTATTTAAAGTGAAGAGGAAGAATAGGAAAGAGTGCACCTGATGGTGAAGAGTTCTCCAAGCAATTTATCTGCAATTTGCTAGTTTTCAAAACAACAAAATAAAATAAAGCAAAACAAACCAACAAAATAAAATAAAAATAAAAATAAAGAATACAATTACAACAAATTGGACATCAAGTCCAACAAATCAGTCTTCATAGATCGGATTCTCTAGAGAGATGGTCTCATCCTCTAGAACCAGATTTTCTAAGAATGGTTTAAGACGCTGTCCATTAACTTTAAACACATTACCATTCTTAGGGTCCTCAACTTCAATAGCACCAAAGGGAAAAACTCTTTTAACCACAAAAGGACCTGTCCACCTAGAACAAAGCTTGCCAGGAAATAAATGCAATCTAGAATTATACAAGAGAACTTTCTGACCAGGTTCAAAATTTTTCCTTAAAATTTTCTTATCATGAAAAACTTTCATGCGTTCTTTGTAAATTCTAGAATTCTCATATGCTTCATTCCGAAGTTCTTCCAATTCATTCAGCTGTAATTTTCTGAGAGAACTTGCTTCATTCAAACTGAAATTAAATGTCTTTATAGCCCAATAAGCTTTGTGTTCCAATTCTACAGGCAAGTGACAAGCTTTTCCATAGACTAATCTGTAGGGGGACATGCCAATCGGGGTTTTAAAAGCTGTACGGTAAGCCCAAAGGGCATCAGTTAGCCTTAAAGACCAATCTTTGCGGTTTGGATTCACCGTTTTTTCTAAAATCTGTTTTATCTCCCGATTGGCAAGTTCAACCTGACCACTTGTCTGTGGGTGATAAGGGGTGGCAACTTTATGAGTAACACCATATTTTTTCATCAAAGCTTCAAAAGGTTTATTGCAAAAATGTTTACCCCCATCACTGATAATGTCTCGAGGTGTTCCATGTCTAGAAAAAATATTTTCTTTCAAAAATTTCAAAACAGTGTTATGATCATTTTTCCGACATGGAACAGCCTCTACCCATTTTGAAACATAATCAATGCCTACCAAAATATAAAGATATCCAAAAGATGAAGGAAACGGACCCATAAAATCAATGCCCCAACAGTCAAATATTTCAATAACCAAAATAGGATTCAAAGGCATCATATTTCTACGAGTTATCGCTCCTAATTTCTGACAGCGCTCACAAGCTCTACAATATGCATTAGTGTCTTTGAAAAGAGTAGGCCAATAGAATCCACATTGTAAAATTTTAGCAGCTGTTTTCTTAATAGAAAAATGACCACCACATGCTTCATTATGGCAAAAAGAAATCACATCATGCATTTCATTATCAGGAACACATTTTCTATAGATTTGGTCACCACAATACTTAAACAGATAAGGATCATCCCAAAAGAAACTGCGTACCTCCACCATGAATTTCTTTCGATCTTGTGCGTTCCAATCCGGTGGAGTCTTACTTGTACAAAGATAATTCACAATATGAGCAAACCAAGGTAATTCTGTAATAGCAAAAAGTTGCTCATCAGGAAAAGAATCATTAATTGGACGAATATCAGGATGTTCTTCAAAAACCAATCTGGATAAATGATCTGCCACAACATTCTCTACTCCCTTTTTATCCTTAATAGTGATGTCGAACTCTTGGAGTAGGAGGATCCACCTAATAAGTCGAGCCTTAGCATCCTTTTTACTAAAAAGGTACTTTAATGCTGCATGGTCAGTGTAAACAATAATAGGCGATCCAACAAGATAAGCACGAAATTTATCCAAGGCAAATACTACTGCAAGAAGTTCTTTTTCAGTTGTAGAATAATTCATTTGAGCACTATTTAAAGTCCTACTTGCATAGTAAATGACATAAGGTTTCTTATCTTTTCTTTGCCCTAAAACAGCTCCAATTGCATAATCACTAGCATCACACATAATTTCAAATGGTAAATTCCAATCAGGTGATTGTATAATAGGTGCAGAAGTGAGTAATGCAATTAATCTATCAAAAGCAACTTGACAAGCATCGGACCATTCAAAAGGAGTGTCTTTAGATAAGAGATTACACAAGGGTCTTGATATGGCACTAAAATCCTTGATAAATCTCCTATAAAAACCAGCATGTCCTAGAAAGGATCTAATATCTTTTATGCTCTTTGGAATGGGCAACTTAGCAATCAATTCAACCTTAGCCTTATCTACTTTAATTCCTTTGGAAGAAATAATATGACCAAGAACAATCCCAGTAGACACCATAAAATGACATTTTTCCCAGTTCAGAATAAGATTTTTCTCTTGGCATCTTATCAACACTTTTTTAAGATTAGATAAACAATTATCAAATGAATTACCAAACACAGATATATCATCCATAAATACTTCAAGAAACTGCTCCACCATATCACTGAAAATACTAGTCATGCATCTTTGAAAAGTGGCAGGAGCGTTACATAAACCAAATGGCATCCTACGAAAAGCAAAAGTACCAAAAGGACATGTAAAAGTGGTTTTTTCTTGGTCTTCCATGGCAATTTCAATTTGATAATAACCTGAATACCCATCTAGAAAACAATAAAACTCATGGCCAGCAACCCTTTCTAAAATCTGATCAATGAAGGGTAAGGGAAAATGATCCTTCCTAGTTGCAGAATTTAGCTTCCTGTAATCAATACACATGCGCCAACTAGAAACGACTCTAGTGGGAACTAACTCATTTTTATCATTTTTTACTACAGTTACTCCAGATTTCTTAGGCACAACCTGTGTAGGGCTCACCCACTTACTATCAAATATAGGATAAATTATTCCAGCATTCCACAATTTTAAAACTTCAGATTTTACAACTTCTCTCATGTTGGGGTTCAATCTACGCTGTGCATCCCTAGAAGGTTTAACATCATCCTCTAAAAGAATTTTATGAGTACAATCAAGAGGACTGATTCCTTTAATATCAGCTAGAGACCAACCAATTGCAGATTTATGAGCATACAAAACAGTAATCAATTTATTTTCCTGCTCAGAAGTAAGTTGAGAAGATATTACCACAGGAAAGGTGTCATTTGGGCCCAAAAATGCATGTTTCAGACCTGATGGCAGAGGTTTCAGTTCCAAAATTGGCACCTCTACGCTTGACGACTTATTCTCAACACGTGGTGGGATTTTCTCAAACTTGGGATACCATCCTTTAGCGTCTTGCACCTGAAAAGTATCAAAAAATGCACTAATTTCATAAATTTCAGCAACTTCAACAGTTTCAGGTGAAGTAGAATCATATGAATTCACAAGAAAATTCTCTAAAGCATCAACAACACTGTTTTTAGCAAATTGATCATGCATTAGAGTTCCAATAAAATCAACAAATTCATATTCATCGTCTCCCTGTGGTTGCTTGAACACATTAAAAATGTTCACTTCCATAGTCATGTTCCCAAAACTGAGTCTCATTACTCCACTCCTGCAGCTAATGTTAGCATCACATGTAGCTAAGAAAGGACGTCCTAAAATCACAGGAATTTGATTTTCAGTCTCAGAAATAGGTTCAGTATCCAAAATAAAGAAATCAACAGGATAGTAAAATTTGTCTACTTGAACCAACACATCCTCAATTATTCCCCTTGGAATTTTTATGGAACGATCAGCCAACTGCAATTTAAGCTTTGTGGGCTTAATCTCACCAAGACCTAGCTGCAAGTACACTGAATAAGGAATTAAATTCACACTAGCACCTAAATCAAGTAAAGCACGATCAATCAAATGGCTTCCAATAACACATGATAAAGTAGGATTTCCAGGATCTTTGTGTTTTGGGGGAATTTTATTTTGAAGCACAGAACTTACATGAGCAGCTAAAAATGCAGTTTTCTTCACATTATGCTTTCTCTTAACAGTGCACATATCTTTCAAAAATTTAGCATATGTTGGAACCTGATTAATAGCATCTAACAAAGGAATATTGATTTTTACCTGCCTAAAAAGATCTAAGATATCAGAATGTTTATTCAATTTCTTTGAAGGCTGTAAAGCTTTTGGAAAAGGTGCCGGCAATGGACAACTCTCTGCAATATCATTTAGTTTGGACTCATCAAGTTTATCTTTACTCTTAGATTTCTCTACATCCTTAGCCGAAGGAATAGTATCAATAACTTTACCATTCCTAAGAGTAAAAGAATCAACATGTTCATATATTTCACAAGAATTTAGACCTTTAGGATTTGGTTCAGTATTAGAAGGAAACTTCCCTTTTTCATTCACAGCAAGAGAATTAGTCAATTTAGAAATTTGATTCTTAATATCCTTATTCTCTTCAACTAACTGTCCAATCATGGAATCATATTTAGTGAATATGGTTTCATACCTCTGGCCTTGTTTTTGTTGATCCTGCATAAATGCCTGAAGAGTATCTACCAAAGATGGCTTAGAATTAAATGAATTGGGCGCTGAAAATTGATGGTTAGGAGCACTTACCTGTTGTTGAGGTTCATTTCTCCAACGAAAATTAGGGTGGAACCTTGTTGCTGGATTGTATACCTCTGAATATGGAGAATATGGTTTCTGAAAGTTTCCAATGGCAGCAACCTGAGGGTCCTGCGATACCTGCAAAGAAGGGCAATTGTGACTGAAATGACCAATATCATAACAATGATCACATATTTGAGTAGAATTAACCTGATTAACAGATTGAGGCACAGAAGAGTTATTTAAATTTAATTTGGCCACCAAGGTCTCATATTTCAACTTCCAACTATCTTCGTCCTTCAATTGATAGATTCCTTTACTAGTAGAAGATGTAGAAGGCTTGGAACGATCTGTGTTATCAAGTGGACTAGGGGTAGACCACTGATGAGCTTTTTCAGCAATTTCATTCAGGAATTCTATAGCATCATCAGGATCTTTTTTCATGAAGTTTCCATTACACATAGACTCAATGAATTGACGATCCTTAGGGAGAAGTCCCTCATAGAAGTAACTAGCCTGACGCCAAGATTCAAAACCATGATGTGGACATAAACTTAAGAGCTCCTTAAACCTTTTCCATGCTTGATATAATGACTCATTTTCAGTTTGAGCAAAATTTGAAATTTTTTTCTTTAAAGCCATTGTTTTGTGATTAGGAAAATACTCATTAAAGAATGCCTCACACATTTCATCCCATGAACCTATAGACCTAGCCCCCAAAGAATACAACCAACTCTTTGCTTTATCTTTTAGAGAGAATGAGAAAAATTTCAGTTTCACAAAATCCAATCCCTCATCTTGATTATAAAATGCACAAACTGCATCCTCAAATGCTCTGACATGCAAGTATGGATTTTCATTCTCTAGACCATGAAATGAAGGAAGAAGTTGAACCATGCCAGGTTTGAAATCATATCTAGGCATGTTATTTGGTAACATGATGCATGAAGGAGCAGTATTACGTGCTGGATGTAAATAATTCTGTAAAGTTCTTACTGGTGGCGGAGGATTGTTATTATTATTCAATGCAAAATCATTATTAAAATCCTCCATGTCTCCAACTGATGTAGATGAACTAGAAGAAGCAAATATATTTCTCAGACAAATTATAGATTCAGATTCAGATTCGTGTTCAGATTCAGATGCAGGCTTCTTAATAAATCTACCAAATTGATCTCTATAGCGCATATGATGAAAACAAAATACAAAAAAAAAAAAAAAAAAAAAACAAAAACAAAATAATAATAAAAATGAAAATAAGTAAACTGAAAGAAAGTAAAGAAAATGGAACGAGTGTACCAAATGTAGGGAAAATTCGGCGGTCTTTGCTGAACCACTCCCCGGCAACGGCGCCAAAAATTGCTTGCTAATCCCAAGTGCAGGAGTCGCGTAGCAGTATAACTCGGAGTAACGAGTGTCGTACCACGAAGAGCAGTAAGAAAGATCGCAAAATTTACAATTGATAAAACAATTCAATTGTGTTTAATTGATAGTAAAACTTATGAATGAGAAATACTAAGGCTTCGGGGTTCCACCTTTAATTATTTATGCAATATTATTGATTCAATTATATTCTTAAAACTTACATAAGAATAGACATAGAAAAGATGAATTCGGTTGATGGTGTTTACACATAAGCACAACTAATTTCTTATAGGAAAAATCTCAAGCATAGCCTGTACCTATAGCAACAATCTATCAAGAAATAATTCCATCGAAATTCTAAATAATCTATTGGCTCACCAAAATTATAAAAGCATGGATGTTTTTACTAAACAATAGGAAAAGCATGACTAAACCTATGAATAAGATTATATAACACACATCAATCATTAAAAGAAGCTAAACCAAATATTAAATTGAACAAACCAAAAACCAAATTTATATTGAAATACTTGTCTAAATTGAATCAACAATACACATAAATAATCTTAGGTTTCTCCCCTCACCTTAGTTAGGAGATTAGTTCTCCATGAAAAGAAATACAAAAATAGAATAAAAATGAAGGAAGGAAAGGTAGTAGCTTCTCTTCTCCTCTATTCTCTCTCTCCTTTCTCTCTTTCTTCGATTCCCTTTAAATGAAGGAAATGGGGTATTTATAAGAAAATTATGGGTACTGTTCATCGGAGTACTGTTCACGAATACGACTGTTCACGTACTGTTCACGACGTCACTGCTTACGAATACGACTGTTGACTGTTGACTGTTGAAGCCGCCATTTCACTGTTCATGCCGCCATTGCACTGTTCATAATGACAGTTCACATGTACGGTACTGTGCATTACTGTTCACGACGTCACTGCTTACGAATACGTCCATTGACTGTTGAAGCCGCCATTTCACTGTTCATCATGACTATTCACGTGTACGATACTGTTTATACTGCACTATTCATACTGTTCACCTAGGCCACATCATCAGGAAAACATGCTCAAAATACATAAGATTTATAGACAATAAATATCACTTTTGAGTACTCATCACACCGCACTGCATAGCATCACATTTTTTGTTTTTATTCATTTTTGTAATCTAATTTTCGTTAGATGTGTGCGGATTATTAACACGCATATATATATATATATATATATATATATATTAATTCCATAAAATTAGCATTCTCTTATATGAGCAGTGGGTGGCACCGAATATTGATCATACAATTTGATACTTTTCCTTTCTTTCCAATGGACAGTAAAACTGATGCTCTTAATTCTCAAGCATTTTGCAAATATTTGCTTCATCTCAAAGTGCATCGTGATCAGGTTCAAGGCATGATCGATGAATTTTAATCTCATAACAATATTTTATATAATCTTTAGCATGCATCCTTTAACTTAGCATTATTCAGGACCAATAATATGCAGGAGGAGGTGCCAAGTAAATAAACAAAGAGGTACTTTTCATTGTGCAAGTAAAACTTGAAGTGCAAGCTCAAGTTCAAAGCAATATAAAGCGCAAAACAACAAACAATATATAGAGTAGAATTGATGAAATTAGTTATCGATTCCAATATGTATAATTGTAAAGTTGAAGAAGGGGTATGGCGGACGAACTATGTAAGCAATAAGTAAACATATTAGGGAGCCTGTAAATGGTAGCCAGAATAACATTCATAGGAATGAACCACCTGCAGTAACACAAACATAAAAAGATGAGTTTTTCAAACACCAAATCAGTTACCCTTTCGTGACTCTTACCACTCAATCATTTTCTGCAGAGTGATAGCTTGCCCAAGTTGATTAACAGATCATCTAAGAACAGTAACCATAACGAAAATTGGATAGCAAATACAAGTTACATTCTCTATTTTCGCGGAAAATTGGAAAAGAAGGCAAGAAAATTAGAACACAAACCCCATTCAAAAGTTTCCTTCCATTAGCAGGCAAGATGTTAACATACTTGGAGGCCATCAGAAATCTGAGAAAACACATGGTGAAAACTTTGGAGATTGGCAAAACAACAATCTTGATAGTCCCGAAGAGAGACTGCTGAGTTTCCATCAAAATCTCCAATAGAAACCTCTTCATCATCTTTTGTTTCGACAAATTATTCTAAAGAATCCGAGAAAATATATGGTAAATTTATTAATTCATGAGAGGTGGTCTCTAACGAACTGTCTGTCACGAATTGATCAGTTCGTGAGATTTTTTTTCTCTATGTAGTTTATGTAGATTGTTTGTTCACTCTCTTTGTAGACACCTTCTTCTCTGTGCACTCTTGCTATCATTAACATTTTGCAATGCAACTAAAAGAGAAAGAAGAGAACGGTAGTTTAGATTGCACATCAAATAGTGGTCCATTTCGTTCAATCAGAATAATCTAAAATTTAAAGAGGGTCTTCTCTTAGCGTAGAATCGTTTACAATACCCTGCTTATCTTTCACTTGTGTTCTTCTCCAAGTTTTGATTTTCTTAGCTTTCTTCTGACATATACTTCCTATACACCAATGGCTGAATCCCCATTTTCTTTTACTGTTTTTTATTACGATCATGTTTCGAGCATCGGGACCAAACATCTTTGTCAACGGAAAAAGCACTTGTCGAGAAAATGTTCAAACTATATATATGGTGACATAAACGAAAACGAAATGAAAAATTACATACAAATCGTATAATGGAATGCGAAAAAACTAATCTAATGTGACTAAGATGTTGCCTTTCCATTGAAATACCGAAAAATATCCCATTCAATAAATACAAACACCCGAAACAAGTTTCTATACAAATAAATAATACGGTGAATTATAATAAAAATACAAAATATATGAACAAAATCAACAAACCTAAAAACACATCACAAATCAAAATTCTACAAATTCAATTGTATTGAAAGTCTATCAATCGACATCAACCCAATTCGATCAAAGAATCAAAATCCATGCAAAACACAAAATCACAAACGTTAAAAAATAATAAAAAATGAAATTTATATATATACACACACACTAGCGTGGGCGCTGTCGATTCTAGAAGAGTCCAAAGCATCGTGCAACACTAACTATTTTTTGTGATTGTTGTCAGTGGTTGGAGTATTTCGAAGGAGCACAGAGAAACGCAGCGTATAATGAAGAAGATGAAGTCATTAGTTTGTGATAGGTGGTCTCTCACGAATTTTTTTTTTTTTAGCGCGTGAAAGAGCACCTCAGTTCGTGAGAGGTAATTTGATTTTTTTTCTTTTTTAATTCGTAAGAGATCACTTCTCGCGAACTGAGAGAGCACCTCTCGCGAACTAATTAGTTCTAGACATTAAGTGTTATTTTGAGAAAAAAAAAAAAATAAGGGCTATTTTGAGAAGAAACAAAATAAGTTTATAACGGGAACAACTTTGACGTTGGTGGGAACGTTAGCAAAGCTAAAGTTCTTGCCACGTTAACTTTTTCCTAGGAAGAACTTTAACATTACGCCAAACATCAAAGTTGTTCCTGAAAGTCAAAATTCTTCCAACGTTAAACGTTAAGTTGTCCCCTAAGGAACTTTGACGTTGGTGGGAACGTTGAACTTGTTCCCACCAATGTCAAAGTTCTTGCCACATTAACTTCTTTCCGGGAGGAACATTAACGTTACGCCAAAAGTCAAAGTTGTTCCTGAAAATCAAACTTCTTCCAATATTAAACCTTAAGTTGTTCCCAAAGGAACTTTGACGTTGGTGGGAACGTTGAAGTTATTCCCACCAACGTCAAAGTTCTTGCCACGTTAACTTCTTTCCGGGAGAAACTTTAACGTTACGCCAAATATTAAAGTTGTTCCCGATAGTCAAACTTCTTCCAACGTTAAAGTTAAGTTCTTCCCGAAAAAAGTTTGACGTTGATAGGAACGTTGAAATTCTTCCCACAAACGTCATAGTTCTTGCCACGTTAACTTCTTCTCGGGAAAAACTTTAATATTATGCCAAACGTTAAAGTTATTCCCGAAAGTCAAACTTCTTCCAACATTAACGTTAAGTTCTTCTCGAATGAACTTTGACATTAGTGGGAACGTTGAAGTTCTTTCCACCCACGTGATAGCTCTTGCCACGTTAACTTCTTCCCGGTAGAAACTTTAACGATAAGCCAAACGTTAAAGTTGTTTTCAAAAGTCAAACTTCTTCCAACGTTAACGTTAAGTTCTTCCCGAAGGAACTTTGACGTTGGTGGTAACGTTGAAGTTGTTCCCACTAATGTCAAAGTTCTTGCTACGTTAACTTCTTCCCCGGAGGAACTTTAACGTTACGCCAAATGTCAAAGTTGTTCCCGAAAGTCAAAGTTCTCCCAATGTTAACGTTAAGTTCTTCCCCAATGAACTTTAACGTTGGTGGGAACGTTAAAGTTCTTCTCACCAACGTCAAAGTTCTTACCACGTTAACTTCTTCCCGGGCGAAACTTTAACGTTACGCCAAAAGTCAAAGTTGCTTGCGAAAGTCAAACTTCTTCCAACGTTAATATTACGTTATTCCCGAAGGAACTTTGACGTTGGTTGGAACATTGAAGTTCTTCCCAACAACATCAAAGTTCTTGCGACGTTAACTTCTTCTCGGCTAAAACTTTAACGTTACGTCAAACGTCAAAGTTGTTCCCGAAAGTTAAATTTGTTATCATGAACTAATATAGCGTCGTGAACACTTCAATTTAATTCGCAAACAATTTTAAAACAATTTCGAGAACTAATTAAATTATTTTTAAAAAAGAATAAAAATGTATTCCAATTAAAAAACACATTTATATTTATTAAATACATAAAAAAATTTGTAATTTTTCATTTTTCATTATTTACTAATGCTTATGTATTTTAGTGAATCATTGTTTATTAAATTTTTATGAATTTTTAGGAATTTTCCTTATTTATTCAATTTTCATGTATTTTAGTATTTGTATTTTTATTATTTATTATTAAATTAGTGTATTTATTCAAAAAAAAATTTAAAAAGGTAAAACCGGCTGCTGCACACAAAAAGTGGTGGGTATCACCACCACTTTTTGTCTCGACATAGTAGCCAGTCCCCTGCAAGAAAATACCATAACAAAATAGAATTGATTTCAGCATCTTTATCTCGCATACGTATCTCTCACGTGGTAGGACAATTTCGGAGGAGAACAGAGAAACGTAGCGTATAAAGAAGAAAACAAGGTCATCAATTCGTGAGAGGTATTATCTCACGAACTTTTTTTTTTTTTTTTTGCTAGGTCGTGAAAAATTACCTCTCACGAACCGATCAGTTTATGAGAGGCAAGCATCATAACAAGAGGTGAAATGTTAAGACATTTCTTAATTACTGAGAAGAGATTGGAAAGATGAATTGAAAATGTCATAACAATCCACCAGAAAGTAAATCATCCGAAAGCCATCCAGTGATAGTCATTAGACAAAAGTAAAAGACTTCAACTGAAATCTGTATAGCAAAGTGATGTTTTTTTACATAAATTTCTGGAACATCTAAATTGCTTCATACTCAAGACTTTCAGGAAAATTTTCTCCCCTGCTCTATTCTCTCATGGCCAAACAATGCGCCAGCTCTACATCATAAATTACATTTAATGGCCATGGTACAAATTTGAAGAAATGTTTTCTCTGTGCAACAACAATGAATAAGCTGTGTAAAAAAAAAAATGCCGCAAGAAGAGATCTATCAGGATCCAAAATTGCATCTCAATTCTGAAGGATTGTTAGACTGATATCAGTATGATTCTCAGACAAAATGATGAGTAGGGTATTCATGCTCATATCCATTATAATCATAGTATAGCCTCTCCCCTTTAGCAATATCCCGTGTAGCAACCAAAAACACCCGGCATTCATCATTTACACTGTATCTCACACATTTACAATTCTGCTTCTTCTTACTTTCCCTGCACAAAATTTTATATGTTATAAATTGCTGTGGTCAAAACAAGGACAAGAGATGAGTTGCACAGGCTTACGGGGTATGATTGTTTATTCCATTGATAAAGCGAGCAATATTTCCACGTTTATCAGGGCATATGACAAGACTTTTAGATGGATTGGTTGCCAAAAGAAGGGTCATCATGCTATCACAATCATCATGCTCTCGGTTACTAAGAAAATCCACATCGCCACAGTATTCTGTAATAAATGTCATATCCTTTATCGGGCCATCTGCCTCTACGGTAAAACTGCATCAAAAAATCAACATGATTTTACTAAACATATTTGATTAAACAAATGCAATCACAAGGAATTCAGATAAAGGTACCCTTCACATGAATCATAAACTACTACAAGGGGAGGGCATTCGCCTCTTTTAGACATTGCTCGACAGTGTTCCAAGGTCTCTGTATCTTCTTTTGAAAGAACCTTGTAAAAAACCCATAACAAGAGTCTGACGTGAGGAAATTACAAATGTATGCTGAAAAACTGAATTGAAGGGAAGTTTTAAATTGAAAACCTGCATGCCACCCTCTTCAAACTTTGCCAGATTGGCAGATCTAGTAGCCATGCCAGGCATATAAGTTAGATCATCACTGAATTCCATTTGCAATGCTGTTAAAGCAGAAGCCAGCGTACCCATTTGTTTCAGCCTTTGGACAGGATCTTCTGATGGAATAAATGGCAGCAGTCTCCTTCTTTTCTTTTGCAACACCAAGGATGCCGAACGTCTTCGACGCTTCCTAGCATCTAGGTATCGTTGCACAAGGACACGTAAAAACAATAAGTTAGACATCAGCATGCAATGCAAGAGTAGAAGGATTAAACAAAACGAATAGCATTCTACATTTCTTGTGACAAGATCTTTGTACAAAATGCTCATGACAAGACATTACATTCTTTCCCCTCCCTTGTCACAGACTGAGAAATGCTAACCAACCGGTTTCAGTTGAAGAGAGGATGCAGCAGGCTCCTCCGCTGCAGCCTTCTCCTTTGGCCTGGAGAAGGCTAGCTCCTCCATCATGGAGGTCACCTGAGTCCTTGAAAAGACTGTGCTAGAAAGAACAATGGACAAAGAGGCCGAGGGTTATGAGACATTTGATGAAACTCTAGGAGACATCAAGTCATCAGTAGCTCACAGCAGAGTCGCCAGAATCCCAGCCCATTTCTATTGAAATAAATGTTAGAAAGAGTGGAATACTATCATTTGAGCCTTTGCAAGCTTAAGATCTTGGTCTAGGTAACCTAACATGGTATTAGATCCACCCTTACCAAGAGGTCTTGCATTTGAATTTTCAAACAAGATAATATTCGTTTTTGTTATCTGGACTTTACTGAATCTGAATATATGTTTGTATTTGGGTTTAGTCCATTTGACCATCAAAGATAACGTAAGTGATATAATGTATCTAACATCCTTTGTTTACACATACACTAACATCGCCCATATAGTTTCCAAATGCCAGAGAGGCATATAAATACATAAACACACCTATATACATGAATACACAGGGATGTAATAACGTAAAGATGGCATCTTTTGGGCAAATTATAATTCTTGCTAGTCTCAGCCTAGAATGGAGAATGCTAAGGAAAGATAAAACAAAGCTATGAAGTGAACAATTCATGAATGTACATTATAAGCAACCAATAATGAGGCATTCGCAGGGAATGGATTTAATTATGCAAAAATTCTTCAATCTGAGTTTTCTCCTTCAGTGAGAAAAATGCATCATATTATTGCAGATTTGGTGAGAACCTATGATAATAATAATGTTGAAGAAAATAAATGTTAAATTACAGGCTGGTTACTAGGAGGTTTCTCCCCTGCATGAGATAATTCTTTCATATTTTTCTCAGTTCCTCACGGAAAGATTGAATGAAGTATGAACCTAAGTATTCTTCTGAATATGGTGTATCTCCAAAATTGGCAGTCCATGTATTCCGCATCCTCCTCCCCTCCGGATTAAAATCAAGATTGATAATAACTCTTTTGAGATCCTTTTAGGAAAATTTTTGAGGCATTTGCAGTTCATCTACTTAACCATACAGCTTTCGTTGTTTTTTTTGGCTGGAATGTGATTTCCTTTGTCATTCTCACCTGCTTGAGAAATGATACTTTCGATGTTTCTTGTCATATTTGAATGAGATGGTTAAATGTTCGGACAAATTTATCGATTCAAATTAACTATTCTCAAATTTCCTTAGGTAGGAATTGTATCATCCATAATTAAGCAAATTTGAACCATCAAAGGTTTCCGACGATGGGATATGCCTTCATCTTTTGTTAATCTCCTTTGCAATCTTGTATTTCGATTGGCGTATTCTTTTTGTTTCGTAGTTATTAAAGAAAACGAATAATCTCCAACAATAAAAGTAATGACGATCACAATAACATTGTAAACAATCAATCAAAATTGTACCTTGAGATGAAGCACATTTCTCTTCCACAACATTACACTTCTGAATTTTGAAAAAATCAATTATCTTCTTCTGCGAAAAACCTTAAAAAAAAAAACCAACAAAACAGACAAATGAAAAACCGCATTTTACATTAGACAGGTAAAGAAACAGAAAAGAACACAAACAATTCGAACAAGAAGCCAAAAAAAAAAAAAAAAACACAAAAAATCCCCTACTTCTTACACGTCTCTGGCCGGAGCAGTTGGGGCAAAGCCAGGATCCAATCGGGACACGAGCGACAATCGGTCTCAGACACTTCATGTGGAAGCCTCGGTCGCATTTGTCGCACAAGAGCAGCTCGTCGGGTCGCTCGCCGGACCCACATTGTTCGCAGATGATGTTGCTGTAGTTGTCCAGCTCCACCACCGCGTAACGCGCCTCCGCAAGTATCTCCGCCATCGGCCTCAGCTTCTTCGGCGGCGGAGAAGGCGAGGGCGAAAGCATCCTACGCGGAGCCTCCGTCCTCCGGCGGGAGCCAACGAGGCGCCGGGACTCCGCCGGCGAGGTGGTGGCTGGAGCCATGAAGCGTCGAAATTTGGAAATAGCAAGGATGATTGAGGTCAAAATTGGAATTATTGAAAAATAAAAGAAAAGGAGTGTGGACTGAAAGAGAGCTGAAATTTGGTTATTGTTTTGGCGTTGGAAGGAAATGAAGGGAAATTGTGTGTCTCGCGGGGAAAGGTGAGAGACAAAGAAGCGAATGGTGCTAACGTGAGCCTCTTGAGCGCACGGAATTTGATGTGCTCTATTACTTATTATGTTGAGCTTTTTTGTTTTGTTTTTTCCTGGTTTTGTGTTGACCGTTGAGTGAGTTCTTTATTTTTTTTTTTAAACTTTAAAAATTCCTTGACACCTACTGTGATCAATTCAATTTCAATTACATGGACTAAATTATTTAAAATGATGAAATAATTTATTAATTTAATATGATCAATTCATTTTCAATAATTTATTAAATCATTTTCTTTTTTCATAAACAAATCTAATTTCTATTCATTTTATTGTAGCCCATAGAATCCATATTAAGAAGATCCAATTATTTATATTGTCTTCACTCTTAATAAGATAAATAATTCCATTTTATTATTTTAAGACATGATAATATTGGAATTGTAAAAATTATCTTCAATGCATATGTTAAAATGAACTTAATTTATTCTCTTCTATTTCTCACTTGTATAAGTTATCAATAATATTTATGTCATTACTGCCATTTTCTACACTTCATCCATTGACAACAGGAGCCGATTAAGCGCATATAGACTATAATCAAGTTCCAAATTCATATACTGTAAATATTAAGTTGAGAGAGTTAACTATAGTCAACCGTACCATATAAAATAACTGAGCAATCGACAACTACAATTGTTAAGTATTTTAGGTGGTAATCTTGTTGTAGAGTTCTCGACGACTGTAAGAACTCGAAGGTTAAGATCACTTGGTAATAATAGCTTAAAACAAAAAGATATTGGTGAGGAGTGTTAGACTTATGATAGTCATTAAACTCTAACGATTAAGTTAGTTTAGGTGTAATGGAGAATCAATTATCAAAACGATAGAGTTTGGGTTCAAAGAATTAGTAATAGCATACATCGTTCTTCCTTTTTAGGGTTATTTATAGATGTCCAACACCCCTTGATTGTTCCATTTGCAAAGGAGTGATCAACTGTCACACCAGTCACCCATCGCCTGCCCATTCCCTTAATCTTAGGTGATGATGTCCTTGGAGTGTGATTTGAGGATATGACAACTCAAGTGACTGATTAGTGGCCCGAGATATCTCGTAATTAATGCACTGTATTACGATATTCAACCTGGGTTGCATGTGTAATTAATATTGTCAGGTGTATTAAATATGTCCAGCTTTTCTTCGAGCAAGATCATGCTTGGCGTCATCAATATCGATTTAACGGGCAATAAATGCATGCAAGAACATTTATTGTGGTAAAAGAGTCTCTCTTCTCAACAACCATTATCTCCGAGAGGTATCTCAGTTGGATCATTAATGATATACAAAAGGTGGCGCCGAGAGCTTTCCCAATACCATAAGGTAAACAATGACTTGTTCCCTTTTAAAACACCTCTTCTTCGGAGTCCTGTGATGTGGCACTTAGTATGAAAGACTATCATCAACAATATATATATATATATATATATATATATATATATATGTAAAAGGATAGAAGGATATAAGTTTTAACATAATATTTGACATGATTTTATAAACATTGAATCTCTAATATTTGAATTGTTAGGACTTAATAAATTTATTTCTTATTTTCTTTCTTTTTACTATCTCTCTCATTAATTTATTTTATTTTATCAATCATATCATAATGATTTTCTTTTTCAAATTTGATATATTATTTTTTTTTTTTCGCTCTTACATTTTTATTCTCTCCTCATATAAGTTTTTATTTTATTTGTTACTTAGACTTCTTTTTTTCTATATTTATTCGGACAAAGACCATCCCCCTCCTACTTTTTTTATATATTTCTTTTAACTTTTAATTATTCTTTATTTATTAAAAGATTAATTATTATTATTTAAAACAAAGATAATTAATATATTTACATGTGTCTTCTGTTTTATTTAATTATACAACATACTAAATTATATATTTAATTTTTTTATATTAAATTTAACATAATTATTTAATCTTACATGCATTTAGAATGTTAGTCATTGCTTAAGGGTTAATGAAATTATTTTAATGCATAAAATCTAAGCGGAGATATTAATTCATTCTTGAAATTGATACTTGGAGAATAGAGATGTGTGCATATGATAATAGTAAAAATAAAATAATATATTTAGAAAAAAATAAATTGTTGTAGTCTTGTAGAGAGAACAAAAAAATTTAAAAAAGTAAGAAGAAAATTAATATATCAAATTTAGGAAAGAAAATATTTAACATAGGAAAGATGAAATAAAATCAATTAATGAGAGAGATAGGAGAGAGAAAGAAAATAAGAATTAAATTCATTATATCCATCCAAATTTTAGAGATCCAATGACCATAAAATCATATTAAATATTGTGCCAAAACTTATGCCCACTGATCATTCCCAATATTAGGGGTGGGCATATTCGGGTTGCTTTGGGTTGGGTTAAAATTTTTCGACCCAATCCAACCAAATATAAATTATAACCGAACAGAACCCAACCGAACCCAACCCAATTTTGGTCGGGTTGGGTTGAACAGGTTGGACTTTTAAGCCCAATAAAACTAATTTATTTTGTATATTATTTAAAATATTTGAATTCAAATTTTGTTATATCCAAATTCACTTTTAAATAATTTTTCACCCTAATAACATATCATATATAGTTTAAATTTGTTAAAACCTTCAAATCATAACTCCATATAATAATACATATTTGATTTAATGTTTGTTGCATAAATTACAAAATTAAAAATAAAAATTAACAATTACGATTGTTCAGGTTAACTGTTTTGTCGTTTGAGGCTCTTTTTTGAGTAGCTTTTCCATATATTCCTATTCTCAATAAATAAATAAAAAATCAAAATACAAAATTAACAATTTATTAAAGTTGGAAAGTCTCCATCAAAGTCATGAATCTATTTTACAATTATAATCATTTCGTCGAATATCTCTTTATTGAACAATCTATTATTAATTTCAATCAATATAATAGTTAAAGTTTATATACAATTGTTAGACTTTTATATATCAAATTCTTAATCAAATCTTAAATTAATGTACCAAGAAAAAATATTTTAATCAATGAAGTTTCAATTATTACAAAAAGAATAAGACAATATAATTATATGACATATTAAGACAAAATTATATGGGCTACAAAATTTGACAGGGATCTAATTATTTTGTCACTTCGGGTTAGGAGGTGACTGAAAGCACAAAATTTTGTGCCCACAACCCGAAGCACAAAATTTGTGCTTCGGGTCACCCCCGAAGCGAACCTCAAATCTTATGCTTCGGGTTGGGGGTGACCTTGAGATACCCCAACCCGAAGCACAAAATTTGTGCTTCGGATCAGGCCCCAACCCAAAGCATAAATTTATGCTTCGAGTTGGGGGTGACCCGAAGCACAAAAAATTTTGTGACCCTAACGCAAACATAAAGTTTGTGCTTCGGGTTTGGAGGTGACCCGAAGCACAAATTTATACTTCCGATCAACCCCCAACCCGAAGCATAAATTTGTAGGATTAGGATCCTCTCCTAACCTAAACTTTTTCTCATCTAAATTTGTATTCGGGTTGGTGGTAACCCGGGACACCCTAACTTGAAGTACAAAATTTATGCTTCGGGTTAGGGGTGACCCGAAATATAAATTTGTGCTTCGGATTTGGGGTGACCCGAAGCATAAATTTATGCTTCGGGTTGGGGTTGATCCAGAGCACAACATTTTGTGCCCCTAACCCAAAGCATAAAATTTATGCTTCGGGTTTGGGAGTGACCCGAAACACAAATTTTATGCCCCTAACTTGAAGCACAAATTTTGTACTTCGAGTTAGGGGTGTCATAAAGCACAAATTTAAGCTTCGCACAAAAAAAAAAAAAGCAATAACAATTTTCAATAATAATAAATAAATAAAAAACACTTGTGATTTCTATCAAAATATTTATTTTTCTCACTAAGGGTCTGTTTGGAAGAGTCTCTCCGAGTAGAGCTTTTATAAATAGAGATTTTAAGAAAATATCGTTGACCGTTTGGTTGTCAATTTAAAAAACTATTTTAAATGGTAGAATTACCAAAAAGGACATATAAAAGAATTTGAAACATAACAAAAAAAAATGAGAAAATATCTTTCCTTATAATTAAAAAAGACAATTGCAAAATATTATAAAAGCGTATCAAAATATAATTTTCTAAACAAAATAATTAAAATAACAATAACAAATTATGTTGAATAATACATTGAAACATTTACAATTGGTGTTGTTCTCATGAAAATTAAAAATAAAAACTCAATGCACAGTTAAAAAACTCACAACGGAATATACAAATATATATATACATATAGAAATTCATGCACAGCAAAAAATAATAAAAGCAAGCATATGACAATATACAAATATGTACACATACCGACATGCACATATATATGCTGCAACATATATATATATATATATATAATATGTTCAGTGTATGTAGACAAACAATCTTATTTGGAATAGAGAAATAAAATAATAATAATTAAATTGATATAAGATAGAAGGAAACTCACAGGTTAAAGATAAATTTTTGAGAATTCAAATACGTTGAGAGCATTGAAGTTATGTTTCACATGCTAAAAAAACTAAGTTATTAGGAATGTTAATTTAAAACTAAGTTATTAGGTTTTTAAGGACATTGTGAAATTATAAATATATTAGGGTTGTATAAGTTATTTTAATATTTTTTTAAAAAAAAACTTAAAAAACTCTACTTGGAAAGCTCAAAATTTGAGCTTCTCCGAGTAGATATAAAACAGCTTATATAATCGCCAAAAGCTCTACTGGAGTGACAACTAAAAAAAAAAAAAAAACGCTGAAAAATTCAAGTCTGCGCACGTGCAAGAATTGCATACAGTGGTCTTGGATGCTTTAGGATTGTCTGAATGACTTCTATACACTGCCGTCTTTTGTACCAAGACCCTATGCGTTACTCTAATATGTATCCGAAGTCCAAACGAAGCCCAAAACAGCCCTAGTACATGCGAAGGCGCGGCTGTCAGCAGCAATAGCCGCGCGCACCCCCTCGTGCGAGCCGCTCTTCGCGCGAGTTGTGGGAGTTTTAGCCGTAATTTTTTGCTCCAATTTTCTGCCACTTTTCTGAAACAATATTCGACAATATTTTTCAGAAAGTTCCAGCAAAAATCGTATGCAAAAAAATCACATGGGCAGCCCTTAAGCGCTGCGATAACAGCCAGCGCGCTGCGAAAAAACCACATGGGCAGCCCCTAAGCGCTACAGCAGCAACCAGCGTGCAAGCGCCCGCGAGTTGCACTCGACAGCCTGCACATAGCTGCTGCTGCTGCTGCATGCAAGGGGCTGTCGCCCCTTTGCTTGTTTTTTTTTTTCATATCTTCCGCAGTTACGATCTTCTTCGTATTATAGAATAATATACGAAAAAAAAAACTAAAAAAAATATACAAAGACATCCATTAAAAATACAACTAGCTTTCCCAAAACAAAAAATGAATCCTAGAACCCATGACGCCATATAATTAACGGTCATTCATACTTTTAATATATGCAATCAAAATCATATATAAACAAATAATACAAACCCTAGATTGTGCCTATATATGTCATACATCAAAATAAAGAAAATTAAGAATACAAAAAAAATTGTAGTTTTCTTTTTCTCGTATATACAAAAACTTCAAAACCTGAGTTTTGATACCAATTAAAGGGAAAAAATTTTTGTTTTATCGAATAAAAGTAGTGGAATTGGGTTTCAAAAATTTTTCTTATCTTGAAAACTATTTTCACAAAGATCAAGTTATTGTATATACGCTAATTGAAACTTTAGACTACAATAATCCTTGATGATTTCTTGAATCTTTGACTTGTTAATTCACCACCAAGCCTTCCGAATTATGACCCGCAATCTGACAAAATATGTATGGCAATGTCACGAATGAAGAGATGGAGATTGCAGAAAAACGGAGAAGAAAACTCTTTGCTTCCCTTTCTTAGCCAGCCGCACTTGTGTATATCAAAGAAAACAAAAAAAAAAATATTTTCTTTTGTTTCTTTTCTCTGGTGGCCAAATTGCACTTTTCGAATTGCATTTTTCTTGCTAGGTTTTTGCATTCCACTTTTTCTTTCTAATATAACATCATATATATATATATATATATTAGATCTCTAGGGTTTTAGTTTGACTTAATCAAAATAGAATTGTAAATACTATTTGACTTTAGTCACCTCTAGAGTTAAGACTCTTGACCTATTAGGACTATTGAATAATCTCAGTATTTAAAGGGGTAATTGCAATAACTCCCTATGTATATAGGCATAATTGCACAAAAATCTAAGAATAATAGATAATAACAATAATTCCTCTTTGACCGGTTGACTAACCGTTGACCACAGTTAGTCACTAATGGTTAAAGGGGTAAAATCGTCTTTTTAGAAAAAGAAATTTAAAAAAAAAAAAAAATTTAAAAATGGACCAGATGAGATCTGGTCCATTAGATGAGATAAAAATATCTTCATTCAATGGGTCAGATCATCCGGTCCATTGCCAAAAAAAAAAAATTCAATTTTTTTTTCAAATTTTTTTGTTCATCACCAGATCTGCTTCTTCTTCTTCCAATTTTTTTTTTTTCAATCTGTTTCTTCATCATTTTTTTCCCTTTTCCTCCTCCTTCTTCGTTTTATTCTTCTTCATCCAATTTTTTTTTTTCGAATTCTTCTTCTTCTCTTATTTTTTTTTTGTTCTTCCTTTTTTTTCTTTTTCTTCTTTTCTTTTTTTTTATTTTTTTATTTTTGTTGTTTCTCTTCTTTCTTCTTCTTTGCTTTTTTTTTAGATTTCTTTATTCTTTTTCTTCTTCTTCTTTTTTTTTTCAAGATTTTTTTTTATTTTTGTTCTTCCTCTTCTTTCTTCTTCCTCCTCCTCTTCTTCTTTTTCTTCTTTTTTTAGATTTTTTTTTAATTTTTTTTCTAAAAAGACGATTTTACCCCTTTGACCGTTAGTGACTAACCGTGGTCAACAGTTAGTCAACCGGTCAAAGGGGAGTTATTGTTATTATCAATTATTCTCAGATTTTTGTACAATTATGCCTATATACACGAGGAGTTATTGTAATTACCCCCTTATTTAAAATCTTTTTTTTATGTATTAGTCAAGGTTTGAACATACAACCTCTTTTTAAATAATTAATAATATTAATAACAATTGTTAATGCTTATTTAATTATCAATTCATTAATTAAATAATCAAATTATTTAATTAATTCTCTTAATCAAATCTTGTCACTTTCGTAACACAATTAATTGGACCATCCAATTAATTTACCGTGACCCTCGTTACCATTAAGCATAAGGGCTAGCAAGGAGACCTAATGGACCTACAGTTTTGAGCTCTAATAATATTTAGCAATATTAATTAAAACTCTTTAACTAATATTCCATGATTATTAACCTCGGAGTTATTACACAAAAAATCCGATACTGAACTCTCAGAACTGTAGACATTTTATACAATCTGAAGTCTTAGTGTTTATTGATATAACTATTACATACTGTATAATCCTCCACAAGTAGTTCATAGCTAGAGCTAGGTCATAATGTCTGTTTTACCCCTCTAGTTATATCTTTTCCTTTAAGTACCGTTGATTCTCTAATGAACAATTAAATCCTTTTTTTCTTTACGAAAAAAGGAGAGCGCTTATAATTGTTCAAGCCTCGAATCAACCCTTAAAGGAACTACTCATCTACTTCAATAAAGAAAGAGTGGATTCCACTATCGTGTTCAAGCCTTCTCAGCCATCACATGTCAAACTGTAACTCCAAGATACGAAGGTATTGATCAAGAATATAACATCAACCTCACTCATGATATGTTAAAAGCCATGATCCAACCTGAAGGAGTCGATAAAATACTTAGGATTAAAATCACCTATATATAGCCATCGTTTGTCGATATATATGAATCTCATTTACTAACGGATCTTGGTAAGAGATTCATATAAATCGTGACCTAGTCCTATATAATCTCATCATACAAGGTGTCTTCATTCTCATGTCAACTACATGAGCAGTCTAGGATAAGACCGTCGTACATTTCAGAATAGACTGCAGCAGTAGATCAATCACAAACAAAGTATCCAGCTTTGTTTGCTCTCTACGAACTCTTTAGATTGCATGTCTTAAAATGAATCCTAATATATATAACTTTCGTATACTCATTTTGATATTACATCTTACAATCTTGGATGACACACGCACAATATATAAATGTATGAACAAATAATAACACTTTTATTTGAATGATAAATTTTTAACTCTTATTTATGTCTAATAACATTTACTATTACCAGTGTCCTAAAATGCGCTAAGCGCTAGGCGTTCGACGGCCTAGTGCCTAGGCGGTTCCTCGGTGCGGTCAACGATCAATATGTTGACCGCACCATGTTGACCGCATCGTTGACCACCAGAAATTTTTTTCTGTATGACTGTATTTAACAATTTACATGTAAATGCACCTAAAATAAAAATATATATGTCATTCCAAACATTCCAAACAATATGAAACTAAATCATTCCAAACAAATAAGTCATTCCAAAATCCAAACATTCCAAACAATATGAAACTAATAAGTCATTCCAAACAAATAATTCATTCCAAATATTCCAAACAATATGAAACTAAGTCATTCTAAACAAATAAATCATTTCAAACATTCCACACAAGATGAAACTAATGAAATTATCAAAGTATAAAAATATGATGAAATGATAATACAAATTCCTAAACTAAACATCATGATCAAACTCCTCTTTTCCATATTCTTCCATTACACGCTCTTCATCGGACTCAAACTCAACATCAACTTGATTTTCCTCTTACTCCTCATCATCTGATACAAAGTCATCTTCATGAAGATCTCTTTGTGTCACCCTAGAACTCTTCTAAGTTGTAGAATGTCATCTACACAGGATGCATCGTCTATCAATTGCCAAGTTAGCCCCGTTCCAGGCTCTACTTCATCATTATCACCACCACCTTCAACAATCCATTCTTGTGCATTGGTGGCTACGGCATCCTTAGCAAGAATGAAATCCACATCCTTTTCCTTTGCTCTTTTTGGCTTGTTCCTCAACTTAGAATTGAATTGGACATAGACTAGATTATTCAACCGACTCATATCTAGTCTTTTCCTTTTCTTTGTATGTATCTACAAAATCAAAATGACAATAATAATAAATTGTTAGTTAAGAGTTACTTTGTAAATTTACAGTAAACTAGTGGTGCACTCACTCCTTCAAAAGTGCTCCAATTTTATTCATATCTAGAGGAACTCGTGGTCAAATCGAGGATTCTTTTAGCCATGACTTGTAAATTAGGTATTTGACCTCTATAGCCAGACTACCAAAAAGCTATAATCACGAAGATACATATTTCAAGTTTTTAAGATTTAGAACGTAATATGAAAAAAAAAAAAAAAGTAAAGAACTACAACTACAAGTTTATAAGTTTAAAATAGTACATGGATCATATTCCTCATCATTGTTTTCATATTCTAAGACTGTTAATGGTTTTCTAAAAGATTCTTCCTGTAACTTATACTTTCGTATTTCAGAATTTGCAATTTTCTTTGTATTGCCAAATTTTCGACACCACAAAAAGCCTCCACACAATCTTGTAGTGCAATATTCACATCATCGTCATATTTAATTGTTGGATCTCTGTAGCAGTAGTATGGGTTGAGGAAATAGGTCGCCAAGTGTAATGAACTATCAAGCCAACCTTTAATTCTTGCATGAATAATGTCAAAGATCGGTTTATAGTTTCCTTCAACATTGTTCATTGCCACTTTGATGTCTTCTTTTGCTTGCAGTAGCTCTCTATGTACAAATCCCATGGCTGGCTTTCTATCCCCATCAACAAGTCTAAGCACCTTCATCAAAGGTGAAAAGATCTTCAAGCAAAGGGTCACACCATTCTAAAAGCCCATACTCATAACAGTAGCATATGACGTTCTCCTCTTGCTAGTGTTAGACCATTTGCATTGCTCTCATAGGTCACTAAAAAATATTGTCCTCAATTGAGCTTTTTCCTCCATCAGACTTTGCAATGTTAGAAACGAAGAGGCAAATCTAGTCACTCCCTACCCCACTATGTCACTTTTTATTGTGAAAGACCTCATTAAGGATAATGTCTTGTAGTGTGCATAGATGAAGACAGTAAAATTCTTGGCTTAGTCAATGGTTTTTTTGAACTTCTGGACCTTACCAATACTTTCAAGTATGAGATTGATGTTGTGAGTTGCACACGAGGTCCAAAATATCTGAGGTCTCTTCACCTTGAGCAATTTCGCCGCTGCCATGTTATTTGTGGTATTATCTGTGACCACTTGAATGACATTTTTCGGTCCAACTTGTTCAATGCACCCATCTACATACTGAAAAATGTGCTCAGTCGTGTATGCCTCATTTGAAGACTCTTTAGAGGAAAGGAAAGTGGTTACTTCCCTACAATTGACACACAAATTCATTATGCTCATTCTTTTTCTATCAGACCAAGTGTCCGTCATAATAGAGCATCCATTCAAAGCCCATTCTTGTTCTTACTTCTTTAGTAACTCTTTTGTTCTTTGAAGCTTCTTTTTCAACAACGGTTCCCTCAGTTGGTATTGTCTTGGCGGTTTGTATCCCGATCCAAATTGACCAACCACTTTCACCATCAGCTTGAAATCATCATTGTCAATTGCATTAAAAGGAACCCCGGCTCCGTACTCCCATCTACTCATATACTGGTTTACATTATGAGTCATTTGTTTAAAAAGTGCTTCGTGGATGTTTTGTTGTCTCTTAGTTACGCCACTTAATGAAGCTTCGGGATTGATTCCCGATACAAATCGATCCATGGGGCCAACAGGATGGGGATCTCTCCTCACCCTTAATTCTTCTATCGCATCTTTTTCCTCAGTTGTATCAACCACGTTTACTTATGATTTCAACAACAACTCTTCATTCTTCTTACCCTTTCTCTTACTTTTAGCCTCCATAATAGCATTTCTACACTTGGCTTGTGCTTCTAGTGTTGCTTTTGGACAAGCTGCAATATTTTCTGATATCTGGCCTATGTGCTCTTTCATTCTATACGCTCCTCCGGACATTACTTTTCCACATAGGATATGTTTGACCCTGCCCAAATTCTTTGCATGAACTAACACCTCAAACTCCCATTCAATATCATTCAACTTTCTTTTAAGCAATGACTCAGATGTTGTAATACACCCTCCCGATAATTGTACTGTATACGTACAGGTATTGAAATATATTTTTCCAAAATTGATTGTACGGTACTATAATGGAGTTTATTGGACGATTAGTACGATTTCGTAAAATATATACGAAATGCAATTATACGTTTCAAAATTTCTAGTAAGTAGTTTTCATAAATTAGATATTAAAAGTATTAAAGGTATCAGAGACTTGAAAAATGTTCGAAACGGATTCAGATAGTTAGTAAGATTCCATAAAGTATATACGAAATCCAAGATACAGGAGCTAATTCTAACCTATGTAATAATTTACAAAAATATAAATTAGATAATCCTCATCAATATACAAATTTTAATGGAGATTTTCATGAAATAGATGAAGCCATAGAAACCCTAATCAGATTTGGAAATGAAATCATTCCAATAAGATTGCTGATAGAAAATGAAGGATTAAATACTAACTTAGAAATAATGTTAGGATTAATATTTCTAGAAATGCTAAAACCATATCAGATAACTTCTTATGGATTAAAGATAAATTATAATGGAAAATTAATATATATACCAAAATGACTAGTCCTTATAGTATTTATATTCCCATAGGTGTAACCTATAAAGATTATAAAGCAGAATACTTTGCTGCTTACATCGATAGTGGATCAGGTTGTTGTGTAAGCAAACCACAATGTTTTCCTGAGAAATATCATCAAGATTTACCAATTATTAGAGGAAGAGATATTTCAAATCAATTGATAGAAATTAAGAGAGGGATAGACAATCCTATAATTTTATTAGGACAATATTTAATAAAATGTCCACCATTTTATTTTCATACTACTGGCTGTGATATACTCTTAGGAAATAATTTCTTACAATTATTTCATAAGATTACCTTTGATACTCTTACTATAGTCAGATACTTTTTAAAACCCCATGTTATCATTTAATCACTGTTAAAAGACTCAAAACTGCTTATGCTAAACCTTTTTCTATTAATTTTATTACCCGCGCAGCCCAGCGTGGTGATATTGGATATAAAGAAAAACTAATTTTTTCTAAAGGAAATCCTTTAATAAAATTCCAATTACAATTAAAGACTTTAGATATGGATATAGAAGGAATTAAAAACAGATTAAAACAATGTTTTACTGAAAATCCTTTAGAATTTTGGGATAAAAACCAAATTATGGCCAAATTAGAAATAATAGATAAAAACAAAGTAATTAGGGAAAAACCCATGAGATATAATCCAGAAGACAAAAAAGAATTTAATCAACAGATAAATGAATTATTACAATTAAAATTTATTAGACCAAGTTTATCAGCTCATAGCTCACCAGCATTTATTGTTAGAAAACATGCTGAGATAGTTAGAGGTAAAGCCAGAATGGTGATAAATTATAAAAGATTAAATAATAATACAGTCTTTGATGGATACTTTCTACCACATAAAGAAAGTTTGATAAATGAAACAATGAATAAAAAGATTTTTTCGCGGCTTTTGGCAAATTAAAATGCATCCAGATAGTATAGCATATACAGCATTTTCAACTCCACAAGGTCAATATGAATGGTTAGTTTTACCATTTGGATTGAAAAATGCTCCTCAAATATTTCAAAGAAAAATGGATAATATTTTTAAACCTTATGATTTTATATTTGTTTATGTTGATGATATTTTAGTATTATCTGATAATATGACTGATCATTTAAAACACTTAGATATTTTTATTAATCTTTGTTTACAGAATGGATTAGCTTTATCTGAGAAAAAATCTAAGATATGCCAACATCAGATTGAATTTTTAGGAATGCATATAGATAGTAAAGGAATACAATTACAAAAGCATATATTAGAAAAAATTACAAGTTTCCCAGATAGATTAGCTGATAAAAAACAATTAAAAGATTATGAATTAAAAATAGAAAAAGATTGTAAAGAAATACAAAAGACAATAATTTATTATGGTCAAAAGATTATGTTAGAGTTACAACAAATCAAAACCTTGTTAGAACAGAAACAAGAAAAAAAAACAGATTAAAACACAAATAACAGATCCAATAGCCTTACATTTATTAAAAATGAAAATACCAGAAAATTACAGAAAATGAGTTCTACAGAAGAAAATTCTGATCTTGATAATTTAATAACAAGAATAGGTGAAATAGATATTAATACTGCTCATAATTTTATAAATATAAAACCAGACATAAAACAAGAATTAAATCCAAATATTTCAGATATTCCTAGCACTTCAAGAGGACCAACATTTGCTAGAGAACCTCCATTAAGGAAAACATATACATGAACAGCACAAACAAGAAATCCATTAGGATATGCTGGATTAACATCTATACCACCAGATAACTATACACCATTAGAAAAGATGAGAAATGAACATATAAATCCTTTTGGATTATTTTTAAACTTAGATTGTGTAACGGATGTAGAAAAAGCAATAGATAAATGAGAAACCTCTCTCAGGATAGCCGTAGAAATTAATAAAATGGATTTAGAAGTAACAAAGAAATTTCTTGAAAAAATATTAATAAATAGTGCTGCTAGATATTGGCAACATCTACCAACAGAAACAAAAGATATTATATTTGCATCAACCACATCTGCTGATTTTATAACTGCTGCTGCAGAAGCATTTCAATTAGAATTTCATGGAGAAGGAAGATTAATTAAAGACCCAACAACAATTAATAAATACTGTGTAGCCTTACAAAGATTACAATTATGTGATATGTGTGAAATAGAAAGATATATTTGTGTGTTTCAAGATTATTATTATCATATTTATAATCAAATAGATACAGGTTATAGTTATTATTTACCTTTATTCTTTTCTAAGATACCTGACCCTTGGGGACAAAAATTGATAGATACATACCAACCTATGACTGCAGATACTTTAGGAAAAAGAATAGCACATTTAAGAAATAAACTCAGTTTATGGTGCAGTGATGCAATATTAGCAAAAGCTACAAAAGGATTAAGAAAAAGAATTTCTTTATGTTGTGATGCCCCTAAAATGCCACTCATGATAGGATGTGATAGTCAATATTATTATGGAAAGATTAAAAGAAAATATAAAAAACGAAAACTATATAAGAAAAGAAAATATTTTAAATCCAGAAAAACAAATTATTATAAGAAAAAAGGATATAGGAAAACTCCTAAAACTACATATAGAAGAAATAAAAAACCCTTTACAAAGGAATGTAGATGTTATTTTTGTAATCAATTAGGCCATTATGCAAATAAATGCCCTAAGAAATTTGATAAAAATAAAAAGAAAATAGAAATTGATGAAGAAATTGAACAAATGATAAATAATGAAGAATTTATACAAATAAATGATTTTGAAGAAATGACAGATTCTGATGAAAGCATCTTTATTTTAACAGAAACAGATTATTCTGATTTTAGTGAAACAGAATAATGGATATAGCAACAAGTTCTCAAATTAATGAAGATATTGATAATCAAATAGAACATTTAGGAGAATATAAACAAGAAGTTTTAATAGATAAGAAAAAATTAAAACAAATACAAAAAGAAAAGTTTAATTTATCTAATTATTCCGGATTCCAAATAGGAATGTTAACAAAATTTGGTATAAAAACCAGAAAACATCATTTATATTATGGATTAAACATAAGAGAAAAAGCATTAGATATTTCATTAACTTCAAATAAAGTAATGATATCTTTACTAAATAAGAAAGATATTCAAGCAAAATTAAAACAAATAAAACCAGAAATACAAAATACTCTTGGATGGATACATATTGGTGCTATACAGATAATTTTAAAATCCACATTTAAAGAATGATTAGATACTCCAATAGAATTAGCTGTTATGGATAATAGGATAATAAACAGAGAAGAAGCTTGCTTAGGTATTCTTAAAGGAAATTATACGAAATGCAATTATACGTTTCAAAATTTCTAGTAAGTAGTTTTCATAAATTAGATATTAAAAGTATTAAAGGTATCAGAGACTTGAAAAATGTTCGAAACGGTTTCAGATAGTTAGTAAGATTCCATAAAGTATATACGAAATCCAATTATAAGTTTTAGAGAATATAGTAAAGATTTCCATAAATTGGAGTATAAGAATATATTATTGGAAGTTAAAATATATTTTTACTATATGAGGTTGTGATTTAACTAATTGATGGAAAAGTAAATTGAAATGGATTTTTATGAAAAAGAGTTAATGTATTGTTATGAATTAAAGTGTTATTGGACAAATATATGTAATTAGTTTTTAATTTGTGATCACATTATAATTTATAAAAGGTCCAGGGAGCAAATTGTAATTGAATGATATAATATATATATATATATATATATATATATATATATATATATATATATATTATGTTAGTGGCTTCCACTAACCAAATCACTAACACTTACAAAGAAAAGTCAAACGAAAAAACAATGAAATAAATTGCAAAGAGTGAAACCAGAAATTGAAGAAGAAAACACACAGAGGCAGAGTCGGTGAAGAAGAATAGAAAAAAGAAGAAGAAGAGTCTAGAGAATTTGAGAAGTAAAAAGTCGGTGGAAGGGAAGAATAAAAGAAATCAGAAAAACAAAACAAAATGAAATAGGAATGAAAGTTAAATGACCAAGTCAAACCAGAAAAATAGAAAGGAACCAGCAAAATAAAACAGAGAGAGGCGAGAGGAAGAAACCAGAAATTTCGAGTAAGAAAGAGAGAGCTTCGGCGGAGAAGGAAGAGAAGAAGAAGAAGATGAGCAGTGACCGGAGATGGAAGAAAGAAGAAGGAGAAGAGGGAGAGAGAGCTGTCAGCAGCGGGAGAAGAAGAAGAGAGCAGAAGGTGTGCAGAAAAACAGAGCAGATGAGAGGAAGAAGAAGAGAAAGAAAAAGAAGAAAAAGAGAAGAAGAAAAGAGAAAATGAGAGAAGAAATCTGGTCCAGCTAGAAGAGGAAAACCAAGAGGATTTTGGGTGAGTGCATATTTGATTGTTTTCTCTTTATGTCAGAATTTGGATTTTATTTTACATGACAAACATCGGGTTAGCTTCCTTTTATAAGATATGATGTTTGCACCAAGAGAATCTGGTAGTACAAATTTTTGTTGGATTTATTTTGAGGTTGATGTTGGATTTAGGATATAATAGAATTATATTGGAAATGTTTATCTGGACTAGACAGATTCAAAATACATTAATTGGAGATTTTTCGTGTAATTGTTCTGAAAAATGCATTAAATGACAGATTATAAATGCCAATGATACAAAAGGGATATGGCTGTTATTAGTTATAACAGATTTTTATTATTTTGGAGTTTTTGAGGGCACTAGACTATTGATGCTGAAATGTGATGGTCAAAGTTGCATTTCTTTGTGAATTATCTTTGATTAGTTTAATGGTGGAAGGCTTGATATTGAAAGCACAATTTGTTCTTGAGGTTTAAAAGTGGATATAAATTATATAGAAGTAAATTTGTAAGTTAAAGTTAGGATTGATAGTGATTTTAGTGTAGAGATTTCAATTTGTATATAATTAAGATACTAGAAATAGTAATTGAATGATTTTGATACAAATTGGTGCTTAGAAATTTAAGAAAGTATGCTAGATTGTGTTGAATGAGATTCAATTTAAGAGAAATTGATTGATTTAAGGAATATATAATTTTGGAGACATGATTTTCAACAAGTTAAATGTAATCGATTTTATGAGAATAGAAGAAATTGAAAAATAAAGTGTTAAATGTGTTAATTGAGTTTTTATATTAGTTGTTGTATTTATATTAACGATTTAATTGGAAATATATTACTTTAGGGAGAAATCTCCGTAATATGGGAGAAAAAGAAACGTTATGGAAAACCGGAGCGCAAAGCTTAGAGAAAACCAGTAATTGGTGAGGTAAAATTATATTTTTAGTTGAAATATACTTTAGTGTACTTGGATTTAATTTAATTCTTTATGACTTGATATATACGTTGTTTATTTATATGTGCTTTATATTCAAAATAGAATTGATTGCTTCAGTTATATATTTAAATTAAGGTGTTTTATATTTTAGAATTTTTGAGTTTATATTCAGCTGAGAAAATATTTATGCATAAAATTAGTTATAGAAATTATATTCATTTAAAGAAATATGTTTTGTAAGTTAAATAGAATTTATGTTTAAGTATGTTTTAATTAAAGTATTTTATAATTCAGAAATTTAGAAATTATATTTATTTAAAGAAATAAATTTTATATATATCCCATGCTTTTGATTAAAAGTTAGTTTTTTAAAGTAAAGAAAACAGTTTTTAAACCCATGGATTTCCTATGGATTATCAGATCAGTTATCAGCAGTTAGACCCGGCCGGTACATCCGAATTGTGTGTGGCATGTTAAGGGGGGACAGTCCGCTAACTCCAGGGGGGTTGAGTCTGTCGAGTCTGTCAGTCGCCCACACATTGGGGTGTTGTCTCGCTATATGTTGCGACGCAGCAAAATATATTATTTCAGTTTATCAGATTTCAGAAAAGTATAATATATTAGTTTATTGATTTTCAGAAATATTGAAAGGTTTTCAGTATAGTTTTCAGAACAGTTTTCAGAGATTAGATTTCAGAATAGTTTTCAATATAGCTTTCAGAACAGTTTTCAGAACCTAGATATCAATATATTTTTAGTATGAATTTCAGAATAGTTTTCAGAAAATAGATTTCAGAAATAGTTTATCAGTTTAGTATTTTTTGAAAACAGATTTATATTCTTTTCAGATTTCAGGGAGGTTAATAGAAATTAATAGAAAAATAATTAAAGTTTATTTAGAAATTTAACAGCACTCAATGAGCTCGTTTAGCTCATTATAGTTTTTATGTTTTTAAATTAACCTCCCAGGTACAGATGCAGACATTTCAGGGACGCCGAAGACCAGCAGGACCAGTCAAAGGGTGCTGTGACTGTTTTACAAGCATATATAATATTTTAGTGGTTAAGTTTGTATTTTAATATTGTTTTAAGTGTATAAGTATTTTATTTAAAAATTTGATTTATTTATCTTTGATAATTGTTAATTTTGATATTTAAACTGTTTGAGTTGTGGTTTGTGGAGATGGACCGGAGGTCCACAGTAGTTGAGATTTGAAAAATTATAGAAGTGTTCAATTTTTATGCATGTCTCCAAGATTTGGTAATCTTAGAAAAAGAAGGGAGACTCTGCCAAAATGTTTATAAAATAGTTTTGTTAAAAAAAAAAAAAAATTTTCTACTTAGAATTTCAGAATAAAGAAACGGCTTAGATTCACGGAAGCCTTTCAGCGGGGTAAGCTTCGACTGGAAAGTTACCGTGGAGTGCTGGTAGGCAGCCTAATATGAGATAGTAGGTTTGGGGCCTGTCAGATGTGGATTGGACCGTTTGGTCCACTGAGGCTGCCGAGGACGCCATTATAAATATAATAACCTAGAAAAGTTAACAAACATTTATAATTTATTTAATTATAAAGACATAAATAAAATAATACTTCAACTATAAAAGATTACAAGTACACAACTACAATCTAGTGATCTATGACTATAAATGATTAAATTTCATAAACTTTCTATTTTCCTATTTATCTATTCCTAAATTGTAAATTCCTACATAAACATCAATTTAAAATACTAAAATAAAAATATTAAAATTTTTGTTATAATTTAATTTTTAAATTATCATTTCAAGTTCAATATAACATTACGGTAATCAACAATGAAGACTAAACTAAAAATATTTACAATTTTATAAAAAAAAATAAAATTTATCTAGACATTTAATTAAACACTTGGATTGTATATATAAAATTATATTTTTAACAATAATAAATCTTAAAAATATTAAAATATAGAAGAACAATACCTTAGAGATGGATAATGATGAAGAAAATGGGTTGAAAATAGACTAGAAAATGAGACTTAGGGGTTAGGGTTTGCTGTTGGCGTACACTGGTGAAGAAGAATGAAAAAAACCAAATTTTTTGCTTCTGATTTGCTTATACTCGAAACTCACAATTTTTTTGTTTTATAACTTAGCCAAAACGATGTCGTTTTGGGCTTGTTATTAAAACACCCAAAACGGCTGTGGTTTACGCGGCTGGGCAACCGCGTAGCTCTAATTGGTCGCCTAAATTGGCCGATTTGGCCATTTTCCAAGCGGTCGACCGCCTAGCGCCTAGGAGGCCGAATTGGGCAAATTTTAGAACATTGACTATTACAAGCTTTATGACATAAATCCCAACAATTGACTCATGCTTCGTCATAAGCACCTCTGTCATGCGAGTCAGCAGAAAAGTGTGGGCCGTTTTATCAGCCAAAACCCATTTATTTTAGGCTTCTTTAATGGCCCTTGACGCGTTAGGAGCAGGTTGCGGAGGATATTCCTCTATTAGTACAAATTTAACGTCTTTGCAGACCATAATTGTGTTCATGTTGTATTTCTACTTAGTATAGTTATCCCCAATTAATTTTTCATTTGCAAGAATAGAAATTAAAGCAGAAGACATAGTTTAAATTTAAAACACAAATAAATAAATTAAAATCATTCAATTCATACATTCATATCACATTATATATGGTCGACATAAAATTAAACATGATGCATGAACATGTTTTAATTAACTAAAAAATCCTTAAAAACAATTACCATGCCACGACAATCTAACATACCACAAGTAAGTGCATATGTAGGTTAGGTCAAATTCTTACATGTTAGATCAAAACATTCTGAATAGAATGATACACCAGAATAACTCTTTATTCTTATATCATTAATCATCGTTTTAATTTAGTTAGAAAATTTTAATTAACAACTTAATTATATCCTTGTGAGTGTAACCCACAGTTTCAGATTCCATGAACTTAACTTGAGAGTTGCCTAGGTAGGCTAGGTCAATCCCAAAATACATTATGGACACCTTCCTTAGGGATGACGAAAGTAAAGCCGCCTCGCGTCGCCACTTAAATCTCACGGTATTGAATTAACGATGGAGACTGTGGGATATATTGTCATATATCTCTCCCACTCACTATTTATAGTTTAGGGTTTTCTAATAACTTCGAGTTCTAAAACTCTATGTTTTTAGTTATTATTTAGATTCTACGGCTAATTAAAATATAAGTTTACTAGATATAATAAATTATATAATTTTTAACTCTTAAAAATCTAATTTATTATTTAATTTCTAATTTAAATAAATTAGAAACTAAATGTGAGTTTACTAAGTTTTAACTATTAAAACTAAATCACCTTATTTGGTCCAATTATTATTTAGGCCTTAACTAAATCATATTAATCTTAATTAATCAATGAACCAAACTAATCTAATTAATTAAACATTTTAATTAAAGGATTAGTTAATTAATGAGAATTATCAAGTTTTTACTTCTAAAAAATAATCTCAATATTTGATTGTCATTTATGAAGATGTTTACTATTTTAATCATATTAAAAAATTAAACAAATAAATCATGGCAATCATGTATGACATGTTAGAATGCAAGTGTAGGCACACCTAATCTAGATGACATATATATGTATGCTCATTCTTTAAACTACCATAAATCACCAGATGAAATAAAATTAAAGCATACATGAATGATTGAGTGACATGAATTATTTAACTTAAATAAATCTAATTAGAACTTTAATCTAAGGCATTCTTTGGTCATCAAGTAATCTTCTTCTTCAAGTCCAACTCCTTCTTGTATTTGGATTCCTATCAAGTTCAACTTGCTTTAATTTAAGTAAATCATCTCATGGGTTGAGCTTTAAGGCCTATCACTTAAATTTCAGCAACTTATGGCTAGATAAGAAGCCCATTGGACTATTCTTCTGCAAACTTAAATTCCACATACGCACAAGAATTGCACATAGCGGCATCGGCTGCTTTAAGACTATCCGAATGACTTCTATGGGCTGTCATCTTTTGTACCAAGGCCTATACGTTACCCTAACACGTATTCAAGTCCAAACGAAGCTCAAAGCATCCCTAGCACACGTGAAGATGTGGCTGCCAGCAGCAACAACCGCTCGTATACTTGGTGCGCATAACCCCCGCACAAGCCGCGCTTCCGCGCGCATTATAGATGTCTCTCCAGCAGTTTTTCGCTTTGATTTTCTGTCCCTTTTCCGGAACAATATTTAAAAATATTTTTCAAAAAGTTCCAGCAAAAATTGTCTGCGAACAAATCACGCAAACAACCCTAATGCACCACTGTAGCAGCCAGCGCGTGGTGCGCACTTGGTAGCCCGTGCACAATTACTGCTGCACGCAAAAGGCTGTCGCCCCTTTGCTGATTTTTTTTTCGTATCATCCCCAATCACGATCTTCTTCGTACTACAGAATAATATACAATATATATATATATATATATATATAACAAAATCAATATACAAACAGCCATTAAATTACAATTGGCTTTCCCAAAACAAAAACAAATCCTAGAAACCCATGACACCATATAATTAATGATCATTCATGCTTTTTATATATATAATCAAAATCATATAGAAAAAAATCATACAAACCTTAAATTGTGCCTACACATATCATACATCAAGAATCAAGAAAATCAAGAACACAAAAAAAAAAATTGTAGTTTTCTTTTTCGCGTATATACAAAAACTTCAAAACCTAAGGCTCTAATACCAATTGAAGGAAGAAAAATTCATTTTTTGAAATAAAGGCAGCGGAATTGGGTTTCATTCTTTTCTTAAAAACTATTTTCACAAAGATTAAGTTTATGTACATACGTGAAGTGAAACTTTATACTACAATTACCTTTAATGCATTTCTTGATTCTTTGACTTCTCAATTCACCAACAAACCTTTTGAGCTATGACATGCGGTCTGATAACGAGTGTGTGGGCATGTCACAGATGAAGAGATGAAGATTGCAGAAAAGAGGAGAAGACAACACCTTGTCTCTCTCCCTAGGCTAGTCGAACCTGCGCAGAAAATAGTCAGAAAAACTTTCTTTTTTCCTCTCCCTTTTTGGTGTGACCGCTCCTTTCTTGTTCTTAGGTTAATTGCATTAATTTATTTTTCTAGTATCATATCATATATATAATAGGTCTCTAGTGTTTTATTTGACCAAGTCAAAGTAGGATTCTAAATCCTATTTTATTTTTGATCTACCTAAAGTTTGAACTTTTGACCTCTAGGACTATTAAATAATCATATTATTTAATTTCTTTTGTCTTTTTCATGGTTCGAACTTGCAACCTCCTATTTAATAATTAAAACAATTAATAATTTTATTTAATTATTAAATCATTAATCACTTTTGTAACACTATTAATTGGACCATCCAATTAATTTACCGCGACCCTCGTTATCAATAATCATAAGGCCTAGCAAGGGGACCTAATTGACCTACAGTTTTGAGCTCCAATAATACTTAGTAATATTAATTAAACTCTTTAATTAATATTTCATGATTATTAACCTCGGAGTGATTCCACTAAAAATCTGAGGCTGAACTCTCATAACTATAAACGTTTTATATAATCTAAAGTCTCAGTGTCCATTGATATAGCTATTACATATAGTATGATCCTCCACTAATAGTTCATAGCTAGAGTTAGGTTATAATGTCGGTTATACCCCTCTAGTTATATCATTTCCTTTAAGTACCGTTAATTCTCTAATGAACAATTAAATCCTTTCTTTCTTTATGGAAGAAAGAGAGCGCTCATAATTGTTCAAGCCTCGAATCAACCCTTAAGGGAACTATTCATCTACTTCAATCAAGAAGAAGTGGATTCCACTATTGTGTTCAAACCTTCCCAATCATAAGCCAAACCGTAACTCCAAGATACGGAGGTATTGATCAAGAATATAATATCGACTTCACTCATGGTATGTCAAAAGCTAAGATCCAACCTGAAGGAGTCGATAAGACACTCGGGATTAAGATTACCTATATCCAACCATCGTTTGTCGATATATATGAATTTCATCTACTAACGGATCTTGGTGAGGGATTCATATAAATCATGGCTCAGTCCTATATGATCTCATCATATAAGGTGTCCCCATTCTCATGTCAACTATATGAGCAGTCTAGGATAAGATCACCGTACATTACATAATTGACTGTAGCAGTAGATCAACCACAAACAAAGAACGCAACTTTGTCTGCTCTTTACGGAATCTTTAGATTGCATGTCTCAAAATGAATCATTCTGTATATGACATTCATATACTCATTTTTATATTACATCTTGCAATCTTGAATGTTTCATGCATAATATATAAATGTATGAACAAATAAAAACACTTTTATTCAAATAATAAATGTTTAACTCTTATTTATGTCTAATAACATTTACAATTACAAGCTTTAGGACATAAATTCCAACACAAGTATCTTTAGATTTATGTTGACGATTAAAATACTTGAGTGTTTATTGGTCTTTGTCTATCCCATGAAGACTTCTGAAGACATTGACGAATGTTAGTTTAGGTCTCTCTATGTAATTTTGAGTCTTATGAGCGACTGTAAAAACAATCACTTGATTGTTTAGCGAGTATTGTGTTTTATCATGGAATAGCCAAATGGGGAGATTGTAAGGTCATTATTTTGTTGGCTGTGATTTCGTGAGCAAACACATTTTTATGTAATTCTTAGTTAGCTTTGTTAGAGTATGATTTGGGCGTAATGAAGATTCGAAGAAACCATGTGAAGATGGAAAGTTTCTGAGAAGACTCAAGAACGTGCTTGAAGGTAAGTTTTGAAGAAACGATACTCTTTAATTCTTGAGATCATTTAACATTCACACACACACTTTCAACATATTCGTGCATTTGCATTTGAGTGCTAACATGTTGATTTTAATGGTTTATAAATGTTGAGTCTTATTGTTTTTGTTTTATCTAGTTTTGGATTTAATTTCACATATTTTGTATTTCCAAAAAACTGACCTTTAGATGCTTGAACGGGCATAACTTTTTATCTAGACATTCAATTGGTCTTTGTTTTTTTGGAATGAAACTAGACATCCATATCTTTCTAATGGTATAAAGAACAAAAAACTCCAAGGCCGTTTGGTTAGAATTCTTTTGGCTCAAAATGGAGTCAAGTGTAGCTGGAAAAAGCTGAACTGGGGAAACGGGCAGCGAGGCCACACCTCAAGCGTGGGCACGCGCCTTTGTCGTGTCTGGCAGACATCACCTCCACGCCTAAAGCACGTGCGTGCTGTCCTAGCCGAACCAAATTCTGGTTAGGCTTGTGTTTTGTGTTTAATTTGTCCCCTAAAGTCTTTCAATATGTGTTTAATGATTCCACATTTTTGTAGTGCTTGTCCATCAAGAATTATTTTATTAAGTTTGGAAGCAGGAGAATCTCCTAATTAATAAGTGTTTTATTTTTTGGAATGATAATATCTTTTTAGTAGGAAAGTATCTAATTACATTCATTGTTAAATTAGAAAACCTAAAAGCTATCAAAGTCCTACTTCAATGGCTTTTGGGTTTTTAATGATTGTTATAAATAGTAAGCCTATTGTTCTTCAACTTCAGCCGTGTAAGTCTCTTTTGCTAGGCTCATTATAATCTCTTGTTTTCTTAATTGTTTTATTAAATTCCTCTTACATGTCTTTGTTATTTTGATACTTTATTATTTCATGTTATTGTGAGATAAGAGAGAGTTTTTACATAGATTACTATTCTTTGCATTGAACGTAATTGCATAGTCTATTCATAATATATTTTCATCATACACATTATTTGATTGTTCATGTTTTATTGAGTACGTAGATCTAATCTCATAAATTGGGGGTTATTGTTTCTTTGACCATACGAAAGGAACACTAAGATTTGGAGTGCATGGAGTCTCTATGCACACATTGCAATGTTTGCTAGTAAAAAGCTTGAGGGTAGATAATATTGGGTTATAGCAAGGGGCATGTAATTGAGTGGTCAATCAACATGAGTTGTAAACGATATACCAACTAGTGAAATCTATGTGGATGAGTTAAGTGGTGTACGAGTTGGTTCCGTAGTTTTTTGACCTGTTGAGATTTTTCACCCTAAAAATCTCGTGTATTATGTGTTGAATGGTTTATTATTTTTAATTCCGCAATATTTGTTGATAAACCTATGCCATAGTATACAAGTCCACGATTTTTAGTTTGTTTTATTATTACCGTGGGCCCTAAGTTTTCGTAAATGTATTAATTTGGTCATTCTGTGAGTCAACCGTTAGTCAAACTTAACGGTTCTAGGGGTATTTTTATCTTTGCACCTATCATTTTGGATCTCCATACCAAGAGCAGAAAAAAAAATTGAGATTGAAATTGAATTTTGTTTTTTGTTCTTGGTGGATATCTAGATTGGATCTCCACTGTTCATCAAGATTGATGGACTTGATAGATTGGATCTCCACTAAAAATAATTTTTTTTTAATTCTCCATTTACAATTTAATTTTTAAAAATATTTTTTTTAAATAGATCTCCACCGTCCATCAAGATTGATAGACAGTGGAGATCCATTTAAATGTTTTTTAAAAAGTTTTGAAATTTTATTTTTAAAATTTAATCTAAAATGACCATATTACTTTTTTAATTATTAATAATCTTTTTAAAAATTTAAGATTAAAATTGTAATTTTAACTTATTTAAATAGAGTCAAGGGCAAAACTATCTTTAAGATATATAAATACATATTCTTTCTCTCTCCTCCTTTTGCTCTCTCTAAGAGTAGTGAGGTATGGACTGTAGAAGTCAAATTCGTGCTATATGCACATAGATCTCACTCTTTCTTGAGTGTTATTTTGTTTTTTTCTTTGATTTCTTCCGTTCCTTTCTTTTTTCTTCCTTTCCTTTGCTTGGGTCTTTGTTTTTTGGGTAGATTGAGTCATGGATCCTGATGAGATAGCGAGGAGGTGTGCAAAGTTATCTCTATATGATGCTGATAGTCCGGTGATAAAAGTTGGAGTTGACTTGAGGGCAGAAGGTTTGAAGAAGCTGGTGTTCAGCTTGATTGGGAAGGTTATTGCTAACAAAGAAGTCAACAGAGATGCTTTCAGATCAACAATCGCTTCGCTCTGGAGGACTAAGAAAGAGGTAGAAACTGAAGCTATTGGGGTGAATATGTTTATTTTTCGCTTTGGCTGTCCTTGGGATAGGAAAAGGGTTCTTGAAGGTGGTCATTGGTCTATTGACAAGAATCTAATTGTGCTGAAGGAGGCTGATGGTGTAGGCCGTATTTCTGAGCAGGAATTTGGTTTTGTGCCTTTCTGGGTATAGATCTATAACTTACCATTAGTGTGCATGAATAGGAAGGTTGGTTTATATTTAGGGGGTTTGATTGGGAGTGTTAAAGAAATTGATGTAGGGGATAGTGGGGAATGCTTGGGTAAATTCATTAGAGTTAGAGTGATGATCGATGTGTTACAACCTCTGAAGAGAGGGCTCAGGGTTGCTGTGGAGAAAGGGGAGGAAGAATGTAATGCTCTGCTCTGTTATGAATGATTACCTAGTTTTTGTTATTATTGTAGGCGTATGGGTCACTTGGTTAGGGATTGTATGTTTAATGACAAAAGTCTACTTGATGCTTCTTCTATTAAGTTTGGTGCTTGGTTGCGTGCTCCTACTCCAAGTAGATTGAAGAATATTAGTGATCGTAGAGGAGGTTCTGATGCTAAGAGAGATAAGGAAATTAAGGTTAACAAGGAGAATGAAGATTATGTTGCAAAAGAGCCAGATAAGACTAATTAGTTTGCTCCTGTGGAGGTGGAAGTTTCGGTACCTGCTGGACCAAGTAGAGTGGGTTTAGGTGAAGTGGATGTTAATTCAGGTTCGAAGGGTTACTTTGTGGATAAGAAGGTCAGTGTGCTTCTAGTTGAAAAAAGTGTCCAAGGTCTGCATAATATGATCTCTGTGGATAGGGAGAGCTCTCTGATTTCATCCAGATCAGATGAGCTTTCTTCAATCCAATCTTCGTTGGGGAATAGTGAATTTCCTGAGGTGACAATCCTAAAAGGGTTAAGAAGTGGAAGAGATTAGCTAGGGGGAGGATAGCTAGTCAGGAGAATTTTGTGGAGGATACGGTTTTGAAGAAAAGGGTTTTAGTTCAGGATTTGGTTAATATTGAGAGCTATAAGAAGGTCAGGTGTGATTCATCTGATGAGTCGGCGGTTGCTGAGTATCAGCACTGTCGACAACAATGAAAATCCTGTGTTGGAATGTTCGGGGGTTGGGGAACCCTCGAACATTCAGGGCTTTGAGCGACTTAGTGCGCACAGAGAATCCCCATTTGGTGTTCTTATCTGAGACAAAGTTAGATGGTAGGAGTTCTGACAGAATTAAACTTTGTTTGGGTTTTGCGAATTGTTTTTGTGTTGGCAGATGTGGTCTTGGGGGAGGGCTGTTATTGTTGTGGAAAGATTCTGTAGATGTTAGTATTAAGTCTTTCACTTAAGGGCATATAGATTCGGTTGTGAAGGGTGATGATGGGGTTTTGTGGAGGTTTACAGGTTTCTATGGGGAGTCTAGGCAGGAACTTAAGCATTTTTCTTGGTCTCTTTTACGGCGTTTAATAGGAATGAGTGGGCTGCCTTGGATTCTAGGAGGGGATTTTAATAAAATTTTGATAAGTGAGGAGAAGTTAGGGGGTCTGGTTAGAAGTCATAGGGCTATGGATTCTTTTAGGGAGGTGATTGATGATTGTAACCTAATCGATATGGGTTTCAAAGGTAGTTTGTTTACTTGGTGCAATAGGCAAGATGGTCAAAATCTCATTCAAGAAAGGCTTGACCGTTTTTTATCTAATTCTGATTGGAGAGGCATTTTTGTTGATGCTGTGGTTAGGCATGTGGATCATTAGGGTTCTGATCACAAGCCTTTAGTTGTGGATAATGTTGTGAAGTCTTCTTCTAAGAGGGTTAATAGCTGGGGTAGTAGATTCCATTTCGAAGAAGCTTGGATGAATGAGAATGGTTGTCAGTCAGTAATTGAGAAAGCTTGGAATTCTGGGGCTGGTCATGATGCTATTTCTGTTTTACAAAGTAGTGTAAGTCTGTTTTCTTCCAATTTAGCTGACTGGAACCGTGTGATGAAGAAAAGCAAGAATCAAGAGTTGAGAGATTTGAAGGATCAGCTGTCAGCATTGCAGAATGGTGTTGGTAACCAAGATTGGGGTAAGATCAGAGCTCTAGAGGATCAAATTGATGATGTGGTGGATTAATTTGAAGTTTTCTAGAGAAAGAGGTCCAGAGCTACATGGTTAAAGGCTGGAGACAAAAACTTCAAATTCTTTCATGCTAAAGCTACTCAGAGAAGAAGAAGAAACAGAATTTATGGTATTCTGGACTGCGATGGTGTATGGAAAGAAAAGAAGGCTGACATTGCTAAAGTGGTTTCGGACTATTATAATAAACTTTTCGATTCCACTTCTCCTTCTTGCTTTCTTCTTGACTCTGTTTTGCAAGCTGTGGAGAAGAAAGTTACTGTGAGTATGGATGCTCATTTGACTGCTGATTTTACTGAAGTTGAAATCTGTGCGACCTTAAAACAAATGGCCTCCTAGAAAGCGCCTGGACCAGACGGTTTACCTGCAGGTTTTTATCATAAATTATTGGGAATTGTTGGTAAAAAAGTCACCAGGGCACTTCTTGATGTGCTGAATTCAGGTGCGGATATGAGCAGAATTGGTGCAGCTTCAGTGGCTCTCATTCCTATAGTCAAGAATCCGGTGCGGGTTAGCAAATTCAGACCAATCAGCCTTTGTAATGTCGTCTACAAATTGGTAGCTAAGGTAATAACTAATCGCTTTAAATTCGTCCTTAGTGATTTTGTTTCTCCTAGCCAAAGCGCTTTTGTGCCGGGTAGACTTATTACGGATAATGTAGTTGTGGGTTTTGAATGTCTACACTATCTCAAAAATTGTAAGTCTGGTTCTAAGGGTTTAGTGGCTCTAAAGTTTGATATGAGCAAAGGTTATGATAGGGTTGAATGGGTTTTCTTGCAAAAAATTATGGAAAAATTAGGTTTCGAAGATGGGTGGATTAAGAGGGTTTTAGCTTGCGTTACTTCGGCTTCTTACAATTTTCTGATCAATGGTGAGTCGTTAGGGTCAGGTTTTCCTACCAGGGGCCTAAGACAAGGCTGTCCACTGTCGCCTTGTCTTTTTCTGTTATGCACGGAACGGTTGACTAGTTTCCTTACTAGGGCCGAGAGGGATGGTGGTCTTCATGGTATTAAAGTAGCTAGGAGTGCTCCCTCGGTGTCTCATTTACTGTTTGCGGACAATAGCTTAATATTCATCAAAGCTTCGGTTCTAGAGTGCTCTTTGTTGAAGGAGATTCTTTCCAAGTATGAGTTAGGTTCGGGTCAATCCATCAATTTCTATAAATCGGCCTTGACCTTTAGCCCTAATACTCCAATTCCTATGATTGATGATATTAGGAGAATTTTCAATGTTGAAGTGGTTGCTTGTCATGAGAGTTACCTAGGGCTTCCCTCTTCGGTTAGCAAAAATAAACGTAAGGTTTTTAGGGGTTTGAAGGATCGTATTGGAATAAGATTCAAGGTTGGAAGGCTAGGCTTTTTTCGATTGGGGGGAAAGAAGTTTTAATCAAGGCCATTGCTCAAGTCATCCCTACCTATGCAATGAATTGCTTTAGGTTGCCGTTATCTTTAAGTCTGAAAATTCAGCAACTATTATCTGATTTCTGGTGGGGTTTCAAGGGGGGTAAGAAGAAAATGCACTGGATGGCTTGGAAGAGAATGTGTCTTTCGAAGGAAGCCAGGGGTTTGGGGTTTAGGGAGGTTGATACCTTTAATCAAGCGCTTTTAGCCAAGCAAGGGTGGAGAATCCTTTTTCAACCTTCCTCGCTTTTGGCAAAGGTTCTTAAGGCTAAATATTTCCCCTCCTCCTCTTTTATGGATAGCAAACTGGGTTGGAGGCCCTCTTTTGTTTGGCGGAGTATCCTTTGGGGTAGAGAGATTTTGGAGAAGGGGATTCGTTGGAAGGTTGGGTCTGGCTCAAAAATTTCAGTCTTTAATGATCCTTGGTTGCCCCGTGACTCATGTTTTAAAATTCTTTCTCCTAAGCTGCTGTCCTCTGAGACCATAGTTTCAGTTTTGATGGATGGTGTGGGTGCTTGGAACAGTTCTCTTGTGAAAACATATTTTTGTGAAGAGGAGACTGAGATCATCCTTGGTATCCCTTTGAGCTCAAGGGTTGGTATTGATTAAGCTCTTTGGCATTTTGACAAAAAAGGCCTATTCACTGTTAAAAGTGCTTACAAACTAGCTTTGATTTTGAGAGAAGGCAATGTGCCTTCTTGTTCTAAAGGTGCTCCTCCTTAGTGGTAGGTTCTTTGGTCTCTCAAAATCCCCTCAAAGATAAAATTCTTCTGCTGGAGAGCTTGTAAAAATATTCTTCCTACCAAGGTTTCTTTGTTCAAGAGAGGTACTAGAGTTGGGTTGTGCTCCCTATGTAGTTTGTGTATGGATTCGGTGGATCATACCACCTGGGGCTGTAAGATTTTAGCTAGTTGCTGGGCAGGATGCCCCTTCTTCAGATCTTTGAAAAGTTTTTTGGCAGTAGACATTTTTGATAGATTGATTTGGGTAGATTCTTCTTTTGGAAAAATTTTCCTGATGAGATTTATTGTTTCTTTATGGCTGGCTTGGGGAGTTAGAAATTCTCTGCTTCATGGTACAGGTAGCTGCATCCAAGTAGACTTCTGGGCAAGAGCTGGTGAATTACTGGTGGAGTATGAGTCTGCTGGAGCTGGTGAATTGCTTCAGATCTATTTTTTGCTGTTTCAGGTTTGTCTTCTACTGCTTTTACTTCTTCTAAGCTAGAAGTTGGTTGCTGGAGCCCTCATGTTTCTGGTTTTAAAGTAAATTTAGATGCTGCAGTAAATCTTGCAAATCGAAGTTTTGGAGTTGGTATTGTGGTGAGGAACAGTTGAGGTTTGCTGGTTTTTGCAGCTAGCCAGTTTTTTGACAACTTTTTTGATGTTGAATTTGCAGAAGCCAAACCTATTCAACTTAGTATTTCTTGTGCTTATTTTTTACAACTGTCCAGGGCTGTTATTGAATCTGATGCTCTAAATGTGGTTAGGCTTTACTGTGGTGCTGATGTTTCTTTGGCTGAAGTTCACAATATTGTCCAGGATGTAATTTTTTTGTTGGGTCTTAATCACTCTTTCTCTGTTGCTTTTGTTCCTAGACTAGGAAACAATGTTGCTCACTGTATTGCTAAGAAGGCTGTTAGTGGTTGTGTTTCTTGTTCTTGGTCTTCTTCCTTCCGAGATTGGCTTTTAAAGTTGATTAGGGTGGATGTTTGTCCTGTTGGCTCTTCTTGAGTCTTTGTTTTGTTTCCTTTCAAAAAAAGGGCAAAACTATTTTTTTAATATTTTCTGTTAGTTTGACTATTAAAAAATTGGTTAGATGGACCAAATTGGTATATTTACGAAAACTTAGGATCCACGGGTATCAATAAAGTAAATTGCATTAAAATACTCATAATTCATCAAAACTTAGGGACTAAATTAATAATTTCCCAAATATTTATAGCAAATTGGGGTCATTTTTGTTTTGTTTTTATTTCAAAAAAGCTTCTATTACAGAAGACCAACAAGAAAGTTAGGTTCAGGATTGCACCAACAAAACTCCTCCTTAGAGGAAAAGGCTAGGGAAGCAAGAGAGTGTGCCATTCCATTCTCCGAACGAGGAATGGCATGATAGTTGGAAATTCCCACAGCCCTAAATAGAGCCTTAACATCAGAAAAAATAGGGTCCATAACAGAACTAGGGAGAGAATTAAGCAACCTAGCCACAACAGAGACAACATCTAACTCAACCCACTCAATAATCAGGTTGAACTCCTTCGCCAGCAGCAACCCCTCTCGCAACGCCAGCAGCTCGCCAAGCTCAGCAGGGAAAAATCCCAAGAGGGGCTAGGCAGAAGCTGCAACAACCTTGCCCTGAGAATCACGCACCACTGCACCAGAGCCCATCACAGAATAACCAGGCTTCACTGCTGCATCGGTATTCAACTTCAGGGAGCCTGCGGGAGGAGGCGACCACGGAGAAGAGCGAGGCTGCCTGGGGGGCTGGAGAGGAGAGCCAAAGACCTTCTGGGTACCCTGAAATTCATGAAGCAAAGAAAGAGACCAAGAAACCAAATCAGCACTAACCCTGGGGGATTTATAATGACAGACAGCATTCCTTTCAGACCAAACCCCCCACAGGATCATGCAGAACTCCTCGAGCTCTGCTCTCTTAGCCCTAACTAAAACCCACAATATCAAATCAAAGCAAGAAATATGGCACTGCAAATTGAGAATGTCCCAGAAAATAGTGGACTCCCAAATAGGGCGCATGGAGCTGCACCAAAAAAGGGCATGGGCTGAACTCTCGGGAGCATCACCGCATCTAGAACAACACGGGTCAACCACAATCTTCCTAGAGCAAAGATTACAAAGAGACGGAATGGCGTTGTGGCAAACTCTCCAAATGAAAATTTTAATTTTGGGGGGGATGTTGAGATTCCAAAGTGCAAGCCACCATTTTGAATCCGGACACGAGGAAGAACCTTTGAGGGAGAGTTTTTCCTGCGCTGCAACTCTATACCCACTCTTCACAGAATACTCCCCATTCTTATCAAAATGCCAGATTAAGGAATCATTACAATCACCCAAACTCAGAGGAATTTCCAGAATAGAATCCCTATCCGCTGCCACAAAGACCTGATCAAGCTTAGCCAAATCCCAAGAATGGGGCGAAGGGGACATGAGAGATGCGACCATGAGATCATCCACAGGGGCATTCAAGAAGGGTCTGAAAGTGGACTCCCTTGGTATCCAAGGGTCCTGAAAAGCACTGATATTCTTACCATTATCGACCCTCCAACGAAGGCCCTTAATAAGAAGACTCCTGCCCCAAACCAAACTCCTCCAGAGATGAGAACTCCCCTGTTTCAGCGAGACAGATAAGAACTCCTCCTGCCTGAAATACTTTGCCTTAAGAACTCTAGAAACCAACGAGTCTTTATTCATAACAATTCTCCAAGCCTGCTTGCCCAGAAGAGCTTGGTTAAAAAGAAATAAATCTTTAAACCCAAGCCCCCCACAAATTTTCGGAGAGCACAACTTGTCTCTAGAGACCCAGCAAATTTTCTTATTACCATCTAAGGCACCCCACCAAAAGCCCATAATCATAGAGCACAGCTCATTACACAGAGCAGCAAACAACTGGAAAATACTCATTGTGAAGGTAGGGATAGCTTGTGCCACTGCTTTGATAAGAACTTCTTTCCCGCCCATCGAGAAGAGATTGCCCTTCCATCCTCTGATCTTACGCCATACCCTCTCCTTAATGTCACTGAAGGTTTTCCTTTTATTTTTCCCCACCATGGTTGGAAGGCCAAGATATTTGTCATGGGCTTGGGCATTAACTAGACCCAGACAATTCAAGATACTAGCACTGCAGACATCTTCCACATTTGGACTAAAGGTGATGTTGGACTTTTGCAGATTAATCCGCTGGCCAGAGGCTTTCTCATAGACATTTAGGATCTGTTTCAACTTCTCACAATTCTGAATTGAAGCCCTGCAAAAAACAATACTGTCATCTGCAAAAAATAAATGACTCACTAGTGGGCTCCCGCGGCAACATCTCATGTCCAGAGATTGCCCATTAGATTCATTTCTTTTGATAAGAGAAGATAAAACTTCTGCACAGAGAAGGAAGAGATAAGGAGACAAAGGGCATCCCTGCCTTAACCCTCTTTGCGGAGTGACTTCCCCCACAGACTTCCCATTTATCAGGAAGGAAAGTTTGGAGGTCGACACACAATCCATAACAAGGGCTCTAAACTGATTAGGAAACCCTAGTTTCTCCATGATAAGCTCCAGAAAGCCCCACTCCACGCGGTCGTAAGCCTTACTCATGTCCAGTTTGATAGCTGCATACCCTCTTTTGCCCTTTTTCTGTCTCTTGATAGAGTGGAGAAGCTCAAAAGCAACCATAATGTTATCAAAGATTAACCGCCCTGGTACAAAAGCACTCTGCTCCGAAGATATAATGTGGGGCAGAATTGCTTTCAACCTATTTGCCATAACCTTGGAAACAGTCTTATAAATAACATTGCAAAGGCTGATGGGCCTAAAATCGATCATACGCTCCGGGTTTTTAACCTTAGGGATCAGGACAACATTAGTGGCATTAAACTCCTTGATTGAGCATCCACCATTAAGAACATTAAGACATACTCTAGAAACATCCTCTCCAACCACATTCTAAAATTTCTGAAAAAAGAGAGCATGGAAGCCATCGGGGCCAGGGGCCTTATTTGGACCCATTTCAAAAACTGCAGCACGCACCTCTGTTCGGGTGAAAGCCTCTCCAAGTCTGCCTGCCATATGGGCATCAACTTTACGCTCAAGAAAGGAGGAGGCAGTAGAGAAATCGGAGGATGATGGCTGGATAGACTTGAACAAATCTGAGAAATAATCCAAAACCACACTAGACATACCCTGCTCGGATTCTCTACGGATCCCTCTACCATCCACCAGTGAGCTAAACATATTCTTCTTCTTTCTAGCCGTCGCTCTTCTGTGAAAAATTTTAGAGTTCTTGTCCCCTGTGAGTAGCCAATCAACCCTCGACCGCTGTTTCCAATATAATTCCTCCTTGGATAGGAGGCTTTCCAATTCTCGTTCCCTAAGCTTGATATCATTAAGAACCTGTTCAGATTGCTGCCTATCATAGAGAAGATTGAGCTCACATCTTTTCCTATCAATGGCTTTCCTCAAAGATCCGAACTTGACTTTACTCCAGTTTTCCAGCCGATCAGCACACACAACCAGCTTATCTCTTAAGCCTCTACCAGAAGTATCACTGTCAAACCCTCCCCAGGCCGAGCAAATCACAGAATAGCACTCTTCATCTTTAAGCCAGAAAGGCTCAAATTTGAACTTCCGATCTCTATCGCCACTAATGTTGGGACCACCATGCACAAACTTGGCCGAAATCGGCCTATGATCAGAAAACATAAAACCTAAATGCTCAACTTTAATCCCCGAAAACAAATTAACCCAATGACTGGTAGCAAAAAAGCGATCCAATCTTTCTTGAACATTTCTAGCACCCCCCTTTTATTATTCCAGGTAAACAAGGGCCCTGAAAAACCCAAATCAACAAAATCACACAACTCAACAATACTACGAAAATTAAACATACCCGGACCAGTTCGTTCATTCCCGCCAGACTTCTCCTCCATATGAAGGAGTTCGTTGAAGTCTCCGCCACACAACCAAGGAAGTCTGTTGACTACCTTCAGACGTCGAAGGAGCTCCCACAAATCGGTTCTATGGTTAGGGACAGGACACCCATAGAACCCAGTGAACCTCCATTTGAGGTTATTCTCCATTTTAATCACCACATCAATATGGCCCCTGGAGAAGGACAATACTGAAACATCCCACACATCGTTCCACAGTAACATCAGTCCTCCACTCTTGCCCACACAATCCACATGCAAACCCCCAGAAAAACCCAACTGAGTCTTAATCTTTGCCGGCCACTCACCTTTTAACCTAGTTTCAGAAAGGAAAACTAGATTAGGGGATTATTTCCGGATAACCTTCCGAAGCGCCAAGAACGCCCGAGGACTCCCCAATTCTCGAACATTCCAACAAATGATACTCATGGCCCCCGGCGGGCCTGCTCCGCAGACTCCACCGATAAATCAGTCTCTAGCAGTTTCTGTTTCTTCCCAGCCAGGTTCTCCCCAACAACTTCAACACCTTTACGCTTCCCACCGGGATCTATGACAATCGCTTCAGAAGGGGGTATACCAGTGTAAATACCAGAAAACTTCTGATTAAGGGATCTCTTAGCTGGCTTTCGACCCTTCCTGGCATAATGCCTAGCTAGTAACATCTTCTGGATTGGGCTTGGACAGCCTGGAATAAGCCTCTGTAAAGGACTCCCCCGAATTAGTCTTTTCCATTTCTTAGAGGTAGGCTTACCAAGAGAAGACCCAAACATAACTACATCTCCTTCATCACATAAATTTGACCCCACTATTTCCTCATCCATTCTTGCCAACGCCTCTGAGTGACCATCTTCAGTCGGTGCAACTGCAAGGACCTCCCTAGATGGGTGATCTACCGGCTGGATATCCTGAATCAAAATACCACCCTTTTGTCTCACTGCACTATTCGGGGCTGATGAGGAGGCCTCAATATCCCGATTAGATTTACCTTCACGTTTGTCAGAAGATGTTGGAACAGAAATAACAATTCTTCTGGCACCCTCTGCACCTGCTCCGACAACATCCTCAATGTCTTCATGGACCTTCGGTTTTGCTGCTGATGTCTCCTCTCCCCGTTGCCTAGATTTTGAACGATCTAGAGGAGATGCTCTAAGCCACACCCCAAATTTTGGCTCAACCCCCTCCATAATACTCTTCCTCACCTCATTGTTATAACACTCCCTGACAGAATGACCGATATACCCACAACCATAGCAGAAATCTGGAAGTCTCTCATATTTGATCAAAGCCGTAATCAAAGTCTCAAAATTCTCCAACCGCATCCGGATACCCCTTTTCAAAGGTTTAGTAATGTCAATTCTAACTTTAATTCTCAAAAATTTACCCCACAGATCTTTCGAGTCCATCGGGAACTCAACAATGGTACCAACTTCCTCTGCAATTAATCTTGCCACTTTACAGTTCATACACGCCAGAGGAATATTGTAAATGTGAATCCAGAATTCCGAGAATTGGAATCGAAGTTGAGAAATTGCACCAGGCCCCACCGGTTTCTCGAGAACAATAAGATTTTTGTCGAAATGCCAGGGACCCCTGGACCAGACCATCGCTTTATCCTCAAGGGATTGGAAATGGAAGACAAACACATTATCATCTACCATTTCAATTTCTAATCGGCCCACAGTACCCCAGATTTGTTCAATAGTGCCACGGAAGGCCTCTCGGTTCACCTTTCTACGAGAAAGGATCTTCCCTACCAAGCAGTGCTCAACGCTTCTAATGCCATCAGCTTGAACATCCCCCGCTATGTCTAAGACTGGGCCATCCTCCTCTGATAAGGACAGGGCCTCGCAAAGCCTCAAAATTTCATCTGTAGCCATTAAAAGTACTTCTGCAGCTACAACACCACTGGCCTCCACTACCAGAACCGCACCTACTCAATTCACAGACTCGGATCCACAGAGTGGCTCCCACAACAAAGCCAAAAAAACCCCAGAACCTGAGAAATCACAGACTGCCAATTTTGACCGCCCAATCTGAATGAATCACAAACAAAAATGCAACTGAACCCAGTCCAACTGCACCACCTAAAACCTGCCCAGATCCGCACTGCCCAATTTCAATCTACTCTTCAAGCAAAGCAGCAGCACCCAAAACCAAAACACACCAAGATTGGGGATCGGGAAGAAGTCTCTGACAAACCCACTCCCTAAACCACCAATTCACCCCAAACCAGCTCCAACAAATCACTGGATGATCGATCACCCAACAACAGTCAAACACGGTCCCTACAACACCAAAACCACCTATGGCCACACAAAAAGAATTTAAGCACCACGGCTGCCACAAGATGACCACCCACTGTCAAAGCATATATCCAAGACCCAAATCTCAAACAAAGCACCGCACACCAGCTCCTTACTGCCACGATTCGATCCCGTCAACACAGGCGAGGATCTACTGCACAACAGCAACCAGACGCTGCACCACACACAACCAGCAGCCAGCTACAACTATTAACACCACAGCTCGAACCCAGCTACAACAACCCTCACACACATCACAGACACAGCTCCTAACAGCAACCCCCCTGCAAAACCACAACCCCCACCAACCCAGCTTCACTAAGGAGCTAGAGATCCAAGACCCCTAACCTCGAGTAAAGAAAATCACCACAGTGAAACTGATCACACCACCAGCACAAGTGCGCACTGTCAGTGGATCGAAGACGAATCTGCTGGAAGAGACACGATCCCACTTGTCAGCATGAAGATGCCTCGGAATAGAGATGATCGGGGCCAAAACCAGCAACACAACAACATCCTAGAACAGACCCGATCGCAGCCCAACAAGAAGAGGGATGGGAGGGAACTGCTAGGAAGGAACTCCGGTGTTCCTAAGCTGCCCAGATTCCTTCTTACCGATGAGAGCAGAAGGAAGATATGGAAAAGCCAAGGAAGATCGGACCACGATCTGCCTCCACGAAGAAGGAAAGCTGCTTTTACTCACTGTTTTTTCAGAGAAAAAATGAGTGGAAAAGTCAATTTTTTAGGACAGGGTCATTTTTGTTATAACAAAAAATTAATAACGCTTTTTGGCCAGCATTAGACTCACCCTTTGACATTAAAATCCTATCAATATTCTATTTACAAGTAACGCCGAATTGAAAAACAAAAATTTCTTAAAATTCTGTTGAACTGATGTTATAATCATATCTTCTCATTTCATGGTATTTATTGTATGTAAAATTATTATAAATTTAAAATATGTTACTTTTGTAAGGATGCTTTGATTTTCAATTATTTTTTAGTATATTAAGTTGTTTGTCCACAGTACATTTACTCATAATTTAAATGGTTAGTGCACCTCTCTTCTACCTCATTGGTGAGGGTTCAATTCCCACAATGTGTATTTTCTAGCAAGTGTGGATAATTTTATCCACTTATTGTGGGAGGTTAATCTTGTAATTTGAACTCTTCAAAAAAAAAATATATTTTGTTTGGCCATCTTAAAAAACAAAGACAAATTATTACATACTACTTAAGGTATCCCTAATTGCAGGTGAAATCAACTTTTAAAGAAATTGACTGCAGACTTTCTACTGTTAGCTTTAACTGTGAAAAAAAGACATTTGACTGTTAAAAAAGATAAATTTTCCCGTAGTTAAAAAAATCTAAAATAAAATAAAAATAAAAATATTTTGAATCTCCACCATCTAAAGTGGATGTTGGAGATCCATTCATGAAAAAAAATTTAATTTTTTTAAAATACAAAAATTAAATCTTTTTAAAATACAAAAATTAAATCTAGATCTCTAATGTTCAACTTGAAATAGATGGTGGAGATTTATCTAAAATTTTTTTAAAAAAAAACTTTGAAGGATTTAGTGGATATCTAATCTACTAGATCCATTAGGTGGCTATGGAGGGAGGGAGAGGCTAGTTGTTAGCAGCGATGGGTTCATGAACATTCTGTAGATGTTCGTGAAGGTTTCGTCATGGATCTCACCCTTATCTCTCCCTTCTTTTTTCTATTAAAAAAAAAAAAAAAACTCCAATGTCCATTCTGAAATGGACAGTGGAAATCTTAAGTTGCTCTTTTTTTTTTTAAATTTTTTTTTAAAATAATCCTTAACTTTTTATTTTATTTAAAATAAATCTCCACCGTCCATCTCATCTAAGATGGACGGTGGAAGATGAAATTGACGGTAGAGATTTTAATTTTTTTTAAAAATATTTTAAAAATAAGATAAAATGACTAAAATACAGTTAATATTATTGATTTTAATTAATATTGACTCATATTGACTAACGGCAGGAGGGTCTGCTGTAAATTTTTCTTTAAGTTGATTTTGCCTGTAATTAGGGGTACCTCAAGTAGGTGAACTGTAACTTATCCAAAAAAAAAAAAATTAATGAGTCGAATTTAAACTTATTAATTGTTAAGTGGAAAAAATAAATGACCCATAAGATTTATTAAGTACTTAATTAAATTAAAGACTATTAAGATATAGAAAAAGAAAAAAAAAAAAACTGTGAAACTCTTTTACTTTTAATTTTTTTTTAATTTTTGTTTGAGAATTGAACAATCTTAAATTTTAATGAAGATTAAATGAGGATCGAAACCTAACTAACTTGTTCGGAGGAAAAAAAGACAATGGTGACAGCATAGTTAGGGGCAGTGTGGGTATTTTAATATAAGAGAAAAAGCTAGATAAAGGAAAAGAAACAGAGAAGAAAAATAAAGAGAGAATTCTGGAAATGTGAGGAGGAGAAAACAGGGGAAGCTCTGTCGCCAGGAGGAGGAAAGAAAATTAAAAAAAAAAAAACCTAGAAAAGGAAACGGGGCAGCTAGGCAACAAGAAAGAAAAAGAAGGGAGATTTGAGTTAGTTTTACACTTTTCAATTTATTTTCCTAGTTCATGCTCAACTTTAAGGTTTTTCGTTCTTTTATAATTTAGGAGGAGAAATCGATGGAGCCCCATTTGAATATCCAAATATCGCTCTGCGTTTGTGTAGAAATCTCTATGCGCATGTATAAATTGTTTGGCGTAGTTTTATAAATTGTTTGGATATATATTATCAGCATTGATAATTGTTACCAGTACTAGGAAATTTACATTGTTGTAGCAAGTTTGAGACAAAGTATCATGTAATCGATTTCTGGAGGTACTAATGTAGCTGTATGATTTAATGGTTTCATGATTTTGTGAACAATCTAAAGAAAATGAAGAACAAAGTGAAGAACAATTGAGAGAGATTTGAGAGAGAAAACTATTAGGGTTTCCTTGCATTGAAGAATAGTGTTAGGTTACAAGAAAGAAGAATATATATACAAACTAATAAAAAGACTAAACTAACCTTGCAAAATTAATTAATTACATAAATAGTAATACATGAATAATACATATATTTATTACTCTAATAGATTTTACATGCTTAAAGCTTTAAATTAACACTTCTTCCATACTTAATATCATGTTTTCTTTTTTCATGAATTTTAAAGATTTTTTTGTCTCCAAAACATGTATTTTACTAGAAAAGTTTAAAATATTCCATTTTCTTAAAAAAAAAAAAAAAATGAAAATCCACTCGCTGGGCAAATTGTGCTCACCCTTTTTCCTTTAATTTTTCCTCCCCGGTAAGTTGCTGGTTTGTGTAGGCTAAATTTTGTGTTTTTGAGGTGGATCACGCGATGATAGGCTAAATGTAAATAGTGTTATGCATAAGTTAATTATTTTTCTTTGGTTAGATTTATAAAGGGACAGGAGGTCCCCATAGTTGCATATGATGTTTTGAAATCATGAAAATGTTATTATTTAGGGGAGGTTCTGTCAATTTTTTTTTTTTTTTTTAAAAAAAGGAAAATTTTCATCAGTTTTTCTTGGAGAGTATTATGTAAAGTTTTTATGAATTTTCGTTCTATAAGAAATCAAACATCAAAAAAAAGAAGATTTTATAAAATTTTACTTATCAAGTTTTCCCATAAATAAGAAAAGAGGACCCTATCTTTTGGGATTCTATTGTAGGGTCGGTTCCCTCTAAAATACAGTGTCAATTTTTTTTTCAAAATAAAAATGTCTAAAATTAAATAATTTAACATTTTATACTCTTATTATTACTATTAGTTGTTATATACTTTTATTTAATATAATACAAACAATTAAAAATAAATAATTTAATCAAACCTAAACTATTTTTATATAAATACCGATAAGATTTTTATTCATAATTAATATGATAACTTATAATATAAAAATTATTTCTATTTTGTTTTACAAAAAAATAAATTGAAGATTTTTAAAAATGGTGTTGAAAGTGAGAAAATCAACACTACATAATACGAACAATATTTTTTAAAGTCATTTATCTAAGGGATGGGCATTAGAGAAATGGAGATGAATATGAGTTCCTCTATTCCCATTCCTATTTTTCGCAGCATTCCCATCGCTACCTCTACCCCTATTTGGGAAAATGGGGATGGGGTAGTTAAGGTGAGGTATCCCCATCCCTTTATTTTCCCATTTTAACTTAAAATAAAAGTGTTTGACTTAAAATAAAAAAATTCAGTACAATATAAAAATAATTCATCAATTCAAATAGTAAAATAAAATCATTCAGCTTATTATTCAAAATGAAAAAAAAAAAAAACATGCATTTGGGGAATTAAACAGTAAATACATGTATTTAATTAAGAGAAATCATTCAAAGAGTTAAGTTAAGAGATTAAAATTAGATTGTTAAAAGATCAAATTTATTAGAGGGAAATGGTGATAGGGAGATTTATTCTCTTCCTTATTTATGAAGGATTTTTTACCCCAAATGAGAATGGAGATTTGGAGCCCCGTGGGGAAAATATCCATCTCTACATTTATCTAAGTAATAAGAAATAAATTTATACTATATAAAATTAGAATAAAATTTGAAATATATTATTTTTGGAAGATACTTTTTGAAGAAATAATTCAAATATAATCTAGTGATTCGGAATGATAATCATAGAAACAAACGTGATATTATATTAATAAATTGTTTATAACAAAATTTATACAATACATAAAAATCATGTGTAATGTTTTATAAATAAAATTCAGTTTATTTTTAATTTGCAAGGACGCTTCTTTGATTTGTTAAAAATGCTGCCTCCATACGTACAAATGAGAACCTCAATGAGGAGAGGAAACTGAAACAAAGCAAAGAGACCAATTGGCACAGCAGAAAGAAGAATAATAGGAATGGCAACCCAATCCAAACGTTCTCTGAGAATGATGGAAATGGCGGATCCGAAAGCAGCCATCATCGTTACTATAGAGAAGAAAAGAGTGAATAAACCGATGACCAGCTTCGTAGGCAAGGATCTTCGAAAATCTTTTTCTGCATAGCGCGAAGTCAGGATACCTAAGAACACTAGCACTGAAGTGGAAGAAGAGAACAAAGAAAGTGCATTTGAGATCATAAAAACCAGGAATGCTTTGTATTTCAAGAATATTGGGATGCCAGTTTCATTATTGTTACCGCCGGGGACAGTGAAAGCGGATGTGAACATCACGGCGGCGATGAGAGTAGCCACCACCATGCATGAAGCTGCAGTGCTCTTCATCCATCTCTCCCCTTCTTTCACCAACTCCTCATGCTCTTTTGAAAACAATTCACTTGGTGTTTTGTTGTTTTCATTCACTTCTTCCATGTATTTTGGTGGTAAGATACTTTGAACCTCCTGAAAGAAATCAATACAAAATGGGTTTATAATTGATTCTGTTTCAAGGACTACTTCTATAAAAAAGCACTTTTGGCTAAAGTACTTATCTACTGTTTTATCTGAAACGTTAGGTTTAGATAACTCATTTTTAAAAAAAATTATCTATCAAATGATTCTTCAAAAACTACTTCAAGGGGTTTTAATCATCTGTAATTGATTCAAACACTAAACTAGATGATTTTCTAGCACTTTTGTTGTTGCCAAAAGCACTCCGAGACATACATAAAATGAGAAAGATATGTTTACCTCAAACCATTCTAAGTCTCTTTGCATCTGAAGAGCTGCACCAGAGATGCGTTCAAGTCGAGAATGTGGCGATAACTTGGCAGCCAAATGCAAGAAATTGTTATGAAAAATATCATGTCTAATCACAGCAATTCTCATCTTGCCATTCAATCCATAAACATGACTGAATATCTTTTCTTGGCGTTGAACAATTGCATGAGCAAATATAGTTCTACCCTTATTGTCTTTCTTCCATATAATCTCAGGAGTGGTTACAATAATCTCATCCACAAACTCAGTGATCCCATTTTTGATAGCATCATAGATTGCTTTATTCAATCCAATTCTTTCAAGTTCTGTGTTGCTTAACTTTGGTATTTCTTGAACTAAGCATTTCAGGATTTGCAGGGCTTCACCATGTCTCAACTTTTTATGGTATAAATGGTTCAAATCAGGCACTGCAGTTCAAGAGAATACAATATTAGATATATAACTAAAATAGAAAGTAAATTCCAGGATCTCATACATAAGAAATATTCCTTATTTTTTTTTAATATTTAAAATTAGTAAACCATTGATTAATTACAATAATTGTTTTGTAACTATGTGTACTGCATCAGAATTGTAGTATGACTTGTATGAAATTACTTAATGCGATCGAATAGAGCTTTAATTGGGTAGAAAATATATACGTACCGAGATATCTTAACAAGTTCCAAACATGTACTCGAAACAGTTTAGTTGCTGCAGATAAATAAAACATATTTATATAAAGTGGGAAGGAATTATGAAAATATATAGAAGAAGGTTACATCAGTACTATAACCAAATAATAAAGCGAGCATACCTTGTCCTAATATTTTTCCAATACTCTGGTATGGACGAGACCTTGTGATGTTTTCCTCATCACTTGATTCTTGAGTATCAACAAAATTTTGTATTTCAGCTTCTACATTTATACCTTGCAGGAAAAAGAATTAAAATATTCAAACAAGCTGTGTATTCTTTATTTATACGTTTTAATATAATAGTTTTAGGTAGATTGATTGAACAGGGTGAAATAAATTCTTTTAAAAGTGCTTTTTTCCCCCTAATTTTATGTTTAAAATATATGATCTTCATGTTGGTATGGTATAATTTTTACTATTAGTTTTTCTGAAGAAGACAATTATTTGATTTGGGTATAATTCAAAAATAATAAAAAACAAACAAAAACAATTTTTTCTTATTTTTTTATATAATTTTTGGTTTTATTAACTCTTTTTCTATCATTTGTTCTAATAAATAGTTGGCATTTAGATAACTAATCAATTGGTCTTATAATTAATGTGCTAGCATGAGTAATTAAAGAGAGAGATCAGAAGCACTCACATGAGTAAATCCATCGTTTCAAAAACGCATACTTGTTTCCACTTGGAAAAGCAGAAGGTTTATGAGCCAACAACATGATGGTGTAGTTTCTATGAATATCTTCCACAAAACCAAGTAATGGGTGCTTTTGCAGCAGATGCAAAGCCACATCTGTGTTTCATTATAAACATTAAATTCTTTATTAGATTTTTATTATATTAGGGTGCATGTTAAACATTTAAATGAATAAATAGATCGAAAATGTTGGCAACTTGAAGAAGCAATTAATATATAAATGAACTTACCATAAATCTCATCAGTGATAAGACAATTAAGAAGTGTGGCACCACTCCGGTCAGGATTTTTAGGAATGAGCATTTCATGTGGTGTCTTTTTGTAAAGATAGCGAACCATATCTTTGGAGCTATGCAAAGAAGCCAACACTATTGGAATCAGACCATGTTGGTCCTTGACGTTAACCAAATTGGAATTCTTTTCAAGCATTTTCTCAACCATTTCTTGGAATCCATTGATGGCCGCAATGGAAAAGGCTGTGTACCCCATATCGTTTTTCAATTCCAAGTCATCTGGTGACATCAAACGAAGCAAGTGCTTCAGGATCTTGATTTGTCCGGCTCCGGCCATAACAGCGACATGAAGAGCAGTGTCGCCGTTCAATGTGATCTTTGTCCTCACAATGTTGGGTTCGTTGTTAATGTAACTTCTTGTAATCTCCCAGTCACCTTCTTCCACGGCCTTGTATAGGGGCCGATATTTGGTGATCTCTGCTGTTACTGTGTGTATATATATATTCATGTAAACTAATATCTTTGCCCCAAGCAAGTTCAATTTGTTTTTTAGACTTTTATTAAAAAACAAATGTATAGGAGTTGGTTCTTATACCCTAGGCATTAGCAATTAATATGTATATATATATGATTGAAAATATATTACCTTCAACTGGCACCAGGCCTTCTGCCGGTGGTAGTGGACGTTTTTCTGCAAGAAGTTCCCATTCAAACTTGGCGGATTCACTTCCTCTAAGCTTTGACATTGTATCTGCCCCACATGAAACTTGGATTGCATGTAATGCCATGGCATTCTTCCTCCTCCAGCTCTCATATTGCCTTGAAGATTCTGTAGGTTTTGCTTCTTTTCCGGTGATTACATCCCATAAACCTTGTGCTATAAAATAGCTTTTCAAGCATTCCTTCCAGTTCTCATAGTTTTCTTCTGTAAGTTTTTGAGTCACAATCCCAGCAAATCCAAAGTTTGCTGCTGCCATGCTTATTCTTTAAATTCTGGACATTTGATATGATAGATTAACGTTACTAATATGATAAACCTAGGTAATAGTATTACACTAGAAAATTTAAGCGTAAAAATTAAGCAATTATAATGAATTAATAAGCTTGATAATTACAAAATTTTCAAATGTGTCAGTCAATTATACAAATTACTATAACAAGACATCAGAATTTGTACTTACCTGCAGGAACTATGATCTTCAACTTAGTACACACTATATATACCCCCTGATTGCCAGAGTTGAAAATATATTAATTAGATCTTGAACTTAGAAGAAAGCCAATAATTTATTTTTTGAGCAATAAAGAGAAGAATATGAAGTAAAATAACTTCTTAATACATATGCATATGATCCCATGCTTGATGAAGGATATATATATTACCTTTTTGTAGTATATCTTTATTATACCTTAATCAACTAAGAAGAAACTGCAATGTGTATATCTATTACTTAGGGTTTGTTTGGAAGAACTTCTTCGAGTAGAGTTTTTATGAGTAGATTTTTTAGAAGTAGCGCTTTTACAAGTAGAGCTTTTAAAGAAAAACTATTGGCCGTTTAGTTGTTAATTAAAAAAGTTCATTTAAACGGTAAATTATTTGATTGTATTAATTTTAAAATTCTTTTAAATATTAGAATTATTAAAAAAAGACATAAAATAATTTGAAATATAACTAAAAAACTATGAGAAATCTTTCTTTATAATAAAAAAAAAATTGTAAAATATTATAAAAAATTATGAAAATACAATTTTGATGATTAAGTCTGTTCCTTCTTTTCTTTACTTTAAACGAAATATTAGTGAATCATTATTTTGCTTTATCTTTAGCTTTATCTTTTGTCTTCTTCTTTTTTTTTCCCTTTTAAATGCGTTTAGGACAAGAAATCTTCAACATGTTACACATGACCTTTCACCTTAGCATAGGATGGGCGGAATTACAGCTTCTTAATATTATATTATTTCGTTTTTTATAATTTTATTTAATTGATAATTTATTTGGAATTAAGTTTTATTATGCTACACAACTCAAAATAATTAGTCCAAAATTCATAACCTTACCCATGTCATTCACAATATGATTATGACTGATTTAATTTATATGATAATGACAACTTATTTGAATAAATTTTTGGAATAATTTTTAAATTGCGTAGGTTTACTTTTTATTAGTTATCACTATTTGAACACTTCATTAGAGAAGAGAAAGGAAATAATTAGGTTCAACATTGAACCAAGAGTGGTACTCTTTCGAGGAACAAGTTAAAGAAGTTAAAGAATGGGCCAAACTAATTCTTTTACAAGAAATGGCTTGACATTTAACAACTTCAATATCCTTGAATAAAGCTCTAACAAGACTAGCCAAATAAAAATTCAAATCCGCATTATGGATAGTCTTGATAACATTGGCTGCGTCGCACTCCACCCAATTCACCACACAGCCCTATTTGAACACTTGTTACCGTCTTCTTTTGCAGATTTATTTTTTAAAAAGGCTAAATTAAAATAAAATATCTCAACATTTGGGTGAATACATAAATAGACGGTATTTTTATTAAAATTATAATAAAATACCTTTAAGTTAACCCTTCCATCTGTCTAAATAGTTGAATGGTCAAAAGCTACAACAGATCCAAATTATTCCGAAGTTATGTAATCATCAATTATTATAATAATAATATAAAAAATTTAAAAGTAAGAAAATACAAATTAAAATTTGTAAAAATACAATAAATATAAAAAATAACCATAATATTTGTAAAAACAAAACATTTAACAAATAATTAACGTTTTTATTTTCTATTAAAAAATTTTCCATCACTGCCAACAGTTTCTCATCAACTTATTTTTCATAAAGTAAGTTTACCAAAATTTGGATTTTTTTGGACAACAATATCATTTTTTGGCACTTTTTGCATCAGAGCGTGCAATGTGCATCTTCTCTCCATATATTTTTCTCACCAACTTAGATAATTTACTAGAAAGTTTGTAACATTACCAAAAAGGGGATTTTCTTATTGGGCTGGATGATACCCAAGAGCTGGTGCGATCTTACTGGATCTCTGTTGGAGATCTGGTTCGATATTGAGAAGATCGACTAGATATCCATTGATAAAATCTGATCGCTCGATTTTGTTTAGAAAGTTTTTTGATTTGGACCGGAAGAAGTTTTGGTTGGGTCTGGAAGAAGTTTTCTGTTTGTTTAATTGGGGTGGAAGACGTTTTGGTGGTGCATTAGGAGTGGGAGATGGGGGACGACGGCGAAGGTTCGTGGAGGCGGAGCTCGGAAATGGTTTCATGCGAATTAATAGTGGCGGTGGCGATTAGGGGTTTGATAGGTAGAGGAGATCTCCATCTCATCCCCTCCATGTTGGAGATTCGTTCCATCTCCATAGAGATTGCACCAGTTCGATCACCAGGATTCCAACATGAAAGAGTTTTTTTTTTTTAAAAAAAACAATTTCTTAAACTTTTATAATTTTAATATTTTTATTGTTTTATTTTCGTTTTCACGTAAAAAGACCTTCCTACCCTTATGATATTAAGCTCATAGTAAGTCTAATTGTCAAATGGTTTGGGCAAGGGTATTTTTCTTGTAATTTTAGTAAAAATATGGTTTGTGTGCACATTCACTAACGAAAGATTGGAGTATGATGAATTTTTTTTTAAGTCATAGATTTTGGTAGAGTTTACGGATTCTATAAATTCCATCTAAATTTTGTAAGAATTTTGTATAGAGTTTGTTGGACTTGTCCATATATTTATATGGAATTGGATGAATTTTTAATGATTTGTCTTGAAGAAAAATAGTATTTAATTAATAATAGTTTAAAATCCATCAAATTTCATAGGAATAAAGCAAGATTTTTCATGTGACTTTTTATTTATTTTTTTATTTTAAAATCCACCAAAATTCATTCAATTCCATCACTTAAACAAAATCTACAAAGTCTCTGACATTTTGAATACATCTAGATTTTGATGGATTCTTTAAAGTCTGGATTCAATATACTTAGATTTCAATCGATTTTTTAAAAATTTGTAAAACTCTGGATTAAACACATCCAGATTTTGATGGACTTTTTAAACATTTATAAAAGTCTGAATTAAATACACCCAGATTTCGATGGATTCCTTACAAGTCTGGATTGAATACACCTAGTTTCGATGCACTTTTAAATTCCAATCAACTCTAGATTGAATAGACCTTGCTAAATGTTATGGCTTAATTGTAATTTGCCCTTTGAAAAAAAAGTCCACGACCCAATATGGATTAGACTATAACAATTTAAAATTTTACTTAAATTTATAAACTCAACATCCAACCCAACATTGAACATTCAACATCCATTCACTTTTAATCTAATGGTTAACAATAGTTCAATTATTAAGAGTAAAAAAAATTATAAGTAAATTGATAGTTGAATATTAAAGTTACAAATTTAAGTAATAATTAAGTGGATTCTCTTAATCTATGCATCATATGTACAACTTAAGAAGGATTTATACAGGTATGAATTAGGATAAAATAAAATATCTTGAAATGAGAGAAAGTATTTTTGCTTTTATGTGAATTTATAACTGTATAAATTCTTTTTAACAAAATGATACTTAATCCTTAGCCTGTCACAATTTCCTTAACTTGTTATTATCAAATTGTTTCCTGTATGTGATAATTAGCTTAGGAATCCCACACCAACATATTAGGAATTTATGGAAAGATGAGATTGATTTAATAATATGTATCTCATACTTACACCTTAAAGTTTTGAATTTAAATAGTTTTTAAATTTTGAATTAATTATAATAGTTCAAAATAAAAAAATTACTATGGATTTTCATATGAAGTTAGTCATCTCTTTCTTAGTTATTGTTGTCAAAACTTCCACTTTAGCCCATTTAATAAATTAATATACTAAGACCATTGCATACCTAACTTGGCATCGGGCCAAGTATTGACCTAATTATGTCAACACCTCATTAAGCGAAAGGCCAAGATGAGCTCAAGGAAGTCAACAGTTAAGTAGGTTGATGGATTATATCTGCTTGCATCATCAGCTAAGATTGGCTAAAAGTATCCCAGGCGCAAGACTTTATGGGCTAGGGAGTGGTCTGTTGAATGGTTCGCATTTTCCACCATCAACTTCGTCAAGTACTCATTCTTCTTCCTTAGGATGAAGGCATCTTAGGTAGGGGTAGAAAAACACATTTTATATAACCCTTCCCCTATGATACAGTACTTCACTGTGTGGTATTTCAACCCTCTTCACTTTCTAAATGTTCTACCATGTAGTATGTTACTAGTAAGTTGCAATTTTAGGGGGTTGTGGTTACTAAGTAGGTTTATAACAAAATGTGAATTAAACAAGTTATAAACACAATCAATAATAAAATATATATAGAGAGAGAGATCGAGACATGATATTTTAGTGTGGAAAACTCATTACGGGTAAAAATTACAAGACCAACCCTTTGGCCACTTAAATCACAAAATTCACTAGTTGATAAATTATTTACACGTACCTTACGATGATTCACCTAATCACTACTCTTAAATGCAACCCAATTTTATCTATTCGCTTGCCTTTTACTAGTAACCCTTAATGACTATTGCTCGCCACCTAGGGGCGAACGGTAATGGAGGCGGGGGGGACCCTGGACCCCCCCAAAGATTTTTGAATTTTTTTAATATATAAAAAATTTATATATTTAATTTAAATATAAAAAAATAAATTATATATAGTAATAAACTAAGAATTTTGGACCCTGGCCCCCCAATTTCCCTCTTCTCATTCCGCCCCTGTCGCCACCGCAAGACTTCAATTGCTTGCCATCACAAGACTTTGGTTGCTTGCCATCTCGTCACTTATGAATCAGTAAGACTTACATCTACAACAAATTTGGGTTACCTCAACATACAATATATGTTGTTAAAACTTTTAGCAATGCGCACCTGTCTATTGCTGATACACCTATTGCCAAAAGTGTGAAAGCCTTTTCACTACAATAACAAGCCTTTTCACTACAATAAAAACAATCATCTATTACCCGTTGTAGAGTGGTATCTACCACCGGCATAACACTCGTTGTGTATTAAGCTGTGATGAAAAATGACGCTTTTCCACAATGGGCGATGTCCTTGGTAGCTAATGTGAATGACAACGGGTGACGCCTATAAAAAAATGACATTATTACCACACCAATCGCGCGCTGTTAATACTTTAAAAACAATGGGATGAGCGCGTGTTAATTATTTTATTTACAAAGGGCAAAGCCCATGATAGTTGTATAATTTACAACGAATAATCCCTGTGGTAGAAACATTTTCTACAACAAGCAATGCTCGTGGTAGATACTTAGATTTTCTTTTAAAAAAATTAATGTAATTGGTATAATAAAATTTTCATTTCTTAAAAAAAAATCAATCAAAAATTTAAAAGATCGAATGTTAATACAATGTTCTTTTGATTGAGCACATATATATAATAAAAATATTACAATAAAATAACACAAAATCCCAATTAAAGTACGCAAGTCCGAATATTAGGTTCACCCAAAACACTAATTGAAATCATAATTACGTATCATCACTCAAATTAAAAAATAAACAAAATCCTAATATGTAATATATTTTGGTGGACAAACAATATAAGCACCTTTAGCATCTTCAAGTGTTCGTAGGTCATTAGTGGGGCGAATCAAAGGGACCTTGTCCACCAATATCTTTTTCACAGTGACTCTCTATCCAAACTAAGAATCATGTGATGAACTGATGCTTGTGGATCAGTGCATTCAATTTCAGTTTTCGTTACTTCCTCTAAGAAATCAACCATGGCCGTAACTCCTTCGGCAAATCACATATAGCTCATATTGACTTCTCTCTCTATCTAGACAAACAGGGGATACAAGATAGAAACAACTCAAAGCAGGATTGATACAATTCGTGCATATGGTGAATTACACTGTATAAATGACTTGCAATGACTAAGATGACCAATTTTTCACACCACCAATGAAAAATGGGTATCTTGTTTGAATATACAACTCAAGTATACAACAACACCTTGCAGGATTATGAGATAAGTGAATCAAACTGAATTTAAGAGTAACACGGACTTGAAAAGCCGCAGCATATTGAGCAACAAAGACTCATAGAGTAGCAGCACATTGAGCAGCACATTGTCACCTTGTACTCTTGTAGTCACAACCATAGTATATCAGCAAGAAAGTCACAACCATAGTATATCACAGCAGCGCAGCCCAGCTTAAGTTCAAGTTAGTTACACATGAGAAAAGTGTGATTGCTGACATAGACAATTGATTGGTTATGATGAAAGAGTTTGTACTAGATGTTGGGAAAAACCACACAATACCGTGGTTCTCAACAAAAAAGCCCAACCAACAAGCACAATGAAATAATAATATTTTTCCCTCTTTGTATGTAAAAATAGGATAATAAGCCAATCAACATACAAAGCACCAACATGCAACAAAATGGCAATAATCACATGGTAATAAAAAAAAAAGATCAACACACCAATTTTAACGTTGAAAACCCTCCAATGCGAAGGGAAAAATCACGAGTTGACAGTAAACCACTCACACTAAAACTTCCACTACGAATATAATGAGTTTCACAAAGTTTCTCTCTAGATAACATTAGAGACACATGCTAATATCAAGATCTTCACCTAGAAGTGTATTGCAACAAAAATACATCAAATAAAGTTTAGATACTCTCACCAAATAGAGCAATACAAGAGAGGAATCGACTATTCAAACTGATAGAAGCGTAGCTTGAGTGGTCACAAATAACATACTGAAATTTTGGAAAGATCGGAGGAAGATCCACCGTTGGATCTTGGAAACTAGAAGCCAAAAACCCACATTTTCTCTCATTCTTCTATTTTCCCTTTTCTTTCTCTCTCTGTCTCTCTGTTTCTCTTACTGTCTATGATTTTTTTTTCTTCTTATTTGGTTTTGCCCCACGACAAAACACACACACACACACACACATTTGTTACTTTTGGGCTTTAGTGAACCCAAAGAATATGGCCCACATGTGAGGTGGACCAGATTCAACATATCTCCCCTCCATCTCATATGGGGTAGGGCTCCCCCATACTTACAATCTCTCTACAGGTGGCAAGCTTCTCTCTAGTCAGAGTCTTTGTCATCATATTCGACCCATTGTCATCAGTGTAGGAAAAACGGTAAGTACGGACGTAGCGGAAGGCGCAAAAAACAAAACTTTTTGCATTGGTATGTTTTTAAATTTTTTTTTCAAAAGGAGCAATCTTAACCCATAATTAATTAAATATATTATAAAAGGTAACATACTTTTTGAATAATGTGAGGCTTAATGTTACGTAGACTATGAACCGCAAGATATTTCAATCCTTCACGAATGTGAATCATCTTGGGGCGTGGGCTCCCTTTCTTTGAATTGTGTACCTGAGGATGAGAAACAAAAAAACTTTTTTCTTTCGTTAGTCACTCAAAACCCTCATGAGAAAACGAAGAATACTTTGTTCTTTCTCTTTTTTCTCTCGGGCGAATTCTCACACTTTTTTCTAGAGATGGGGAGTTTTTTCTTGACTTATCAAAGCACACAAAAACTCAAAACTTGCATCAAAAGCTTAGCTTGGCCGAACTCCCCTTTAGTGGATTATATAGGGTGGCTGAATTGTCCTTCCTGGAGGATTTGTGTTTCACCTAAAAATCTATTAATCTAAGAGTTCAATTCTATCTCATCTCTTTAATCTATTATCCAATAATTTCTTAAAGGATAACTGAGAATTAGTGACTTATTAAAACTTCTTAAAAGTGACTAATAGCCAACTTTAGAGTTTTGATAAATTTCAAAAACTTACTAATTTGATTTGATAATTAACTCATTTTATTTATCTCCTTATCAAATAAGTTTTTTTGATACTTATAATACTATTACCAATAGCATGAAACTAGAAATCTAATTCCTAGAAGAAAAGTGTTTTGACTTTTAATTAAATAAATAAATAATTAATTAATTATCATTTAATTAAATAATAAAATAAAACAAAGAAATTTGTCTAAATACATTAGCTAATGCCGCCCACCGCTATTGGCATGGGCCAAACTTTGTTTTTTCATTTTATTAATCCTATTGGACCTCCACAAAAAGTCCACATATGAACTATACATATTCTTACAAAAAGAAACAAGTTCAAATGCCTTTAAATAAATATATATTTAATATAATTCAACAGCCCCATTTTTATTAAATGTGCTAATGATCTTATCAATATATTTACAAGATATTAAAAACATCCCTTAGGGCCGCCCAAGGGGTCACATGCCCTTGGCTGCCCATCCCAGGTATTTTGACGAGTTACTGCGTGTCTTGATTCGAACACAAGAACACACCTTTAAAAAACTTTTGGAATAAATTCCAAAATCAATTCTTTAAGATGGATCAAATAAATAATCCGGTAGTATATAACTAGTGATTCATTCAAGTTCGTGTGGATTGGGGATCTTGGCGGGTTATCTAAATTTAAGCTTCAGTAGACATAACCTAATCACAATCAACAAATGATTCACTTAGGTCCAATCCATTAATTTTAGTTCATTCCACTAAAGAACTAAAATTGAACTCTTAAATAAAGATAGAATGAGTGAACGTACTAATTCGTACCCTAGACAATCTAAATGAAGAAGGTATATCCTCGTGAAAATACCAGTAGTCGCCAAGAGCTCATAGATCATCTATTGCTCTCCAAGTTACCATATTTACTCATATGACCATGTTTTCGAACTTAAATATTTTGACTTATCCAGAAGCCATGTTTCAATAGTCACTATTGAAAACTCAATGTTGAGATTTAATATCCAATACCTCAAAACATCCATATGATGGTATTTTACTAACATTTGCTAGATGTAGTCACGATATCCATTTCTATAAATGATGTCGTCTATCGATATACACGTGAATACCATCAAACCATCGATGATAGACTATGCAATATAATTGTACTAATTGACAGCTCAAATGATAACGCATGCAACTATAAGTCCATCATTTATCTCAGGATTGAGATAGACTCTCCGATTGTCTCAGTAGAATACTTTTATCCATCGACGGTTGCGGATAAAGTTTTCTACAGTGATCTAATTCAATGCACCTAGTGCACTAGATTCTTTTGTATAAAGACACTTCGATGATTTTAGACTCATCATATCACATTTGATCTCGCTCAAATGCTAACAAAAGAATCTACAACTTTAACAAGATAAAAGTGTCCAACCTTATATCTCAAGTTGTGAATGTTATTCGAGACTCACTAAAGAATTGTGTCTACCTCATACATACCCAGATGTATGAACAATTCTTTTGTTTCTCATAGTCTCTTCACTTTATGATTATTTGCTCTTGACAATTGATATAATTGCTATAAGATTTGTTAAAACAGAAATCACTTTTATTTATATGAGATCGATTGTCAAAATGCACTATTACATTCCTGCTATTGAGTATAATCCTAACAATCAGTATAGATCTTCTCAATCTGTAACAACTCCATTTCCAACACATTTCGAATCCAATGATATTTAACATCAATATGTTTAGAACAAGAGTGAAAGGAAGAATTCTTACTTAGATGTATGGCACTTTGATTGTCGCAGTAGAGGATAAACTTCTCTTACTTCTGGCCCAACTCTTGTAGAAACTTCTTCATCCACAAGAATTCTTTGCAAGCTTCGGTAATAGCAATGTACTGGGCCTCAGTCGTAGACAATGCAACACACTTTTATCATCTGGATTGCCAAGACACTGCTCCCCCTGCATAAGTAATCATGTAACCTGAAGTAGACTTCCTAGAATCAATGTCACCAACCATATCTGCATCGGTGAAACCATCAAGCACACATTCATCCCTTCAAAAACATAGATATATCTTGGAGGTACCTCTAAGATATCTAAGAATCCACTTCACTGTAGCCTAATGCTCATTTCCTAGGTTTGAAAGAAATCGACTAACAACTCCAACTGCATGGGCTAAATCTGGCCTAGTGTATACCATGGCATACATGAGACTTCCAACCACAGAGACATATAGTATCTTCTTCATTTCCTGTTTTTCTTTCTAACTTGATGAACATTGCTGACTACTTAGCTTGAAATGATCTGCAAGTGGAGATGCCACTGGTTTTGCCTTGTTCATATGGAACCGTTCTAAAACTTTTTCAATATATCTCTCTTGAGATAACCAAAGTCTCTCGTTCTTCTTGTCACAGACAATCTTCATGCCAAGGATTTGCTTAGCTGACCCCAAATCCTTTATAGCAAAGGACTTAATGAGATCTTTCTTTAAATCCTCGATCTTACTAGTATCATGACCAACAATCAACATATCACCCACATATAACAAGAGAATAATGAAATTCTCATCAGAAAATTTCTTCACAAATACACAATGGTAAGAGTGTGTCTTACTATACCCATGAGTCTCTATAAATGAATTAAACTTTTTATACCATTGTTTAGGTGTCTGCTTGAGAACGTACAAGCTCTTTCTAACCTGCATACGAGATCTTCTTTGCCCCGAGCTTTGAATCCTTCATGTTGCTCTATATAGATCTCTTCTTCCAGATCACCATGAAGAAATGCAGTCTTGACATCAAGTTGTTCAATTTCTATATTCAGGTTCGCAGCTAAACCTAACACAACTCTGATATATGACATCTTCACAACAGGTGAGAAAATTTCTTCAAAGTTAACACCCTTTTTCTGACTGAATCCCTTTACAACTAGCCTCGCCTTGTACCTCTTTTGTGAGCTATTTTCTTCGATCTTCAATTTGTACACCCATTTGTTCTTTAGAGCCCTCTTACCTTTGGATAGCTTCACTAAGTCATAAGTATGGTTCTCATGTAAGGAATTTATCTCATCTTGCATGGCTTTCAACCACTCTTCCATTTTTTCATGTGAAATGACTTCGTGGTAAGTCTTTGGCTCTCTCCCATCAGTAAGTGTCACATACTCTATTGGAGGGTATCTCGTAGATGGTGTTCTTGACACGCTCAAACGCGTGGGAATAAATCCTAAGTGTAGGATGTGTCGAAGTAATAATATTTCCGTGAGTACGGAGTCGAATCTACAAGGAAGTGGTAGAACTAATTCTATAAGTTAAAGATTACCTAATGCAATAAAATAAATCAAGTTGTTTTGGGTTTTTGTTTAAACTACAATTAACTACTAATACAATAAAATAAATCGAGACGGATTAAATGGAAGATAATGCTAGGTGGTCATACGGTTCCAATTCCAAATAAGGAAATATATTGACTATTATGAAGCACGTTATTAACATGATAAGACTTCTTCAACTAAGGTCACACCACATTGTATTGCGCCCGCAATGGTATGGTATGTGAATTCAATCAAATACACCTATTGGTCCTAGAGTGCAATTAATTGAAAACCATAGTTAATCTAATACAAAGGTTAATTAAGTAATTTCTTATCGAAACTAACCTAGTATTGATTATTGAGTTAATTAAGCTCTATTGCAATTTCAATGATTTCTCATATAATATTACAATAAATATTAAATCAGTTCTCATCAAAGAGCATGCAATCTACTTTCGCAATCGCAAAGCACAAAAATTGAACACAAAGTAATAATATAAAATACGCTCAAAATCAATATCATGTATTACAATAAATATCAAATCGGTTCTCATCAAAGAGCATGCAATCTACTTTCACAATTGCAAAACACAAGAATTGAATACAAAGTAATAATATAAAATACGCTCAAAATCAATATCATGAAATAATATACAAAATATATTCATAATCAATAAAATCCAAATTCGTTCATGGTTCCTAAAACCACCTAACAACAAAACTAGCTACTCATATAATTGAAATAACAAGAAGATAGGAAAAGGGATGTGATACAACCCATTCGGAGACGTGTAGAGTCGAAATCGGCTTTGGTCCGGCTGAGACTTCTCTTCTGCAAATCTTCGTCTTCTCTTGATGAACAATCGATGTAATTTGTAAAACTAATCTTGTGTTGGTGTTTGGTGATGATGGTTTGTGATTTGGAGAGTGAAGAATGGTGAAAATTGGCCCTAGGCCGCAGCTAAGAGCTGCTGGAACGAACCCAGCTGAACTCTCTGTCTTGGATCTTCTTCCTCTGTTTGATATCCATTTTGATTCACAAATGGGGGCTATTTATAGGAGATTGTATGTTACTGTTCATAATTACTGTTCACGCGTATACGGTACTATTCATGGTTACTGCGGTGCCCGCATTTGACTGTTTACGTATACACTATTTACGTGTACAGTACTGTTCATCATACTACTATTTACGTGTAAAGTACTGTTCACATATACGATACTATATTTTGCCTTGACTCATTGTGTATTCGCATTAATTCATGGGGCTGACCTAATAGCTGTACATACTCACAAAATACATCAAATGTACCAAAAATACTAAAAAATACAATCAAAAGAAATGATCCAAGGGTTGTAAATATATAACAATAAATGACCGATCAGTTCTCTCTCTTATTGATCTACTCAATGGAATCTCAACACCTGTTTGTATAGGTTCTGGTTCTTCTTCTTCAACAGACTCATCATATTCATCTGCTTGATCATTTCTATCACCATTATCACTATGGCATTCTTAATCATCTCCCCCGTAATTATTATGCACTTGAGGTGGAGAGCTTGGTGTCAGATCAACAGATGGACTGGTAGAGGATCTTAGCGTGTCAGTTTCTTCAACATATTCGCCAAACTGATCTTCAAGATATACAACATCTCTGCTACTAACAATTTTCTTGTTCATTGGATCCCATAACCTGTATCCGAACTCTTTATGACTATAACCCAAGAAAATACATGGCTTTACTTTGTCATCAAGCTTGGATCTCTCATCTTTTGGAATATGAACATAAGCTCTACAGCCGAAAACTCTCAAGTAATCATATGAAACATCTTTCCCTGTCCATACGCTTTCAGGTACATCATCATCAAGTGGAACTGATGGAGAAAGGTTTATCAAATCAACTGCGGTTTTCATAGCCTCTCCCAAAAATGACTTAGGTAGCTTGGCATGAGAAAGCATACATTGGATTCTTTCTTCGATGATTCTGTTCATTCTTTCTGCCACACCATTTTGCTAAGGATTTTTAACTACTGTCTTCTCAAGCATACCGTGACTCTTGAAATATCTTTCAAAAGGACCCCTGTACTCACCACCATTATCTGATCGAACACACTTCAATCGTCTTCCTATTTCTCTCTTAACAATAGCATGAAATTGCTTGAAGACATCGAGTGCATGGTCTTTAGTTTTCAACGAGAAAGCCCAAACATTTCTAGAATGGTCATCAATAAAGGTTACAAAATAAAGAGCACCACTGAGAGTTTTACTTTGCATGCTACAAACATCAATGTGTATCAAATCAATAACACCTGGCTTTCTAGATGGAGGATGTGTATAAAATGCAACTCTATGTGTCTTCCCAACTATTCAATTTTCACAAATTTTAAGAGAAGACATACCTTGTAGTTGAGGCATAAATTTCTTCTCGCTGATGTGATCGAGCCTCCTATGTAATTTACAAATCAACGGTCACTCAATAAATATACAATTCAAACAATATTATTCGAATATACATAGGTTTTCATGGAAAATAAGCAATATTCATACAAAAGTCTAAAATAAGTAATTTCAACGAAATCGTAATAATCGAAATACGATCTATAATAAAATCATTCCAAGAAAAACAATAGAGACATATAATCAATAGGTTATTTAAATAAAGTGCAGATTCAGACTAAAAATACTTAATACGCTTTTGTAAAGATTTCGAAAACGGGTGTACACCAACCTGGTTACCGTTTCCTTTCGACTATCGCATTTCTAGGTTTTCTTTTTCCTCTCATTTCTCTTTCTCTTTTCCTTTTTTCTTCCTCTTCCTCTTCTTCTTCTTCTTCTTCTTCTTCTTCTTCTTCTTCTTCTTCTTTCTCTTCTTTCTTTCTTCTTCTTCTTCTTTCTCTTCTTTCTTTCTTCTTCTTTCTCTTCTTTCTTTCTTCTTCTTCTTCTTCTTCTTCTTCTTTCTCTTCTTTCTTTCTTCTTCTTCTTCTTCTTCTTCTTCTTCTTTCTCTTCTTTCTTTCTTCTTTTCTCGGTCTCTCCCTCTCTATTATTCTTTCTGGCTTTTTCCAATAGCTTCCTCGATAAGCTTATTTTTTTTATAATCTTTCGGTCTACCGTCGTTGCAACCTGTAGTCGCGCCACCAGGTCGCGTTGCTCTCTGGAGCAACTCCACCGCCTTCATCGCGATCACACATCGCGGTATCCTGGTCGTGATGGTGGTCGCGATGCTCACTGCCAGGATTTTCACTTTTTCGTCGCGAGCCAGTCAGCGCGATCTGTGGTCGCGGTGACCAGGTCGCGTTGCTTACTGCCTGAAAATGCCATTTTTCGCCCCGAGCAGCTCATCGCGATCTGTGGTCGCGGTGAGGGGTCGCGGTACACACTGTCTAAGTTTTTCACTTCTTTTTCGTCATGCATCATTTCTGGACCGTTCCATCTGGTCCACCTGGAAACCATAAAAATAAACATACATTTAATTACGTTTACACCCCTCAAATCATAAAATTTATATTCACATATTCAAACTTAATTCTTCGAAATTAGGGATGTTACATCCTATGCCAAAGATCAACATTGACCTCCTTCTAAATTGCATTTACCTCTCCCTTGCAAAGTGTAGCTTGTATAACATAAAGAGTGTTAATCTTCTTTCCCTTGGTAACCACTAGAGAGTCCTCTGGTGAGCTTCCATTTACCTCTACCATGATAACTATCAAAGCCCTCATCATCAAGTTTACCGGTAGAAATCAAGTTGAGACGAATATCCAGAACATGTCGGACATCTCTGAGTACTAGCTTGTTGCCGATGTTGGCTTCCCAACAGATATCACCAATACCAACAATCTTGGATGCATCTATGTTTCCCATTCTAACTTTTCCAAAATCACCACAAGTGTAGGATGTGAAAAATTCACCATGGGAGGGTAACATGATATGATGCACTAGAATCAATCACCCAATCAGTATCCAGGCAAACAAGGTTGACATAGGCACTATCGAAGACAATCTCTACATTACCACCCTTGGTAACTATGTTCGTCTCATTCTCATTCTTCTTACCTTTATTTTGTTCCCTTTTCGGTATTCTACACTTTTTAATCACATGCCCTGGCTTGTGCAATGGTAGCAAGTTATATTATTCCTTCTCGATCTAGACTTAGATCTCCCCTTAGAAGAATCCCTTTTGCTATGACCACAAGAATTTCTGCTCTAACTTCTGCCATGTCTTTCTTCTTTCTCAGTTAGAAGTGCCCTAGAAGAAGATTCACTCATTTCTTTTCTTCTTGCATCTTCATTTACCAGACTGTCTTTAACCAAATCCATGGTTAGTTTTCCATATGGCACCGAGTTTCTAATTGTCACCATTAACATTTCCCAACTCTCAGGCTATGAGCTAAGAAGTAAATAAGCTTGAACCTCATCATCAAGATTCAATTCCAAGGCAACCAGTTTGTTCACCATGCTCTAAAACTGACTTGTGTGCTCAACCATGTTGCTTCCATCTTTATACTTCAGATTTACAAGTCTTCTAATCAAGGCAGTTTTCTTTTTTGTCGTTTTCTTGTTAAAGAGACTCTTTAGCTTTTTCCAGAGAACATGAGCCTTAGTTTCATCACAGATATTTTCAAACACATTCTAATCGCCCATATTCTAATGTAGCCAACTGCTTTTCTGTGAAAGACATTCCAATCACCCTCAGACATATCATATGGTTTTGCATCACCCAGTGTAATTGGCTTGTACAAATCTTTGCAATAAAGCAAATCTTCCATCATACGCTTCCAAATAGAATAATTCATTGAATCCAATTTAACCATTCCATCGGACCCTTCCATTTTTAATACACGAGAAATTAACTCCTAGCAACCAATAGTTCTGATACCATTTTGTTGGGAAAAACTATACAATACTGTGGTTCTCAATAACAAAGCCCAACCAACAAGCACAATGAAATAATAATATTTTTCCCTCTTTGTATGTAAAAATAGGATAACAAGCCAATAAATATACAAAACACCAACATGCAATAAAATGACAACAATCACATGGTAATAATAAAAAAACAAAAATCAACACACAAGTTTTAACGTGGAAAATCCTCAATGTGAAGGGCAAAACCACGAGGTGGCGTCTGGGGCTGCTTTTGAGTCACCTGCCAACAGTCACTCACAAGGTATTGTCCGCTTGGTAAGAAATGGTACTTATGGACAAGTACCAGGTTCGAACCTTGATGGGGGAGGCGAAGCAAAACCGTGAGGGCAACGTTGGCGGGTGACTCAAAAGCAGCCCTAGCTCAATTGGTACTCAACTTGGTAAGAAATGGTACTTATGGACAAGTATCAGGTTCGAACCTTGATGGGGGAGGCGAAGCAAAACCGTGAGGGCAACATTGGCGGGTGACTCAAAAGCAGCCCCAGACGACCGAAAGCGGACAGTACCTTGTGAGTGACTGTTGGCGGGTGACTCAAAAGCAGCCCCGGACGTCACAATAAAATGGCGCTCACACCGATATTACAGATATTAGGTTCGGCAGGCAGCCACTGAGTGGTCGATGTCGAACGGCCCATATTCTAGTCCAGTAAGTTATGTTAAGTATACAAAAGGACCAGGATTGAAAAGAAATGAATGAAGTTTATAGAAAAGAATTTTGAATACTTTTATACGATTGATGAATGAGATTTACTGAAATTAGCTGAATATCATTGTGTTTTGATATATAGTTGTTATGATATTTTACTTTTGAAAATATATTGGTATTCCTGTTGATATTTAAATTTGGACATTTTTATTTATCATTCCTATTATTTGATATTTATAACTTATTACTTGATTTATGAATAAGAAATTTGGGAAAAATCTCGAGTAATGAGTTACGATTCATTTTCTGTGAAACGTTATACAGGAAACTATACTTACATATTGAATATTTTGATTGATTATTTGTTGGGAAATATTATGGATACTCAATTTTTAAAGATTAATTGCCGTTTCCACTAATTTATATATATATATATATATATGTGGTGTGTGTGTGTGTGTGTGTGTGTGGTGTGTGGTGTGTGTGTGTAAAAGAGT